>CM076571.1:607874131-608509388 GCA_034641835.2 Pinus albicaulis | reverse complement strand
CCATATATTTTAGCTGTTATATTCCCTAAGTGGAGAAAATCTTGATCCCGAAGTCGAACAACCAGAAATTGTTCCTGTATTGGTCACTCCAAAATCTATTGTATCCATTGACTCTCCCCTATCGTATAGTCAACCACATAAAATATACTTCGTGCCAGATGACGAAGTTCTTCCACCTGGTTTTATTTCGATTGAAGAAATATCACAAGACG
The DNA here is from genome assembly GCA_034641835.2 of Pinus albicaulis. Lineage (NCBI taxonomy): Eukaryota > Viridiplantae > Streptophyta > Pinopsida > Pinales > Pinaceae > Pinus > Pinus albicaulis. The sequence goes on along the minus strand of CM076571.1, from coordinate 608,509,176 downwards.
ATACACCTTTAACTCTAACTCATTTTATGTAGGAGCTTTACCTGTACGAGTCTTTTCCTCAATCACCTTCCTCTGATTTTGTTGATCCTATTTCACTTTCAGTTCCTACAGATTCTATAGGGTATACACTGGGTCATTTGACCATGGCTGAGATAACATCCTAGACTGAACCATCTATTTCAGCTACGACAACATCTTTTGTTGCTTTATCTTCGATGTTTTGTCCATTGACTTCACCCATGTCATCATCTGGAATCCTATCTGGTTCCTCCCTTATGAGTACTGAACAACTTGATCCTTTATTCACATCTTCAGTACAATATCAAGCTGGTCCCATCAGTTATTCTCCTTGCTAGTCAGTGATTTAACAGAAATTACCCTGTGAAATTCCAAAATTCAATGAAAAGCCTGGAGAAGACCCTTCAACGCATGTTATAACTTATCATTTATGGTGCTCATCAAACGCCTTAAATGATGACTTCATTAGACTATGTCTTTTCCATCACACACTCACTAGTCCAACTGCACAATGAGGATGGTTCTTTTCCTATGTCAACCTCATTAAAAAATGAAACATATTATAAGGATGGTACTTTTCCTGTGTCAGCCTCATTAAAAAATGAAACAGATTATGAAGATGGTTATTTTACTGTGTCAACCTCATTAAAAAATGAAAAAAAGTTATGGGGATGGTTCTTTTTCTGTGTCAACCTCGTTAAAAAATGCAATAGAGTTACGAGGATAGTTCCTTTTTCTTCTGTCAATCTCGTTAAAAAATGAAACAAGTACCTATAAAGATAGTTATTTTTTCTTGTGTCAACCTCGTTAAAAAATGAAACAAGTTCACTTGAGGAAAGTTCTTTTACTGTGTCAACCTCGTTAAAAAATGAAACAAGTCATGAGCATATTTCTTTTCCTGTGTCAAGCTCGTTAAAAAATGAAAAAATCCTCTCCTAATTACGACAAGTATTCCATTTGATCTCGTAAATGAACCTTCATTCCATCCAACTATTAGTAATCTACTTAGGTGAATGAAATGAATCTTGGGGGGTACCTACTCTTGTAGGGGGCATTTGACATGTGCTCTTGTAGGGGGCATTCAAAACATTCTTACCAATTGCACACAATTAACAACTAAAGTTCGGGGGAAAAATCAGGTTCAGAACTCCAAACTGCAAATGGTAACTATGAAATGGTAAAAATGAATAGTGAAACTACTTTTTGTAGTCATTTAATTGTTTGCAAGTTAAATTTATTGCTATGACTATAGTTTTATTATGTTTTTATCATGAAACATGTATTTTTAATCCATTTGATGTTGTTTTGAATAGGAAATACAACTGATGAAAAGATTAATCGTGCAAATTTATTTAAAGAATGACTTGACCACAAAGCATACTTTTTCTCCTTATTTTTCGAGCTTTGTTAAAAATGAAAAAGGATTTGAAGCGCAATTTTATCTCTTTTTCGAGCTTTGATAATAGCAAAAAAGGAACCCTTGGAGTCTTCTTTTAGCTCTTTTCAGACTCCAATATTGTGAAAATATTTCCGAGCACTTGTCTTTTCGAGCTTGTTAAATTAAATGAATCGAAATATACTCAATATAAGTTTAACCCTTTTCCGGACTGAGATGGATTATTTACGAAAAAGGAATAACTTGGTTAAACATGACCAAAGAGGTTCTCTTAGATATTGTTTTACACTTTTTTGGATCTGAGTGACAAATTTACGAAAAAGTAATTATGGATTTCTCTTTCATCCTTTTCTTCAGACTCTCTAAATATGAAAAAGGATCGTGCTATCACTGTCATTAAGCTTGTTAAAACATAAAATAGCGACGGGCTTGTTGATCATGGAAAGAATTGAGTTTCATTCATTTCTAGACTCGTTAAATAATTAAATAGCGATAAATTATTCGCCCGAAGGGTTGAATTATGGATCAAGAAAATGTTATCCTCCTCAAGCTTGTTAAAAATTAAAGAGGTATTGGTTGACAAATGACCGGGGAAAATTTGGGAAAAGTAAGGAAAGTTTCTTTTTGGTAGCAAGTCGCCCTTGAACATGACACTTCTTTCACTCCATGTCCGTGAATGTTTGGGTTGGGTAATCATCTTGACGGTTCATTCACACCTATGGTTCATCATAACTTCACTTCGGTTTTGGGTCAATGCTGCCAACTAGTCACAGTGTCGCCGATATGTTCAAGAGAAGTCATCTAGTGATTAAAAATTCATCCATCTGCAATACTTGTAAACCTTCATTTTCATGACTGTCATCCCTGAAAATTTATATATTAAGTCATACCCTTGTCTCCAAAATCAGTAACTCCTATTTTACAATAAGGGGACTTCCCATCGACAACAAATCAATATCTATGAAGTTCACTTAGAAACATCAGATTCCAGTACCATGAGGCTTGTTACAACATTGACAATATCCTCACTTCCGGACCTTTCACCGAAATATTTTGTTTGGCGTTAGACATCAAATCATCTATTCACGCCTTACAAAATGTACTGCAGTACCTTGAAGGCCATTGACATTAATGGTGGTTCTCTCACGTTTGTTAATAACACACATCATTGGCTGGTAATCAAACTATGTATTTCCATGTTCAACGACAAATCATATATTCGCATGGCTAGACTTATACCCGAATGATCGAGTGAACAAGATAAGAATACCCCAGATATAGTTTCATCCATCTGGGCTGTGATTTCATGATTGTTGTACACATCATCTGTACGATGACCTTACATACAGATTTTCATCCAAACATGGGCCTATATCTGTAGGCATGTCTGCATCTGGGCAATATTCCAATGAAGACGAATTTCTGAATTATGTATATGTTATTAGATTGTTTTATGTGTTGAATATGGGAGTGACTACCCTCAGCAATTATGATTAAAAGAGGATATATCATGATGTAATGTATTTTAATATTGATGTAGGTGACCACTTCGCTTCATTTCCAGAATCATCACAGTGTAAAGCATCTCAATCAAATTTTCTTATTATTTGGATCTCATGCTTTAGGGGGAAATTGTTATAGGTAAATTTGGGTACCATTCCCAATGACCTGGTTAACTAGGCATCATCTCCAGGACCAATGATCAAGGGTCTATCATTCCCTATAATTTCAGTTGCTACATGCCCTAAGACAAGAAACAAGAAAAATCAAGCAAGACTTTCATTAAGCAAAGGTTTCTTTGAAGCTTATTATATAGCATATGAGAGCTCACCAACGCAATCTCTAAGGGGCCTAAGTGTGATGCATATGCAGGCAGCCCCATGAAAGGCTACTCTACAAAGCACTTCCCGACATTCACAGGTGTGTTGGTCACATTGGGAGCGAAATTCTCATTGTTCTCAAAGTGGAGATTGGTCATTGTTCTCGAATCTCCACTTCTTATTGTTCTCGAATCTCCACTTTGGATCCAAGTGTCCATTTGACATCTACATGATTGGAAACATGTCTTGCCTATTTTTGGAAAGTTATTGATTGAAAAAAAACCTACAGTTCATCTATAAATTGAGCACAGATATAAGTGTTTGAAAAGAGAGAATTTGAGTAGAGAAATGCTGGAGGATTTTCAATTGACAGCTAGATTTGTGAAGCTTCTGCTGGAGATATTTATACTGTGATAAGGCTTGGGAACGATGCTGGAAGGTCACTTCAAATCAGTCACTATATTGTAACCTCTCCTTCTATCATCAATAAAGAGTACTTATTTTTCCCTATATGCATCTGTATTGGATTTGATTTTCCATATTGCAAGATCTTGGTTGATGTATATGGTTTATGCTTTACTGATTTAGCTAACTAGCTTGAATAGATATCTATATTATTGCATCTTTTGTTGCTTCAATGTTCTTTCTTACAAGAAGCATTCAACTCATAAAATGCTTGAATTTGAAGCTGCAACAGAAGCGACAGAAGGAGCCATTTGGAAGCGAATGAACAAGTAAGCCTCCAATCCTCTCTGTGTATCTGTTTTGAGTTAGGAGAAATAGTCGTATAGTCTTTCACCTATTGTTCTAGACTAGCACCTGTCTGGGGAAGCGTGGGTTATCCGTAATTCACAATTCTGGCCCAACAAGTAGCAAATTGCACCATAGGCGTAACCAATATAAGGTGTGGATGGGGGGTCCATATGAAGGGTGCCATAAGACAATGAATGAGAGGATGATGAACAATGTTGGAAACTTGAGCGCAAGGTAGGAATTGAACAAACATTGTTGGAGGGAGTGTTCTGGGTAGGATGTATACCACCCACACACCGATGGGTAGGTGGTGTGAGGGAGCTACCTTAGTGGCATCTTGTGCTTAGGTCGCAAAAGTCACCATAGACACAGATGGTTCCATTCCGCTTATGGGTAGGAAAGATGAAGTCAGGGGTGGAAAAGGCTTCCATGATGTCGTCATCACAGTAGAAGATGGGATGACTAGAGGAAGAAAGACCACATGACGTGGTGAAGCTACCTGACTCATCATCATGAGAAGAAAGGTTCACATGTGCATCATCACGGGGGGTGATGGAAGGACAAGAAGATAAGGGATCCATTGATGTTGAGCCTAGGGTGATTGCTGAAGAGGGGTCAAGCAAAACAGAAGGGGAAGTCTCAGAGGGAGCTTCCACTGTGGATCTCATGAATGATGATGGGTAAAGGATGGTGGCCATAGTCTCCATCATTTTTACATCAAGAGGGGGAATTTCAATGGGAGCGGGTAAATCCTCAAGCTGGTCTGAAGCATACTGTGCAAGGACGGGAGAAGAAGACTGATTTTGTTCAATCTCGTACTCCCAAACTACCTGCAAAGAGGCGTGATAATGCGTGAGGCAGGGACAATGGTTGATATAATGGCCATGGAGATCACACAGAGCACAAGGTTGGTTGATGTGAATATTCTTAGGCTCCTTTGCTGCAGTCGAGGAATAAATAGAGGCTTCAGGGATAGTAGACTCAGAGAACACAACATTAACCATGGGATTGATATGAGGCAATTAAGGAAAATTATGGGTGACATGACTGAAAAAATCACACAAAGCATAAGGCTTTAGAGGCTAAGGAGGAGTAAGGTCAGTCGAGGTAGCCTTGTCTTTAGGTGCCTTCTTGCGAGCTTTTCCCCCTTTACCCGAAGTTGTCGCAACACGAGAAGGTTCCTGTTGAGGTGGCTGAGGCACGGTAATAGAGGGAGAGGTCATGGGGACCGGTTGAATCGGGGTTAAAGAAAGATAAGGTTTGGGATAACTAGGCAGGATAGCGGCTGGGGGATCAATGTACTAGATGGAGATCCCTAGGGTTAGGTTAGTAAGGGATAAGGTAGCCATAACAGGTACCGAGAAAACTCCAGGAGGGGGAGCTAGGAATGGTATCTGACCGAAGGGGTAATGGCCAATAGAGGCAACTCCGAGATGGTTAAGGCTAGGGGGAATCATGCCAGGCGAGTAGAGAGGCTCATGGATACCAGTTGCAGGTGAAGGGCCAGGAGGAGGGGGTATGGAAGGCTGAGTCAAATTTCTAGGAGCAGGTTGGGGAGGGCAGGGTTGCTGACTAGCCGAAGCAGGCCACTTGAGGGAAGCCTGAGATGATTACATCATGCGAACATTCGATGAGCTGGGATCAAATACAAGAGGAGGAAGACCAGGGAATGAACCAAGAAAAGAGGAGTCTTTGTATACTTTGGGTGAGACACTAGTCAAGGGGTAGTTTTCTTGCTTATTGGCCAGTGGAGATATGATGGAATTAGGGGAGGTCTGAGACTTTGGTTTGTAATATGTCAACTGGTCAATGGTGGCTATCTTTCCATTATGGGGAAAGGACATCTTACGGTGAACCGAAGATGGTACAACAGACATCGCATAGGTGTAGCTACGACCCAGTAGAATCTTGTAATCTAAGGGGGCATCAATGACTTCTACGTCAATGCAAAAATTATTTCCCACAAGAGTAATAAGAAAGTTGTGGAACATGCCAACGAGATTAGAGGAGTGGCCATCCCATTCTCGGAGGGTGATAGTGGAAGGGTCCAACTCAGGTGATTTGAGTTGCTTCCAAACTGAAGCAGAAATCACGCAGGAAGATGCCCCCTCATCAATGATACAATGAGAGACGTTGGCATTCCGAATCTTAATGGGGATTTGAAAGACGATGGAAGCAAGAAGAGGAGGATGTTCTGACCGGTCAACATAGAAGATGATAAAACAATCATCTGAAGGATATACAACACCCATGGCAGTTAGTAGAGCTCTTCGTTGTGAAGGGCACGACTGGAGGAGTTCCAGTGTTGAGATGGCAATAGGATATTGCGTGAAATCATCTACTATACTATACGAATCGACAGCTTTGACAGAAGAAGCATTTTGGCTTAATGGTCCATTGGGGATCTTGGTATGAACCTCTATCTTAGGCTGAGGGATTTGTAGAGGACCATTGGTTGTTGAAAGAGGATCTGTAGAACCTGAAGAAGGGGTCTCGAGGGAAGACGTAGAAGGAGGCTTGTTTTATTGATGAGACCGAGTTTGAAGGTTAAGGTCAACAGTGATAGGTTGGTCAAAGTTCATCATGAGAATCTGGTAATCGGAGGTACCAGATGGAGGAGGTTGAGTGGTTGCCTGACCTTTGGGTAGTTGGGTAGCCACGAATCCTTGCTGAGGGAAAGGATTAGTAAACATAGCCAGCTGTCTAGGTGCAGCATTGTGAGGAATGGAAGTGGAGGCTTTTTGTCTACAGAATGTTGTTTGGGTCTCCCACATTTGATGCATCTGTGGTAAAAGAGGACAATCGTGGGTGTAATGACCATAGACACCGCAACATGAATAAGGCTTATTCGTGCGAACAAGCCTATTCTGCTTGGGCTGAGTGCATTGTTGCTGGTTAGCAGCGTTAGGTGAATTCTCTTGGGGATTAGGTCTTGGATTACCTAGGGAAGATTGATTTTGGGTGCCTTTCCTCTTCTTTTTGGAAGTAGGAGAATTATTCATGCCCTGTTATGCATACACTTGACCCTCGGTGGGTGGTGGCTGTTGTTGCAGAGGTTGAGAAGGCAAGGGAGGCAGGGGTGCTAATGCTGGAGGAGTTGGAGCACCATGCTACATATACGGATAATAAGGAGGTTGGGTAACGTTATGGTAAACAGGTTTGGAAAAAGGAGGAGGCATGCATATCCTGGATACAAGCTACCGAGAGGGGGGAAAGTGCTGGAGGATCTGGAACCTCACTGAGGGAAACCATAACCCATGGGAGGTTGAGCGTATGGATGAGAAAGAGCTCCAGAAATACCATCGGCGACATGGGATTCCCCCTATGCATTGGCACTAGCAGGTCTAGGGAGATCAGGTAAGACATTATAAACATAACCAGACTGTGCGTAGATCAAGTCATATTTTAATGCAATCTAGAGAGAAGATTCTTCGGTCTGAGGGAAATGCGATGTGACATCTTTTCCTATAGCAGGAAAAAGGGATGTAAGGAACCAGTCCATGTAGACACAATGTTTTAAGGTAGGGGCTCGACATAGGCTCTTTATTCTCCACTATTCCTGGAAATTATTGGATAGGCGGGTCAAAAACGATTGACGAAAAGAAGTCAAAAGTTTGGTACTAGTGTCATAATGAAGGGGAAGCTGGAAATAAGACAGAAAATCCCGGGTAAGAGTTGCAAAGGTGGTATGAGAGGAGGAGGCCTAATCAACATACCACTTAGAAGCTTCACCAGTAAGCATACGCTGGAACAACCGAAGATGGACGGAGTCATCGGTAATGGAGTTAGATGAACACCATATGTGGAAAGATCAAATATGGTTTGTAGGATCTTCTCCAGCAAGACCTTCAAACTTGGGGATGTCGGAAGGGAGCTTGGTTGGCATAGCGGGCCAACCAACATCATGGCATCTAGGGTCATTGATTACCTGGTTAAAATTAGGAAGACTAAGGCCTGCCATATAGGGGAGCAAGGGAGCAGCTGAGATAGTTCCTGTTGCGGTCCCACTAGTAGTATTCCCAGCATTAGGGCCAGGGCTACCACCAGTGTTAGGTCCTGAACCAGACATGGTGAAGGTGACAGGGGGAGAACCAGGGAAGGAACAAGAAGGGGAACCCAATGAACCAGAAGAGGAGTTAGAATGGAGATTTGGTGGAGGGCTAACTCAAATCCTACGTAGAGGAGTAAGTGTTCCTAATGGAAAATGAGGATGAAGGCCAAGAAGTCTCTGAGATAAACACCTTGGGGGTGCAATTATGAAAGCACAAACATGACACAAAGGGAAGAGAGACCAACAAGGGCAAGAAGGTGCAGGATCAACTAATTACAATGTCAAAATAAGGGCAGAGAGGTGCAGGATCAGTTGATTACAATGTTATTGTCTTTGCCTGACAATGTTAACAAGGCTCTTCTTCACTTAGGGTGTGTGTGTGAAGTGTGTAAATTTTAATTTTTAAACCCACACATTTGTAGAGAAAAACAAAAAGAGTGTTGTATAAATGTAAATAAATCTACGGATAACAATAAATGAAACTAAATATAACAGAAAATAAACAACTAATTATGCATTAATCTAAACCCAAGGAGGCGGGCTTCTCAATAACTAGTCTATGGGTGGGGAAAAATCTAGTCAAAACACACCAAGATAGCCAATGGATATAAATTGGGGAGGGACAATGATCTAAAGGTCAGATTTGCTGGAAATAGGTGTAGAAAGCAAAAAACAATAATAGGGAAAATTGCTGCAAATGAGGTGGCGAAAGACTACAACCTGGAGGTAAACGGAGGGGACCCTAGAGGAATACCCAAAAAAAACTAAAAATAGGTGTTTTGGATGGATGAATAACTAATCTAAAGTATATCTAAAGGTGAGGGATTAGATCTGAAAAATTAGTTGAACACACTGAAATTTCAAACGACCTGCTGCATATAGAACACATCCTAGAAAGGTGGAGGGTACTGAAGCCCTAGGGGGATAGGTTCCCACTTTTATGAGTAAAAAAAATGAAGTAAAGGTCAAAAATGGGTGGAGACGGAGGTCAGAAAACCCTGAAAAGAGGCCCAGACAAACCCAGAAAAGTCTTAGAAAAATTCTCGCAAAAAGTTCAGGTCGCAGTTTCTGACCTGATTTCTGCAGAGGTCACAGGTTTAGGGTTGTTTTCTGTGTCGTGAAGTTCCAGGTCCCATGTTTTGGCCCAAAAAGTGTGACCCACACTTCCAACAATCTTGGGAGCAAGTTTCAGAAAAAAATTTCGTCTCAGCTGTGGCTGATGCCTCTCACCTATGCAATAGGTCCGAAAACACACAGAAGTTAGAATTTTTAATTTTTTAGGGTTTTATAGGTTAAAAACAACATCAAGAAAATAAAAACAAGAAGCTGAAGAAAAATATTAGGGTTTGAAGCAGCTGTTCATGTAGCGACCTGAAAAATGATAGAGGTCATAATCGTAAACCCTTGTGGAGTCGCCATTTGTTAGTATGAATCTTAATCGCAAGTGTACGAAAAAAGTTCACTTTAGCTGTGCTTAAAAAAAAACCCTATCATCAAAGATGGCTACCAATTTCTTTAGATCTGGAGTTAGTTGACCAAGATAAATGCTACAAAATCTATATCTATGCAGTAAAAGACATTAAGAAGTAAATAAAAGCAAGAGTTGCTCCATGCATCCAATAGAAAAGACAAGAATGTTTTTATTTTCTTTTTGTAATTTTGACACCTGGGAAGGGAACATAGAAAGATGTTACTAGTCCCCCTCAATGGGATGGGTTCTTGTAAGTCCTTAGCACTTTAGATCTAAGATCTCTCTTTCTTGATAGTGTAGAAAACCCAAACAAAAAATGGAACTCAAAGGGAGCTCACAAGAAAAATGGTAGCAAAATATGACAATGATGGAGGATCAAAGTCGGACCAAAAGTATAGATCCAGAGTGATCTTTAGGCAACAAAATTTAGTGAGTAAATGGAAAAACCCTTCTATTTATAGCAAAATATTGAGTTAGACTGGATATTGGTGCATAATTAAAATATTATTAACCAAATCTAGATATAACTTTTATGTAATATTTTATTATATTTGTTGGAGGGAAAAGGAATTTGAGTTTGGTCAAATCCATTTATTTGTAAGTAATAAATAATTAAATGATTTATTTATTATTTTAAGGACGTGGTTTAGTAATAATTAAATAAATAATGATTTATTCAATTATTTATAAATGATTTAGTCAAATTTAACAAGGAATGTTATTTAAATTAAGGTTTAAATAATTAATCCTAGAAAATAATAAGATAAATAATGATTTATCTAATTAATTTTCCTATTTCGGGTTAAATATGACCAGGAATATTAACTAAACTGATGTTTAACTAATTATTCCTTAAGGAAAATCAAATAAATATGGATTTATTCAATATTTCCTCATATGGTTTCCTGTTTAGACCATAAACAACTTAATAAATAAGGATTACTAAGTTATTTTTCATAGTGAAAGTAATTTTAATTAGGGTAAAATTGGTCTTACATGGCGTAATTTGGTCCATCTAATAGTAACAGGTTAGATGACCAAAAAATGGTGTAACAAACATGGCATTGGAAGTAGTGGATTTTTTCAAACTTTTCCATAAATGCCTCATGCTCCTCCCTTTAGGCTCTATCATGAAATTCTACTAGGTCAATGATAGATTTTACCAGCACCTGAAGTACCATGGAACTCCCGGTATGCCTAGAAGGAGCAACTCACTGACCCTTCACAACCCTAGATGTTGCTCCATCCCCGTGAGGCCATGGCTTGACCACGACCCAATCCTTTGTGTCCTCTGAAAACACCAAAATCACTCTAAATTAACACTCTATCGCCTTTGCCCGTAGCGGAACCAGACGAGGAATCCCCCCCCACGAGCTCCACAGTCCCATGCACAACACCACGAATTAAACCAACGCCCCATCTACTAATTCCACCACCCGCATTCGCTTTGCCACCCTGAACGTCGTCCCGAATAATTAATCCTTCCCCAAGGCACGAAAGTTCTTCCTTTGCCTGAATAGGGGCACACTTGGAGTGTAGGCTTGGCTTCATGTTGAACTCCAAGAAGAAGTTGAGAACCCAAATGTTATCCCCACTCCATGCCAAGGACCACCAAACTAAACCAAGCAACACACAGTCAGAAACTATACACTGAACTGAATGACCACCTTCCACTAGAGACCTTCCAATCCACACAAAAGACAATGAAGAAAAGGGAATTGGGAATTGCAAATAACTCCACCTTAAATTCACCACTAGACAAATACCAAACCAGATTAGAGCATGCAGATAAAACCTCAACTGGAAAGACCAGGGCTGAATTTCGAACTGCACATAGGAGAAATTATAAAAGCGAGGTATAAGAATCCTTATCGATGCCAAAGACATAGGGATATTCCAAAAGGAGGTCTTTTATTAGCGACCCCAGAAGGGAAGAACCAAGGGATGCCTATACTTGAAAACCGACACCACCCCAATACCAATTCTGCCACCCAAATGAAACTAGCACCACCAGAAGTCCAGGTGTCATTTAAACAAGTAACATACTCCGTATACATGTGACTAAAGAAACACCATTCATAATGCAAAATAGAGAAATGATGCAGACTCAGAGAAACGAGACCCATAACCAACTAGAATCTCAAATAACACACCCTCCAACTTAGGAAGGAGAGGAAAATTCTCGCCAAGTGCAATAAGGAAAGAAAATTTATTGAATTGAGCCCGCGGGAGGAGTGACAGATAGACGACCACCACCCTAACCAAATGACCCAGATATATAAGAGAACATGAATTCACATCCCTAAGAGAGCCAAAAAACGACCAAAAAACTTGTTGCACCAATCTACTTAACTAGATAAGCGTCGATGCAATTTAACCTCGAGACAATAAAAATCTGTTGCACATAGACGAAGGAGGATGTTTCACATAGGCGAGCTCAGGGAAATTAACTACCGCGTGGTGGGGGGGTTGTAGGTCTTCCTTCCCCTGTTTAAACCAAGAGGCAATTGTCTTTCTTCATGTGACAATTGGTTTATGTAGTTTGAAACCCCCATTAGGGACAATGTTTGAATTTTGTTTTATTTTTTATTTTTCATTTTTATTTATTTATATATTTATTTCTTTATTATTATTATTATCTTTTAATATTTTTATTTTTTATTTTTTTAAAATTTTATTGTTATATATCTATATATATATATATATATATATATATATATATATATAGCTATTTATCTATTTTTTTTCTGCAAGATTTGTGTTGATGCTCGACTAGCAACCTAATCTCATTGTGTGTCAATTTCATAGTTGGTATTTATGTTTTCAGTACAATGGATCCAGTTCGCCTACATTGCATGTCAATTTGATGGTTGGTTTTTAGTTTTTGTTGCAATGTGTCAAATTGTCTTAGGTTAATATTTTAAAATCTCTATACTTTTAGAATTTAAAAAATAAATTACTCTTGGTATAATGGCTCTTTCATTCATGAGTTCATTTTTAAATTTTTTCTAGTCATAAAATTTTTCCATAATGCCATGCTTGAAATATGTTGAAAATTTAAGTTTTTTGTAGTCATAATCTTTGGTTTTATTCCATGGTTAAAAAATTTGCCAAATTCTAAGGTTTTTCTAAGTCATGATATTTTATCTTTAATGTTATGGTTGAAAACATTTATAAGTATTTTTTTCATTAGCACCATGTCTGAAAATTGTTAGAATTTTGAGGTTTTCCAGAGATGTGATATTTTATCCTTAATTGCATGATTGAAAATCGTTGGAATTTTAAGGTTTTTCAGAGTCATGATATTTTATCTTTAATGTCATTATTAAAAAATGTTGAAAATTACCCCCAAAAAAGGCATTATTCTAGCATCAACACTTTTCATTTTCAGGGTGTTTTTTGCACAAAACAAATTGGCTTTTATTGGCTTTTACTGCCATTTTTAAAAAATGTTGAAAATTTACCCCCCAAAAAAATGTTATTCCAGCATCAACACTTTTTGTTTTCAAACTATTTTTTCATCGTCTTTTGGATTTTTTTGGCTAGAATTCTCATTTTGAGGTAATACTTCTCGTTTGATTGGTAACTTTGTTCCTTAGTCAGAAATAATTTATCTCTTATTTAAATTCATTATGAATTGATTTTCAAAAACCCAATAAATTCCTAGCAATGTGAGCTTTGTCTTGGTATCAACCACAATCTCTAGGACCTTAAAATTAGTAATAATTCTTACTCCATCAATGTTGACTTGTATCCCTATCAGTCTACCAATAGGGAAAATTCTATATTGATTTGTTAATTTTACTTGGATATAGGTGACTAGGTCAACTTTGGCCTCCCCATCATTTCGTAGGTATGCTTAGGTAGAATAGCTATGTTTGACCCTAGATCCAAATAATTTTGTCCATATCATAAGCTCCTATATTCATCTTAAGCATAAATTCTCTATTTTTCCTTATCTTGTCCATAACCTACTTAACAGTGCACCAAGGGGTTTGAATAGCAAGAAATTCTCATTCCTGTGCACAATGCTAAATCATATTGTGTATCTTTTGAAATGGCCCCTTCATCCTTTATTAATTTAGATAACTCTTCGAGAAATTTCTAATCAAGATTACCTATTTTGTATCTTCTCTAGGTATAGGCTTGTCATAGACTAGTGTCATGTGAAAGACAAATATTCCTTCCTGTGTGATTAAATTTGATGGAACCCATTCTATTGTAACCATTTCTCTTCTGGCATCTGTGTGGGTGTCTTTATATTTTACTAAATCAAATATTGGAGTTGGTACTATGGCCCTCCATACCAACTAGTGTGTTTGGCCTCCTTGTCCAACTACATTAGCTCTAGTGCTCATTCTTCCATGTGTAATTTTTCCTACTTGTGGACAATCTACATGCATTCATAAGCTATCATTTTTAAGTTTTGTCATCTTTTCTCTTGCCGCATTGCAATAAGCCAAGGGAATATTCTGTATCATGATCTATTTTTTTACAATATGTGCATGTTTTGTATGGGTTGGGGAATTCTCGTACAATGTGTCTTGTTTGTCCACAATCATACCAAATTATTGGGCCCCTACCTCTTCCAAATCCTTTCGTACCTAGACCTTGAAATCATTGTAATATTCCTTGAATCCCTTGTCTTGTGCCTTGATTATAAGCTTTGGACATGTTATACATCAACATTGCAACTTCACCTCCTTCAGCTTTCTACACCCTATATGTATAGTGGTGCACTCCCTCATCAAATATAGTGCACTACATATATGGATGTCATGTCCTACTAACTTTCAAAAGTCGTAGAACAAAGTTTTAGTTGAGCTTTGGTACTTATACATTATAGGACAAGATGTTGGTATATGTTCTAATACTCTACACACCTCACACCATAGCCCTTGGCATCAATCCAAATGATTCAAAACTCTTGTATCCATGTATTCTACCATTCCTAGGAATTGTTTCCTATGATTACCATGGTTCTTGCATATGCATATAGCACTCCAAATTCCTCTATTTTTCTCCTTAGTTTTTTTAGATCCTATAGCTATATTATCAATTTTTCTAACTGCAAATGAACTTCCACCATCACTGCATTTTTTTCACTTTCTATAGGGAATGCTTCAGACTTCATGGCAATTCCTAAGGCCTCAAACTAGAAAAAAAAACTTTTTTTTTTGAGGTAATAGAATACACACATGAGGCAACGATAATGAAATAAACCACTCCTTATGTTATGAATCCATAATTTGAAATGTCAATCAATCTAATAAAATATTAAACCTATGATCAAAGTCCCATAGTGGTTCGTTCACATTCTATTTAATCTCCTTAATATTTATGATATCATGGGATTCTATTTTTTTTTTTTTTTTTTGTATTCTTTTAGCATCACATACCTAAATCTTCCAATGATATAGCTTGTCCTCCTATTGCAATAGAATTATGTTTCATATACCATGTAATTTTGTGGTCCTTAAAGGCGGTCTCTAACTGCACAACCTTCATATTTTCATCCTAGACATGCTTGAAAATCCATACTACCTAAAAACAAAGTGTTATTGCTTGAGATACGTTGTCCCAATGCCATGAAAATATAGGCATTCATAAAGTAGGATCATCTCGTGATATTTTTTTATGTGTGGTTTTAATTTGTGAAATTCCTGACTGATATCCTAGTACCTCTTGGCTTGGAAATGTGTGATTGGTAGTGGGTTTGATACATGGTATGACCCAAGTAGAATCACTAGGATACACTAGTTCTTATTGTCTTGAGCTAAGTTAATGATTTCTTTCCATTTTTTTTCCTTCACTACACAATTATTTATTATCTTCTATGCATGGTATTCCATTGGGCAAGTGATCTATTTTGATTCCTTGTTCTCGATTTATAACTTCCCAATATTCGCTATTGTGCTCCTTTTATGATTTTTAATTTTTTTCTTCTCTTTTTTGTAGGCTCTGACATAGATACCCCCCTTTTCTCACTACTATATTGAAATCTTACTCCATTTGACGACACTCCACTGACTTCGTCCATTGCGCTCTCCTCCTACACCGATGTGCATTTCATTATCCTTATTATATCTTCTATGCTTCTATCTCTTTGATGTCATGGAATGCTTAACTCATCTAGTATTTAATCACTCTATTATATCCCTTTCGTTTATTCTGTTAGGCCATCCACTAGTTAGCCCCAAGTCTCCCCATCGAGTGTAAATAAATTCAATCTTTCATGGTATCCAATTCCAACAACATGGATCCTTCATGACACAAAAAAATATTTATCTTGGTAAAAAATGGTCCTAGCTATTTCCCCATGGTCCTTATAAAAATTCACTCTCAACTGCACTATATGACTGATTAATTTCTATAGAAAACTAAATAACCCTCCAATATATATAGCATGCAAAACCTTGTTGCTTACAAAATTTTCCCATTAGATTAGTTCACAAGTCCAAATTTGTAGTACAATAGGTCAATAATTTCCAACTACATTTAAAAATATTTGCAACCACTCGACCTAAATAATCGAGAACTCAGTGAGGTGAAAAATTGTAAATACATACATTTCAAGCCACTCATAAAGAATGATTCACTTATTTATGGTATGTTCTACCACAAGTTCATGTTCCTTCATCTATACCCATTGTTGTATTTATTCCTTAGTAGGTCTCCACATCACCTTCAGTCGTAGAGATCGATCCTAGAAAAAAAAACCATTTGATAGTGCATAGAGGGCATAACCAATTTCAAAATGAATTAACCGAAAAAATCCCTTAGACATGGTCCCTTTCGGTAATGCCTACACACATGTAAAGTCTCACTTGAGGCATATCATGAGAGAGGGATTGCAAGAACCAAGATAGTTCTGCAATGATGAAAGATACATGGTTCCTAAGCTATCACTATTATATCAACATATCATCACATCCGTTATTCATAAAAAAAATTGGGGTATACCTTATTCTAATTCATAAACCCATAAGTAACAAACATTCAATAGGTTCATAATAGAGAAAGAATATTATTAAATAATGCATAAGAATGAAACTTAGCCAAAAACAAAATCTTTATTATAATTGTAGATTATTCATTACATCTTCAACTATCATGGCTCACCATACTAATAGATCAATATTACGCAATGGAATCTGTTAGGGTCCTATAAATATAGGATTCATAATTTGGAATTTACTTTTGATAGTCTTGTAAATATGTACATACTTTGCCTTCTGCAAGTTGTTTTCCCATATTTCAAAAAAAAAAAAAAAAAAAAAACAAAAAGAGGGTAAAAATTCCTAAGAGAAAAATCAAAGGACTTAGAAAAAATGAGATACCCCAAACAAAAAAGATGAATAAAACATGAAAGTGTGCAAGTCTAAATGCCACTACTTTTTAATTTTTTTAATTGATTATGGCATAGTGTTAATAAATGCCATAATCCATGATGAGTTGAACTGCTTAATCTTGACTTGTCATGTTTCAATTTACTTGTTTTAGATAGAGAATAAAGAGTTGTTAGATAGTTTAATCCTGACAATTCAGTAAATAGGTATAGAGTAAAAAGGAACCCAATAGTTTAATCTGGGTACTTGGATGAAATAAGGTAGAATTAGATAGTTTTTACTTCTTTCGTAAAAAGAATAAAATGTTCAAGGTTGCTAGCTCAAATGCATCCGCACAAATGGAAGAAAAAATGTTAGATTAAAGATTGGGTAGGTAGAATAAGGTGGGAAAATAATTGTAAATATCTTTCACCAGGCTACAATAACTAATTTCCCTCCCCTATAGTTATTCTGTATTCTAAACTTCCAGTCAAAAAGGCTCAGAGCATTTCTTTGACTTCTGTTGGGATCAGACCCAAGGCTTAATGACTGTTAAGTTAAAAATGTTTGAATTCGTATAATAATCCATAATTTTCATCATTTACCATTAATGCAGTCATCACCATGCAATTTCATAAGTAAAGACTCCATTTTTACTTGATGATACATAAAGCCCCCATTTGATTAACTGCCTACATCTCATAAAGCATAAAAGCCCTCAAAAAACATTATATCCTAAGTAAAGGTGGTGAGATTATAAAATGATAAGATTTCCTTTAAGTTTTCACTTTACTTAGTCATCTAGTATATTTTTGTGTTTTTCATTTTCCTAAGTCATATTAACTTCTAATTTACTTATTAAATCCTTATAAAGACACCTTATCCTAAGTATTATAACTCATTTTCTAATTATCCACTAAACCCACTATTATAAGATTTTTTGACCAAAGAATATTATCCACATGGTGAATTAAAACCCCAATTACACTTCCTTTGGTCTTAAAAATAACCCTATTCAAATACCCCGCCCCCTCTAGTGAATAGACATCTCCCTAGTGTATAAATATATAATACAAATAAAATAAAAAAGCACTTTACACATATTTTATATGTCTAAAGCGGAAAAAATACCACTTCGACTATGTCATTTTAAGCCTAAGTTTTTATAAAGGAAATGTCCCCATGTCTTTTTAATTCACTTATTACCCTTCCCCAACTTAACCCAAGGTTAAAGTTTGAAATCGCACAACAAAGACCTTTACCTATTAATCATTCCCGATTGTATAAAACCTTAAGTTTTATATAAAGATTAACCCGCCCCACGCACCATTTACCATATATATAAACTCACTTTATATATATGAATTTCCCAATAAACCCATTTTGGCCTATACATAGGCATACATCTATTTTACCATTACCCTAGTGCATGTAAACATTTCCATACATAAATAAAACTTTGGTTATAATCACATATTTCACAAAGGTTTTGTTATATATTAACGTGCTAACTCTATAAAGTGCCAGGGCCCCACACATCCTTCACCACAATTCTTTAAATGATATTGACCATTCGCATCATCGAAGCAGATTTAACGGTGCACGTTCATTATCGCACTCCAAAAGTAATCGGTCAAATTTTGATAAAAATTGCGCGATAAAAGATATTTTACCAAACCTACCGATGCTACGTGTCTGATTTTAATTGGATCACGTGCCAAAAGGCTTAAACCACTTACCATCCAAATCAAACGTGAAAACCACTGTTGGTTTTTAGCAAATCCCCTCCCGCCATTGAATAGACCTGTGATAAATGATATTTACGATGGTAAACATTGAAGGTTTAAACCTTAATATATCATTGTTTTATATCATCATTTCACACTCCCAACTGATTTAGCCTCCATCCCGACTGCGTTAAAGAGATTTGAACCTCTGTTGGCCAATTTCTTGCCCTAAATCCAAAATTTCCCACTACTCTATATATCCGAAGTGGTTGAAGCCACTTGTTGCACCAGTGGATTCAGTTTAAAGAGGAAGCCACCAGAAAACCCTCCTTGACTATCAAGATACCCGTGAACCAGGTATTTTACTGAATTTGACTTGCAAAATTCACAATTTGACTGCAAATTAAACCAGTTAAGCTATTGAGACCAAGAATTGTCGATTTAAGAGTGCCCAAACATTGAAAAAATAGGGAAAACCCTCGCAATTTTTCCTCATAAATTTCTGTTTGCATAAAACTCTGTTTTAAAGCCATTTCTCAATTTCTGGTCATTAAAAGACAATTTACATGGTTCAAAAGATTTAAAAAGTGCACAGAAAACCAGAAATCCCTTTTTTCAGTCCTCTACACCTAGAAAACCTGTGTTTTCTATCCTAAAACCCTTGCTCAGATTCCTAGATTCCCAAAATTATCCCAAATCTGCTCAATTACCCTTTGTTTCAAAATTAGCTAAAGAAAACAGTTTAATATTTCTTAGTTATTCCGAAAAATGACTAAAAAATAGGTTACACCGAAAGCTGGAGGTCCCAAAGCCTCAAAACCTATAACAGCCAAGCTTCCCAAGCCTGAATCCTCAAAGATCAACAAGCCAACTCCTGCTTTAACAGATGATTCAACTGAAGTTGTTAGACCTCTGCAACCACCTATTTCCTCTGAAGAAAACATTCCTTTAAGTGATTTATATTACAAGATTGTTGATACAGTGGTATAATTCAATTTTCTTGAGATTCATAACTGGTGTTATGATAAATTTCTGAATAAAAATCAAGATGACATACCTATTTGGGAATCCAATTTGCCCAAATATGTAGTTATTTCTACTCATCCAACCCAGGAGTTGGTCAGATTATGTCAAATGCATTACGTTCCTGATCAGAGAGCCATGGTAAACAAAGATAGAAAAATTATGTTTTTCATCACACCAGAATCCATAAATGAGATGTTTCAGTTGAAGCTTGATCCTAGAGTAGTGCCCTTGTCAATTGAAGATTTAACTCAGTTATACTTAGAGTTGGATTTCCCTAAAAAATTTATGATATTTCAAAATTTTATGCCTGCCCATGTAGACCTTCCTAAGGTGAATCCACCATATTCTACTTCTGATTTTCTTGAAGCTTCTAGACAAGTGATCTCAATGCTATCCTTCATTCTAGGATATTTTAATGATGAATTTACTGATGCATCTATACTTGGTTTCCTTTATACATTATCCCCTGGGTAGCCTCCTGCCATGATCTTTGATTTTTCTAGATTCATTGCTGATAGCATACATTACCAACTAGCCAAATTTCCAAATGAAGAAATTTTCAGATATTCATCTTATCTGTTCCATTTGTTTCTATTTTTCCAAGTTGACCATTTTCCCATTTCTTTGCAAAAGATGAATTTAGAGGGCTATCCTCTATCAATGATATTTTGGACATCATTGCTCAGAAAGGAAGGAAATGAATTCAGTTATAAACAGTTTTCAGACATATTCATCAGGACATGCATGATTTTGATTTACAAGTCTAAACAGCCCAGAGTGAGTGAAGAAATTAAGAGAATATTACAACTATCTAAATAATTCAAAGTAGGATACTAGTACTTGTATTGGAGACACACAGAATTAAGAATATTTGGAACAAATTTGTCCCTATATAAGTTACCTAAATTTTTAACCATCAGGGTTTTTGCATTGGAATATTTGAGACAGGTTTTAAATGCAGATGCTATAAACTTCATGGCATCAAAGAAAAAGACTCAATTTAAGTTAAAGAGCCAGATTGGCCCTTTCATATTAAACAATAGGGAGGCTGAGAAAGAAATATCTAGACAATTATTAGAGTATCAGTTTCAAGAGAGTTTTCAATGGAATTATGTTCCCTAGGGTTACCATAGTGCTATAAGGGTAAAATGCAAGCTTCAACCTGTTATACATGACTCAAAACCACACATTGAGAGGTTTTCCAATTAAATGGAATGGGTGAAAAACACATTGATATATCCTACTGATGATATAGAAACAGTGAAAAGGACAGAGAATTCACAGGCTATAATATTTGTCAAACAATCAGAAGTTTCAAACAAAAGAGCCAGAGATGATGAAGGATATTCAGCTGAAACCATTTCTGATAACAAATTCAAACTGATTTACAATAAAAGGGCTATTAGTACCACTGATGAAAAATAAAATGCTATTAAAATAAATGATACGTATGATCAATAGGTAGATAAAGAAGATGCCACAGTAATTGTTATTGAAATTTTAACAGAAATTTAGAAAGGACAGGATGCAGCACAAGAGCAGGATAGTCAAATGATTGAAAAACAGGTCAATATTGAAATTCCCTCTTCCTCCAAAACAATAGATGAAAAAGATTTATATATCAAACAAAGGTACAAACAAATTAAGGAGAAAAATGAGGAGATCAAAAGAGAAATTTACTCTCAATTTATAAAAGAAAAGCCAAGTAACAAGGACAGATTCTTAACAGCATTTGATTATTCTAATAATAAAATGATCATGTCCTACCTCCAACCAAAGGTTGCAGATCCAAAGATAGTCTCATATTGTAGCAAGACAGACTTTGAAGTTGATTCAGAGAATATCCATGAGCTGGATCAAATTAAATTTCATAGACATCCATCTGAAATGCTATATTCAAAAATAGTGGATAATACTAGGAGTGCTACTCAATTGCAAAACACCATTTTTAATATGCAAGACCAGATGAGGCTATAAAAATCCTCTTTGTAGGAAAAAGAACTAAGGATTAAGTCCTTATAAGATCTAGTCCTTCAGATAGGAGTAGATCCATCAAACATACAGGTTTCTCAGGCCTTGATAAAGCAAAAGAATGATGATATCATTGCTTTGAGGAAACAATTAAAACTTCCCCAAAATGAACATCCTCAATCAAAGGAAATTCTCCAAGAACAAACTAAAAAAGAATAAATGGCCAAGTTAATACTAAAACTAACTTCCCAAGTTAAAGAGATGGAAGATTAGATGGACATCCTTATAAAAGAAAAAGAAGCAGTAAAATAAGCTGATGTGCAATCTATTCCCACTGTTATTCATATAGTTAACACAACTATCCCTTCCACATTGTAGAACATTTAGCCCCAAAAGTGCCACTAGAAATTGCAGTGTCAGTGCAATCTATTGATACTTCTGCCACAGGATCATCCACAACATAGGTACATCATGTAGGTGAAGCAACAGATATTGTAAAAGCCATGGAAGATATGTCCCTAAAGAATAATGAGATAATAAATTTTAAAAAAACCATTCCAAATCTTGAATCATCAAATAGGAATGCATTGATTACCTCTAAGGGACATGAACAAAGAGCAAACAGACTTGAAGAATAGGTAAATATCTTGCAGTAGCAATTAAATCTCAGTGAACAGGTGTCCTTCATCAAGAACTATCTTTGGACAAACATTATTCAAGGCATACATCTACAATGGCCTTTAATTCAAATCATATATGAGCAGAGAAATTTACTTAAGGTAACACAGGTGGAAATTCAGAAAACAAAGGAAGAACTGGGTAATAAACCATCTCAAGCTTTAAATATTATTACATTTTTAAACAGAAAAAGCAGAGAGGAGCTTGAAGAATTGAAAATACAAGATAGCACTGAAACAATTCTTCAAATCAAAAAGGTCCTAAATAAAAGGAATATGATGAACAATTTGAAGGAAAAGTGTGAGGCCATGAATTTGTCAATAACGAAGTTTTTGGAAAAATACTTTGGAAAAATACATAATATTGAGACAAGCAGGCCTCCTAGAAATTCATGGCTTTAATGAAAAGCTAACGGTTCAAACAGATTATGACAAGAAGATCATAGCCCATGCCAAAGAACAAATAAATAAGCCTCTGCCACAAGGTTCTCCAACTGGTAAAGTTGTCTTGGAGTACTTTGAAAACTTATTTTTTCTACATAATGAAATTAAACATATTTTCATTATCAAACCAAATTTCTCAAAGTACACTGATGCTGATGAAAGTTACTGAAAGTTGAAAAGTATGAAAATACCAAGTGATCAGCAATGGCAGGAATTCACATATTTTTTATAGCAACATTGAAGCAGAACAACAGAAAAAGTACAAGTAAAACAATGAAGTTAAGAGGAAAAGAACAAAAAACAACTTATTTGATTTTGGATTTTTACTGCTGATATAAATCTTTACATCAGTAAAAGAGTAAAAGGAAAATTCAAGCAAGACAGAGAAATGATGGGAAAATTTTTGACCACAGTGAAAACTTCATCTTACAGCTATCAAGGGGTAAAAATAGCAGTTGAAATTTTATCAGAAGTAACAAGGTCAAAGTGTATCCTAGGAGAAATAATCAGCTAGTTTTTACTATGGTAAATTCTACATTTTACTAGCAGCAAAGTGACAGATGAACAGAGTAAAAGAGTATCAGGAAGAAAAGCAGCGTTAAAGGATATAAAGTGAAAGATTATTAATCAAGCATTCTACAAAAAAATATCTTCCAAATATGCTAGCAAGCATGCACACCTAGTCAACAAACTGTTTTGATTAGATAATGTTAGTTCTATTTTTTCTAAATTAAAAGGATAGCTTGCTAAGTTGTTAAGCAGCTGTCCCTCTTAGTGTATTAAGATATTTTATTTTCCTAGAGTTATTCCTAGATGTCTCTAGGATATTTTTTAATAAACATTTTGTATAAATACTTCAGTTTATGAAGTGTTTAGGGTGCAATAAATTTGCTGAGATTATTATAGAGGATTTTGCTAGTACTTTGGAGGTTCATGTGTTGATTTCATAGCAGCATTATGGACAATAGCCAACTAGACTTCATAACTTAGGATTCATGTGATAAGATAATGAGTAAAGTGATTTCTTACTGTCATTGTTTCCTTTTCTAAATTTTCATTCAATTGCATATATGTTGTTCAATCCAAATGATTAATTAGGAATATTATTTCAGGATAAGTGTAAAAACTCCCTGTCTTAACTACTTGATCATTTCAATGTTTTCTACTGATTTCCAGACTTAGGAATTCTTAATTTCTCCCAGTCCCATTTGAACCCTACCTCCTTCCTCTTTTTCCATATCAAAGGATCCTTTACTTCCCTTTATCCCGAAAGCAATCCATTTCATCAAAACAAACTATTCAAATATCTGAGGATTATCTACCTTGCCTTGAGTACATTAGCATCCTTTTGGGCTTGCTTTCCAGTCTTTCTTGCTACATATTGACTCCTGAGCCCAATGGAATAGTAGATCCCTCTTTAATTTGTATCCAAGTAATCTTATTTCCCACCAAAATTTCCAAAAAAAAAAATCGAGTACCCAATTATACCTAGCCTAAAATATCAATTCAAAACAAAGTTGAATCTAAAAGAGAGATCCCTCTCTGAAATTTAGGAAGGCTAGATCCTAAAGTTACAAAGTAGGTTTGTGGTTACCCCTAGTTTTCTTTAACTATAAATCAAAATCCCACGACCTAAGAAATTACTAGGGGTGATAACACATGGGAAGTGTAATTTCCATTTAATCTTTGAAAAAATGGCATTTTCTTTTTTAATGTTAAAACATCAACTTTTGAGAAGATAAATACAATCTATTAATCATTAAAAAAACATAATAACGATAATGTAACATACCTATCTAAATCACGTACATCATTATTCTTATTTTGGAAATATATATGAAATAGAAAAAAAGACCAATTAATTAAAAAAAAACGAAAGTGAAGAATTATAAATGACACACTCTAACTAATAGACAAAATGGGCTTTCCACCCGGAATAAGGCAATAGAATTTATTGGGAGATTGTGATTTATTGTTGTTTAAAAATGCATAAATGGATTCAATGCCCTGAAAACCACTAGGATACTTGAAATTTGCAAATTAATCAACTTGAACTTATAATTATTAAAAATATCAAACAAATTTTGGCAAATTGTTCAGAAAAAATGCTCAAGAAAAATCTCACTTTTGTCTATGAGTTATACTATGCTATTAAAAATATGAAAAGCGTGTCAAAGCTCACAAAATATGAGAAAACATGTGACAAATGGCCAAGGCATGCAGGTGGCACATGAAGTTGAGAAATCATAGGGGAGATCATCAACTGGCAATCCTAACCCTCTAATTCCATGATGGAGTTTTTCATCTCATCCCCAATAGTCTGAGATATTTATAATGGTTTAAGACTAATTGTATACTATAACATGCATCTGCATTACTGCAATTGAAAAATTGTATAATGTTTTTGTCATTTAATTCCAGTTGGGATTTTGTTTACTAATTAATAGGTTGGGCACTCATACCCATGCTAACATGTTTTTATTCAATTTAACTTTAAGTAAATTTAGTGGCTAAAAATAATTTGTTTAAAATCTAAGATAACAAAAAACAATGTTATGATTTAGGTCTACTATCATGGAAAAATAAATCTAACTAACAAAATTTCAGTTTGATCAAAATTTTAATTGTAGCATCAAAGGAAAAAAGGTGGGATCTAGGAATATATTTAAATGATATGGAAATGAAATGTCCCTATTATGTAAAATCAAATGGAATCATTTTAGTATGCACATGGAAGTGTAATTTCCATTTAACCTTTGAAAAAAAAATAACATTTTCTTTTTGAATTTTAAAACATCACTTTTTGAGAAGATTAATACAATAAATTAATTTTAAGAAATGTAATAACAATAATGTAACATGCATATCCTAAACCAAGGTAGATTCTTTTTTGTTTCTATTATTTTTCTTCCTCTTTTTGTTTGAGAAGCATCAGGGACTTTTCAATATAGATTTATAGGGTTTATGTTGCTAAATATAGGCGTAAGACATCCAACCCACAGGATGACTTACATAATCAGATCCCAATCCATGTTGGCCCTTCCGTGAATTTTAAAAATAAAAAAAAAGATTTTTTTCATCGGTGTACCTGACATAACGTAGCGCACCGGTGCGTTGTATTATCCCAGTGCACCGCGAAAGTACTGTGATAAAAATAAATAAATAAATATAAATAAAAATAAAAAATTATCAATGTGTCATATGTAAAATATGGCATCGGTGCGCTATTTCATTATGGCGCACCACGAACATGTTGTTTCGCACAAAAAAAAAATCCATTTTAGAAACAAATCCAACATTCTTTTTCTTTTCTGCTCTTTCTTCTCCCTCTTTCTGTGAATTCAAAATCAGGGCTTTTCAATTTAAATTTATAGGGTTTGTATTGCTAAATATAGGCCTAAGACATCTAATGTCTTCTCTCAATTTGACATTGTCAGTTTCGTTTGAAATTCTATGACACAGGGTTTGAATCACTAGAGGTTTGGAATTCTGATTATCTGAATACTTTTGTTCGAACATATTTCCCTGCTCCACAGTGATCTCGTGTTCTGTTTGCTCTAGGTATGTCTCCTATAAATCTTTGGCTGAAATTTTTTGCAAATATAGTGAAATAATGAAAAGTGTTTAGTATTTAAAGAAATGTTTTATGAAATTAGATTTTTGAAAATATTTTGCTGCCCATTTTTCAATTTACCGTTTTTTTTTTCACTTAAAGAAAATAGAGTTGCGTTTTTTTTTATTTGCGTTTATTCGTCACCGGTGCGTTTGTTTATAAAACAGCACCGATGCGCAATACCAAAAACGCATCAGTGCGGTGATCTGCACATTAGCACCGATAACAAGAAGTCCATTTTTAAGGCACCAAAATTACTTTTAGGTGTGTGCACCAAAATTTATTGTTGATTTTGCTCAAATGCGGGGAGAAAATATCATAATTATATCGAATAGACAATTATTCAAAATCCAGTTCGTTCCATAATATTTCTCAAAGTCCATCGCAGAGTTCTCCCTATCCATCACGAGACGTAATATTTACTTCAGATTTATTTATATTTTCATTATCTAATTGAATTTATGTTTTTTATCCATGTCAATCACGCACGATTTAATTAAATTTATAATGTATATAAATTTGTAGGTTCATGCAGATTCAAAATCGAGTTCAAATGCATAAAATATTCAAACAGCTCCAAAACGTCGGAAGCTCTTATCAGGCGCTGCATATCGCAAGACGCATTTGGTAGATGAAAATGGACAGTTGCTTCACCCTACCAATTGTAACAATATTGCATCTTTTAGCCACAATCCCGAAACAATGATGGTAATAATTATAATTGTTTCGTATATTGATTAATGTAATTATTGCAACGTCAAACCAATTTATAATCATGCAATATTGTCAACGTGGTTACTAATTAATATCGTATATTTTGTACTAATCATGTTCAATTTTTTTTTTTAATTATTAGGATTTTAGTGATGATGAGTGACCTACCTACCATCTTCTGTAGCACCCCACAACAATGTCAAATCAAGAGAAGATTGAATTAAGAGAAAAAATCGGAGAGGAGAATGGTTGAATCAACCACCAATTCAATTACCGCTACGTCCAGATTCACCAATTAGGAGTGACTACAACAATAGTAGTTCTTCACAAGCTAGCAATGGAGGCAATCAAATATAGGTTGGTATGGATGATTACTTAAGGGATACGACCGCCATGGAGAAAATGTTGTTAAATGCATTCCAAAACGATGATCAGCTAGGGGATGATGCTCATATCACTGACACCTTTTTCGAAAGCCTTAAATTTGCTTCCACCACCCCTCTTTTGACTTGGCGGTCAGTCAAAGTCTACCCAGTTGGGGACAACAATGTTACTATACAACTTGAAAGCAAAGTTTGGCTCATCAAATGCATGTTAAGGTAAGTTACCATAAAGTACTCCCTTATATAAATTTGAAATATATTAAGTACACTTCAATGAACATTAAAAATGGTTAATTTTATGAATGTTAATCATTATATCGACATTAATGTACATTTATTAATATATTTTTCCATGATCACCAACTACAGGTTATTCAAGATAAGGTTCTTCCAAGTGATAATGTCTTGCCCGCTCGCTGTAAAGAGGCAAAGAAATTGTTGAAAATGTTGGGTGTTGAGTACATATCATATCATGCATGTCCAAATGATTGTATTCTATATAGAGGAGAATATGCAGACAAAGAGATATGTCTGAAATGTGGGCATGACAAGTATGATAAATCAAAAAAGAAGGGTAAATCACGTATTGGTCCTCCTTCTAAGATATTGAGGCACATGCCTATAATCCCAAGGATTCAAAGGCTCTTTCATTGCAAAGAATTAGCTATGTTACAGAGATGGCATGCCTCACATAGAAGTAAGTTGGGAGTCATGTGAATCCCAACTGATTCAATAGCCATGAAGCATATAGAGGATACATGGCCCGAAAAATTCAAGTACGAAGTCTACGACTCAGCATAGCCATGGATGGCGTCAACCCATATTCCCTCCAAAACATCAACTATTATGTTTGGCTTCTAGTAGTGATCAATAACAATATCTCCCCATGGTTGTTCGTGAAAAATGAACATCTTATGTTGGCTATCATAGTCCTTGGTAGAAGACAAGTGAAGAATATGGATGTCTACTTACAACCATTGGTAGATGAATTGAAGGAATTATAAGATGGGATAAATGTATACGATGTATCAAGACCCATCATAGTAGAGAGGAGTTTTACGTTGTATGGCATATGTGTTTACACGACACATGATTATCTAAGCTTAGGAGTTTGCTCTGGTAAATTACATGTTTAATTTATTGATTTGTTTATATACGTAACAATATTCATTCACATATTAGTTATTTAATTCGTTGTAATATTTGTTATGATCTTCATGATATTCTTTAACGTGCCATGCATATTAATTGTATACAATAATCTCGTAGGTCTTGTAACAAAAAGGTATTTTGGATGTAAATGTTGTAGACCTTCTCTGAAAGCTAAATGGTCCAAGGACCTACGAAAGCCAGTGTATTATTGCTCCAGGGTATTCCTCCCAGAAGAACACCCTTACAGAATAGCAACATCCACTTCCAATGGTAAACGAGAAAGAACCCAAAGGCCTCCAATAACGACACCAGTTGAATGGCTTAGAGCATATGAGAGAGAGAAGGATAAGGAGTTCATAGAAATGTTCGATTCAAATGGGGAGTCTATGTTCGTTGATCCAGAATTCTTCGACACCTATGTTGAGAAATTTCCCATTGGGATGAAATGGAAATCTATCTTTTATAACCTCCCATATTGAGAGCATCTTAAGATTACCCACTTATTAGATCCAATGCATATATTTAAAAATGTTTCATCATCTTTATGGAGGCACATATCATCGAAACAAAGTGACACATTAGCTGTTAGGAAAGATATTATTACTTCAAAAACTAAAAAGAAACATTGGCTAAGACGATTAGAAAGTACGAGATCAGAGGCAGACGCTGGTCCCTCTAATTCATGGTTTTTCAAAGAAGGTGATGTCCCATGGATTTAAAAAAAAGATGATATTTCTTTGGCAAAGGAAGTTATAATGGGTGTGAGGGTGCCAACTTCATATGGGTCTTCACTACGACGTTGCTTCACCGTGGATGACCATTTGTCCGGGTTGAAATCGCATGACCATTTGAATCTTCTAAGAGTACATATAATGTCAAAAGCATGATTTTATTATGTTATATTAATAAATTTTATCTCATGCGGGGATCATAAAACATAACTAATTTTGTATATTATTGCACGTGTTTATAACTTTGCAGTGTCATTATCATTTGTTTGTGCATGGGTGTGTGAAACATGAATTCCCTCGAGCCCTAGGACATTCCATATCTAAATTATCTGCATTTGTACGTTGGATCACGTCAAAGGAGATTCCTGTGGCTAGCATTCCACGATGTCGTCAAGAGATAGTTGAGATTGTTTGTATGCTTGAGAAGGAATTGCCGACAAATTTCATGAACTTATAGGTTATTCTTCTAATCCACCTAGTAGATGAGGTTGAATTAGTTGGGTTGGTTTCTTGTCGTTGGATGTTCTTCGTAGAGATGTACATGAAGAAATTGAAAGGTTTTGTTCGACAAAGGGCGAAATCCGAAGGGCCTATAGCAGAGGGGTATATATCGTATGAGTCTTTCTATTATGCAAGTGAGTACATCAAGCAGATCGAAAACAGACCAAGTGCAGTGATTTGGGACGATAAAAGAGATGAAGACAAAAGAGAAAGGGAGTTGCTCCAAACGAGTGGAAAAAACGCTTGATAAAAAGTAAGCAACTTATAATTTTTCAAATTTACACAAAGTTAATATTCATGTTGAACTTCAATATAATGTATATTTTGATCTCTAAGTACTATATAATGTCGATTTGAGTTCAACGGCGAATGCAGAAATTGAAGCAATCAATAGATTTGTTCTTTACAATTCTAAAGCGACACAACTGTGGGTCGCATTGTACGAACAAAAAAGGATGAAATGGGATAGTGACAGGAAAGAATTCAAATGGTTGAATGGTAGAAGTGTGTTTTATCCCGATCATTTAAAAGAAAATATGCCAAAAATATGCCCCAACAGTTGGGTTGCTAACCAAGTCAAATAGAAATACGATGCAACCGGTCATTAATCGCGTGTTGAAGAGGATGCGTTAAACGTAGGGATTGGGTCTCAGTAACAATATTTTTAATTTATATGTAAATTTGAAACTTATAAGACATCTATATTTCATATTTTAACTGTTGGGTTATTATAAGACACATGACACTACGATTTTTTTAACTTTTTTATAATAGGTGCATTTGTTCCCATCTATATGGGTATATGGACACCATTTTCACAAAGAAAATGTCAATGTTGAAAACATCACACAAGATTGTGGAGTGGAAGTTGAGTTCGATCAATTTAGTCGATCTAACCACTGATCAAAACCTAGTACGAGGGACGTTAGGTTACATCGGAAATATACAAGAGATCATTGAAGTGGATTTCTCTTCTTTCCAATGTGTTATTTTTAGTTGCAAGTGGTGGGACACCTTTGATCGGAATAATGTGAAGGAAGATCATGATAGTAGGCTGATATGTATCAACTCTAGAAAGATGTGGGATGAAGCTAAGGAGCCCTATGTTTTCCCCAAACATTGCAACCAGGTGTTTTTCCATATGTGTTGGGTAAGGATTGGTGGTTCGTATTGACACATGAGCCTAGATTAAAACATATTTTTGAGAACAATAGTGTTTTCATGCCATGCAAGCTAGAACATAATGAAGGTGATCATGAGAACTGAAGATGATATGGTACATGTGTTATTTTATCAATATTTATATTTTTTAAGATGGGTTTTTCAAAACATTATAATATGTATTTTGAATTAATTGGTAATTTGCATTGTGTTAATGTTAAAATCAATATTTCACTTGATAATTTGCAATTATGTTGATCTCAAAAACAATGGCATACTGTATAAATTAGTTCTTTTTTTTTGTATCTAAGATCATAATAAAATAATGCTAATTCTAAAATACATGAATTTATTTGCATTATTTTCTAAACTTTATTATGTCATAATAATTCATATTATTCTAGATTTATTATTTTACAATTATTTAAAATTTAACAGATTTACAAATTTAAAAATTTTAATAAAATCATTTCACATCAATACAATTAAAATTTTACAAATATTTTACATACAATTACAATTACAATTTTACAAATTTACATATCTACCATTAAAATTACAATTTTAGAATTTTACATACAATTAGAATTACAAATATTACAATTTTACAATATCATGATCATTTAATATTAAATTAATTAATAAACATCACGTTCATGATAACCATCATACAAACATCATATTTGACTAAAAAACACATTCAAAATCACTAACATCATCGTGATCATGATCATCTAACAAAACACAATTAACATTATATATTAACATCATCATAACACAAACATCAAATATACATCTCATGTCAAATAACTCATGCTATCACATACACATCTATCTGCAAGCTGCACATTAAATGAACATATCTAACATGACCTAACAATATACACATCATGATGATCACCAACATGTAAATTAAGTACAACTACAACATGAACATAAAATACATGGACCATATATATATATATATATATATATATATATATATATAATGTCAAAAATATACAACTATAATATAAATGTCATGGATCAGCTCATGGTACACCATCAAATATAGCAGTACTAGTCGAGGCTTACTCAGTCAATGGTGCAGCCTCAACGGTCGATGGTCCAGCCTTCTCATGATCATGAGTACTGTTGGATGCTGCAGGCTGTTCACTGGACGTGGTCGATAGTCCAGCCTGATCTCCATGATCACTGTTGCTAGATGCTAGTGGAGGTTGCTCATCTGGCGCGGCACGAGGTGAACAATCATGAGATGATGAATCGTTGCTTGCGGACTGTCGATCACGTGCTGCATCTCGACCACGCCTATAACATGCAACGGTCCTCCTCAGCCGCGTAACTAAAGTCGTAGCTCCTACGACTTACTGCATCAATCTGTACATGTCACGCGACACGCCTCTCCACATCTGTAACAGCCTACCATCGACCTGTATGTCTCTCATATGAGCGGGCCTGATGCCCGCCTCAACAATCAATGCAGTGAGTTGGTCTCCCAACTCCATCCTGTATCTGCTATCAAGCCGGCCCTGATCGTCATCAAGGTTCACACCTGGATCATGTGGTGGTGACAACATGTCCTCGCCATCAAAAGACCCAATATCTGCAAAATATATACAAGTACAGAACAATAATTAGACAATTTCATTACACAATTTAATAAAAACAAGTTAAAGAACATGTTAGAATAAATTTAAATAAAACAGTAATATTACCTCTATCATCCGGCAACTCATCAGCTGTGAAGAGGATGTTGGCACACCCTCGCCAATCCAAACCCGCATAAGGACATGGGACCATAATTAAGGGATGCTCGTTAACACTGGCTAGCAACTCCAATGCATCATTCGATATCCTCGCTGAAAACACAGTCTCGCCCCTCTTGGGCATCATCTTTCCCCACATGTACATCTGTGCCTCAAACATCGACCTATGAGGCTACTGAACAAAAGTAGGCCTTGTCTCTGGAAACCTCTAAAAAAAAAACAAAAAATCTCTGAAGCAAAAGGGAAGTTGACCCTCCCTTGTGCATGAGCATGACATCTATCTAAGGCTGTACAAAATTGTCATAAAAAAATGGCAGACCACCTGACAAGTCATAGCTCCTGTACTAAAGAATCAACATAATATAGAAGCAAGCAACTAATCCATTGCCCATCACTGGTGTTGTGTGAAATGGTCGAAATGAGAAGTGAGAGGTACTGCACCTCACTACCAAATGCACCAATACATAACTGACCTCTAGCGACCTGAAAATTTGAAGGAGACAGTGCTGATGCTCCAATGTATCTCTAGTAGTACACTGACTGACTCCCTACTACATAGCCAGCTGGAACCTCTGGGAATGAAGAAAAATCCACCCCTCCTTGATAGCCCTATAATGAAATATATATCCTCCTCAGTGGGCGTGTACCACTGGTTACGACCAACCCGCAAACCCTGTTGGTGGGCATTCCACCTTCGGATAAAATGTCTCAAAAACAAACCATAGCCCTTTAGGGAAGTAACCTCCTCATAAAACTTGAGGCGGCCTACCTGCCTTAGGAGCCCCTGGGTAACTGCTGTAATAGGGCGAGGGTACGCATCTCTCTCCCTCTCTTGTGCCTCTCACAGGCGAACCATGTTATACTGCTCCGCCTGTTGTTGTTGTTGTTCCCCCTCTTCTCTCCTTTCACATCTTTGAATGATTGACATATTAAATACAATTTTTATATTAGATGAGACATGTATTTAGAAATATACATATATAATTTTTTTTGGAAAAAAAAAAAAAAAAAACAGTCGGTGCGCCAAAAAAAACAGTCATGCACCGATCCCAGTGCGTCTTTTTATTGAATGCACCGGCGACAGGGCACCAGATAATATGCAACGCACCGGCGGCAATGCTCCAGAAAATATGTAGCGCCTCGTTGACTATGTATGGTGTCAGGAGTGTAGTGCGTTGACTTAACTATACGCCCTCAGCGGACTAACCTCCCGCCATCATTTCATAGTCAACGGTGCAGTCTTTTACTAAGCTGCACTGTTGACCCTGTCGAAACACGGCAAGTGGTACACTGACAAAAATACCCGTCCTAGGGCGGATATTTTATTCAATGCACCGCGTTGCCACTATTCCATTAGGTCAACAGTGCGGCCGAGTAACCGACCACACCGCACCTTAAAAAAAAAAAAAATAACACGGTGCACCTTTGGTACCGCCCTGGAAGCGGTGCGTATACCATTAGCACTGGTTTACCAGGTCGCACTGTTGATCCTGTCAAAATGCGAAATATGGTGCGCTGACAACATTACCCGCCCTGGGGCATATATTTCAGTCAACACACCGTGTTGCCGCTATTCCACATTGTCAACGGTGCGGTCGGGTAAACGACCGCACCAGCACTTTAAAAAAAAAAAAATAACACGGTACGCCTATCGGTATCGCCCCGGAACCGGTGCAGATACCGTTAGCACCAGTTGCAGTGTGGCCTGTAAATTTACAGGTAGCACCGCGAACTGGTACAAGCCAAACGGCTCGAGCGCACGACGTGACAATTTTTTTTTTCTTTTAAATGGTTAATTTTAAGGTTATTTGAAATTCTAATCTGCTAAAAGACTTAATTATGAAAAAAAAAGAAAAATACCTATACATTTCGCCGTCGAGAAGGCATATTGGCCATAGAATTAGCAAAAGAAAATTTGCCCACCGTTTTGCAAAATTCAAACTGGAAATTGATGAGCAATGCATAGCAGTAATACGTGCATTGGGTGCAATGGGAGCACTGATGTCAGGGCGGCTCAGACAAGGATAAATTGCACCGGTGCTTGAGAGCTCTGGGGTAATGAGAAAAGTGAAAATGCGGTTTTTTGGCCCAATTTTTTTTTTTTCATTTAACCCTGTTCTGATGCACGGGGCTTTTATGGGCACACCGGCGCGGTTGCTTAATATCGCACCGAGTGGTTTCTGTTTTGGCGCGCTTTTTTATAATGCACCGGTGCAGAAGAGTTGTAAAGCACCGATGCGCTACAGTAATATGACGCACTGGGCAGGTGTGTATAGAGCGCACGGTGTCTAGTGTGCCAATGTTTTGTGTGCACCGGTGCAGTTTACGATGATAAGCACACCGGATGAAAAACATTCGCAAAACCCTCTGCCCGCCAACCTCCTCTAGTAACCTCCGCTAGAAACAGATGTCTGGGGTATTTTTATAAGGGGTTCCTAAAAAACATCTGCTAGAGGGTCTTTTCCTTGTAGTGACATTGACAGTAAATGATGATAGAACATAAATAAACAACAGAGGACAAGCCGAGACAAGAGAACACAAGAATTTCGTGAATTCCAGGGAAAAACCCCATTGCGAGGAAAACCCTTTGATCAAATCTTCTTAGTATTCTTCAAATTCAGCAGAGAGAGAAAGTACAATTTTCAAAAGTCAACACAATGCCCTAGCCAGCAAAGTCAACATTGGTCAAACTAGAAAAATGTCTCCCAATGGAGCTCGGTCAAAGCCAATCAAACTCGGCCTCAAGAAACAGTCAAAGTCAGCCCAAAATAGTCTGCAACTTCTCGGTCAAACTTGGTCAACGTTGCAGTCAAACTGCGATCAACGCAATAGTCAAACAACCCAAATTTTCGTGGATTTTGTGCCACCAAACTTGACCTCCAAAAATTGGATTTCTGCCCAAAGATCGAAGTCAAAACAAGAGAGTAAACCCAAGGTCAACGCTGCTACAAAACCCCTTAAACAATCTCAAAATAGCATTAACCCTTTTACATGTGCGGAGGAGAGAGAATGTCTCCTAAGATTGTACGAACCAATCAAAAGGAAAGAGAATGTGTGGGGAGATGATGTCCGAAATGAAGTTTGAGTCTCTCCTTTTTCATATCCATCAATGAGGGTGTCAGACACGTCTTTTGGGGCTTGTGAACCTACGTTACAAATCTGGTCGACATTGACAAATTGCATGTGTGAGAAATAAATTCAAAATCCAACTTCTACTCATCCAAACAAGATGATCTTTAGATCAATCTTGCACCTCTCCGAAAGAGGAATCAAACAAAACTATCATCTCCATCATGAGCAGTGCAAAGTGGAGTTTGGCCCTAGTTGCCAAATTTAACAAACTCTCTCTCTCTAGTTGTCATGTCGGATTAACAACTTCTCATGGCTTTGGCATCTCCTTTTGCAAACAAGTTACGCCTAGTTTTTTATGTGCTTGTATCGTTTCCATGGTTTCTTAGTATGCCATTTTCCAACACTGGTTTTCTGTCTGGTTTACTCTGAACAAATTTTTGCATGTAGCTATTTTTGGGCAATGGGCACAACCATGCTCACTATATCTTTAAACAAGCCTTGTCTACCTAGCTTTATCCTTTTTGTAAGTTTGTGAACAATATGGGAAGTTCCCACTAGGATCTAAGGTTGGTACTGATAGGAATGGTGAACTTTTTCTTCACTATTGGGAATATGGGATCCTAGAGAGTTTTTGGGAGATAAGAAGCTATCAATGAAATTTCAGTTATCGGTAATAGAAATATATTTACAAAGTTTACAAAGAAAAAAGAGATGTATTGTGTGAATGTGTATATATAAAACAACAATCAAATACATCTATGTCATAGTGTTTTGGAATTTACTTCTATGACTATAAATTCTCTTGCCTCCTCTCTCAACCTTTCTTCAGATATCATACTAACATTAAACATATTATTTAAATATTATGTTATAACCAAAATCAATGCAATCTCTCTTAATGTCTACCTCATATACCATAAAATTAACATTAAACCCACATTATTTAAGTGTCAAAATGATAACCAAAGTCCTGATGTAAAGACACTAAATACCATGACAATAACAATAAACACATTGTTCAAGTGTTAGATATTATAGCCAAAGTCAGTATGCTAGCCCTACTTTTGTGAAAGAAGACATATTGCATATCAGTTCTCTTTGGGTATGTCTCAAAGGAGCGTGTGTTGATATCCAGAGTCTCCTCACTGACGATGTGAAGGGGAGGCACCTGTTGATATTATCCCAAAAAATCAGAGCCAGAGAGAGCATGCTAACTCTCCTTGCATATGTGAGCAGATGAATCTTGTGTGACTACTCTTAAGCTGATGTGATAACGATGATGTTAAAGTGCTTCAGTCACACTAAAAAGTGATCAAACTTCAAAATGTTTTGTTTTGTTGGAAGTTCTCTCCAAATTTTTATTGAGCAGCAGCTTGACTAATAAAATGAATATGATTGATTGTCATCTACTCTCTTCACTACTCTTAAGCTGATGTAACAATGATGAGGCCAAATTTCTTCTGTAATGTCAAAGTGCTTCTGTCATACTAAAAAGTGATAAAACTTGAAAATGTTTTTTTTTTTGGAAGTTCATTAACTTTTATTGAGCAGCAGCCTAAATAAGAAAATGAAAACGATTGGTTCTTATCTACTCTGTACTCAAGGGTCTGCCATGGTCCAAATACATTTTTGCAATTGTCGCATGTAAAGCCGCTCCAACAGGAAGCACTTCTTCATCTAAGAAAAAATGAGGTGAATGAAGTGAATGGATTGAGCCAATGCTCTCATTTCTCACTCCAATCATCAAAAAGGCACCTGGTATTGTGTGTGTGTAAAACGCAAAATCTTCCGCTCCCATTGCCGGACCTGCATTCTTGACATTATGTACCCCAAGCACAATTTGTCCAACCATTTTCACATGATTATACAGCTTTTCATCATTGACAGTGGGAGGATATTCAGGGCGTAGATCTTCTCTAAAATCAACAAATCCTGAGCACCCATTTACAGCAGCCTGCTTCTCTATAATCTTCACAAAACCAATTGTATTAGTAGGTTATTTTGTCCTTCATATTCTTATCCATCAGATGGTTTTCTAAAAAATACAACATTTAGTACACATACCAGTGCAAGGATAGCCCTATCCTGCAAAAGAAAACTTACCTCTTTGATTCTTCTCTTTAGCTTAGCAAGTCCTTCAGATGTAAGGCTCCGTAATGTGCCCCCGAATCTAACCTTGTTTGGAATGATATTGAATCCTTTACCCCCGTCCATGAATGTTACTGACACTACCTTCATGGACAAGAAAAAAGACGGTTATTGTATTTTGGTCATTCAGGCAATGGCAGTATACCTTTCATTACTTGCTACAAATTCAGATAGTGTTGTACATACTACAGACAACAGATCGGTATTTCAGGAGATCAAGCAGCACAAGTCAAATTCTGTCAAAAAAAATCCAATCAAAGAATATATTCCTAATAGACAGCATATTTTGTTTAGAACTATCAACCTAAATGTAACAATTGTGGAAGAAAAACTGTATTCAAGTTGTTTTACTGCTTTCAATATTTAGTATATTTGAAAGTGAACCAGGTGGCTTCCGTAAAGTCATATATCACTCTATTCAACCCAAATAGAAAGTTATAGGCATCAAAGCTGGAATATGGTAAGAAGTATACGAGATTAACCATTGCAAACACAAATGAAGATATTTGTTCCAAATGCTAGCAAATAATTGCTCTAAAAACACAGGGAAATTAAGGAAATACTAAGGTTTTATTATTTGAATGCTACTGACACTACCTTCATGGACAAGAAAAAAGACGGTTTTTTTCTTTTGGTCATTCAGGCAGTGGAAGTATACCTTTCATTACTAGCTACAAATTCAGATAGTGTTGTACATACTACAGACAACAGATCGGTATTTCAGGAGATCAAGCAGCACAAGTCAAATTCTGTCAAAAAAAATCCAATCAAAGAATATATTCGTAATAGACAGCATATTTTGTTTAGAACTATCAACCTACATGTAGCAATTGTGGAAGAAAAACTGTATTAAGCTGTTTTACTGCTTCCAATATTTAGTATATTTGAAAGTGAACCAGGTAGCTTCCGTAAAGTCGTATATCACACTCTATTCAAGCCAAATAAAAAGTTATAGGAATCAAAGCTGGAAAATGGTAAGAAATATACGAGGTCAACCATTGCAAACACAAATGAAGATATTTGTTCCAAATGCTAGCAAATACTTGCTCTAAAAACACAGGGAAATTAAGTAAATAATTAGGGTTTATTACAAAAAAATCACATATTTCCAATACTTATTGACTTCGATGTTAATGTCTTAGGGTGAAGAACTCTTTGGAATACATGGGATAAGTAAAAGTTCCATTTTATGTGCATTTTCCAGCCATTAATTAGCGTTGACATCAAGGCTTTATACCTCTTTAACCACTAAAATTTGTTGTAATTTAGTCTCTTGTTTACCCTTTATCTTAGCCCTCATTTTATACTTATTATCACAGTTTCCGGGACTAAATTTGTTGCTGTCATAAATTGTTATATTGTTGCGAATTCTATATTTTCAAGATAGTTTATAATAGCTAAGCGTAATTTCTTTTGTGTGTGTTTGGAAATCTTGAGCCTCTATTGGCTCACCTAAGCCTTTAGAATAGCCATTAGAACCTTTGAACTCAAATCTGGAAATTACTCAAATAAACCTTAAACCCTAAATTCTTCTCTTTACGCTTTGGTGGAAAATCATTGTAAAACCCTTAGATGGAACTTAGCTTAAGTTAATTAGGTAATTTGATTCCTAAGATCTACTAGGAAAGCCTTCCTTGTGTGGAATTGTGTCCAATAAAACAAGGTGAGTAGTTGTTGAGGTCATAGTGGTGACACTCCCATTGTTTCACTTTGTCTAAGTCACCTAGTGAGGCTTTGCATTAAGATACTAGATTTTGATGTAACAATCTACATAAGTAATGACTAGGAATACGTATAAATAGGCGGACAATATAGTTAATATCACACACATCAAGTCATGATCACGGTATATAGATGTATTTGAGTTATTAAGAGTTTGGTTCCTCAAATGGGCTCACATGATGCTTCTCCAACCTATGTTTATGTTTTGGTGTGTGTTGTACTCACTTTGTCAAAGTTCCGAGGACGCAGATGTACCAATTTTTTCAAAGGATCGAGATCATCGGACCATTAGTTTATTGATTCATTGTAAACCCATTCTACAAAATTTGTAATGTAAATTACGCTAGTAAGACCTTATATGTATGTAACAACCTAGGTAAGCCTACTATTTTGGCGAGATTTTCATCCTAGGAGTGAAGCGAACAAAGTTCCTTCTCAAGTTAAATATTCCAAAAGACTTGAAATATCAAGATATCCATTGAGGATACAAATATTATATTAAAATGTATGAAGAACGAGATGATATGAATGTTACAAATGAGGCCTGCTTATATACCTAGGCAGGTGCCTCTTCACGAAAGGTCATGTCTCATCAAACATGCCCCTTCAACTTAATTACTAATTCACTAATTAATCATTATTTAAATTATTTTATTCATTACATTGCCTTCCTCCTCAAAAAGCTTTGTCCTCAAAGCTTGTTGATGAAAGGCCTTGATCTCTTTTTCTGCTATGAATGTCTTCTCTTCTCGAGGTAGTCATCCTTGTTGATACAAGTTGATATGATCCTCTAAGTGACAAACAAAATTGTCGCATTGAGAAGGGATCGGACCATCCTAAATCAATCTTTTGTGGAATCTTACGATGGTTGGCAACTTGTGACGACTTGTTATCACATGAGTGGATTGCACCAACATTAGTATTCTTCGGAACAACAGCGTGTTTCTGTTCTGAATACATAGCTTGGTTGAGTTGTCTACTCCCGTGTTTTGGATGTCGATAGGGAATTCTAGTGATTTGAGTTTTCCTTATCTTATTTGTGTCGTTTTCTAGATTTATGCTAATGACTGGATCATTATTTGATGTCTTTTCATCAACTTGAATTTCTACATTTGATGGTTTCGACGATTCCTTTTCGACAAGTTGTTGCGCCTTGTTTTCTAATGACTTTTTGTCTTTCTTCAGCGTCTTAATTTGCGTTAGTAATTTGTCGTTGTGGTCCTTGAGGCGAGCAACTTCTTCATTCTTGTTAGTTGTGATTTTGTCAATTTCCTTTTGCATATTTTGGATCGCCTTTTTACTTTCTTGAAGAATTACTTTTGATATTTCTTGTGTGTCTTCAGGCATCACTGAATTTGGCTTCAAGTTAACGTCCTGTAGCGTTATTTTCTTATTTTTGTAGGAGAATGTTAAAAACTTATTTTTCGTATTTAAGATAAGTGGACCTAGGGTTTCCATCCATGGTGAACCTAACACAATGTCACTATTGTCAAAAAGTAAGATTTTCACAGTAAATTGAGAGATAAAAGTATAAACCCCAATATTTAGTTGTAGACTTTTTATGTCATATTTTTTTTTGTCAAAAAAGGCTAATTTTTCGATTATATTTGACTCAGGAATCACCAACTGGTTTGCAATTTTAGGATTTATATAATTTTTATCTTTGACGGGAGCTATGGCGATAGTGACATCTTTTCTAGCGAGAGTTCCTTTAATTTTAAATATCACTTTAGCGTCGATGGGTAAGGTTTCTAAAAATCTTCGCTCTTTCATTTTTGACTTAAACTCCATTTTTCTTTTTGAGATGAACTTAGGTCTTATTTAATCCCTTTAAGTATAACTCTCTCTTCTTCCAACCGTCTTTAATTCAAAGTTTTATATAAACTTTATTATTTCCAGTAGATAAAAACTTCAAACTTTATATATATTTGAATATATATAATGTTGAAATTTCAACAATTTTTACTATAACCTTCAAATCTAACTTTTGACTTTTCTAAAAATTATTGTTTCCCTTCCTTGTCGATATGAATTTTCTTCAAATTCAACCTTTTTATTCTTCTTTAGTCTTTTTTCTTAACTTTCCTTTCCTCTTTTTTTATTATAATGTATTTAACTTCAAACATATATATTTTTAACTAATTCTCTTTGATACTTTTTAATTCTGTGTACTTCATAAATAGTTCTAGTAATAGTCACCTTCTTTTTAACTAATTATTTTTAATATTATATGTTTTCTCCAAACTTAACAAAAAATGATGACATGTGACTCTCTTAATGGGCCGCGTCCACTTCACCGGTTGGAATTTCACTGATTGGTAGAATTGGATTGTAGTAAAAAAATAAAAATAAAACAGACAACACTGACGGCTATGGCCAGTGGGAGTTGTGCGACGACTCTGTGGGTGATGAGAAGGCATCAACTTGAATTAGTGTCCTCTGTCTCTTCTAAAAGCACAGCAACCCGACTAAACCAGTGTGCAGCAGTGATGGGAGCGATAGCTAAAGACAAGATCTTTTCGTCTTCTTTGCTAACCCGCCTGTCTCAATCAATTCTAGTTGCTCGAGGCTCACTTTTTCTTTTTTTTTAAAGTCAACTGATGCGACAATCAGCCTTTGATAATTTCAAATCCTATGGATAGGGTTGACAGCTTCTGTAGCGACTTGCGAAGGCAAATTTTCCATCTATGCGGTGGATACAGCGGATGGTACCAAATGCCACGATTTTCATGATTTTAAAATAAGGAGATGGGTTGTTGGATGGGTATTAATTTCCAGTCGTAGAAGCACTGGCGCGAACGGATTGGTGGCTGTGGAAGGAGCTTGACGTTTGGGATAGTCGTGTCCTCTCTATGTCGCTCGTTCACAATCTCATATTAGGGTCAAGCAGATACGACAGGCCCAAATGAGAAATCATAAACATTCATATAAACAGTAGTGGTTGCACTTTTGTACGAAAGAAGTGCGACTATATGGTTGTTTCTATATGACTGTAATTACAACTACGATGTGCGTGAATTTAGCTGGTGGCAAAGTAAGCAATGCTGGGTAGGGGGCATGGAATGTCAAAGGGAATAGGCCGAGATAGCGATAAGTAACAGAAATGATGATGGTAAATTTAAAAGTTTGTAGTTGGGTTTTGATCCATTTGATGCGACCACCGAGGACCAACCCCGTTGTGTATCGACTTAATGGTGGGTGACGACCGAGAGTCACTGCTGATGACTGGGTGGACTAATGCCTTTTTTGGATTTTTTTTAATCTATACTAGTACTTTGCTCCTTTTTTTCCTTATATTTCTATAAATATAAATTTTATTTTTCTCTCTTTTTTTTTTTCAATTCTTTAAAAATATTATGTATCCACAACCAACGGAAACTCCAAGATTGGGAAGTAATGCATCACTGACAAACGGTTTGACGATTTTCATAGTCAAAGACTCGGATCAAGAGCGTACCTATGTAGAAATTAAGCGGTCGAAGGCTTGAACCATTTGACACACAAATGGTTAATAAAGTTCTTTCTAAGTTAAATATTTCTAAGACTTGAAATATTATCAAGACATCTGTATTGAGGATACAAATATTATATTAAAATGTATGAAGAGGAGATAATAGAATAAGCACAAATGAGGCCTCGTTTATACCTAGGCAAAGCTGACGTAAAAGGCCTGTCTCACGTATATGTTCAAATCTCCAATTACTAATTAATTAATTAATCATTATTCATATTTTTTTATTCATTACAAGAAGGTTTTTCATCTCACTGACTCATCTGTGTTTCTAAACATGGATGGTCAACAGAGTTTTTCCCTCCAACCCACACCAAAGCTAGGGTGGAATTTTTCGTCAAAGTCCTAAGTGAGTCCTAATGTTTTAGTAG
Organism: Pinus albicaulis; assembly: GCA_034641835.2. Classification (NCBI taxonomy): domain Eukaryota; kingdom Viridiplantae; phylum Streptophyta; class Pinopsida; order Pinales; family Pinaceae; genus Pinus; species Pinus albicaulis. The sequence continues at coordinate 608,465,649 of CM076571.1, read as the reverse complement.
AGTCTTATGTAAAAGTGATTTGAAAATAATTTAAGCTAATTATTTTATGTAAAAAATGATGGTTGAAATGTAATTATCTTATGTAAAAAATATTTATGTGCATGGTCTCTCATACTTAGACACCATGGCCAAAATATTAGAGGGTGGAAAAAATATTTAATCCCCTCAAGTGTCAATTAATTAATTTTTGTGGCAAAAATTAAATTAATCCTAAGCCAGAAAATTAATTAATTAGTCCTAGAGAAATTAAATTCTTTGGAAAAATTCGTGGGAATCAAAGAAATTAATTTTTGGAATCTCCCCACCAACAGTATATTGGAAATTTCAAGAAAAATTGGACCCTTGGGCCTTGGTGGTTAAGTCAAAGTCAATTTTTTGAGGAAATTAGCTCAAAATAATTATTTTTGAGCTAATAAAAAATGGATTTAATGAGAAATTCGAAAATTCCTCAAAAATAAGTATTTTCGATGGCAGAGATTAAAAGTTGATCAAGGATATATTAACAGTCGAGATTATTTTGACGGAGATCAAGCCAACTAGCCGTTATTTTCCACTTGGAGGATTTATCTATAAATTAGAGGTCATTTGTGTCTCAAGCCATCTGATGTTTGGCTAATGTAATTCTAAAGGAAAATTGATGTAGTGCTATTGTCCCGCTGGGAACATTTTTTGAATCATAATAAAGATTTTGGGGAGCAATTCATGGTGTTTATGTTCTACAAATTTGTGGTATGTGCTGGGTACGAGCATCCCTATAGTGTTTACTTTTAAAATTAAATCGTTATTTCATTGTAGATGATAAGAACACTCTATTCGTAAGTTTTGGGCTTATCTTAGATGATTTGATTCATTGTCGTTCTAACGGTTTATGCTTGAATAATTATATAGTGTTTGCAGGTTCCCCAACCCTTGGGCTCCAAATTCACAAACTATGGGCACCGGCTAACCTTGTTTGGACTTCAAATGTTTTTAGGGTTTTTTAGGTTGTACCTTGCATATATCTTTAGAAAATACATTTAGCCATTTATCAAAGATTCATAAAAATTTAATCTCCCAAAATTCTTTCAAGCATTTTACATGTATGTTTTTTAGATATATTTTGTACATAAACTTGTAAATTATTTTAAATTTCTAATCTTGGTTTTGCAGTTGGGGTTTTGGGGGTTTTGAGATTTTTGTATATATTGTGGTTTTGCGTATTTGAAATTTCAATTGTGCAAGTGAGATCAAGTGAGAAGAGTTGGATAAGAGCTTGATCTAGGATCTTGAGGGTAAGATCTAGCCTCTAAAATTCTTTGCAGGGCCATCCATTAAAGCAAATTTGCAGTAAATTACAGATCTAAAACAAATTTCTTTTGAAGCAAGGGTTTTGAATTTTTCTAGGGCCAAAAGACCCAACATCCCCCTCCAGCCTCAACATCCTTCTCCAGCCCTGCGTCAGCCCTTTCAGGACCTTTGTCAGCCCTTTTAGACCCTAGAGGCTAGCTATCAGCCCCAGAGGGCCTCGACCCTCCTCCTTCCTACCAGCATCAAAGTTTTTGGCCATTTTTAGGCCCGACCGTGAGGCTTTTAGGCCTCGATCCTCCCTCCTAGGGCAGTCACAACCCTTAAGGGCCTTTTAGCCCTAGGTTGTAGCCTCTTAGGGTCGTTCGGCCCCCTCTCTAGGCTAGACGGTAGCCCTTAGGGCTTGTCTCAGCCCCGCTCCCCACATCCCCCCTCCTCTTTCTTGGTCCTCTTTGGCCTTCTTGACCCTAGACGTTGCCTCCTTCAGCTTTTCCCTCTCCTCTTTGGCCCTCTTCCTAATCCTAACTTGTCGTCATTCATCCTCGGTTGGCCTCTGAAATTTCTGAACTAAATATTGTTGAGTTTTGTAGGTGAAATTAGCTCAAAGTGGTGTTTTCTGGTGTTAAGAGCTTTGGAGAAACTTTTGGCAGCTTGGGCAAGTGATCTACAAGGCCTTGGGCCTAGTGTTTGATCAATAAAGCCTTGTTTTCTCACTGTTTTATTACAGATGTAATAAATCGTTCATAACAGTGATAAAATTCCTAATTAAGTGCCCTAAAAAACATATCTAAGTAGTCTAAACACACTAAGAGTTTCATGGTAAAAAATTTATTTTCATTTGGAAATTTTGGCATTAGTTTTTGGCATAGATCTAGCTGAACTATTAACTAAATATCTCTGCATAACAAATCTGATCAAATTTGAATACTACATCTTAAAGGGCCTAAAAAATCCAAAATTTCAATTTGTTAAGTTTGTTCTAGCATTTGGTAATTTTTGGGCACAATTTGGCATACACTTTCACATTGGTAGCTCATTGTTTGCATATCTTTCTTACTATTGTTATAAGTATTTCCAGATCTGATATATCTCTGAATACTTCATCATAAGAGGGTTAATTAACTTGTTTATTCACTTGGCGAGTCTCTGAAAGTTGCACTGGTCATATTGGGTTCTTACATGCTTAATATTTCTTGGATCTAGAGTGTATACTTTCTGCTGTCCTAAAAGTCTGTAAGTGCTCATTATTTTTGGTGCTCTTGTGAAGATGCTTGTCTAAGCATTGGTTATTGGAAAGCTAACACTCATTTGTTTCTTGTAAGCTCATTCACAAATTTGCACTAAATAAGCACTCAAACATCACATCTCTAATACTCTGATCTTGTTCAAGTCACTTTCGGCATTGAAGTGTCCCTTTATCTTATGTACTTTGGCATCTAATTGGCATTGTCTAAAGAGCATAATCTTGGCATTATTTTAGATAATTGTCATTGGCATAAGATTATTGGTAATCACCATTAGAATATCTTGGGTAATTAACATCTTCGTGTTGATAGTCATCGGCTAATTGTTGAGGAAAAATTGCTCTTGATTGCTATTATTGGTTAAGCATCTTGGTATATTGTTGGTATTGGCACTAAATAAATTGGCACATTCTTCATTGTAAGATTGTCTTATAAGTCATCATTAAGTACTCTTGTCATAAAAAGCTAAGAAGCTAGTTATAACTTAAGTACTTAAACGATTAAACAATCTTAATCCAAAACTCACTCACCTATCTTGCATAAGCATTCTAGGCCTAGCTTGTACTAATAATTTACCTCCAAGCATAATCTTGGATGATAGACTTCTAGGGTCATCCTTTCTCACCTAGCTTAAGGGATTCAACACTTTTTTAGTGGTTAACACGACGGCCTTGCAATCGTCAGAGCCACAGTCTCTGCAGCACTGGAGGCACCAAGTGGTTGGAACACAGGGGGAGGTATCGTTAATCAAGTCTCTGCTTGCTTCCCATTGGTTTCCATCCCACAACCTACTCTAAACACTGGTCTCAAAACAATTAAGAGGGAGGTTCCATTTAGACTAGGCATATAACATAAAATTAACCAATATCCTTGCATCACACCTAGATCCTAGGATTTGCATAGCATATAGGTTAGTTAATCATTCAAGCAGCAATTGTCCATCCAATTACTTGGTCTTAAATTAATAATAAGCAAGAGTTTGACTGCATAAGGCACTGGTCTCATATATGAATTGTTAAATTTGGGCAACTAGCTCCAAACTTCGAGTTGTGCTGCTCAGATGACGATCCCAATATTTTTATTGGATTCCTCTTTCGGATAGGTGTAAGATTGATCTAAAGATCATCTCGATCGGATGAGCAGAACATGTACTTTGAATTTATTCCACTTATGTGCTAGGTCGGCCTGGAATATAATATAGACTTAAATGTCTTAAAGGATGTGTCACACACCCCCAAAGATGCCTATATATTGGAGAGACTTGGAGTTCATTATACACACAATGTGTGGAGGATTTTCTTCTCTCTTGATGGCGATGGAGCTGCGTATCTGTGGAGTATTCTTTGTCTTGGGGTTATGTGTGACACACTTGGCTGAATGACCTATTGGAGACTTTGCTGGTAGAAGCATCCTGTTGATCGCTGTAACGCCACCATTCATCATCTCTGTTTTGGCTTGTCTTCCATCGATCTATTAATATGTTCTATCTGCTTTAGTATTTTGTGCCCTAATCTGAAATGGCATAGAACATGTTCTCAAATTAACATGGTATCAGAGCTGAGGTGAAGACAAAGCCCAAAAAAAAAAAGTGCAACACTTACAAAGAGAAGAGCTCGTTGAAGGCTAAGAAATCTATGAGGGGCCGCAGCAACAAAAGGATAGAACAACAAAGGGTTTATAGGGTTGTTTGAAGTCTGTTTTGGGTGATCGAGTGCAGGAAGAGAGGCCGAGGTCCCTTGGAAGAAGACCGCAACAAAAGGGACTGTCTTAAGGGTTGTTTGATGGGTGGATAGCCCTCATAAGAGGTTGTTGCAGGTCTGTTTGTATACCTGTAGGGTGCCGCTATCATTTAGGAGGGCAACTCTGTGTATAAGGGCTTGTAACTTCCCTAAAGGTGCAGTGTGGAGGGGCAACCTTCCATTGAAGGGTAGTTGCAGCAAAGGGGAGCAATTATGGGCCAGATTTGAGGTTTGTTAGGCAGGAAAGAGGGCTAAGAATAGTCAAAAGCTTTAGCGTATATGAGCATCCCTACAGATGATGAAACCCTCAGACATTAGAAGGATTTCTGAGCAAAAAAATAAAATTTTGAGGCTAGAATAATGGTAACTAGCCCTGACCAGGCCGCAGCCAAGGAGTGTTGTTTTGGTGGCTGACTGAAGGCTATAAATGTGCCCTAACCAGTTACAATATAACAGCGGTTTGACGCCTGTCTCAGAGGTAAGTTTGGATCTGTTTTATGTTGTTTTGGTGCATGTTTGATGTTCTGCTTGGGACGCAGGGGTAGCTGAAGCTACGACAGCTTGTAGAAGGCTGTTTGGGGGTAAGGGAAGGCTAGAAAGGCTCCCCAAACTCAGCCACTGTCATCTCTAGGAGGCCGCAATTCATTCAGGGCCTTCTTCCTTGAATTTAAGGCTAGTTTGTTATGCTGATTAGGACAACCACCTGTAAGGTGTTTTTGTGTGGATATTACAAAGGCCACTATATTGTTTGAGGGTAGCATGATGCATCTGGAGTGTTGTGGTAGGCCGCAGGCCATACCACAACAACAAGCCTTGTGTGGGCCATTTTAAGGGCTGGTTTTAGCTCTTACTCTTAGCATGAAGGAAGAATGTCCCTTCCAGCCTGAGAACTTAAGGAGGATTGAAGTGGAGCATTTTTTTTTTATGATGTCAGTATGAAGGCCAAGTAAAGGCTGAGTCTCCTTAAGGAACAATGCTGTAGATTGCAGGTGGTTATCACATTTTTTTTGGTGACTGTGTGCTCACTAATTCTGGGTTGGCTACACGCCTGTGGTAGCCGCAGATCCAAACTGAAGTTGAACGTAGATCCATGATGCACTAGTTAAGGGTTTCTTATGTGCAAGGGAGGTTAAAGTAGTTCTTTCCCAGAAGTGGCCTAGATCTGTGCATAAACAAAGACACACATGTAACATTGATTGATGATTTGAGGTGAGTAAACCTGATGCAGTAAGGCTAAGTATGTGATGCATAGGCTGGACTTCGAGTGAAGACAAATATTTGCAAGTCCTATACCTGTAAAAGCCGTCATTCTTAAGAAATTGTTTTGATGTACTTGACAAAGGCTATAAGATCTTTACATGCAGGGGCAGTGAAGTGCCTCCTATGACAGTATTATGATAATGACATAGTTGAATAGCGACAGTGGTTGTGAACCAGCATATACCTGAACTTAACCTATTGGCAGTGACTTTAGAAAGTGTCTTGACCAGATTTATCTTGTTGAATGTTGGGGCAGAAATGAGCAGGATTGGCCTGTACCCGTATGAAACATTGATGAGCAGGAGTACCCTTATGACTGTGATAAATCTGCACAAAAGAAAGGTGTCATATCAGGTATGGACTGGCATGAAGAAGGATCGATTCAGTGCTTGGAACATTTGTATGATTGGTTCCTAGATCTGTCCAATAAGACAAATTGCAGAACTGAGATCCAAAGATTTGAAGGAACAGGGTCGAGACATCTAAGGTAAGCATGGGCCATTCGGTGCTAGTTTCTACTATTATTTACATTTTGTTTTGGACCGCAGAGCTTGTTGTAACTACATCAAGGTTGGAGTATCTAGTTCAAGGGCCGAGAGACCTGGTGTTAGGTCTTCTCTGTAAACACCAGGCACAAGGAATACATCGTTGCTTAGACAGAGAGTGTAACCTTTGAATCAATGATCAGAAGTCTTTGAAGAGCAGCTCGGTGAACTATAGAATGGCCTAGAATCTTCTATAGGAATAAAGATAAGGGCTGAAAGGGTTGCTTGAGGAAGCTACAACAGATCTCTAGAATAACAGATAGTTGTTGTAAAGTAAGTATGAGTACTTCTGACACAAGTTGAGGCTTGTATATTCTCCCTGTTTGACAGTGACATATGGCAAAATATGTATGACCATGAAGTTTGAAATCTTCTATACTATATGGCGGTATGACAATGATGAAGAAGATCGTGATGGGTATAATAAAATTATGACATCATCATAATCAACGATCTGACAGTGGTGACAGTTCTGTAACCGCAAACTTGAGGAGCTAAATCTGTCATTCTATAACAATGACATAGACAGACACTCATGTTTAGGAAATTCATAATAGCAGTAATCTTGTAACAGTATCAGTCTTACAATGGAGCATAATGATAAACTTGGAAGTGTGATCTGAGAAGTTTTTGCAGCCTTCAGTCACGTTGTTGGAGTCTTGAACCATGATCAGCAAATCCTGTGAAGTTTTGAACAAATATTGTATATGATACGTGCCAAGATGCATGATAGCTATATGACAGTATATGGCTATAAGTCTTGGATGGCTTTGACTGTGGGAGAATAAGACTCCTTTCCAAATTGGTGTCTAGGGTGCCCTCATTTAAAATAGATGTCTTCTCTCACAAGAGAAGCTGGCATTAAGAGGGAGAATACAACTGTATATGCTCCTAATCTAAAGAAAGAAGGCCCTCATGGCTCAAAGATATATGGCTTCAAAGGGGGAAATTCCGGAAGAAAACCAAGAAGCCATATAAATACCAAAGGTATCTAACTACCATGAGTACAATATGAGTCTGGATCATTTGAAGAAACTGTGAAGCATCAAAGTCTGCAAGGATGCGATGGTGATGTCTGGGATATGGTTACTAGACCACAGAACAAAGCTATTGTCACCTCGATATAAGATCAAGCATGGATCTGATGGGCGAATGTTTTGCCTGAGACTTTTTTAGGAAGGCACTAATTATGTTTGCACCTGTAATTTACTATTACCCTTGTTGCTACACAATGACGGAATCTCCATCACATGGATGTGAAGAACGCCTTCCTACATGGTGCGATAAAGGAAGAGCTGTATGGAAAGAAACCTTTGGGATTCGAAGTCCAAGATCGAGACACCCATGTCTGCAAGTGGAAGAAAGCCCTCTATGGGTTGATGCAAGCACCTAGAGCTTGGTACGAGGATTGATAGCTACCTGATGAAGCTGGGCTTCACTCCTAGTAACGTTGATTCGAACCTTTACTTCAAGGTTGATAAAGAGAAGCCTGTCATTCTGGTGTTGTATGTGGACGACCTCTTCCTGACAGGTGCTGACCCTCTCGTTCATCAGTGCAAGAGGGACCTCGCTGCTGAATTCAAAATGAAGGACCTAGGACTGATGCACTACTTCCTAGGCCTGGAGGTCTAGCAGAAACCTGGCGAGATTTTCCTTTCTCAAGAAAAAAAACATTATGAAGCTTCTGGAAAGATTTGATATGATGGACTGTAAGTCCATATCGACACCGATGAAGCTCAACTTTAAGTTGAGTGGCAACGCTGTTGGGCCCGTGTTAGCAAATCCTACTGAGTATCGTCAACTCGTAGGGGCCTTGAAGCCTCTCATTCTGGTGTTGTATGTGGACGACCTCTTCCTGACAGGTGTTGACCCTCTCATTCATCGGTGCAAGAGGGAGCTCGCTCTGAATTCGAAATGAAGAACCTAGGACTGATACACTACTTCCTAGGCCTGGAGGTCTGGCAGAGACCTCGCAAGATTTTCCTTTCTCAAGGAAAAAACATTGTGAAGCTTTTGGAAAGATTTGATATCATGGACTGTAAGTTCGTATCGACACTCAACTTTAAGAAGTTGAGTGTTAGCAAATCCTACTGAGTATCGTCAACTCGTAGGGGCCCTGATGTTCTTAGTGAACACCCGTCCGGACATATGTTGTGCAGTGAACACTTTGAGTCAACACATGCTTGATCATAACATTCACTAGGTTGGTGCCATTAAACCCTTGAGATATCTCTGTGGCACGATAGACCATGGGCTGAGATACACTGTCGAGAGCATGACACTCCTTGGATATACTGATGCCGATTGGGTTGGCAGTGTGGTGGATCGTAAGAGCGCATCTGGATGCTACTTCACAAGTAGATCTGCTTCGGGCATGAAACGGAAGTCAATAGCCTTGAGCACCGTTGAGGCCGAATACATTGCAACATGTATGGCCCGTTGTGAAGTCACTTGGTTGTGAAAGCTCTTCAGTGAGCTGTTCGAGCATGTGCTAGATGCCACTGTTATCCTTTGTGATAACCAGAGGGGGATTCGTTTGTCAAAGAATCTCGTGTTCCACGATTGATCCAAGCATGTTGATGGCTGGTACCACTTTATCTGGGATATGGTACAGCGAGGCGCCGTAAGGCTCGATCATATAAGAACTGATGAGCAGGTCGCAGATATTCTGACAATGCCCTTAGGGAAGGTCATGTTCCTAACCTTCCATGAGAATCTTGGAATTGTGGCACGACCCTATTCTGAGGGTCTTGTTGGACAATGAGCTCTGGGAGCTCTGGGGGGGCCTTAGGTATAGTTCCTCGGAGCTATAAGCAACCACAGGGCTAGGCTTGTCGAACCTTGTCGATGTGCTTCTGCCCCACCATTATGATGATTGAGTTGGTTTGCCTCTCATGATCTGTGCCCCATATGCGTCCTACCCATTTGAGTTCCGGACTCATGGGAAGTACCTCTCATTTGGCCAATAAGGTAGGAAATGAGAATAGAGACCATAGCAAGACCAATGGACGCATCAGAGATTGCCATACTCTCTATGTCTAGGATGGCACGTGTCCAACCACTTGATCTGGGATCAGTGCTAGCGAGGTTTCGAACCTCCCACTGACTTCGGGTCAGTGAAACTAACTTTGGGTTAGTATATGACTCTCTCGAGTCCTAGTGAGGTTTCGGACCTCTAACTGACTTTGGGTCAGGTAAACCAACTTCGGGTTGGTATGAGACTCTTTGTGAGTCCTCTAGAGGTTTCAGACCTCTGGGCTAAATCTGTCAGCCGGGAATGATGTCTTGGTGACTGACACCTCAAAGTTTCCGAATAAAGAGGCCGCAGTTAAAAGTTACTTACGAGAGATGATGCACGATGTTTGATTGCACTAATGGACTCGAGTTCTCCCTAGTTGAGAGGAAACAAATCAGCAATCAGGTCCAAACCCTGTCAGGCCGCTCAGATGACGATCCCAATATTTTTATTGAATTCCTCTTTCGGAGAGGTGTAAGATTGATTTAAAGATCATCACGATCGGATGAGCAGAACATGTACTTTGAATTTATTCCATTTATGTGCTAGGTCGGCCTAGAATATAATATAGACTTAAATGTCTTAAAGGACGTGTCACATACCCCAAAAGATGCCTATATATTGGAGAGACTTGGAGTTCATTATACACACAATGTGTGGAGGATTTTCTTCTCTCTTGATGGCAATGGAGCTGTGTTCTGAAGGTCGCGAGATTCGTGGAGAATTCTTTGTCTTCAGGTTGTGTGTGACACACTTGGCTGAATGACCTATTGTAGACTTTGCTGGTAGAAGCATCCTGCTGATCGCCGTAACGCTACCATTCATCATCTCTATTTTGGTTTGTCTTCCATCGATCTATTAGTATGTTCTATCTGCTTCAGTATTTTGTGCCCTAATCTGAAATGGCATAGAACATGTTCTCAAATTAACATGAATCTAATCTAATCTTTGAGTCTTTCTAAATTTAACCAAGTAGTTAGGCCACTCAATCATGTCTCCCGGACTTGTTGGTTGCCAACTTGTCCTTCGTCTTCTCTTTTCCATAGGGACTACCCCCCATAGCCTGTTGTTGGGAGATAGCTAGAACAGAGTGGGTGGGGATCAGAGTGATAGCCCTCGCCCTGAGACGTTGTCACGGTGCCTGTACAATCTGAGCGACACCATTTTTTGGCGCCGTTGTCGAGGACCAATTTATTGGACCTTGGTATTGACGACAATCTCAATAATCTTCCTAATATTTTAATCTTCCATCAGTTTTCATATTCTCAACGCCTTATTCTTTTTCTTCTCACTAATCCTTTCATCTTGTTCATCCACACCTTTAGCACCTAGACATTTAGGTTGGTTTCCTGTTTGGTGGAGACTCCACTTGTTCAACCATTCACAAGAACTTACTCTAGAAGGAGTCCTGGTAGCTTGATTAACCCCGCTCCCTATCCTGAAAATGTTCTAAGAGCCCAGTTTAACAAATTACATTCTAGAGAGCATTTAAATTTTCTCGGACAGGAAGCCCTCTCCGATATCCACTTTCTTTTTCTCAATCCCATAAATCAAGAATCCATGGCAAATTACTTCGCACCTTGCAACTTCACCAACATCTAGGGGTGCCCTCACAATCTTCCAGATGAATCTACCATGAGCAAGCTTCTGACCTTCTAGGGAAACAATGCCATCAAAGATGAAGCCCATATAAAGAAGTTCAACACATTTGTGATCACGCTACTGCCTATAATCATGAAGATGTCAGGATGAAGTAATTTGTTCTATCATTGGAAGATGGTGCTCTTGATTGATTTCATGATAAAGCAAATAATGACTTTGACTCTTTAAGAACCCTCGATGTGTTTGAAGATAAATATGGGGATAAGAGGTGATCCAGGTGGATCTTCAGACACCAGTGGCTTGGAAAAAGGCTCGAAATTCAAATTGACAAGAAGGTGACAAACTCAGCTTTAGATTGAAGAGCTCGTCACCCTAATCACAACGATACGAACGACGCGTCAATCCGAGCTAGTATGAGGGAGTTAGAGCAGTTTGAAGTTTTGTTAAGATAAGGAATGTGGGCCCATGGTGTGCCACATGGCATCCTAGTGAGCATGTGGGACCCACATGGCAACCCCTCAGATGCTGACAAATGGCAATTCTCCATGGTCCTCAACTTGCACAAAATGACAAACAAATATATGAACCATATAAAACAAATATATATATATATTAAAAATGATATAAAACAAAACTATGACTTTAAAAAAAAAAACCATAGGTTAAAATATATATATATATATATATATATATATATATATAGATAACAACTCACGTATAAAAAAAAGTGAATTACAGTTGGTTAAATGAAATCAACGTGAATCTTTTATAAAAAGGCCATATGGTTATATGTTAAAAAACATTCATGTAACAACATATATTATATATATGTTAACGTTACCAACTATGCCATCGAGCGTGGGTTTGTTAGGCGGGCTGCCCAATGCGGGCCCAACCCACACCAAAATTAAAACAAAATACCAACGGCCCTTCCAAAATTTAAAAATGCACCTAATGCATGCGGATTTTCGGGAGGCAAGATTTTATCCCCCGACCTCCATCTAACCATTTTTGGAATTTGCCAACAAGCCACAACGACTCACCTTGCAATTTTCACCCACATATTTTATATAAACTCGACTTTCACCAATGCGCCCAGGCCAAGGCAGAGCAGTAGCGTGCTCGGATTTCAAGACAATCTAATGCAAGCAGAACCATGAGCAGGCCCAGAAACAGGGAGCGGAACCATGATCCTTGAAATTTTCCCGGGGAGGTAATTTTTCTCCATGTCGGAATATAGTCAAGTTTACAGTCATTTTTCACGGTTTTTCGCAGGGGACGCAATGGCGAGGTCGGATTCGCCTTTTGAGTTGCAAATTTCCAGGCCGCCCGTCAAGCAACATCTCTAAGGAATCTAGGGGGAATCTAAAACATTCCTTTTTGCCCCAAATTTTCATTTTGTCAGAATTCAGAAATTTAACAGTAGATTTTGTACTATTCGATGACGCAAATCTGATGGTGTATTCAGATTTTCCATCCAAGCTTTATGTTTTTCGGCCACTTTTCAAAGTGGAGTTGCAGGTGTCAGCATTCAGTGAGTGAGCAGTGGATTTCACACCTTTCGACGCCACGATTGTGATGGTGATTTCAGATACAGCAGCAGAGCAGCTCATTCTTCAATCATCTTCAGCATGAGGTATATGATGCATTGATTTCAGGTACTTCTTTGCCTCTTTACCTATGAGATGCATTGTGTTGTACAGATCCCTGTTGACGTTTGATGTGGGATCTTGTTTTGTTCTTGATGTGAGATGTACTTTCTATCATGGATTTGTATTATGTTGATGCCATTTTCACGGGATACTCATTGTCACATGTATGTTGTTTGTGATCCCTTTGCTTTCCATGTTGGTTGGATACTCATAGTCATTATGTGTGAGTTATTGTCATACTCATAGGAGTCCTTTTTGAGAGTGAGAGTTCCTGTAGCGGAACATCTCATGGAGAGATCCAGCCACTCCTGCGTGAGGGCATTTTCCTTGTATAACAGAGAAAACAACATCCATGTACATCTTCACTCCTTACAACACTTAATGCAGTGGCCTACACCATCTTGACACTGAGGCCCAGAGATGTAGTCCCTCCTAGACGAACTCCGATATCAATGTCTTATGTTGCTTATGTTTGTTATGTTCCTCTTATTTACAGCATGCAGTTGTTCATTTATGTTCATTGATGCTTTAATTAAATGCAAATCTAACACATCAGTCGAGGTAAAAGGTCTTGGTTAAGGGTATCAGGAATTTACCCGGATCAAGTGGTATCAAAGCAGGTCTTATTGCTGATTGGATTGCAGGTGTGAACTACTGAACGTTCGCTGACTTGAGCAATGGAGAATGTCGAAGACATGTATGAGACCATGCTCAGGGTGTCCGAGAAAGCGGACATGTTGTACAAAGCTTATGAAAAACAAGCAGCAAAGAACGCCAAATTGAAGACACTCCTACAAGAAGAGAAGAAGGACAAACATCGATTGCAGCTTCAATTGCAAGCCACGACAGAGGTGTTGAAAGAATTGAAGCGCAACAACGAAAGTCCTCAAGCAGATCATGATGCATTGAAGGCACTCCTACAGGAAGAGAAGGAGGAGAAGAAGCAATTGCGGCGTCAGCTAAAAGCCGCGACAGAGGCCTTAGAGGAAGTGAAGCGCAATGAAGGCTTAGAGAAGCCTTCTTCACCTATGTCAAAATCGACAGCTGAGGTAAACAGTGTTGATTTCTCTTCGGTTTCAACTTCACCTGATATCATTTTTGTTGGAAGTGTGGAGATCCCCATTACAAGAACCGCCATGAGACTCCTCACCAAGATGGGGTACAAAGGAGGAGGACTTGGCGTTCATGGCCAAGGCATAACCCAACCATTGGAGGTTGTGCAGAGACCTCGTTATGCAAGTTTGGGATACAGTGAAGAAGGATGTTTGAAGGACATCAAGGGCAAACAGACATTGTTGAACTCACCGGAGAAGAGGATTGATGGGAACATTTCACCATCATTCCATGGTAATGCATGTTGCAGAGCTGAGGCAAGCTCCCATCACCATGATCGCACCAGAGACCACTAGAGAATTTATAATAAGTCTCGTTATTCCAAAGTGCATTTTGATTATAAGAATGTTGATAACCATGGTCGTAAATCATGGCATCAAAACACGTGTCATTTTTGTGGTTTACATAACCATGTGTTTTCTAAGTGTTGGAAAAGGATGGCAGCACAAAGGAGGATGAGGCATGGAAAGCCTTCTCCATAGCAAGGAAAGAAATTGGTTAAGATGGTTTGGAGGAAAAAGACCTTTTGCACCCATTGCGACCAAAGTGGCCATCAAAGAGCCACGTGTTGGAGGCTCCATCTAGAGCAGCACTTTAAGGACAAAGTGCCCGTGCATGAACCAGTCAAAAGAGTTGATCGACAAGCAAATTCCCCACAGGGGAATGGCCCATTCACTTTGCTAAAGAGGGGTTTCTCTAGATTGTTTTTCTAGATATGTTAGCTTGTCATGGTCGTGTTTGTAAATCATATGTTGTTTTCTTTAACTGTAAAACTGATGATGTATTTTTACATCTCTTGTTTAAGCAACAATGATATTTTGGCCTTGTGTTATAAATCGTGTGATGCATTTCTTTCATGTAAAAGTGATGATGTGTTTGCCATCACTTTGCAATGCGATGATGATGTTGTTGGTCCTGTAATGATAGCTAGGATGTGATTTCCATTTGAAGTGAACTTGACCACCGAACATGTAAACTTGTGGCGAGTATGGGAATGTTTGGGTTGTAGTTGGTCACATTTGAGGATGTAATTTGTGTTGCAGCTTTAGGCAGGTGCTGGCATTTTCATTCTAATTCCAAAGGACGTTGGGTGAAGGAGTCTTCAAGGGATGTGCCTTTTCAGACATTTGCGTTGTAGCAGTTGCAGGTGTTGGCTTTGCATCCTAATTCCGAAGTATGTCAGGTGAAGGAGTCGTGTGAGGATGTGCCTTTCAAAAGACATTTGCATGCAGTTGGTGGTGGATAGAAGTTGATGCTTTTGGACAACCAAAAGCTCCTTAGTGGGGAGGACTGATCCAAGTGGATCTTCAAACACTAGTGGCTTGGAAAAAGGCTCGAAATTCAAATTGACAGGAAGGTGACAAACTCAGCTTAAGATTGAAGAGCTCGTCGCCCTGATCACAACAATCCGAACAACGTGTCAATCTGAGCTCGTATGAGGGAGTTAGAGCAGTTTGAAGTTTTGTTAAGGCAAGGAACGTGGGGCCCATGGTGTGCCACATGGCATCCCAGTGAGCACGTGGGACCCACATGGCAGCCCCTCAATTGCTGACACATGGTGCTTCTCCATTGGTCCTCAAACTGCACAAAAATACAAACAAATACATGAACCATAAAAATATATATATATATATATATATATATATATATATATATATAACAACTCACATATAAAAAAAGTGAATTACGGTTGGTTAAATGAAATCAACGTGAATCTTTTAAACAAAGGCCATATGGTTATATGTTAAAAAACATTCATCTAACAACATATATTATATATATGTTAACGTTACCAACTATGCCACAAAGAGTCGGTTTTTTGGGTGGGCCGCCCAATCCGGACCCGACCCACACCAAAATTAAAGCAAAATACCAACAGCCATTCCAAAATTTGAAAATGTGCCTAATGCATGCAAATTTTTGGGAGGCGGGATTTGATCCCTTGACCTCCCTCTAACCATTTTTGGAATTTGCCAACGAGCCACAATGGCTCACATTGCAATTTTCGCCTAGCTATTTTATATAAACTCGACTTTCACCAATGCGCCTAGGCCAAGGTAGAGCGGGAGCGCGCACAGATTTCGAGACAATTTTTTTTTAATGCAGGCGATGTAGAAATTTCTGAATCCTTACACTTTATGCAGAAATTATTACTGTTAATCTGGTTATGTTCCTCCTACTTAGAAAAGTTATTAACTGAATAAATTCAAGTTAAAATCGAAGCAAAACACATAACAGATATCTACCAATCCAGATCTAGAACAAGTTCATGCACACATTGAAAAAGTGACACGGTTATTTCTGGACAAATAGTCCCCGTAAAAACCCAATGCGGGAAAACCGATCTCTGGTTGCTGGAGGGTCTTATTATTAAAAATATTACTGAATACACAAATCTGGGTTCTAGATCTGGAAAACCCGACAGAGAATATACTAGATCTACAACTCATTGGCTGACCTAGGGCCAAAATAATGACTAGTCCACACACTCAAACAGGATTTACAGAACTCAGCCAAGATTAGGGCTAAGAAACCCCAGCGCTGCCCCTGAAAGCCTCTGTGTTAGCCTATGAAGCCCCTCAAACCCTCAGCGCTGCTCCGGAAGAGACTGCGTTACCCTAGACTGGGTGACGCAGTCACTACGCTGCCCCTTAGGGTCTTTGTGTAACCCTCTGAGGGTTTCCTGCTAAAAATCATGTTGAACTTGGAGGGACTGCGATGTCCTTGCTGCTCCTGTTGCTTTCCTCTTCTTCATTGTCCTTGAGCTGATCTCTACCTCTTGTGTATTCTAGACCCCGGGATCAGATCATCCAATTGGCCTAAATTCCCCTCTCTACAGCTGAAACACTTCTGAGCATTCTTAGCAAACCCTACCCTAGAATCTCAGTTTAACTTCAGTGCTCTGCCTCTCTGTATCTTTACAAATGACCCCAAGCCTTTCCTTTATACTTTTCTCATTGGGAAACCAATGGCCATGGTCACATCTTGAATCAATGGCTAAGATTAAAAGAAATCTTTACCCGTGTGACTTAAGGCAATTTCATCACATGTTTAATTAAATTCACTTTAATTATTTAAGTTCCCTAAGTTTTAACTTAGGAAATACATTAAAATAATTAATTAATTTAATATCTCCTAAACCAGATGAAATTTCCCAAATCCATTTCTGGGTCTTGTAGATCAAGTGTACTCTAGTCCCTTCACAAAATTTGGGATCTAGAGAACAACTGATGCTACCCCAAATACATAAAATCTCAACACTCCCTCTTAGCATCAAGGGTGTGCTCTAGCAATACATCACACTCATGCATTACATGATTTTGGGCACTGGTTTTGTGTTGCTGATGCTTGCACTGCTGCCACTCAACTCTGCACTATTGTTGCCATTCTGTACCACTGCCCATGACTCTGCCACTACCACTGCAACCTCTGTACTGCAGCTCCCTCTCAATATGTTGCATCTGTTTTGCTCATAGCACTGCCACTGCTGATCTGATGCGCTACAACTTCAGTTGTTGAGAGAAACAACTGAATCTCTTGCCCAATCTTTGACAGACAAGTCAGATGGGATGCATCCTTATCACTGAAGCTCCATAGGCTACAGATCTGTGCTTGCATCTAAAGAATGATGCACAGCTACAACTCTACATATGTAATCAAACTCCCTCTGCACTACTGAAGTCACATCAGCTCCTTGTGCTAAAATCTATCACGTTGTTGCTGCAATGTGATGTCCCTCTAAAGCCTTCTGCATTGTTGCAGCTCTGCACTGTGTAAGCAGCTCTACTCTGCACTGTTGAAGTCACATCAGCGTTTGCGGTGCTACTGCTTCTACGTTGCTGCTGCCTTGCTCTGCGCTGCTCCTTCCAGTCTTCAGATCTACCTCTGTCTGCTTCATCTGTGATCTATGCACCCACTGCTCCACTTGTCCCGCTACTGGCTTAAGGTTGTCGTAGCTCACTTGTGATCAAAGAGATGAGTTGCACAAGGATCCTGCCTCTCCCCCATGTAGCTCCTCTAATGTCCATGTCACCCCACCTCCGTGGTTCATGAGCACTCATGGCTGCATCATCTTCTGACCCATGATCTGCCACAACTGCTATGGAAGAAGATGCTTCCTTGTCCTTTTTCTTCTGAGGACAATGGCTAGAAAAATGTCCCATTTCACCACACTGGAAGCACTTGATCTTTGAGAAATCCTTCTTCTTCTTTTGCTGCTTCTTCGATGCCAAGGCTGCATCATCTTCATTCTTCACTTTGCTCAATCCAGGATTGTACTGCCTCTTGGTGAATCTACGGAGTTCTTCTTGATGCAGAATTGACCACAAGCTGTCCCAATCTGGAAGGTCCGCTCTGCCCAAGATACTTTGGACAAATTTTTTTCACTCATCCGTGACTGCATTGAGGGCAGTCCTGACTATCAAGAGCATCATCCACCTTTGCACCCGTTGCAATTAGTTGATCCCTGATTGACTGCAATCTGAAGAGGAAGTGTTCAATGTCTTCTCCCTTGGTCATCATGAATGACCTCATCTGAGTCTCCAACAACATCTTTCTTTGCACAGACTTTCCCTCATATTAGGAAATCAAGGCCTTCCACATCTCATTAGATGTCTTCTTCTCAGTTACGTGTGGTACAATATGGTCCTTGATACCATCCATAATCAGCGACTTGGCATGCCCAGCAGCCTCTTTATGCTTTTGAAGGAGAACCAAATCTGTCGATGTGGCTAGAGTTTGCTCTGCATGGTCTCTTAGATTGTATGCCTCAAGGACAATCAGGATCCTCCCCTTTTCTGAGAAGCCATCCAGCTTATCTAGATCACGCAGTCCATGAGGAGCCATCTACTCAGAATTTGTCGGAACTTCCTTTTCTATTTGCTAGAGAAATGGATCTAAGGCCCTTGGTGAAACATTCACCTTCTGCTCCTTCTGACAACTAATTTCCCTCCTTGGAAATCTACCAAATCAACTATGATTCAACTTCTTCTTTGACCCTCTGATCAAACTACAAGTTTCCTTTGTCAAGAAACTTTCTGAGAAGTTGATCTCCTCCCACTCTTTGTCACTTGTGATAAGCCTAAAAATCTGAAAACTTCATAATTTTAACCCCACCAGCTCTTCTGAATTTCTGTAGCCTTTTTGCAGTCTTTTATGGATCTGAAAAATTCAGATCTAAATCACACTCACTGGCTTCAGACCAAATCAGCATTGTTTCTGAGCTGCCTCTGCGCAGTAATTGTGTGGGCTTGCTAGGACACAGCATTGGACAGCGTCACCCTTCCCTCTACGTGAATCTGCCTCTGAAAACTGCAGTGTCCCTTAAGATCTGCATTTCTGCTGGTGACCCTCCTAGATCTGCAATTGCTATGATACCATGTAGAAATTTTTGAATCCTTACACTTTATGCAGAAATTATTACTGTTAATCTGGTTATGCTCCTCCTACTTAGAAATGTTATTAACTGAATAAATTCAAGTTCAAATCGAAGCAAAACACATAATAGATCTCTACCAATCTAGATCTAGAACAAGTTCATGCACACATTGACAAAGTGACACAGTTATTTCTGGACAAATAGTCCCCGAGAAAACCCAATGCGGGAAAACCGGTCTCTGACTGCTAGAGGGTCTTATTATAAAGAATATTTCTGAATACACAAATCTGGGTTCCAGATCTGGAAAACCCGATAGAGAATATACTAGATCTACAGCTCACTGGCTGATCTAGGGCCAAAATAATGATTGATCCACACCCTCAAATGGGATTTACAGAACTCAACCAAGATTAGGGCCTAGAAACCCCAGCGCTGCCCCTGAAAGCCTTTGCGTCAGCCTCTGAAGCCCCTCAAACCCTCAGCGTTGCTTCGGAAGAGAGTGCGTTACCCCAGAGAGGGTGACGCAGTCACTACGCTGCCCCTTAGGGTCTCTACATAACCCTCTGACGGTTTTTTGCTGAAAATCATGTTGTCCTTGCTGTTGATGTTGCTTTCCTCTTCTGCGTTGTCCTTGAGTTGATCTCTGCCTCTTGTGTATTCTAGACCCCGGGATCAAATCATCCCCTTGGCCTAAATACCCCACTCTGCAACTGAAACACTTATGAGTATTCTTGGCAAACCTTGCCCTAGAATCTCAGCTTAGCTTTAGTGCTCTGCCTCTCTGTGTCTTTACAAATGACCCCAAGCCTTTCCTTTATACTTTTCTCGTTGGGAAACCAACGGCCATGATCACATCTTGAATCAATGGCTAAGATTAAAAGAAAGCTTGATCCGTGTGACTTAACACAATTTCATCACACGTTTAATTAAATTCACTTTAATTATTTAAGTTACCTAAGTTTTAACTTAGGAAATACATTAAAATAATTAATTAATTTAATATCTCCTAAGCTAGATGATATTTCCCAAATCCATTTCTGGGTCTTGTAGATCAAGTGTACTCTAGTCCCTTCACAAAATTTGGGATCTAGACCACAACTGATGCTACCCCAAATACACAAAATCTCAACACTCCCTCTAAGCATCAAGGGTATGCTCTAGCAATACATCACACACATGCATTACATGCTTTTGGGCACTGGTTTTGTGTTGTTGATGCTTGGCCTGCTACCACTCAACACTGCATTGTCACTGCGATTCTGTACTGTTGCCCATGACTCTGCCACTGCCACTGCAACCTTTGTATTGCAGCTCCCTCTCAATATGTTGCATGTGTTCTACTCATAGCACTTCCATCGTTGATCTGCTGCACTACAACTTCAATTGTTGAGAGAAACAACTGAATCTCCTGCTCAATCTTTGACAGACAAGTCAGATGGGTTGCATCCTCATCACTGAAGCTCCATAGGCTACCAATCTGTGCTGGCATCTAAAGAACGATGCACAGCTACAACTCTGCATGCGTAATCAGACTCCCTCTACACTACTGAAGTCACATCAACCTCAGCCAAAATTCATCATGTTATTGCCGCACCATGTTTTCCGGGTCTTCTCTGCGCTACAAAGAGCTCGTAATCTAGTTGAAGTCACATCAGCCTCTACACTGCTACTGCTTCTACACTGCTGCTGCCTTGCTTTGCGCTGCTCCTTCCAGTCTTCAGATCTGCCTTTGCCTGCTTAATCTGTGATCTATGCACCGACTGCTTCACTTGTCCTGCTACTATCTCAAGGTTGTCGTAGCTCGCTTGTGATCCAAGACATGAGCTGCTTAATGATGCCGCCTCTCCTCCATGTAGCTCCTATACATGTCCATGTCACCCCACCTCCGGGGTTTATGAGCACTCATGGTTGCATCATCTTCTGACCCATCATCTGCCACAACTGCTTTGAAAGATGATGCTTCTTTTTCCTTTTTCTTCTAAGGACAATGGCTGGCAAAATGTCCCATTTCACCACACTGGAAGCACTTGATCTTTGAGAGGTCCTTCTTCTTCTTTGGCTTCTTCTTCAATGCCAAGGTTGCATCTTCATCATCTTCCTTCTTCACTTTGCTCAATCCAAGGTTGTGCTGCCTCTTGGTGAATCAGCGGAGTACTTCTTGATGCAGAATTGACCACAAGCTGTCCCAATTTGGGAGGTCCGCTCTGCCCAAGATACTTTGGACACAGATTTCCCACTCATCCATGACTGCATTGAGGGCAGTCCTGACTATCACAGCATCATCCACCGCTGCACCCGTTGGAGTCGGCTGATCCCTGATTGATTGCAATCTGAAGAGGAAGTGCTCCATGTCTTCTCCCTTGGTCATCATGAATGACCTCATCTGAGTCTCCAACAACATCTTTCTTTGGACAGAATTTCCCTCATATAGGAAAGTCAAGGTCATCCACATCTCGTTAGTTGTCTTCTTCTCAGCTACGTGTGGTACAATATGGTCCTTGATACCATCCATAATCAACGGCTTGGCATGCCCAACAACCTCCTTATGCTTTTGAAGGAGATCTGAATCTGTCGATGTGGCCAGAGTTTGCTCTACATGGTCTCTTAGATTGTATGCGTCAAGGACAATTAGGATCCTTCCCTTCCAAATTGAAAAGTTTCAGAAGCCATCAAGCCTATCCTGATCACGCAGTCCATGAGGAGCCATCTGCTCAGAATTTGTCGAAACTTCCTTTTCTCTTTGCTAGAGAAATGGATCTAAGGCCCTTGGTGAAACATGCACCTTCTGCTCCCTCTGGCAACTGATTTCCCTCCTTGGAAATCTACCAAATCAACTATGATTCAGCTTCTTCTTTGACTCTCTGATCAAACTACAGGTTTCCTTTGGCAAGAAACTTTCTGAGAAGTTGATCTCCTCCCACTCTTTGTCACTTGTGATAAGGCTAAAAATCTGAAAACTTCAGAATTTTAACCCCGCCAGCTCTTCTGAATTTCTGTAGCTTTTCTGCAGTCTTTTCTGGATCTGAAAGATTCAGATCTTAATCACTCGCTGGCTTCAGACCAAACCAACATTGTTTCTGAGCTGCCTCTGCGCAGAAATTGCGTGGGCTTGCTAGGACACAGCGCTGAACAGCGTCACCCTTCCCTCTGTGTGAATTTGCCTCTGAAAACTGCAGTGTCCCTTCAGATCTGAATTTCTGCTGCTTTTCCAGCTGCTTCCTGCAGCTAGAACCTTCAGTCTCTTCTACCGATGACCCTCCTAGATCTGCAATTGCTCTAATACCATGTAGAAATTTCTAAATACTTACACTTTATGCAGAAATTATCACTGTTAATCTGGTTATGCTCCTCCTACTTAGAAAAGCTATTAACTGAATAAATTCAAGTTCAAATCGAAGCAAAACACATAACAGATCTCTACCAATCTAGATCTAGAACAAGTTCATGCACACATTGACAAAGTGACACAGTTATTTCTGGACAAATAGTCCCTGGGAAAACCCAATGCGAGAAAACCAGTCTCTAGCTGCCAAAGGGTCTTATTATTAAGAATATTTCTGAATACACAAATTTGGGTTCTAGATCTGGAAAACCCGACAAATAATATACTAGATCTACAGCTCACTGGCTGATCTAGGGCCAAAATAATGACTGATCCACACCCTCAAATGGGATTTACAAAACTCAACCAAGATTAGGGCCTAGAAACCCCAACGCTGCCCTTGAAAGCCTTTATACAAATTAAGCCCTCAAACCCTCGGGCCACGTCCGAAGAGATCAACATAAGCTCCGTGCAGAGGGTGATGCAGTCACTACGCTGCCCCTTAGTGTCTCTACATAACCCTCTAATGGTTTTTTGTTGAAAATCACGTTGTCCTTACTGCTGATGTTGCTTTCCTCTTCTACGTTTTCCTTTAGCTAATCTCTGCCTCTTGTGTATTCTAGACCCCGGGATCAGGACATCCCCTTGCCCTAAATTCCCCACTCTGCAACTGAAACACTTATGAGTATTCTTAGCAAACCCTGTCCTATAATCTCAACTTAGCTTCAGTGCTCTGCCGCTGTGTGTCTTTACAAATGAGCCCAAGCCTTTCCTTTATACTTTTCTCGTTGGGAAACCAACGGCCATGATCAGATCTTGAATCAATGGCTAAGATTAAAAGAAAGCTTGATCCGTGTGACTTAACACAATTTCATCACATGTTTAATTAAATTCACTTTAATTATTTAAGTTCCCTAAGTTTTAACTTAGGAAATACATTAAAATAATTAATTAATTTAATATCTCCTAAACTAGATGAAATTTCCCAAATCCATTTCTGGGTCTTGTAGATCAAGTGTACTCTAGTCCCTTCACAAAATTTGGGATCTAGACCACAACTGATGCTACCCCAAATACACAAAATCTCAACACTCCCTCTAAGCATCAAGGGTATGCTCTAGCAATACATAACACTCATGCATTACATGCTTTTGGGCACTGGTTCTGTGTTGTTGATGTTTGGCCTGCTGCCACTCAACACTGCATTGTTGCTGCGATTCTATACTGCTGCCCATGACTCTACCACTGCCACTACAACCTTTGTATTGCAGCTCCCTCTCAATATGTTGCATCTGTGCTACTCATACCACTTCCACCACTGATCTGTTGCACTACAACTTCAGTTGTTGAGAGAAACAACTGACTCTCCTGCCCAATCTTTGACAAACAAGTCAGATGGGCTGCATCTTCATCACTAAAGCTCCATAGGCTACAAATCTGTGTTGGCATCTAAAGAACGATGCACAACTACAACTCTGCATGCGTAATCAGACTCCCTCTACACTACTGAAGTCACATCAGCCCCTTGTGCTGAAATCTATCATGTTATTGCTGCACTGCATTGTCCCTATGAAGCCTTCTGCGCTGCTGCAGCTTTGCAGTGCGTAAGTAGCTCTGCTCTGCGCTGCTGAAGTCACATCAGCCTCTACGCTGCTGCTACCTTGCTTTTCGCTGCTCCTTCCAGTCTTCAGTTCTGTCTTTGCCTGCTTCATCTGTGATCTATGCACCCATTGCTCCATTTGTCCCGCTACTATCTCAAGGTTGTTGTAGCTCACTTGTGATCCAAGACATGAGCTGCTCAAGGATACTGCCTCTCCTCCATGTAGCTCCTCTACATGTCCATGTCACCCCACCTCTGGGGTTCATGAGCACTCATGGCTGCATCATCTTCTGACCCATCATCTGCCACTGCTGCTTTGGAAGAAGCTGCTTCCTTGTCCTTTTTCTTTTGAGTACAATGGCTGGCAAAATGTCCCATTTCACCACACTAGAAGCACTTGATCTTTGAGAGATCCTTCTTCTTCTTTGGCTGCTTCTTCAATGCCAAGGTTGCATCTTCATCATCTTCCTTCTTCACTTTGCTCAATCCAGGGTTGTGCTGACTCTTGGTGAATCTGTGGAGTTCTTCTTGACGTAGAATTGACCACAAGTTGTCCCAATTTGGGAGGTTCGCTCTGCCCAAGATACTTTGGACACAAGTTTCCCACTCATCCGTGACTTCATTGAGAGCAATCCTGACTATCACAGCATCATCCACCGTTGCACCCGTTACAGTCAGTTGATCCCTGATTGACTGCAATCTGAAGAGTTAGTGCTCCATGTCTTCTCCCTTGGTCATCATGAATGATCTCATCTGAGTCTCCAACAACATCTTTCTTTGGACAGACTTTCCCTCATATAGGGAAGTCAAGGTCTTCCACATCTCGTTAGTTGTCTTCTTCTCAGCTACGTGTGATACAATATGGTCCTTGATACCATCCATAATCAGCTGCTTGTCATGCCCAGCAGCCTCCTTATGCTTCCGAAGGAGATCCGGATCTGTCGGTGTGGCTAGAGTTTGATCTGCATGGTCTCTTAGATTGTATGCCTCAAGGACAATCGGGATCCTTTCCTTCCAAACTGAAAAGTTTGAGAGGCCATCCAACCTATCTTGATCAGGCAGTCCATGAGGAGCCATCTGCTCAGAATTTGTCGGAACTTCCTTTTCTCTTTGCTAGATAAATGGATCTAAGGCACTTGGTGAAACAGGCACCTTCAGCTCCCTCTGACAACTGATTTCCCTCCTTGGAAATCTACCAAATCAACTATGATTCGGCTTCTTCTTTGACCCTCTGATCAAACTGCACGTTTCCTTTGGAAAGAAACTTTCTGAGAAGTTGATCTCCTCCCACTCTCTGTCACTTTTGCTAAGGCTAAAAATCTGTAAACTTCAGAATTTTAACCCCACCAGCTGTCCTGAATTTCTGCAATCTTTTCTTGATCTGACAAATTCAGATCTGAATCACACTGGCTGGCTTCAGACCAAACCAGCGTTGTTTCTGAGCTGCCTCTGCGCAGTAATTGTGTGGACTTGCTAGGACATGGCGCTGGACAACGTCAACCTTCCCTCTGTGTGAATCTGCCTCTGAAACTGCGGTGTCCCTTCAGATCTGCGTTTCTACTACTTTTCCAATTGCTTCTTGCAACTAGAACCTCCAATGTCTTCTGCTGGTGACCCTCCTAGATCTGCAATTGCTCTGATACCATGTAGAAATTTCGAAATCCTCACACTTAATGCAGAAATTATTATTGTTAATCTGGTTATGCTCCTCCGACTTAGAAAAGTTATTAACTGAATAAATTCAAGTTAAAATCGAAGCAAAACACATAATAGATCTCTACCAATCCAGATCTAGAACAAGTTCATGCACACATTGACAAAGTGACAGTTATTTCTGGACAAATAGTCCCCGGAAAAACCCAATGCGAGAAAACCGGTCTCTAGCTGCTGGAGGATCTTATTATTAAGAATATTTTTGAATACGCAAATCTAGGTTCCAGATCTAGAAAACCTGATAGAGAATATACTAGATCTACAACTCACTGGCTGATCTAGGGCCAAAATAATGCCTGATCCACACCCTCAAACGGGATTTACAGAACTCAGCCCAGATTAGGGCCTAGAAATCCCAGCGCTACCCCTGAAAGCCTTTGCGTCAGCCTTGAAGCCCCTCAAACCCTCAGCGTTGCTCCGGAAGAGACTATGTTACCCCAGATTGGGTGACGCAGTCACTACGCTACACCTTAAGGTCTCTGTGTAACCCTCTGAGGGTTTCCTTCTGAAAATCACGCTGTGCTTGGAGGAACTGCGCTGTCCTTGCTGTTGTTGCTGCTGCTGCTTTCCTCTTCTGCGTTGTCTTTGAGCTGATCTCTACCTCTTGTGTATTCTAGACCCCAGTATCAGATCATCCCCTTGGCTTAAATTCCCCTCTCTGCAGCTGAAACACTTCTGAGTATTCTTAGCAAACCTTGCCCTAGAATCTCAGCTTAGCGTCAGTGCTTTGCCTTTGTGTGTCTTTACAAATGACCCCAAGCCTTTCCTTTATACTTTTCTCGTTGGGAAACCAACGGCCATGATCAAATCTTGAATCAATGGCTAAGATTAAAAGAAAGCTTGATCCATTTTACTTAAGACAATTTCATCACAAGTTTAATTAAATTCACTTTAGTTATTTAAGTTCCCAAAGTTTTAACTTAGGAAATACATTAAAATAATTAATTAATTTAATATCTCCTACACTAGATGAAATTTCCCAGATGCATTTATGGGTCTTGTAGATCAAGTGTACTCTAGTCCCTTCACAAAATTTGGGATCTAGAGCACAACTGATGCTACCCCAAATACACAAAATCTCAACAGGCGGAACCATGAGCAGGCTTAGAAACAGGGAGCGGAACTATGATCCTTGAAATTTTCCCGGGGAGGTAATTTTTCTCCATGTCGAAATATAGTCAAGTTTACAGTTATTTTTCACCGTTTTTCGCAAAGAACACAATGTCGAGGTCGGATTCGCCTTTTGAGTTGCAGATTTCCAGGCCGCCCATGGAGAAGCATCTTTTAGGAATCTAGGGGGAATCTAAAAGATTCATTTTTGCCCCATATTTTCATTTTGTCAGAATTCAGAAATTTGACAGTTGATTTTGCACTATTCAACGACACAAATCTGATGGTGTATTCAGATTTTCCATCTGAGCTTTATGTTTTTCGGCCAGTTTTCAAAGTAGAGTTGCAGGTGTCAGCATTCTGTGAGTGAGCAATCGATTTCACACCTTTCGATGCCACTATTGTGATGGTGATTTCAGGTCCAGCAGTAGAGCAGCTCATTCTTCAGTCATCTTCAGCATGAGGTATATGATGCGTTGATTTCATGTACTTCTTTGCCTCTTTGTCTATGAGATGCATTGTGCTGTACAGATCCCTGTTGATGTTTGAGGTGGGATCTTGTTTTGTTCTTGATGTGAGATGTACTTTCTATCATGGATTTGTATTATGTTGATGCCATGTTCGCGAGATACTCATTGTCACATGTATGTTGTTTGAGATCCCTTTGTTTGCCATATTGGCGATATACTCATAGTCATTATGTCTGAGTTATTGTCATACTAATAGGAGTCCTTTCTGAGAGTGAGAGTTCCTGTAGCAAAACATCTCGTGGAGAGATCCAGCCACTCCTGTGTGAGGGAATTTTTCTTGTATGACAAAGAAAACACCATCCATGTACATCTTCACTCCTTACAACACTTAATGCAGCGGCCTACACCATCTTGACACTGAGGCCCGGAGATGTAGTCCCACTTGGATGAACTCCATTATCAATGTCTTATGTTTATTATGCTTGTTATCAATGTCTTATGTTTCTTATGCTTGATATCAATGTGTTACATTTCTTATTGATGAGCCTATTCCATTCTATAGACTTTGTGAACACTTCCAGAAGGGAAGTACATGTGCTTTTGTTAGAAGAATCTTAGAAGGAAGGAATTAACAAACAAACAATGCAAGTCAAGATGCTTCTAAAGAAAGTCGATGTGCAGACATGATTTCTTCATCATTCGCCATAAACAATTTCAGTGAAGAGAAGGACCCTATCACTCAAGCATACGGTGAAAACCCATCTCAGGAACAAATTCTAGAGATTGCTAGAAGTAAGGGTTATACTTACCAGAGAAAAGGTAAAGAGCAGAATAAACAAGTTGCTTCTGAGAGGTATAAGTCAAGATTGAAGGTGGATTTGGTTGCATGGATTAATAGTATAAAATTCAGTCCCAGTCTTAAAACTTTTAAAATCCCATCGCAAAGAGCTTCATTCTTCAAAGCTTTAGGCATTGCTCGGCAAGAAAATTTTGATTATCAGCCTAGAGATGAAGAAATTAAATTAAAGAATCTAAACTGCTACATGACTAATGATGATCATCAGCGCTTCTTCTTTACTTTGGATATTAATGATCGATTGCGTCATAATTACATGCTTGATTTCGGTGCATAAACAAATGTTATGACCAAGAAAGTTATGGAGAAATTCAACTTAAGAATTTCTAGACCTTACCATAACATTTTCTCAATAGATTTTAAGAAAGTTGAAGTCCTGGGTGTGGTCAAAGATCTACAATTCTCCTCGGCTGATTACCCATACAGGATCATCACCATGGATATAGCAGTGATTGATGGGCCAAATGTGTGGGGGGTGCTTCTATCCATGAAGTTTGCAGCTGATTTAGGTGGGTCTATTCAAATGGATTTATCTTATGCCACTATTCTTGCAGCAACAAGTGAAATGGTCAAACTATACAAAGCGGTAGAAAGAAGATACCATGTGGAGGTTCCAAAAAGATTGGAAAATGGTGATGAAGTTGTGCCACAAGGTCATCCTCCATATTTTGAATCAAAATTTGTCCAGCTAGTGTATCATTTTTCTTTGTTGCATCTTCCATCCTACTTTCCGAGCAGAAAGAGAAAAAAAGTCCAAAATGCCAGAGATATGCAACATAGTGATCAAATTCTTCATCAACCAAAGAGTGTAAAATTTCGGCAAAGGACATTTGATAAGCAACCTATTGATCTACTAGTCAGCAAGCAGATGTCTGAGATTGTGCCTCAAGGATGACATGGGGCATCGTTTGTATAGTATCTCTAACTCTTTCCTTTTTACTTTATGTCATTAGCTAGTTTTTCATGCATTTATGTTTTATAGTTTCCAGTTTGTTAGAGTAGATTTTTTCTATTTCCAGCGGATTTACTATGTATGCATGATGATTTCGGTTTTGAATGGATATCTATTTGATGGACCTCTGTTTTCTTGGATGCAGGACTCTGGGATTCTTGCATTACTTCATGGAAGCAACGTGTCCCCAATATGGAGCCAAATGTTGCACTCACTTTGTCAAAGTTCCAATGAAGCATATGTACCAATTTTTTCAAAGGATCGAGATCATCAAGCCATCAGTTTATTGAGTCTTTGTAAACCCATTATTAGAAAATTTGTAATGTAAATGACGCTAGTAAGACCTTACATGTATGTAATAACCTAGGTAAGCCTATTACTTTGGCGAGAATTTCATCCTAGAAGGTTTTTCGTCTCACTGACTCATCTGTGTTTCTAAACACAGATTTTTGGTGGAGATTTTCCCTCAAACCTCACCCCAAAGCTAGGGTGGAATTTTTCATCAAAGTCTTAAGTGAGTCCTAATGTTTTAGTTGAGTCTTATGTAAAAGTGATTTGGGAATCATTTAAGCTAATTGGCATAATTATTTTATTACAAATCACTTGGTCTACTAGATCATATTGTGTCACGGAATTGGGTGTGTATTTTGAGGGTCTAGACTCCAGGAGGCCAAGCTTTCTGAAGGAAATTGTGTCGGGATTGCATGTGGAATAAGGGTAATTCCCTTATAATAATTTTGCCCAGATTTTCTTGATTTTTGGATTGCCAGCTAGGCATCCATATATTGTACTCAAATTTCACTGTTGCATAATAATAAAAAACCTCACTCCTGCACCGATTTTCCCAAGTTGGGTTTTTCAGGGGACATTCGTCCAAAAATAATGGTGTCATTTTTATATGTGTGCTAGATTTTCTCAGTTTCCAGCGCTATTTTCTTCTACAGTTTATTTTTGAAAATCATAATGTGAATTATTTGATATTTGTCGTAGCAAACTGCAAATAAATTGTTAAATAAAATTAACAATTAGGAGAATAATTTGTAGTTGTTGTGATAGATGAAACTTTCACATGGTATCAGAGCGTGATTGATCAGTCAGGAAGCTCAAAAGCGAAGAGGAAAATTTCGCTTCTCAGAGGGAGCAGCAGGCCAAAAATTTTAGAGGCAGCGCAGTCCATTGACAGGCATGACGAGTTGCTTGGGCAACAATTTGATTTTCAGTTGCAAGTGGCATTAAAATCGAGTTGCCTAGATTAGTGATTCCAGCAGTCAGAAGGGAGTATTTGCAGCTCATAATTTTGCTGAGCAGATTTCTTGTTTGGACGCAGAGGGTTTTGTTGTAGGTTGCAGAAGCAAAATCTACGTCGGGTGGAAGAGAAAAGCACACACTACAGAGGGAAAATTTCTCTGAGGGAACTTCGAGTCTTAGAAGTCCAATTTTTCCAGGCAGATTGGCAGTAGCAGCTAGCAGATCTATGCATTTCAGGAGGGAGTGTGAGTAGCAAAGAAGAGGGAGTTTTCGATAATTTTTTAGATGGCCACTACAGGGCTTAGCGATCAAGATAGGTTGGACGGATCATCGAACTATGTCATCTGAAAGGCTAGGATGTCCTTCCTTCTAGATGAATATAGTCTGAAATCCTACATTAAATTTGTAGTGGCAATTCCCCAAGATGTAGATCAACTGAAGGAATATAGGAAGGAGATAGTGCAGGTGAAGCGGTTGATCCTGGATGGAATCTGGGACCATATAGTCTCACATATAGCAGCCAAGGGAACGACCAAAGAGATGTGGGATTCTCTCTCCACATTATACCAGGGTACTTCCGAGCAGTAGAAGATGTTCATAAAGGAGAAGCTAAGAAGCATCAGGATGCAGAAGGGGGAATGCATAGATCCCTTCCTCACCATGATTCAAGAGGTCCAAGACCAGCTTGCAGTTGTTGGGGCAGCGCCTCAACCCACGGAGCTTGTACGATTGGCACTAAATAGTTTCTCAGAGGACTTGCAGGTATTTATCCAGAGTATCTTGGGCAGAGATACCTTGCCAAGGTGGGACATGATGTGGGCTAATTTGCAGCAAGAGGAGCTGAGACGAGCACTGTTAAAGAGCTCCATCAGTGTCGGCAGCAACAACAGATCGAAGGTGGTGAAGGAGGAGGAAAATGTGGCCCTCGCATCTAAGGGTCCCAGTTAGGGACAAGGGGAGCAGAAAAAGGAGGACCTATCTAAGGTCGAATGTTTCAAGTGTGGAGAGTTTGGCCACAACAGTACCCAGTGTCCTCTCAAAAAGAAAGAAATAGAGGAGAAGCAGGATCAAGCAGCGTCTCATGCCAAGATGGATAGGTTGTCCCCCAGATTGGAGGAAGATTTTGTTATGATTGTCCATATACCTCCAGGAGTGAGGTGGGGTGACTTGGAGTTGTAGCCCCAGAGAGCTACAAAGTTGGGCAGGGTCTTTGAGGATTCCACCCCATGGATCAGTACCTGACTACGAGGGCCCAAATTATTCAGTAATAGGATGAATCAGTGGCAGTAGATACAGTCAAATACCCGATTGACAGTTGCAGAGACTAGTAGCAGTCAGATGTTCAGGAGCACAATGCAAAGTTGGTGGCAGTGCAAGTGGCACAGTGCAGAGTCAGCAGCAACACAGATTCTTCAGAGACAGCGTAGAGGCTAGTAGCAGTTGGAGACTCGGGATGCAAATGCATCATACTGATCACACATGATTCAGTATTTTGGATGTTTTTTAGCTGCAGATGTTACATAGCAGCAGTTGCAGTGCAAATGCAGTGTTGGCAGCAGTACAGCAGAGTCAGCAGCAGCACAGATGCATCGTATATCAGAGTTGTGCAGTAGTTGGTGGGTAGGAGCAGCCAGACATTAGCAGCATGACAAGGGATGATGCAGAGACAAGGTGTTGTGACAGGGTGTGCAGCACTAGAACACATTCCTCGCTAAGAGGAAGCGTTAGTTTTTATAGCAATGGATGTGTTCTAGCCACGAGATTTGGTGAAGAGGCTAGAAAACATGAGATCTCCAAAACCCAAAAATTGTTTCTAGAAATTCCACCTATAAGTATCTCAATTCGATTATTAACCATTTTTTTAAATATTTCCTAAGTCTAAACCTAGGGAATATGGTTAATTAATCAGTATTTACTATTAATTAAGATAACGTGAGAATAGTCTAGAAACTCACATGGATCGATCCAAAGATTATCCTAGCCATTGATTAAGTTTTAATCTTGGTCGTTGGTGCTCCAACAGTGGATTGTAAAAGGAGATCGATGTGGTGATAGAGAATATACCAGAGGCACCAGAGTCACTTGGAAAATTTGATTTTCCAAAGTAGCAGCAGTCAATTTCCGGAGAGTTCGTGTTATGAAACCAACTCCAAAAATAGAAGAAAAGAGAGATCAACGCCTTAAAAATAAGCCACTTCAAGGGGGCAACCTCCTTTACATTACATAAATGAACAATTCTTGGATGATACAAATGATAGAACCTCCTTCTATATATAAGAGTCCATGGTGTCACAATATAATCCTAGCCGACCTAACAATAATAATGTAAGGGCACAATAATAACAATATTGGGGTTACAGGGGTACAACAATAACAATAAGGGGGCTACACTAACAACAATAAGGTACTACACTAGTAATATAGGGACCTAACATGCCCCTCTTCTTCAAAAGGTGTTGTCCTCAACGCTTGAGTAGCTCTAGGTGCTTCTGTATAAAATTCTCATCCTCCCATGTAGAATCTTCAGTGGGTAAGTTCTTGCACTTAATGAGATACTCCGAAATTAATCGATTTCGTAGCTGTCGAGTTCTTGTTTCCGTGACTGCTTCAGGTTCCAATATGATTTTTCCTTCCTGGTCAAATTCTCGCAATATTGTTTGAACTAGAAGTTTTTCACCTATAACCTTCTTTAAGCATGAAACATGGAAAACTAGATGCACTCGCAAAGAAGTAGGAAGCTCCAATTTGTATCCCATAGTACCAATCTTTTGGAACACCTTGTAAGGACCATAGTACTTTGGCAATAATTTATTATCCTTCTTAGCTTTGCTTGAGGGACATTTGTTTGTATGGTTGTAGGCGTAAAAATACCCAGTCTCCTACATCAAAACTTCTCTCGCTACGATGTTGATCTGCATATTGTTTCATTCAATTTTGTGCCAAATTTAGGTTATCCTTTAAGAGTTGGAGAACTTCTTGTTGATGCTCGATGTGATCTTCCACTACTTGAACCTTAGAATTTTCTCTTAAAGATGTTGTGATGGATAGTGGATGATATCCATAAAGTGCCATAAATTGGGTCATTTTTGCTGCAGTATGGAAGGAAGTGTTATACCACCATTCAGAGAGAGGTAACCACTTGACCCATTGTGTTTGTTTATCAAATACAAAACAATGAAAATATCCTTCCAAACATTTATTCACTATCTCAGTTTGACCATCGGATTGAGGATGATAAGATGAGCTATGAGTTAGTTGAGTACCCAAACAAGAAACTAACTCCGTCCAAAAATTTCCAATAAAAATGGGATCTCTGTCTTTTAAAACAATCTTTAGGCATCCATGTAGCTTTTGAATTGTTTCCATATATGTAGTAGCAACTGTACTTGCTTTAAATGGATGAGATAATGCACAAAAGTGTGCATACTTGGTAAGTCTATCAACTACCACCATGATGACACCCTTTCCTTCAGACTTAGGTAAACCTTTGATAAAATCCATTGAAATCTCCTCCCAACATTAACTTGGAATGGATAAAGGCTGTAGAAGACCCAGGGTCTTAATTGTCTCCACTTTGTTTTGCTGGAAAACCAAGCATTCCGCCACAAACTTTTGAATTTAGATTTAAGGCCATCCCAAAAAATTTCTTTCCTCACCCTGTGGTAAGTTTTTAAAAATCCTGAGTGTCCTAAACGCGAAGTGTGCAATTCCAAAACAATCTTTTGTATTAGTTGGGAATTCTTACAAAGATGTAAGCTATCTTTGTACCATAAGGAATCATTTTTCCAACTAAATGTATCAGATGTAAGAGGATCTAGCTGCAACTTTTGAATGAGTGTCCACACTTCTTCGTCCTTCTTCCATTCATCCCTTGCTTCGGTTATCCAATCTAGTTGGATAATAGAAATGGCACAAAGCAATGCTTCCACCTCTTCATTTTTTCTTGAGAGTGCATCTTCAGCAACATTTAGCTTCCCTTTTTTGTAGATGATTTCAAAGTCATAACCCAACATCTTTGTGACCCATTTTTGCTGCTCTTCCGAAGATTGTCTTTGTTCCAAAATGTGTTCAGGACTATCATGATCAGTTTTTACCTTGAAGTGTCTTCCCATTAGGTAAGGTCATCATTTCTTTAGTGCATGTAGTATTGCCAACATTTCCTTCTCATAAATAGCTTTATGTAAATGCTTTCCTTTGATTGGACGATTTTCAAAAGCAATGGATCTTCCTTCTTGCATTAAAACAGCAACAATTCCATTTTGTGAGGCATCACATTCCACAATAAAGGTTTTTGTGAAATCTGGCGTAGCTAAGACAGGTGCTAGGCACATTGCCTCTTTAAGATGTTCAAAGGCATTAGTTGCTTCAGGAGTCCATGAAAATGCATCTTTCTTCAATAATGTTGTTAGAGGTGCTGCTATTCTCCCATAATTCTTAACAAACTTGCCATAATACCCTGTTAAACGGAGAAATCCTCGCAAATTCTTTATGGTTGTGGGGACTTTCCATTCCTTAATGGCTTTAATTTTGTTAGGGTCTACCTCAACACCCTTGTGAGATACAATATGACCTAGATATTCCACCTCTTGTACTCCAAAGAAACATTTGGATTTTTTGCATATAATTGTTTCTCCTCCAATAGTTTGAGCACCCTGTCAACATGTTGAACATGATCCTTCCAAGACCTGTTGTAGATTAGTATATCATCAAAAAATACTAGCACAAATTTTCCAAGGGTTTGAAAATGGAATTCATCAACCCTTGAAATGTAGAAGGTGCATTGGTAAGGCCAAAAGGCATGACCAAAAATTCATAATAACCCTCGTGAGTTCAAAATGTTTTTTTCGAAATATCTTCAGTCTTCATTCTAATTTGATAATATCCTGAATGAAGATCCAACTTGGTAAAATAGATTGCTCCATGTAATTCATCCAATAATTCATCAATCACAAGAATGGGAAATTTATCTTTAATAATGAGCTTATTGAGCTCCTTATAATCCGAACACATGCGCCATGATCCATCCTTCTTGTGCACCAATACTACTGGAGCAGAGAAAGAACTTTGACTAGGTTGAATTATACCAGCCTCTAACATTTCTGCAAACATACGTTCGATTTCACTCTTTTGGACATAAGGATATCTATAAGGCCTGATGTTTGGAGGAACACTTTCTGGAATCAAATGAATAGCATAATCATGATCACGAACAGGTGGGAGTCATTTCGGAGTTTCAAACACCTTGGAATGATTGTCCAAGACTTTTTGGAGATCTAGAGAAATAGATGATTTTGATGTTGAAACTTCTAGTTAGCATAATTGTGCAACGCCTCGTTGTTCTTTCTTCAAAAGCTTTGTCATGACATTAGAGCTTACTATCTTTCTTGGCTTCCCTGCGATACCCCGTAATTCGACGTCCTTTCCTTCCGAAAAAAATTTCAAGAAACGTTCTTGAAAATTGAAAGCTACCGTCCCCAAAGATTGTAACCATTGTACTCCTAGTACAACATCAACACCTCCCATTGGAATGGAAAGGATTGGACTATTCAATACATATTCCCCCATGGTTAGCTTGATATTATGGCATGTTCCAGAGCAATTTATAGTTCCTCCATTTGCAACCATCACTTGACATTCTAGACCTGGGTATAGGAAACAATTCAATTCCTTGGCTACCTTACAATGAATAAAATTATGGGTACTGCCCGAATCAATCAACACTATTACCTTTTTCTTCTTGATATGTCCTTCTATCTTGAGAGTTTGAGAAGTGGTAATTCCCGCCAATGCATTACACAATATGGTCGGACTCATTTCTTCTTCTTCTAGGGTTGGTTCCTGGTGTATATCCTCTTCTTTTGAAGTTTCTTGTTCATTTTCTTTCACCTCTTCACAATCTATGTAAAATAATTTCTTCTCAGCGCACTTATGAACTTTAGTGTATTTGGTATCACAACTATAGCAAAGCCCTTTTGCTCTTTTTTCTTCCAATTGTTGTGGTGTCAACCTTGTAGGTTGTGGAAGTCTAAGAGTAACAACACTTCCATCTTTATATATGTGAGTGGTAGGCTTCCTTGTCGTCATAATTTTACATTCAATGTTTCTTGCCAACCTGAAAGCCTTCTCCAATGAATCAACTTCACAAACGCAAACCTCATGTAGGATGTTATCCTTTAAAGTCCCTATGATGACATCAATCTTGTGTTCCTCTGGAATATCAGTTACCCTTATATTCAATTTTTGGAAGTCCTCAATGTGCTCCACCACTGAACCCTTTTGTTTGAGATTTATCAATTGGCTAAAGAAGGTGTTGCTCTTTGTATCCTCATAATGTGCTATCTTTTCCTCCGTAAAAATTGACCAAGTGACGATTTTTTTACGGGAGCAAAGCCATCGATAACATACAAATGTATTGTGTTCTAAATATAAAGTTGCAATGCGTATTTTTTGTGTGTTTTGCACATTATTGAGATCAAAATATTGCTCCATCTGTAGTATCCATGTTACGAGATCCTTGCCATCAACCTTCCTCATATCGATCTTTGGAAAATAGTGGGTCTTCCCTCCAACATTTGAGTTTATGAAATCACGATTAACATTTATTTTGTTCTCATCATGAATTTCCTCTACTATCTTTTCGCCATTAGAAATCATTTCTTGTATCAACTTTGTCAAGCTTTCCATGTCTGCTTTTATATCATTCTTCATGTCTTCCATTTTTTCTTCCATGTCTTCTGTTATCACAAAATTGCACCTGATTGGCTGATAACCAGACAACTTTATATAATTACTTCAAACCAACTTGTGGCTGAAGCTTAGCCTCTTCAGTCTGAGAGAGCTCTCTCAAAAAGGGTTAATGATATTTGATAATGATAAACTAGATGGCTAACTCTACTTAGAAAATAACTTGTTTGTAATAAGTGTAGGTTGAAAAGAACATCAGTATGCAAACATTGGGCTTATGGAGTCAACAAGTTCAGTAGCTCAGTAGTAAGTTCACTTGACATGGAAACTGAGGCAGGTAAGAGTTTTTGGCAGAAGTACACACACATGAAACAAGAAATTACACAGTCAATTCATCTATAAAGGAAGTCAGAGCATTACATGAATGAATTCTGAGTATTAAAGATGAAAACCACTACGAATGATACACAAAAAAGATATAGATAAGATAGGCACTAAAAACTCAATCAGAATCTCAGGTTGGTCAAGAAACAAGTCTTTGTATTACTGAAAACAGTGAATTACATAAAGTTGCAGTTTTGCCAAAAAGCCTCCAACCCTTTACAAATTTCGACCCTCTGCCCTTTAATAGACTTGTTAGATGATGAGATGATCTGCCTCTTGGCTAGATTCATCGCATTTACCCTACTGACACCTTGCATAGCAATATAACATCTATTTTAATGAGAAATTGACAGTTATCCTACTTGACAGTCCTTTTCCTAATAGGACTCAAATTGTTCATTATTACATTAACAACCTTATCTCCTCAAAACAACTACATTTCTAACAACTATTCTTTCACATGTTCGAATAGGGTGTGATGGGACTCATCACCACATGACCTCTTAATTTACCTCCTCTAAAACAGGAAACAAACCCTGTTTTTTAGGAAAACTGGTCCTTATCTTCAACGAGGGGTTTGGCTGATGAGTTGGCTTCATCACGTGGTCTTTAAGTCCTTGATGACAGCTGACATAGTCCCTTTAACCTTTGAAAGTGTCCAGCTATCCATAACTGTACAAAAAACTTCTCATATAGCTTCAAAAGAGTACGCTACAAAAGTATGACAGTTTCGTAGTGTACTTTCGTAGCGTTACAAAACTGCCTTTTGCCATCAATATTTTTGGTTCTTTCCTCCTGGATGATGTTCATTATGCCTTAATACATCTTCCATACCATTTTCATCTCTTGGGAGCTCCAAAACCGGTTCAAAATGCAAAAAGGAAAGCTACAGTAGTTTCGTAGCGTTTTGTTGTTCTTCAAGCCCAAGCACGCTATGAAACCGCTGAAAACAGTCAAAATTCCAAAATTTTGTGTAGCTTCAAAAATATACCTTCTAAGTGCAAAAAACTTGTTTCTAACCTGCCATTAGCTTTCAAAATCATAAACCAACTCACATTATGTTTCTTGAGGGGTTTCTTCCTCATTGATGATGAGTTGAGCAATTGGCTCCTCAACTACTGTCATTTTAAGTCATTTTTTTTCCAACTCCTCATGAATTAGATCAAGTTGTTCCTGGAGGTCTTTAACCTGATCTTTCAACTTTCTGTTGCTGGCTTTCAAATGTATGTTCATTCTCCTAACATGTTTGACCTCTTTCCTCAATGGAATGGTCCATTTGATAAACTGATGTGTATTATCTATGGTCTTGGAAACACTGTCAACCTGCTCTTCCCAAATCTCCTTCATCTTTTCAAACTGAACCTTCTCTACATTGTGTTTTCTTGCTTTTTTCTTCATAACAGCAATTTCATGGTTGGCCAACTTCAACTGTTGCTCAAGGAGTTCAAACTCTGTTTTTTCCATTACCTTCTCTTTTCCTTTCTTTGATTTTCTAACTGTATCTTTCTCTGCAGGTGATGACAGATCAATGATGTCTTGCGGTGGTTGGACTGTGTCAGTAGGTGGATGAACCTCTTTACTGCTCTCTAATACCTTTCTAGCATGTCTTGTCATAGGCTTTCTTGCTTGGAACATAAAACCTGCATCTTCTCCTTCAAATTCTAATTTCTTTGCAGATTTGGCTTTCTTTAGTTTTTGTCCACCTTCCTCTATGTCCTCAACCTATACTATAGGAGTCTCTTCTATGTCAATGGCATGTAATATGTCTTCTAGATTTCCTTTAGCTACTGCTTTGTCTTCTGCAACCACAATTTTGTCTTCTAAGGCCACTGTTTGACTCCTTGTCATCCTTTTGGTTCCTTGTTTACTCACAGCTTGTTTTTGTTTTGCAGGTTTGACCACCTTTGGTTTCTGTTTTGCAGGTGTGACATTTGGTGTATCAAAACTCTGCAAATGCTCAGTTTCCATCATGATTGGTTTACTTGGTTCTATTCTTGCTGGTTCACTTGGTTCTGCCACCAATGGTTCACTCTTTTTTGCTACTAATGGTGATGGAATTCTCCTAGGTTTAGGAGTTCTTGAAGGAGTAAGAGCATCCAACTCAAAACCACTAACAAACAAAAATGAAGACCAATCTCTGCCTAGTCTTTGGAGTTCATCTAAACCAGCAGTTTCATTAAACCATGATGAAACAATGAAGTCTCACTCCCTTCAGATTTTGCTTGGACATTATCTGTGATAAACCTCTATGTAAATAGAAAGGCAGATTAAGAGATATCTTACTAGTAAAGTGAAGGAGTAACTTGAAATGGTATGAGTAGACTTTATGATATCTTCCTTCACAAATAAAATACTTTTGGATGATGAGCAGCAATTTTGAATAGTTATCCTTCATGCAGCTCCATGGAATGGCATTTGTGAGGTCCATTTCACTGTTTTCAAGCTTCATAAACTCTTTGCACTGCTCCATGTTAAACTTGAACCCTTTGAACCACTTCTCTTGTCCCCTTGGAATCCCTGTTGCTGCTGCAATGACCTCTGGTGTGATGGAAAGATTAAGCATCCCCACTTTGGTAGTTATTCCACTTTAGTTTAAGGCAAATTCTTTGGAAACCTGTACATGGCAGCCTTGTAATCTTTCACAAAACTGTAAGCAACTTGTCCTTTTGAAGACTTCCACAAATGTTGGGTCTTCATTGCTCAGATTCATATCTGCTGGTTCATATCTCAGACATTGTCCACCCTTATTTGTCCTTCTTTTTTCTGCCATGGTTTCTTTAATGTCTTCTCAGCCTCGCTTGATAGTTTGCAGCCTCACTTGATAGTTTGCTCAGCCTCGCTTGATAAACCTTTTAAAACACCAGCCACAGCTTTGGCTCAATACAATAGCTCTCCAGAGCTCGATATCACGCAAAGAAGAAATGAAGAATGAGAAATGACTGAATTAGGAAAGATTTTGAAGTTTGATGTCCACTTCATAACACAATGATGACTCATACATGCCTAAAATGGTGATGATGACTTCAGACCTGACTATGTACCTTGATCTTATCCCTCAATGACTCGAATGGTATCTAACTTACCCTTTCCCAATGATTTTCTAACACCTAACAGCATAAGTAACCGGATTCGTCCAAAAGGGGCCACGAATCCCGGATCCCCGTATCGGGTACGTAGACGTACGGGATTCTGCCCCAAATCAGCGGATACGGCATATCCGAACGGCGTACGACGTATCTCGACCGTACCCCGTTCGGATACGTCGTATCCCATGAAATCGGATACGGTCGGGCCCGCGAGTAAGAAATACGCGTTGTTTTGGCTATAAGTGGGGTTTTTCCTCACTCTTTTTTCACCCATTTCATTTGTGAAGTGAGAAGGAGAGCTAGTGTGAGCAAGGGGAAAGGGAGTTCTTTCGAACAGATTCGAGCATCCGGTAAGTGCATTGTCCCTCTATATTTTGCATTTAGTTTGTTGTTAGTGTTTGCATGTGCATATGTTTTATATATTTGGTTGTTTTTGTTTATTTTTTACAGTATTCATGGCTCAATCAAAGGCAGCAAGACAGGGGCAAAGAAAGGGGAAGAATGTCCCCATTGGAGATGCCCTTCCTGTCCCTCTTTCATCAGGGTCTGCAAGTATTCCATCCATTGAAAGTGGGGTTGCAACAGCAGCGTCAAATGTGCAGGGAAAACAAATTGTTAACCCCAAATACCCATTGTGGAAATATGTGACAAGAGAGGAAGGGGCGGCAAAAAAGGGAGGGGGGGGAAATTGTTCATGGAAATGCAATTTTTGCAATGGCCATTTCACTTGCACATATTTCCGTGTGAAAGCTCATTTGTTGGGTATTCCAGGTTGTGCATTAAATGTTGTACAGCAATTGAATCGCCAAAGAGGAAGGAATTGGAGAAAGAGCAGAGTATTGGTGAGGCAAATGTGGCAGCAAAATTATAAAAAAACCAAGAATGATGACCCCCTTCCATTCTTAATGGAAAACAGCAACAAGTTCCCTTTTGAGACTTTTAGTAGGGGAGAATTAGCAAAGAGAAAGGCAACTGCAGTTGGTCCAATGGACAAGATTTTCCAAAAAGAGAAGAGAAAAGAGCTTGATCTCACCATTGCATTTTTTTTTCTATCAGAACTTCATATCCTTTAATGTTGCACGGTCACCTCTATTTATTGAGATGTGTCGAGCTCTTTTTCATGGGGCTCCCTCAGGGTATGTGCCTCCTGGGTCAGAGAAGCTCAGAACCACATTGTTGACAAAGGCAAAGAAAGAGGTGGACAAAATGCTTGAGCCTATTAAATCAGCATGGCCAACATCTGGGGTTAGCATTGTTTCTGATGGATAGACAGATCCAGCACGCCACCCACTTATTAACTTCATGGTGTCATCCACGAATGGTGCAGTTTTCTTGAAAGCAGTGGATGCACTTGGAGAGTACAAGGATGCACAATATATGGGTGAGTTATTTCTCAAAGTTATTGAAAGTGTAGGTGTGGATTGTTGTGTGCAAATCATTACAGATAATGCACCTGTTTGCAACGCTGCTGGCATGATTGTGGAAGCAAAATATCCACAAGTATTTTGGACACCTTGCATTGTCCATTCATTGAACTTGGCACTGAAATCTATTGCTTCTGATGTGATTTGGATTGGAGCCATTATTGAGGATGCACGACATATCCGCAACTTTGTACAAAACCATAAAAATGCCCTCACTATCTACAAGGAGTACAACAATCTATCATTGTTGAAGATTGCAGATACACGGTTTGCCTCTTCATTCATCATGTTGAAGAGGTTGAGGGAGGTCAAGACTGCTCTTGGGTCCATGGTTATTTCAGAGTTTTGGTCTTTTTGGAGAAAGACGGATCAAGCAGCCTCAAAGAAGGTGAAGGACACAGTGTTGAATGATATATGGTGGGAGAAGGTAGATCTAGTTATTCAGATCATGGAGCCTATCATTTCCTTGCTCCGATTTGCAGATACAGACCAACCCATCCTAGGAGAGGTTTATGAGGGATGGGATTCTATGATTGAGTCTGTGAGGACCATTGTTTTATAGAGTCAGTGCCCAGAGTATGAGACATCACCTGAGGCCTTCTTCACCGTCATACAGGATATTCTTGTCAGCAGATGGGACAAGAATTGCACACCTTTACATTGTTTGGCTCACTCCTTGAACCCAAAATACTATAGCCATGAGTGGCTGAATGGTTGACCTTCCCGCAAATTCCCTCCTCACATGGATGTTGAAATCTCACAAGGGAGGAAAGATGCATTGAGGAGGATTTTTCAGGATAGGGCATCCCTTGATGAGGTGGAGGATGCCTTTGCAGATTTTTCCACTGGCAGGGGGCGATTTGGAGGCTATGATTTGATTCGAGACAGGGGGGCTAAGAAGCCCTATTCTTGGTGGGCAACTCATGGGGCAACAAACCCTCCTCTACAGCAGTTAGCCATGAGGCTCCTCTCTCAGGTGACTTCATCCTCTTGTTGCGAGAGGAATTGGAGCACATATGGGAATTTGTATAGTGTGAAGAAGAGCAGGCTTGAGCAGCCCATGGTAGAGACAATGATGTATGTGCACACCAACCTTCGTCTCATCTACAGGCAGAGGGAGGATTGGTTGAAAGGAAAGACAAAGATGTGGGATGTCTTTCCTGATGATATGGGTCTGGACAGCAGTGTTGAGTTGGCATTGGCCAACTTGGATCTCAATGCGCCAGTGCTAGAGCCTGTCACATTTGATGATGGAGTAGATGCATCATCCTCCACACCAGCAGATGTAGAGATGATAGAGGAAGAGGATGCATCAGAACCAGAGGAGAGCAGTGGTGAGCATGATGATCAGAATGAGGGCAGTGATGTTGATTATGAGGATTGATGACTCTGACTCATTGAGGTTTCAGGCTTGTAGTCTTGTAGACTGTAGTTGCTTTTGTATTTTCTATTTCTATTTGCCATTGGCAGTGCACTTATGTAACACATTTTGATTCTGATGACTTAATGAGAAAACTACAATATCTTACTATCTTCAATCTTGTCTTTCTAAGTAAATTTGACAATTGTATCATGTATGGTGTATCAATGTATTATAGTATCAATGATGATGTATGATTCATGAGTATCTATGTTTGAATCAATGAATTTTGTATGAATTTGTGCAAAAAATATCTAATTTTTAATATATTAATATATACATATTTTTTAAAATATATATATATATATATATATATATATATATATATATTTAATAAAATAATATATAACATATCGTATCCCAGAAGTATCCTGTCCGGGGGTCACCGTACCGGAATCCGATTCATCGAATCCCCCTATCCCCGTCTCAGGTGACTTAGCTAACAGCTAACTTGACAAGACAAACAGGAAACCACGCTTTCGTAGCGTATTTAGTGTAAATCTGAG
Organism: Pinus albicaulis; assembly: GCA_034641835.2. Classification (NCBI taxonomy): domain Eukaryota; kingdom Viridiplantae; phylum Streptophyta; class Pinopsida; order Pinales; family Pinaceae; genus Pinus; species Pinus albicaulis. The sequence continues at coordinate 608,422,042 of CM076571.1, read as the reverse complement.
TGTTTTCGCTACGAAATTATCAGCAGTATCGTAGCGAAAAGTGACATTTCTTAGTGTATTTCGCTACGAAACTGTGGTTTCTTGACTAAAATGACCATTTCGGTACAAAAACCTTGGGAATTGAAATCTGTCAGAAAATTATGAATGATGTGACATGAGGGGGTTTGAAAGTGAGTGGGTTTAGACCTTAGTGCAAGCTTAAACAAGAAAAATTTGAAATTTCCCTCGAACAAAAATATAAAAAATTGAATCCTACAACCCTATCATTGACACATGAACCTATTTAACTTTGTCAAATGATGCTTCATTTTTTTGGTGATAACATCTTCCATGCCATTCTTCAAATCATCAATCTTAGCTTCCACATCTTCCTTCAAACCATCCAAATTATTCTTCAAACCATCCATCTTCATTTCCACGCCTTTCTTCAAAACTTCCATTTCATTTTTTGTTTCTCTTTGCGAGAGCGAAATTTGGTGCACTTGCTCTTGTAATTTTGATCTGTCATGTTGCATTTCTTCGTCTTCATGACTCATAGTAGAGCCTTCTGAAGGCTTAATGGGTGTTGAATTATTTTTAGGGGGCATTTTATAACCCAATACTGATATATATTCTACAATATGCCATTGGAATCAATTCAAACCGATTCTTCAAACAAGACTTATGCAATTCGAAAAAAACAAATACACACATTTTTCTTGCTTTTGAGGAGCTCGATATTGAAACTGAATTATCTCTGTGATTTAGGATCTTCAATATCTGAAATTTGGTCTTGTAGTAGCCCTCTGAATCTTCTTTCGAATGCCATAGGTCTGATCTGATTTGGATTCTTCAAGGGAAAGTTATGCCCAATCTCCCACAATGACCTAATTATGGACTAGTTCAGTACAGCGAACTTGTACGGCATGCCCCGTGTCACTGTTTCCTCCTTCGGCTCTAAAATTGATACACAGGAAACTACAGTCCGTGTAATTGCGGCCACTTGTTACAGAAATCCAATATGATGCTCAGAGAGAGAGTTATGACGATTTTCCCCAGGTCACCTCTTTTAGATGAAATTCAAGAGCTTGCAAAAACCCTAACTTCCACAGATCATATCTCCGAAAAGATTGCGAACCAAGATCTGAAAGTTTTACACGAAGTTCCTGAGGATTTCGACTTCACGTGATAAAAATTTCAACTTCTGCACCTTCGTAGAAAAAAAGTTATAGCGCAAATGCAATGATGACCTTTTCTAGATGAAATTCAGCAGCCTGAAAAAAACCTAACTTCCACAAATCATATCTCCACAAATATTGCGAACCAAGATCTGAAATTTTTACAAGAGGTTCCTCGTGATTTCGGCTTCGCGTGCTGAAAATTTCAGCTTTTGAATCTTCGTAGAACAAAAGTTATAGCAAATATGCCACAATGACCCGTTTGGAGCAGAGAAACCCTAGAATCCCAAGCTCTGATACCAAATGTTATGAAACTAGCTCCAAAAATAGAAGAAAAGAGAGATCAACGCCTTAGAAATAAGCCACTTTGAGGGGACAACCTCCTTTACATTACATGAAAGAACAATTTTTGGATGATACAAATGACAAAACCTCCTTCTATATATAGGAGTCCATGGGGTCACAATATAATCCTAGTCGACCTAACAATAATAATGTAAGGGCACAATAATAACAATATTGGGGTTACAGGGGTACAACAATAACAATAAGGGGGCTACACTAACAACAATAAGGTACTACACTAGTAATATAGGGACTTAACAATTCGAGCTTCAGTGAGGTAGCAGAGATAGTGAGCGGCAAGGACAGTGACCCAGAGGAAGTTTTCCAGATCTGGAGAGGCAGCAGCAAGAGGAAAGAGTTATTCCTAGTGAGGTGGTGCAGAGGACTGTGTAGTTGCTTCAAAAAGGCAGTTTGATTTAGCTGAGGAAAAATTCTTTCTCAGTTCCAGAGGCTAGGCAAAGGGTCCAGAGTATCGGAGAGACGATTTTCCCAGCAACGACAGGCAGAACGACTTCATCAAAGACTAGTTGGAGGCTTAACGTTATAGGGTCTATGCCGAGCAGCGCAGAGGTTGACGCAGAGGATCCTCGAGGCCGAATTTTTTGAAGGAAATTGTGTCGGGATTGCTTGTGGAAGAAGGGTAATTCCCTTAAAATAGTTTTGCCCAGATTTTCTTGTTGTTTGGATTGTTAGTTGGGCATCCATAGATTGTACTCAAATTTCATTATTGCACAATAATAATAACCCTCACTGCTGCACCGGTATTCCCAAGTTGGGTTTTTCCAAGGAAATTTGTACAAAAATAACGATGTCATTTTTATGTGTGTGTAGCATTATTTTCTTCCGCAGTTTATTTGTGAAAATCACACTGTGAATTATTTGATATCTGTCGTAGCAAACTGCAAATAAATTCTTAAATAAAATTAACAATTAGGAGAATAATTTCCAGTTGTTGTGATAGATGAAATTTTCACAGGGAACCTAAATAATTAATAGTAGAAGTGTCCTCATACACACAAATTTTTTTAATAAGGAAAAGAAAATTACATAAAATCTACAAGAGCTTACACAAGATCACTCAACACCCTTGCAAGTGGAGAGAAACAAGCTTTAAATAAGCTTATGTCCTGTTAGGATCCTATAATAATAGGGTTCATAAAATTTTTGAATTGACTTTGATAGTCTTGTAAATATGTACATACCTTGCTTTCTGCAAGTTGTTTTCGCATACTTGAAAAATGAAAAATAATAAAAAATCAAAAAGAGGGTAAAAAGTCCTAAAAGAAAGATCAAAGGACTTAGAAAAATATAGACCCCAAAAGAAAAAAGAGATAAAATAAGACCTGAAAGTGAGCAAATCCAAATGTCACTACTTTACTTTTTACTGCAAGAATAATGATTATGTGCAAAGTGTCAATAAATGCCATAATCCATGATCAGTTAAACAATTTAATCTTAACGCTTCATGCTTTAAATTTCATGTTTTAAAGAGTGAATAAAGATTTGTCAAACAATTTAAACTTGACAAATCATTAAATAGATAGAGAATAATGAGGTGCTCAACAGTTTAATCTGAGCTCTCGGATGAAATAAGGTAGATTTAGATAGTTTTATGCTTTGAAAGAAAAATTTTTAAGGTTGCAAGCCTAAATGCACCTACAAAATGAAGAAAAAATGTTAGAAATAGAAATTCGGTAGGTAGAAAGCAGTGAAGAAATCATGTAAATAATACATCATCGAGCAAAAATCACTAATTTCCCCTTCCCTACAAGTATTCAGTATTCTCAGCTATCAGTCAAACAGGGTCAGAGCATTTCTCTGACTATTGTTGGGACTGGACCCAAAGCTCTATGACTAGTTAGTTAAAAATATTGAGTTCTTATGTTAAATCTACATTTATCAACATTTACCCTTTATTCATACATCAAAACCCCTTTTTCTCAAGTAAAGACACATTCTTACTTCGTAAAATTGAAAACCCTAAAATAATTAACTTTGTCCCTTCATAAGCATTCATAAAAACCCACAAAATTACATTTATCCTAAGTATTAGTGAAAGAAATATAAAGATGAGTAATGCTTGATTTTGTACTATACTTAAAAATAATATGTATTTTGTTTTATTACACTACCCTTTCATACTAACCTTTAACATACTTTTATTAAATCCCTAAGAAATACCCTCCCTTAGTTATTAATTCCATTATATCTAAATACCCCAAAAAACCCACTATTATAAAGTTTTCACCAAACTCTATTATCCCATGTGTGCAAATAAAAACCCCAAATTATAAACCCTTTGGTCTAAAAACTAGCGTTATTGAAACACCTGCCCCTATGGTTTGAAAACTCTAAAAAGGTTTTAAAAACTATATATATATTAATTCGCCTGCATATGTTTTATTAAAACAATTCGCAAAGGTTTTAAATAAAAAACATTAACCCCGCCTATACCATTATTAAAATATTTCATATACGTTTTAAAACCATATAACCCCTGCCACATATTAACCCTTCCGCCTATACAAGGGCCCAGTCCCACCGTCCCATTGCAATGCAACTTCCGAAGCAATCATAGCTATTCGCATTCAACTTCTTGATATGAAGGTCGAAGGACGATATCGTGTAAAAAACATGCTCGACCTTTCAAACACCAAATCCACGTGGCCTTCCCTCATTTGATCACGTTCGTTGAGCTTAAAATAGCTTACCACTCGTTAGCCACGCAATAACCGCCGGTTTTCAAAGCCTTTGTGATCCGAAAACCCCTCTTGCCGGACAACACTTGCATTCAATGCAAATTGATACGTTTTAATGAAACCTTTGGTTAATACGTTAATTCATTTATCTTGCGCACTTAACCTCTGTTCTTTCTTTCCCGACTGTATAAACATGTTAAAGCCGGTTTCTGCCATTTTTTATGCCCAAAACCTGCGAAATTTTTCCCTGAAACTCCTGAACATTGTTGAGGAGCTGCACCTGCTCCAGATGAACTGCGGAAGCCATCAATTCAACCAGAAACTATAAAAACCCTTTCGAAGCCGATACCTACACTAAAACAGGTATTTTTCTGAGATTTCAACCTGCAACCAAATTTAAAAAACCTTTTTAAAGAAAGAGAAGCATTTTAAAGTTAAGAAATTGATTAATCCAATTGGCCAAAAGTCTAAAAAACAAGCCAAACTCTGGCAAAATTTTCCCAGAAACTCTATTTGTCTGTTGCGTGGTATTTTCAAGGAAATTTATCAATTTTTCACAGTCTAATGATCAATTTCAAGCTCAAGAAGGCCAGAAATCCTCTGCGGGTGCACTAATCTTCTGTAAACCTTTTTAACAGAGTTTTAGCCCATTTCTCAGTCAAAAAAACTCAAAAAACCCATGTTTTCTGTTTTAGACCAGTTTTTAAAAACTTCAGAACTTCTTTGATAAACCTAATTGCGCATAAAATCCAAAAAGAAACTCTATTTTGCTAAATTTGTCCAATCAAGCCTTTTCTATACTAAAATTGCCTCTGCAAATTGTTTAAACTTGCAGAAGCAAATTTAGATGCCTAAAAAACAGAGTGTAACTAAACCTGAAGGTTCTAAAACTCCTAAACCTACTCCTGCCATGAATCCAAATACTACAATTGTAGTCAATCCATTACAACCCCCAAGTGTTGATATTGAACATATTCCCCTAGCTGATATTGACTACAAAATAGCTGATCCCATAGTTGAATTCAATTTATTAGATATCCATAACTGGTGTTTTGAGAAGTCTTTAGATGATCATGAAGAAGTTCATATTTGGGAATCCAATCTGCCCAAATATGTAGTCCCTCTAACTCACCCTTGTCAAGAAATTATCAGATTATGTCACCAGTACTATATTCCTGAACAAAGAGCTATTGTGAATGCAAATAAACAGGGCCTATTTACCATCACTGCAGAGTCAATAAACCAAATGTTGCAGCTTCAATCAGACCCCCAAGCAGTACCTTTGTATATTGAGGCCCTAACTAAGCTATATATTGGCCTAGACTTTCCTAAAAGGTATATGATTTTTCAGACTTTTATGCCCCTACATGCTGAAATTCCCAAGCTAAATCCTCCATATTCAACTGCTAAATTCCCTGAAGGTTAAAGGCATGTAATCTCCATGCTTTCCTTCATCCTTGGGTATTTCACTGATGAGCACACTGATGAGTCTATCTTGGGATTTTTGTCCACATTTTCTCCAAGTCAACCACCTTCAGTTATCTTTGACTATGTTGGTTTCATTGCTGATAGTATTCACTATCAATTGACTAATTTACAACTGGAAGGAGTATTCAGATATACCTCCTATCTTTTCCACATGTTTCTTTTCTTCCAATCAGAGAGCTTTCCACTTTCACTTCAAAAGTTGGATATAGAAGGAAAACCTCTATCTTTTATCTTTTGGACATCAATACTCCACAGATTTCAGTTACTCGGAATTTGCAGAGTTGTTTTTACATCCAGTAACCACCATGTTAACTAAAACAGAGCAGCCTAGAATAGGTGAGGAAATGAAGAAAATATTGCAGTTATCAGAAAAAAGCAAAGTTGGTGATTGGTATTTGTATGAGAAATTCACTGAAATTAAAGTCTTTGGGTCAAACTTGTTGCCTTACAAGTTACCCAAACATCCATCAATGAGGATCTTTGCCTTGGAGTACATCAGGCAAATCCTAAATTCTGATTCTATTAACTTCATGGCAGCCAAGAAGAAGACCCAATTCAAACTCAAAAATCAAATTGGGCCATTCATATGTAATCAAAGACATGCAGAAAATGAAGCAACAAATCAACTACTTGAATATAAGTTGGAAGAAAGTTTCCCATGGAATTATGATGCACAAGGGATCTTAAGTAAACTAAGGGTAAAATGTAAATTGACACTCTTTATCCATGAATCAAAACCAGAAGTAGAGAAGTTTTCTAATCAAATTGAGTGGGTTGAAAACACTTTAACAGAGGCAGCAAACCAAAGGAATAATAGTCACACTTTGGAAATTGCCAAACAGCCAGAGACATCCACTAAAAGAATCAGAGAAGGAGGAGCTTATACTGAAGAAACTACAACAGAAACAAAGTTCAAGATCATTTACAAAAAAAGGCCAAAATTAGAAACAACAGCTAAAGGCAAAGTAACAATAGATGTTGAAGAAACAGAGCCCTTGAATACCAACATTGATTAAACAAAGACCAATGTAGCTACTGTAGTTATCAGTGAAACAAATCAAAATAAAGAACCACTGAATAAAGAAGATAAACAGATGATGGAAAGGCAGCAAAGTATGGAGGCTTTTTCCTCACATTCAGCTGAGGAAACGGATTTAGATATTAAGGAGAAATACAAGCAAATCAAATTGAAGAATGAGGAAATCAAAACTGAAATATATTCTCAATTTTTGAAGCAAAAACTAGGTAATCAAAATAGATTCCTATCGGCATTTGATTATTCAACTAAAAAATTGATTATGTCAGAATTACAGCCCACAGTATCAGTGCCAAAGACAGTTGCTGACTATAAGAAAGTTTATATGGATGTAGCTACAGACAAATCCATGAATTAGATCAAATTGAGTTTCATAGGCAAACCTCAGAGATGTTGTATTCCACAGTCACAACAAAAGCTATGAGTGCTCATAAGCTTCAAAACACCATATCTAATATGCAAGATCAAATGAAGATGGATAAGCTTCATTATATGCAAAGGATCTAAGGATAAAAGCTTTAGAAGATTTAGTATTACAAGTAGGATATGATCCTACAAACATCAAAGCAGCAGAAGCATTGATAAAGAAGAAAAATGAGGATATAGCTGCCTTGAGGAAAGAGCTCAAACTTCCTCAAAGTGAGCATCCTCAGACAAAGGAAGTCTTACAGGATCAAAAGGAAAAAAGATGAAATGATGAGTTTAATACTTCAACTGACAGCTCAGATTAAAGAAATGGAAGTACAGATGGACCAAGCTGTCCAAGAAAAGGAGACAGTAAAAGAGCCAGTGATTCCTACAGTCATCCTAGTCATCACTGCAGCTGGGCCTTCAACTTTAGGAGAAAAGTTGGCACCCAAAGAACCATCGACCACTGCAGTGCCAGTGACGACTTCAACAACTTTAGCTACTGAATCCTCCATCACAGCATTGCAACCTACAAATGAAAGCAGTGAACTAGTAAAAGCAATGGAAGAGATGTCTTTGAAGACAAATAAAATTAACAAGTTGACAAAGATGATTGAAAATCTTGAGAAAACAAACAAATCAACTCAGATAAATGCTAAAATTCATGAACAAAATGCCAACAGATTGAGTGAAGAGGTAAAGAAGTTACAAAAAGAATCAACTCTCAAAGATCAAATATCATATATAAAAAATTACCTATGGAATAATGTAATTGAAGCCATCTATGATGTATGACCTTAAATTCAGGTAATTTTTTAGCAAAGAGAGTTATTATTGGCAGCGCAAGCAGAAATCCAAAAGACACAAGCTGGTTTGGCTGATAAACCAAAACAGGCTGTAAGATTAATCAATTTCCTCAACAGCAAGATTAGACAGGAATTGGAAGAACTGAAAATCAATGACAGAATAGCAACTATCCTAAAAATTAGGAAAGTTACCAAAAAAAGAAATTTAACGAGGCAGCTTGGATAAAAATGTGAAGGTATGAATACTACTATAACCAGATTCATGGTTAACTTCACCAATTTAAGACAAAAAGGACTTCCTGATATCATGGTTATTAATGATAAGTTAATGCCTCAAAATGATTATGACAAGAAGAGAAGAGAAGAGAATATGCCAAGGAGCAAATGAATAAGCCAACAAGTCAAGGCATTCCCATAGGAAAAGTATTGCTAAAAAGTTTTGAAGATTTGTTTTATTTGCAATATGAGATCAAACATCTATTTGTCAGCAAACCCACATTTGCTAGGTATACTGAAGTAGATGAGAATTTTAGCAAAATAAAAAATATCCAAATTCCTAAAAATGAGGATTGGCAAGCATTGACTGATTTATTATGAAGAATGAAAGACAAAGAAATGAAAAAGAAAACATATGTTTGCTGATTTCACTATCAAAACAGATTTTACAGCAGTAAAGCAGTTTGACTGAAGGTTAAAGGGTATCCGAAATGAAAGAGTATCAGTAAGAAAGAGTATCAGTGAAGGCAGGTTAGATTCTAAAAAATATCTAAAGTGCCAGCAAAGAGGACACATATGCAGCCAGTTGCTTCTTATCCCAATACAGTTTCTATTTCTTTTGAATAAAATAGGACAACTTGCTGATTTGTTAAGCAACTGTCACTATTATTGTTGTAAGATATTTTATCTTCCTAAGTTAATTCCTAGAAGTCATCTAAGATATTTTGTAAAACATTATGTATAAATACTTCACTATTTTTAAGTATTTTGTGTGGAATAAAATATTTGGAGATTACTATAGATATTTTGTTGACTTGAAGGCTTTGGATTTCGATTTTGAGTTGCAGACTGGATCAACTATTTAGCATCATACTTCAGGATCCCTGTGATAAGCTATTTGGAGTGAAGTACTCTCTAAAACTTGTCATTGTTATCTTCTTTGGTTACATGCATACATCTGTGTTTTAATTCTAAATCTGAATGTATAACTAGGAGTATTACTACAGGACATGTTAATAGCACCCTGTTTTTAACTAGTTATCATTTCTTTGTTTTCTTCTGATTTCCGGTGTAGGGAACCCTTAATTGCTCCCTCTCCTGTTTGACCTCTATCTACTACTTCCCTTTTCCGGATCAAAGGATCCTTAAGTGCCCTTTATCTCGATCATACCATCTCAAAAACCAATTTTCCAAGATCTCCAAGGGTTATCTATCTTGCCCTGAAGACATTTGACCTTTTAGGCCTTGATCCCAGTTCTGTTAGCTTGACTTAGACTTCATAGCCCAATGGACAAGTAGATTTCCCTTTATCTACCCTCCAAGTGAAATTTTCCCACCAAATCCAACAAAACCAAACCAAAATTGCACTTTCATAGCTAGCCTAATATTCATTAATTAAAACAAAGTTACATGAAAGTGAGAGCCCTCTCTGAACCCTAGGAAGGCTAGATCCTAGAGTTTGAAGTAGGTTTGTGGTTACCTCTGGTATTCTTTGACTAAAAACCAAAATCCCACAACCTAAGAATTTACTAGAGTGGTAACATTACTAGCGACCATACTGGGGAAATAACCAGTCCTCAGTCATAAAATTAGTCTTAAAGGAATCATTTAATCCATCCTTTTACTTTAAGATTGTTTTTATAGGTTGTGGGTATTGAAAAATTGTAATTCTGGCTTCTAGGAAAACCTACTATACCAGGTCTAACTCGGATCCTAAGCCTGTTGTTATAGTAGATAACCCAGACCGAATTGGTAAAAAGAAAAAACAAACAGAAAACTTAGAGTCTGAAATCTCATTAATAAGAGTCAATTCAGTACCAAGAGAATTAGTAAGTCTGCAACATATTGATTTTGATCTGAAATTTGAGCATTCCTTATTTAAAAGTAAATCTGAAAGTGATTTAAAAACTGCTATTTTAGACCCTACTTTTATTTCATTTTTGAATGCAAAACAAAATCTATTGCAGTAAGTTCTAAATCTAAGAAAATTGAATATCAGACTAAAGTTGAAGAAATTAATGTTACTATTCTAAGGGATATTGATGAAGCTATTGAATTAGCTCATTTATTGACTTATGCAAACAGACCTCCAATTTCTCAATTGCACACCACAATAATCCCAGCTAGAGATTCATCTCTTTATGTTGTTACATCATTCATAAATTCTACTACCAGCTCATCAACAGATCCATTTATCCCTAGCTTACCTCTACAACCTAGAGTATTATTTCCACCAATCACTTCATCCACTAAATCCATCAGTTCACCTTTTGATTTCTTAAATACATCATCTTCATTTTCCAACACTTCAAATACAATCTTTAGTTCATCTACTATCATTACCAGCATAGCTTCCAAGCAGTTCTACCTTACCTCCTAGCCAAGCTAAGCTTCAAGTTATGGTTGCTAGATATGCTCCCCTTGTCCTACCATAGCAGCTTCATGACATGCCACAAGACTATCAAAATAAAATACCACTGTTTGATGGCACTACCCAATATACTGCTCAGCAACATATTACTAAGATGATAGACTTCTTTGAAATTTATGAAATTTATGACTCAGATGTTCAAATGAGACTGTTTGCACAAACTTTAACAGGAGAAATTAAGAAGTGGTTTAAAGATTTAGCTGCTGGTAGTGTAACTAATTTAGCTGTCTTTTTTACTTTGTTTTTAAATAAATGGGAAAAGAAAAAAAATCCCCTCCAAATTTTATCTAAATTTGATTCCTTGAAAAGAGCTCCAAATGAGTCAGTCCAAGATTACTGCACCAGATATAATAGTGTCTATAATTCTATCCCTGCAAATCTTAAACCTACTCCTTATTCAGTTCTGCTCAAATTCCCTAATGGATTTGACACAGATATGGCTTACCAATTAAGGGAAAGAGATGCAGACACCTTAGAAAAATTGCAAACTGATGCAGTTAGTGTAGAAGTGAACATTTTAGCCAAAAAAGCTAGACTCATAAATGAAAGAAGAGTGACCATTAAAGAAGAAAATGCCAATTCAGATACAAAAATGGATGTTATAGCTAAAACTTTAGAAAGAGCGATTGATAGACAAGATAATATAGAGAGAAGACCTCAGTGGGATAACCAACAACAGATCAGAAATCCCAATTTTAGAAAAAACATAAATTCTAGAAAATCAAAAGAAACAACCCCAGACCAAACAATAAGGCCACCATTCCAAGAGAACTATGCTGAAAGTTCTCAGAATAACAATGATAATGATGAAGATACAATTAATCTAATGGGAATAGATGATAATAATACCATTTTCCTTACTCAGGAAGATCAAGAATTATTTGAACTTCAACATCTTAAATTAGATTCTAGTGAATCCTTTGATTATAAGCAAGGTTATGACTCTGCAATAAATGAAATACACAGCCAATATAACCTTAGAAACAAGAAAAACAATGAGTCTTCTACTAAGAAAGCTTCCCAAACTCAGAATCAGAAAACAGTAGAAGCTTCCCAAACTCAGAATCAGAAAACAAAGGTTCTGCAAATTCTCCCAAGGGAAAATAAGCAAAACTCAAATTCTTTCCAAAATATTTCTAGTCCTAAGAAAGCATCAGGCCATAAAATTGTTCATATCATTGATGAAGTTGCTCAAGCTGCAAAAGATTCACAAAAATCTACCACTGCTAAAGCTTCTAATTCTGTAAAAACAACAAAATTAGATCCTAAAAAACCTTCTGCTGATCCTAAAACAGTAGATCCAAAAACTGTTACTTCAAAAACATCTGCTGAAAATTATGAAAGAACATCTACTGCTTCACAAACAATCCCTGAAAAAGAAAGTTAGCAGTAAAACACAAGAAACACAAACAGAGAATCCCAAAACACTTGAAAATGAAAAAACAACTGTAGAAAAACAAGACAAACCAACACAGATTACAGTTACCAAAGAAGAGTTTATTCAAATCAGTAAAACTCAACCTACATTCAACATACAATCAGAAATTGCAGAGCTTAAAATACCAATTCCTTTCACTGAATTGGTAAAAAATGACTTGTATAAATCAACCATAACTGAAACATTAAATATGAATGATGGAGAAGACTCCATAAATCTAAATGATGACCAGCCAGAGTTTATTTTTGGCCCAGATGTGAATGGAAAACATGCAGATGGTGCAATTCCTCCATTTTATATCCGTCTTACCATTCATGATCAAATTTTACATAACACAATGTTAGATTCAGGAGCTTCTCATAATTTAATAACCGAAGCCTTCATGGAAACTCTCAATCAAGAAATTACAAGGCCATACAAAGATTTGTTTTCTTTTGATTCAAGTAAAGTTAAATGCCTAGGTTTGATCAAGGATTTGTGTGTAACACTAGTTCAATACCCTGGTAAGAGTATATTAATGGACATTGTAGTAGCTGATATCCCACCAAAATATGGAATGCTACTTTCTCGCTCATGGGAAGCAAAGTTGCAGAGATCTCTACAATTGGACATGTCTTATGCTACTATATCAGTTTTTGGCCAGCCTAAAAAGTTATATAGGGAAACATTAATGAAATACATGGTCAGTATTGCTGAAAGATCTATAAATTACCGCATTTACTCTACACCCAGTGACCTTGATTATTTAATCCTATGTAACTCTGAAACAAATGAAATCCAAACTGAACTAGTAGATAAAAAGAGAGCACCAAACAATGATAATATTTTTCATGAATCTCAATGGCATTTAGACTTTGATGATTCAGTGAATAAGTTAAGAGCAGGAGCAAGAGTCTGGATAACAAATATGGAAACCAATCATTCTGAAGGTCATGCTTTCAAGCTAAATTTCAAATGTACAAACAATATGGCCGAATATGAAGCCCTCATCCTAGGACTCCAAATCATCAAGAACTCAGGAGGAAAAAGAATTTTAATCATGGGAGATTCATATTTGATCATAAAACAAGTAAATGGAGTTTATTCTATTTATAATCCTAGACTAAGCAGATATAGAGACACTGTCATAGATTTAACTGATGATTTATTGGAATGTAAGTTTGTTGTTATACCTAGAAAACAAAATATACAAGCTCATTGTCTTGCAATTTTTGCTAGTACATGCAATTTACCATTCCAACTTAATCACAGATATATTGCTGAAGTCAAACATAGGCCAATAATTCTAGATAATCTTGAGTATTGGCAAATTTTTTCTCAAGATGAACAGATTTACAAGTTTATGAACAATGAAGGAGAATTTCAGAATTATATTATAGATACAAATTGTACAATAAATCATGATTTGGATTGTGAAATAGATTTAAATAACTTAGATGTAAATAGAATAAAGTTTGATAAACCTACTAGATTTAGTCAAATTGATATAGATAGCTTGGAAAAAGTAGAGATTGAAGAAATTATTGAAGATGAATCAGACATATTGAATCTTAAGGATAATTTTTTACCTAAAGGTTTAACCCCCTTAGAACATCTTTTTGACTTGAATGATGTAGTTAGAAAACCAAAAATTGAGCCAGTAAGATCTGACATAGAAGAATGTAACATTGGTAAAGAGTTAAAACCAAAAATAATCAAATTGTCCAAAATTTTACCTCAACAAGAAAAGAATAAATATATTGAGCTTTTAAAGGAATATCAAAATGTGTTTGCTTGGAGTTATGAAGATTTAAAATCTTATGATACAAACATAATCCAACATAAAATTCCAATAAAAGAAGATCAAAAGCCATTCAAACAAAAGTTGAGAAGGATTAACCCTGTGCTATTACCTTTGATTGAAAAAGAAGTTAAAAGAATGTATAATGCCCAGATCATTGCACCAATCAGATATTCTGATTGAGTTTCCAATCTAGTGCCAACTAGAAAGAAAACAGGAGAAATTAGATTGTGTGTTGACTTTAGAAATCTTAACAAAGTATTCTTAAAGAATAATTACCCTTTCCCTGAAATGGACCACATATTACAAAGGGTAGTAGGTTCTTCAAGGATTTCATTGTTAAATGGTCAGAACACAACCAGATCCTAGTCCAAGAAGAAGACCAAGCTAAAACAACATTTACCACTTCTTGGGGCACTTTTATGTATGTAAAAATGCCTTTTGGTCTAATGAACGCAGGAGCAACATTTCAAAGGGCTACGGACATAGTTTTTTCAAAGGAAATACATGAATTCTTAGTAATTTACTTAGATGACATTACTGTGTTTTCCAAAACAGATAATGAACACTTGGATCATTTGAGACAAGTTTTTATTAAGTGTAGGAAATATGGAATCTCTTTAAATCCTAAGAAAAGTCTATTTGGATTAGAAGAAGGTAAGTTACTAAGACACATAATCACAAAAGAAGGAATTAAAATAGATCCTGCTAGGATAGAAGCAATTCTAAACATCAGCCCACCAAGAAACATCAAAGAATTACAAGCATTTCTAGGTAAGATAAATTTTTTAAGAATATCCATATCTAATTTAGCTGAGATAATTAGAGAACTAAATAACATGCTCAAAAAGGATTCAGTTCTTAGATAGACTGTTGACGCTAAACAATCATTTGACTGTATCAAACAAGCCTTAACCAAAACTCCAGTCCTAATAAGTCCTGATTTTAAGAAAGATTTCATGATTTTTTCATTTTCTTCAGAACACACCATTGCTGCAGTTTTACTGAAAAAAATGACCAAAGATTTGAACAACCCATAGCTTTTTTCAGTAAGGCCCTTAGAGATGCCCCTTTGAAGTACAACATTATGGAAAAACAAACCCTAGCTTTGGTAAAGGCTATTAAAGACTTCAAAGTTTATATTCTCTACTCACACATTATTGCCTATGTCCCAAATTCTATAGTTAAAAACATTCTTACTCAGGATGGTCCTGATGGAAGAAGAGGTAAGTGGATTGCCACCATCTTAAAATATGACATAGAGATAAAACCCACAAAACTCATTAAAGGTCAAGGATTATCCAGACTTATGGTTGAATCCAATTGTAATGCCCTAGATATAAATTTTATTGCTCAAGTAGATGATCAAGAAGAGATGGTGACTCCATCGATCAATGAAGCCTTTTCAGATTCACCTTGGTATACAGATATCATATTTGTATTACAAAACTCACAAGCTCCTCCTAGATTGTCAAGAACCAAATCTAGATTTTTAAAACTTAAGGCAGTAAGATTTTGTATCTTAGATAATGTACTTTTTTGGAGAGATCATAATGGAATTTTACTAAATTGTTTACTAAAGGAAGACGCTGACAAAATACTTGAAGAATTTCATGTAGGTCACTATGGAGGACATTTATACTGGAAAACTACTGTAGACAAGATCCTGAGAGCTGGTTTTTACTGCCCTACCTTATTTGTTGATGTCAAAAAATATGTTACTTCATGTCATAGGTGCCAAATTTTTTAGGGTAAGAAAAAATTATTACCCCTCCCTTTAAACCCTATTTCAACTAAAATTCCATTTCAACAATTGGGTTTAGACTTCATTGGTGAAATTCACCCTCCCTCTTCAGTCCAACATAAGTGGATTTTGACAGCCACTGATTATTTTACCAAATGGATTGAAGCCATACCCTCCAAACAATCCACAAATAATGTCATTATTTCATTCCTAAAAAACAACAATCTTTCAAGCTTTGGATGTTCCCAAAAGATAATTACTAATAATGCAATAGCATTCAAATCCAAGAAAATGATTGATTTTTGCGGCAAATACCATATTACCCTAGGCCACTCTACTGCATATTACCCCCAGGGTAATGGCCTAGCTAAATCCTCAAACAAAAGCCTTGTAAATATTATCAAAAAATTACTTGAAGACAATAAAAAGACTTGGAATAAAAATTTAGTCAATGCCTTATGAGCAGATAGACTTACTACTAAAAAATCCAATGGTACTTCACCTTACCAACTAATTTATGGAATGGATGCTATTTTTCCTTCCTCCCTAGGTGTACCAGTGATGAAAATTATCCAAGAATTATAGGTTGAAACAAATGACATCAAAAGAAGGATAAATCAAACTATTCACTTGCAACAAACAAGGGAAGAAGTTTATAACAAATCTCAAGTCATTCAGGATAAGATCAAGAAAATCTATGATAAAAATACTAAAGAGGATAAATTTTACATAGGAGATAAAGTTTTAAAATGGGATTCTAGAAGAGAAGACAAAGGAAAACATGGAAAAATTTATTTTCTATGGAAACGACCTTATATAATTTATGGATATAGAGGTAATAATGCTTTCTTTCTGAAAGAATTAGATGGCACAGATCTGCAAGAAGGACTAGTTAATGGCAGAATGCTGAAGCACTACTACTCCCCTGAGTTAACAAATAGTTAGTTTTTATTCACCTTGATCATTGTACATATACATTGCAAAGTTTAAATTGGGTTGGATGTTTCCTTAGCAAAGTTGAAGCCCGGAGAGAATGCCCTAAGTTTTGAGAAGTAAATATCATAAGTATGAATAAATTACAGATATCAGAAGACATTTACAGGGTCATCACAGTCAAATTTCAAAGGCTACTAGTCTCAGAGTTATTGATATTTCACCAGGAAATGGTATCCCCATGAGGAGCCACTGTTAGGATTCTATAATAATAGGGTTCATAAAATTTTTGAATCGACTTAGATAGTCTTGTAAATATGTACATACCTTGCTTTCTGCAAGTTGTTTTCCCATATTTGAAAAATGAAAAATAATAAAAAGTCAAAAAGAGGGTAAAAAGTCCTAAAAGAAAGATCAAAGGACTTAGAAAAATATAGACCCCAAAAGAAAAAAGAGATAAAATAAGACCTGAAAGTGAGCAAATCCAAATGCCACTACTTTAGGTTTTACAGCAAGAATAATGATTATGTGCAGAGTGTCAATAAATGCCATAATCCATGATCAGTTAAACAGTTTAATCTTAACTCTTCATGCTTTCAATTTCATGTTTTAGAGAGTGAATAAAGATTTGTCAAACAATTTAAACTTGACAAATCAGTAGATAAATAGAGAATAATGAGGTGCTCAACAGTTTAATTTGAGCTCTCGGATGAAATAGGGTAGATTTAGATAGTTTTATGCTTTGAAAGGAAATGTTTTAAGGTTGCAAACCTAAATACAACTACAAAATGAAGAAAAAATGTTAGAAATAGAAATTGGGTGGGTAGAAAGCAGTGGAGCAATCATGTAAATAATACATCATCGGGCAAAAATCACTAATTTCCCCTTCCCTACAAGTATTCAGTGTTCTCAGCTATCAGTCAAACAGGCTCAGAGCATTTCTTTCACTATTGTTCGGACCGGACCCAAGGCTCTATGACTGGCTAGTTAAAAATATTGAGTTCTTATGTTAAATCCACATTTATCAACATTTACCTTTTATTCATATACATCAAAACCCCTTTTTCCTAAGACACATTCTTACTTAGTAAAATTGAAAACCCTAAAATAATTAACTTCATCCCTTCATAAGAATTCATAAAAACCCACAAAATTACATTTATCCTAAGTATTAGTGAAAGAAATATAAAGATGAGCAATGTTTGATTTTGTACTATACTTGATAATATGTGTTTTGTTTTATTACACTACTCTTTCACACTAACCTTTAACATACTTTTATTAAGTCCTTAAGAAAAACCCTCCCTTAGTTATTAATTCCATTATATCTAAATACCCCAAAAAACCCACTATTATAAAGTTTTGACCAAAGTCTATTATCCCATGTGTGCAAATAAAAACCCCAAATTATAAACCCTTTGGTCTAAAAACTAGCTTTATTGAAATATCCCACCCCTATGGTTTGAAAACTGTAAAAAGGTTTAAAAAACTATATATATATTAATCCACCCGCATATGTTTTATTAAAACAATTCGCAAAGGTTTTAAATAAAAAACATTAACCCCGCCTATACCATTATTAAAACATTTCATAAATGTTTTAAAACCATATAACCCCCGCCACATATTAACCCTTCCGCCTATACAAGAGCCCGGTCCCACCTTCCCATTGCAATGCAACTTCCGAAGCAATCATGGTCGTTCGCGTTCAACTTCTTGATCTGACGGTCGGAGGATGATATCGCGTAAAAAACATGCCCAACCCTTCAAACACCAAATCCATGCGAAATGGGTGGTTTCACCTATCTCTCTCCCATCCACGTGGCCTTCGCTCATTTGATCGCGTTCGTTGAGGTTAAAACAGCTTACCGTTCGTTAGCCACGTGATAACCGCCGATTTTCAAAGCCTTTGCGATCCGAAAACGCCTCCCACCGGACAAGACTTGCATTCAATGCAAATTGATACGTTTTAATGAAACCTTTGGTTAATACGTTAATTCATTTATCTTGCACACTTCACCTCTATGTTTGCTTTCCCGACTGTATAAACCTGTTAAAGCTGGTTTCTGCCATTTTTTATGCCCAAAACCTGTGAAATCTTTCCCTGAAACCCCTGAAGATTGTTGAGGAGTTGCACCTGCTCCAGATGAACTGTTGAAGCCATCAATTCAACCAGAAACTATAAAAACCCTTTCAAAGCCGATACCTGCACTAAAACAGGTATTTTTCTGAGATTTCAACCTGCAACCAAACTTAAAAACCTTTTTAAAAAAAGAGAAGCTTTTTAAAGTAAAGAAATTGATTAATCCAATTGCCAAAAAGTCCCAAAAACAGGCCAAACTCTGGCAAAATTTTCCCAGAAACCCTATTTGTCTGTTGCGCGGTATTTTCAAGCAAATTTATCAATTTTTCACAGTCTAATGATCAATTTCAAGCTCTAAAAGGCCAGAAATCCTCTGCAGGTGCCCTAATCTTCTGTAAACCTTTTTAACGGAGTTTTAGCCCATTTCTCAATTAAAAAAACTCAGAAAACCCCTGTTTTCTGTTTTAGACCAATTTTTAAAAGCCTCGTAACTTCTTTGATAAACCTAATTGGGCATAAAATCCAAAAAGAGACTCAATTTTGCTAAATTTGTCCAATCAAGCCTCTGCTATACTAAAATTGCCTCTGCAAACTGTTTAAACTTGCAGAAGCAAATCAAGATGCCTAAAAAACAAAGTGTAAGTAAGCCTAAAGGTTCTAAAACTCCTAAACCTACTCCTGCCATGAATCCAAATACTGCAATTGTGGTCAATCCATTACAACCCCCAAGTGTTGATATTGAACATATTCCCCTAGCTGATATTGACTACAAAATCGCTGATCCCATAGTTGAATTCAATCTATTAGATATCCATAACTGGTGTTTTGAGAAGTCTTTAGATGATCATGAAGAATTTCATATTTAAGAATCCAATCTGCCCAAATATGTAGTCCCTCTAACTCACCCTTGTCAAGAAATTATCAGATTATGTCACCAGTACTATATTCCTGAACAAAGAGCTATTGTGAATGCAAATAAAGAGGTCCTATTTACCATCACTACAGAGTCAATAAATCAAATGTTGTAGCTTCAATCAGACCCCCAAGCAGTACCTTTGTCTATTGAGGCCCTAACTAAGCTATACATTGGCCTAGACTTTCCTAAAAGGTTTATGATTTTTCAGACTTTTATGCCCCTGCATGTTGAAATTCCCAAGCTAAATCCTCCATATTCAACTGCTAAATTCCCTGAAGGTTCAAGGCATGTAATCTCCATGCTTTCCTTCATCCTTGGGTATTTCACTGATGAGCACACTGATGAGTCTATCTTGGGATTTTTGTCCACATTTTCTCCAAGTCAACCACCTTCAGTTATCTTTGACTATGTTGGTTTCATTGCTGATAGTATTCACAATCAGTTGACTAATTTACAACTGGAAGGAGTATTCAGATATACCTCCTATCTTTTCCACATGTTTCTTTTCTTCCAATCAGAGAGCTTTCCAATTTCACTTCAAAAGTTGGATATAGAAGGAAAACCTCTATCTTTTATCTTTTGGACATCCATACACAGAAAAGAAGGCACATATTTCAGTTACTCAGAATTTGTAGAGTTGTTTTTACATCCAGTAACCACCATGTTAACTAAAACAGAGCAGCCTAGAATAGGTGAGGAAATGAAGAAAATATTGCAGTTATCAGAACAAATCAAAGTTGGTGATTGGTATTTGTATGAGAAATTCACTGAAATTAGAGTTTTTGGGTCAAACTTGTTGCCTTACAAGTTACCCAAACATCCATCAATGAGGATCTTTGCCTTGGAGTACATCAGGCAGATCCTAAATTCTGATTCTATTCACTTCATGGCAGCTAAGACGAAGACCCAATTCAAACTCAAAAATCAAATTGGGCCATTCATATGTAATCACAGACATGCAGAAAAGGAAGCAGCAAATCAACTACTTGAATAAAAGTTGGAAGAAAGTTTCCCATGGAATTATGATCCACAAGGGATCTTAAGTAAACTAAGGGTAAAATGTAAATTGACACCCTTTATCCATGAATCAAAACCAAAAGTAGAGAAGTTTGCCAATCAAATTGAGTGGGTTGAAAACACTTTAACAGAGGTAGTAAACCAAAGGAATACTAGTCACACTTTGGAAATTGCCAAACAACCAGAGACATCCACTAATAGAATCAGAGAAGAAAGAGCTTATACTGCAGAAACTACAACAGAAACAAAGTTCAGGATCATTTACAAAAAAAGGCCAATATTAGATACAGCAGCTAAAGGCAAAGTGACAATAGATATTGAAGAAGCAGAGCCCCTGAATACTAACACTGATTTACCAGAGACCAATGTAGCTACTGTAGTTATCGATGAACCAAATCAGAATGAACAAGAACTGAATAAAGAAGATACATAGATGATGGAAAGGCTGCAAAGTATGGAGGCTTCTTCCTCACATTCAGCTGAGGAAAAGGATTTAGATATTAAGGAGAAATACAAGCAAATCAAATTGAAGAATGAGGAAATCAAAACTGAAATATATTCTCAGTTTTTCAAGCAAAAAGTAGGTAATCAAAACAGATTCTTATCAACATTTGATTATTCAACTAAAAAATTGATTATGTCAGTATTACAGCCCATAGTATCAGTGCCAAAGACAGTTACTGACTATAAGAAAGTTGATATGGAAGTAGCTACAGACAAAATCCATGAATTAGATCAAATTGAGTTTCATAGGCAAACCTCAGAGATGTTGTATTCCACAGTCACAACAAAATCTATGAGTGCTCAGAAGCTTCAAAACACCATATCTAATATGCAATATCAAATGAAGATGGATAAAGCTTCATTATATGCATAGGATCTAAGGATAAAAGCCTTAGAAGATTTAGTATTATAGGTAGGATATGATTCTACAAACATCAAAGCAACAAAAGCATTGATAAAGAAGAAAAATGAGGATATAGCTACCTTGAGGAAACAGCTCAAACTTGCTCAAAGTGAGCATCTTCAAACAAAGGAAGTCTTACAAGATCAAAAGGAAAAAGATGAAATGATGAGTTTAATACTTCAACTGACAGCTCAGATTAAAGAAATGGAAGTACAGATGGACCAAGTTGTCCAAGAAAAGGAGAGGGTGAAAGAACCAGTGATTCCAACAGTCATCCCAGTCATCACTGCAGTTGTGCCTTCAACTTTAGGAGAAAAGTTTGCACACAAATAACCACTGGCCACTGCAATGCCAGTGACTTCTTCAACAACTTCAGCTACTGAATCCTCCACCACAGCATTGCAACCTATAGATGAAAGAAGTCAACTAGTAAAAGCAATGGAAGAGATGTCTTTGAAGACAAATGAAATTAACAGGTTGACAAAGATGATTGAAAATCTTGAAAAGACAAACAAATCAACTCAGATAAATGCTAAAATTCATGAACATAATGCTAATAGATTGAGTGAATAGGTAAAGAAGTTACAAAAAGAATCAACTCTCAAAGATCAGATATCATACATAAAAAATTACCTATGGAATAATGTAATTGAAGCCATCCATGATGTATGGCCTTCAATTCAGGTAATTTTTTAGCAAAGAGAGTTATCACTGGCAGCCCAAGCAGAAATCCAAAAGACACAAGCTAATTTCGCTGATAAACAAGAACAGGCTGTAAGATTAATCAATTTCCTCAACAGCAAGAATAGATAGGAATTGGAAGAACTGAAAATCAATGACAGAACAGCGACTATCCTAGAAATTAGGAAAGTTACCACCAAAATAAAATTATTGAGGCAGCTTGAAGAAAAATGTGAAGGTATGAATACTGCTATAACCAGATTCATGGTTTAAGTACACCAATTTAAGACAAAAAGGACTTCCTGATATCATGGTTATTAATGATAAGTTAATGCCTCAAAATGATTATGACAAGAAGATAAGAGAATATGCCAAGGAGCAGGTGAATAAGCCAGCAGGTCAAGGCATTCCCACAAGAAAAGTATTGCTAAAAAGTTTTGAAGATTTGTTTTATTTGCAATATGAGATCAAACATCTATTTGTCATCAAACCCACATTTGCTAGGTATACTAAAGCAGATGAGAATTTTAGGAAACTAAAAAATATCCAAATTCCTAAAAATGAAGATTGACAAGCATTGACTGATTTATTATGAAGAATGAAAGGCAAACAAATGAAAAAGAAAAAATATGTATGTTGATTTCACTGTCAAAACAGATTTTACATCAGTAAAGCAGTTTGACTGAAGGTTAAAGAGTATCCGAAATGAAAGAGTATCAGCAAGAAAGAGTATCAGTGAAGGCAGGCTAGATTCTAAACAATATCTAAAGTGCAGCAACGAGGACACATAAGCATCCAGCTGCTTCTTATCCTAAGACAGTTTCTATTTCTTTTGAATAAAATAGGACAGCTTGCTGATTTGTTAAGCAGCTGTCACTATTATTGTCGTAAGATATTTTATTTTCCTAAATTAATTCCTAGAAGTCATCTAGGATATTTTGTCAAACATTATGTATAAATACTCCACCCTTTTGAAGTATTTTTGTGTGGAATAAAATTGCTGGAGATTACTATAGATATTTTGTTGACTTGAAGGCTTTGGATTTCGTATTTGAGTAGCAGACTGGATCAACTATTTGGCATCATACTTCAGGATCCCTGTGATAAGCTATCTGGAGTGAAGTACTCTCTAAAACTTGTCATTGTTATCTTCTTTTGTTACATGCATACATCTGTGTTTTAATTCTTAATCTGAATGTATAACTAGGATTATTACTACAGGACATGTTAATAGCACCATGTTTTTAACTAGTTATCATTTCTTTGTTTTCTTCTGATTTCCGGTGTAGGGAACCCTTAATTACTCCCTCTCCCGTTTGACCTCTATCTTCTACTTTTCTTTTCCAGATCGAAGGATCCTTAATTGCCCTTTATCCCGATCATACCATCTCAAAAACCAATTTTCCAAGATCTCCAAGGGTTATCTATCTTGCCCTGAAGACATTTGACCTTTTAGGCCTTGATCCCAGTTCTGTTAGTTTGACTTAGACTCCATAGCCCTATGGACAAGTAGATTTCTCTCTATCTACCCTCTAAGTGAAACTTTCCCACCAAATCCAACAAAACAAAACCAAAATTGCACTTTCATAGCTAGCCTAATATTCATAAATTAAAACAAATTTAAACTTGAAAGAGAGAGCCCTCTCTGAACTCTAAGAAGGCTAGATCCTAGAGTTTGAAGTAGGTTTGTGGTTACCTCTAGTATTCTTTGAAACCAAGATCCCACAACTTAAGAATTTATTAGAGTCGTAACATTACTAACGACCATACTGGGGAAATTACCAGTGCTCAGTCATAAAATTAGTCTTAAAGGAATCATTTAATTCATCATTTTAATTTAAGATTGTTTTATAGGTTGTGGGTATTGAAAATTACTATTAGTAATTTCGTCTTCTAGGAAAACCTACTATACCAGGTCTAACCCGGATACTAAGCCTGTGGTTATAGTAGATAACCTAGACCGAATTGGTAAAAAGAAAAAACAAACAGAAAACTTAGAGGCTGAAATCTCATTAATAAGAGTCAATTCATTACCAAGAGAATTAGTAAGTCTGCAAGATACTTATTTTGATCTGAAATTTGAGCATTCCTTATTTAAAAGAAAATTTGAAAGTGATTTAAAAACTGCTATTTTAGACCCTGCTTTTATTTCATTTTTGAATGCAAAACAGAAATCTATTGCAGTAAGTTTTAAATCTAAGAAAACTGAATATCAGACTAAAGTTGAAGAAATTAATGTTACTATTCTAAACGATATTGATGAAGCTATTGAATTAGCTCATTTATTGACTTATGCAAACAAACCTCCAGTTTCTCAATTGCACACCACAATAATCCCAGCTATAGATTCATCTCTTTATGCTGTTACATCATTCATAAATTCTACTACTAGCTCATCTACAGATCCATTTATCCCTAGGTTACCTATACAACCTAGAGCATTATTTCCACCAATCACTTCATCCATTATATCCATCAGTTCACCTTTTGATTTCTTAAATACATCATCCTCATTTTGCAGCACTTCAAATACAATCTTTAGTTCATCTACTATCATTACCAGCACAGCTCCAAGCAATTCTACCTTACCTCCTAGCCAAGCTAAGCTTCAAGCTATGGCTGCTAGATATGCTCCCCTTGTCCTACCACAACAGCTTCATGAGATGCCACAAGACTATCAAAATAAAATACCACTCTTTGATGGCACTACTCAATATATTGCTCAGCAAAATATTACTAAGATGAAAGACTTCTTTGAAATTTATGAAATTGATGACTCAGATGTTCAAATGAGACTGTTTGCACTAATTTTAACAGGAGCAGATAAGAAGTGGTTTAAAGATTTAGCTGCTGGTAGTGTAACTGATTTAGTTGTCTTTTTTACTTTGTTTTTAAATAAATGGGAAAAGAAAAAGAATCACCTCCAAATTTTGTCTAAATTTGATTCCTTGAAAAGAGCTCCAAATGAGTCAGTCCAAGATTACTGCACCAGATATAATAGTGTCTATAATTCTATCCCTGCAAATCTTAAACCTACTCCTTATTCAGTTCTACTCAAATTCCCTGATGGATTTGACACAGATATGGCTTACCAATTAAGGGAAAGAGATGCAAACACCCTTGAAAAATTGCAAACTGATGCAGTTAGTGTAGAAATGAACATTTTAGCCAAAAAATCTAGACTCAGAAATGAAGGAAAAGTGACCATTAAAGAAGAAAATGCCAATTCAAATACAAAAATGGATGTTATAGCTAAAACTTTAGAAAGAGTAATTGATAGACTAGTCACTAGATAATATAGAGAGGAGACCTTAGTGGGATAACCAACAATATATTAGAAATCCCAATTTTAGAAAAAGCATAAATTCTAGAAAAGCAAAAGAAACAACACCAGACCAAACAATAAGGCCACCATTCCAAGAGAACTAAGCTAAAAGTTGTCAGAATAACAATGATGATGATGAGGATACAATTAATCTAATGCGAATAGATGATAATAATACAATTTTCCTTACTCAGGAAGATCAGGAATTACTTGAACTTCAATAGCTTAAATTAGATTCTAGTGAATCCTTTGATTATAAGCAAGGTTATGACTACGCAATAAATGAAATACACAGCCAATATAACCTTACAAACAAGAAAAACAACAAGTCTTCTACTAAGAAAGCTTCCCAAACTCAGAATCAAAAAACAGTAGAAGCCCCTAAAACAAAGGTTCTACAAATTCTCCCAAGGGAAAGTAAGCAAAACTCAAATTCTTCCCAAAACATTTCTAGTCCTAAGAAAGCATCAGGCCCTAAAATTGTTGATATTACTGATGAAGTTGCTCAAGTTTTAAAAGATTCACAAAAATCTACTACTGCTAAAGCTTCTAATTCTGTAAAAACAGAAAATTTAGATCCTAAAAAACCATCTGCTGATCCTAAAACAGTAGATCCAAACACTGTTACTTCAAAAACATCTGCTGAAAACTCTAAGTCTGAAAGAACATCTATTGCTTCACAAACAATCCCTGAAAAGAATGTTAGAAGTAATAAAACACAAGAAACACAAACAGATAATCCCAAAACACTTGAAAATGAAAAAACAACTGTAGAAAAACAAGACAAACTAGCACAAACTACAGTTACCAAAGAAGAATTGATTCAAATCAGTAAAACTCAACCTACATTCAACATACAATCAGAAATTGCAAAGCTTAAAATACCAATGCCTTTGACTGAATTGGTAAAAAATGACTCGTATAAATCAACCATAACTGAAACATTAAATATGAATGATGGAGAAGACTCCATAAATCTAAATGATGACCAGCCAGAGTTGATTTTTGGCTCAGATGTGAATGGAAAACATGCAAATGGTGCAGTTCCTCCATTTTATATCAGTCTTACCATTCATGATCAAATTTTACATAACACAATGCTAGATTAAGGAGCTTCCCATAATTTAATGCCCAAAGCCATCATGGAAACTCTCAATCTAGAAATTACAAGGCCATACAAAGATTTGTTTTCTTTTTATTCAAGTAAAGTTAAATGCCTAGGTTTGATCAAGGATTTGTGTGTAACACTAGTTCAATACCCTAGTAAGAGTATATTAATGGACATTGTAGTCGCTGATATCCCACCAAAATATGGAATGCTACTTTCTCTCTCACAGGGAGCAAAGTTGCAGGGATCTCTACAATTGGACATATCTTATGCTACTATATCAGTTTTTGGCCAGCCTAAAAAGTTATATAGGGAAACATTAATGAAGTACATGGTCAGTAGTGCTGAAAGATCTATAAATTACCCCATTTGCTCTACACCAACTGAATTTCAAAATTGTATTATAAATACAGATTGTAAAATAAATCATGATTTGGATTGTAAAATAGATTTAAATAACTTAGATGTAAATAGAATAAAGTTTGATAAACCTACTAGATTTAGTCACTCCGATATAGATAGCTTGGAGAAAGTAGAGATTGAAGAAATTATTGAAGATGAATCAGACATATTGAATCTTAAGGATAATTTTTTACCTAAAGGTTTAACCCCCTTAGAACATCTTTTTGACTTAAATGATGTAGCTAGAAAACCAAAAACAGAGCCAGTAAGATCTGACATAGAAGAATGTAACATTGGTATAGAGTTAAAACTAAAAATAATCAAACTGTCCAAAATTTTACCTCAACAAGAAAAGGATAAATATATTGAGCTTTTAAAGGAATATCAAGATGTGTTTGCTTGGAGTTATGAAGATTTAAAATCTTATGATACAAACATAATCCAACATAAAATTCCAATAAAAGAAGATCAAAAGTCATTCAAACGAAAGTTGAGAAGGATTAACCCTGTGCTATTACCTTTGATTGAAAAAGAAGTTAAAAGAATGTATGATGCCCAGATCATTGCACCAATCAGATGTTCTGATTGGGTTTCCAATCTAATCCCAACTAGAAAGAAAACAGGAGAAATTAGATTGTGTGTTGACTTTAGAAATCTTAACAAAGTATCCTTAAAGGATAATTACTCTTTACCTAAAATGGATTACATATTACAAAGGGTAGTAGGTTTTTCAAGGATTTCATTGTTAGATAGTTTTTCAGAATACAACCAGATCCTAGTCCAAGAAGAAGACCAAGCTAAAATAGCATTTACTACTTCTTGGGGCACTTTCATGTATGTAAAAATGTCTTTTGGTCTAATGAATGCAGGAGCAACCTTTCAAAGGGCTATGAACATAGCTTTTTCAAAAGAAATACATGAGTTTTTAGTAATTTACTTAGATGACATTACTGTGTTTTCCAAAACAGATAATGAACACTTGGATCATTTGAGACAAGTTTTTATTAAGTGTAGGAAATATGCCATCTCTTTAAATCCTAAGAAAAGTCTATTTGGATTAGAAGAAGGTAAGTTACTAGGACACATAATCTCAAAAGAAGGAATTAGAATAGATACTGCTAGGATAGAAGTAATTCTGAACATCAGCCCACCAAGAAACATCAAAGAATTACAAGCCTTTCTAGGTAAGATAAATTTTTTAAGAATATTCATATCTAATTTAGCTGCGATAATTAGAAAACTAAATAACATGTTCAAAAAAGATTCAGTTCTTAGATGGACTGTTGACGCTAAACAATCATTTGCCTCTATCAAACAAGCCTTAACCAAAACTCCAGTCCTAATAAGTCCTGATTTTAAGAAAGATTTCATGATTTTTTTCATTTGCTTCAGAACACACCATTGTTGTAGTTTTACTAAAAAAAATGACCAAGGATTTGAACAACCCATAGCTTTTTTCAGTAGGACCCTTAGAGATGCCCCTTTGAAGTACAACATTATGGAAAAACAAGCCCTAGCTTTGGTAAAGGCTATTAAAGACTTCAGAGTTTATATTCTCTACTCACACATTATTGCCTATGTCCCAAATTCTATAGTTAAAGACATTCTTACTCAGGATGGTCCCGATGGAAGAAGAGATAAGTGGATTTCCACTATCTTAGAATATGACATAGAAATAAAACCCACAAAACTCATTAAAGGGAAAGGATTAGCCAGACTTATGGCTAAATCCAATTTTAATGCCCTAAATATAAATTTTATTGCTCAAGTAGATGATTACGAAGAGATGGCGACTCCATCGATTAGTGAAGCCTTTTCAGATTCACCTTGGTATACAGATATCATATTTGTATTACAAAACTTACAAGCTCCTCCTGGATTGTCAAGAACCAAATCTAGATTTTTAAAACTTAAAGCAATAAGATTTTGTATCTTAGATAATGTACTTTTTTGGAGAGATCATAGTGGGATTTTACTAAATTGTTTACTAAAGGAAGACGCTGACAAAATACTTGAAGAATTTCATGCAGTTAACTGTGGAGGACATTTATACTGGAAAACTACTGCAGACAAGATCCTGGGAGCTGGTTTTTACTGGCCTACCTTGTTCGCTGATGTCAAAAAATATGTTACTTCATGTCATAAGTGCCAAATTTTTTAGGGTAAGAAGAAATTATTACCCCTCCCTTTAAAGCCTATTTCAACTGAAATGCCATTTCTACAATGGGGTTTAGACTTCATTGGTGAAATTCACCCTCCCTCTTCAGGGCAACATAAGTGGATTTTGACAGCCACTAATTATTTTACCAAGTGGATTGAAGCCATACCCTCCAGACAATCCACAGATATTGTCATTATTTCATTCTTAGAAAACAACGTTCTTTCAAGATTTGGATATCCCCAAAAGATAATTACTTATAATGTAGCAACATTCAAATCCAGGAAAATGATTGATTTTTGCCACCAATACCATATTACCCTAGGCCACTCTACTGCATATTACCCCCAGGGTAATGGCCTAGCTGAATCCTCAAACCAAATCCTTGTAAATGTTATCAAGAAATTACTTGAAGACAATAAAAAGACTTGGAATAAGAAGTTAGTCAATGCCTTATGGGCAGATAGACTTACTACTAAAAAATCCATTGGTACTTCACCTTACCAACTAGTTTATGGAATGGATGTTGTTTTTCCTTCCTCCCTAGGTGTACCAGTGATGAAAATTATCCAAGAATTACAGGTTGAAACAAATGACATCCAAAGAAGGATAAATCAAACTATTCACTTGCAACAAACAAGGGAAGAAGTTTATATCAAATCTCAGGATATTCAAGATAAGAACAAGAAAATCTATGATAAAAAGACTAAAGAGGATGATTTTTACATAGGAGATCAAAGTTTTAAAATGGGATTCTAGAAGAGAAGACAAAGGAAAACATGGAAAATTTTATTTTATATGGAAACGACCTTATGTAATTTATGGATATAGAGGTAATAATGCTTTTTTTCTTAAAGAATTGGATGGAACAGATCTGCAAGAAGGACCAGTTAATGGCAGAATGTTGAAGCACTACTACTCCCCTGAGTTAACAAATAGTTAGTTTTTATTCACTTTGATCATTGTACATATACATTGCAAAGTTTAGATTGGATTGGATGTTTCTTTAGCAAAGTTGAAGCCTAGAGAGAAGGCCCTAAGCTTTGAGAAGTAAATATCATAAGTATGAATAGATTGCAGATATCAGAAGACATTTACAAGGTCATCAAAGT
Source organism: Pinus albicaulis (assembly GCA_034641835.2). Classification (NCBI taxonomy): domain Eukaryota; kingdom Viridiplantae; phylum Streptophyta; class Pinopsida; order Pinales; family Pinaceae; genus Pinus; species Pinus albicaulis. Next base: position 608,391,852 of record CM076571.1, on the reverse strand, counting down.
CAAATTTCAAAGGCTACTAGTCTTAGAGTTCTTGATATTTCACCAGGAAATGTCATCTCCATGTGGAGCCACTGTTAGGATTCTATAATAATAGAGTTCATAAAATTTTTGAATTGACTTTGATAGTGTTGTAAATATGTACATACCTTGCTTTTTGCAAGTTGTTTTCCCATATTTGAAAAATGAAAAATAATAAAAAATCAAAAAGAGGGTAAAAAGTCCTAAAAGAAAGATCAAAGGACTTAGAAAAATATAGACCCCAAAAGAAAAAAGAGATAAAATAAGACCTGAAAGTGAGCAAATCCAAATGCCACTACTTTACTTTTTACTGCAGAATAATGATTATGTGCAGACTGTCAATAAATGTCATAATCAATGATCAGCTAAACAGTTTAATCTTAACTCTTCATGCTTTCAATTTCACGTTTTACAGAGTGAATAAAGATTTGTCAAACAATTTAAACTTGACAAATCAGTAGATAGATAGAGAATAATGAGGTGCTCAACAGTTTAATCTGAGCCCTCAGATGAAATCAGGTAGATTTAGATATTTCTATGCTTTGAAAGAAAATGTTTTAAGGTTGCAAGCCTAAATGCACCTACAAAATGAAGAAAAAATGTTAGAAATAGATATTGGGTAGGTAGAAAGCAGTGGAGCAATCATGTAAATAATACATCATCGGACAAAAATCACTAATTTCCCCTTCCCTACAAGTATTCAGTATTCTCAACTATCAGTCAAACAGGCTCAGAGCATTTCTCTGACTATTGTTGGGACCGGACCCAAGGCTCTATGACTAGTTAGTTAAAAAATATTGAGTTCTTATGTTAAATCCACATTTATCAGCATTTACCCTTCATTCATACATCAAAACCCCTTTTTCCTAAGTAAAAACACATTCTTACTAAGTACAATTGAAAACCCTAAAATAATTAACTTCATCCCTTCATAAGCATTCATAAAAACCCACAAAATCACATTTATCCTAAATATTAGTGAAAGAAATATAAAGATGAGAAATGCTTGATTTTGTACTATACTAAGAAAATATGTATTTTGTTTTATTACACTACCCTTTCATACTAACCTTTAACATACTGTTATTAAATCCCTAAGAAATACCCTCCCTTAGTTATTAATTCCATTATATCTAAATACCCCAAAAAACCCACTATTATAAAGTTTTGACCAAAGTCTATTATCCCATGTGTGCAAATAAACACCCCAAATTATAAACCCTTTGGTCTAAAAACTAGCGTTATTGAAATATCTCACCCCTATGGTTTGAAAACTGTAAAAAAGTTTTAAAAACTATATATATATATTAATCCCCCTGCATATGTTTTATTAAAACAATTCGCAAAGGTTTTAAATAAAAAAACATTAACCCCGCCTATACCATTATTAAAACATTTCATATATGTTTTAAAACCATATAACCCCCGCCACATATTAACCCTTCCACCTATACAAGGGCCCGGTCCCACCTTCCTATTGCAATGCAACTTCCGAAGCAATCATGACCGTTCACGTTCAACTTCTTGATCTGACGGTCAGAGGATGATATCGCGTAAAAAACATGCCTGACCCTTCAAACACCAAATCCACGCGAAATGGGTGGTTTCACCCATTTCTCTCCCATCCACGTGGCCTTCCCTCATTTGATTGCGTTCGTTGAGGTTAAAACAGCTTACCGCTCGTTAGCCACACGATAACCGTCGATTTTCAAAGCCTTTGCAATCCAAAAACCGCCTCCCGCCGAAAAACCCTGCATTCAATGCAAATTGATACGTTTTAATGAAACCTTTGGTTAATACGTTAATTCATTATCTGCACGCTTAACCTCTGTGTTTGCTTTCCTGACTGTATAAACCTGTTAAAGTTGGTTTCTGCCATTTTTTATGCCCAAAACCTGCGAAATCTTTCCCTGAAACTCCTACAGATTGTTGAGGAGCTGCACCTGCTCCAGATGAACTGCGGAAGCCATCAATTCAACCAGACACTATAAAAACCCTTTCGAAGCCGATACCTGCACTAAAACAGGTATTTTTCTGAGATTTCAACCTGCAACCAAATTTAAAAAACCTTTTTAAAGAAAGAGAAGCTTTCTAAAGTTAAGAAATTGATTAATTCAATAGCCAAAAATTCCCAAACTCTGGCAAAATTTTCCTAGAAACCCTATTTGTTTGTTGCACGGTATTTTGAAGGAAATTTATACATTTTTCACAGTCTAATGATCAATTTCAAGCTCTAAAAGGCCAGAAATCCTTTGCAGTTGCCCTAATCTTCTATAAACCTTTTTAACAGAGTTTTAGCCCATTTCTCAGTAAAAAAACTCAGAAAACCCTTGTTTTTTGTTTTAGACTAGTTTTTAAAAGCCTCGGAGTTTCTTTGATAAACCTAATTGGGCATAAAATCCAAAAATAGACTATTTTGCTAAATTTTCCCAATCAAGCCTTTGTTATACTAAAATTGCCTTTGAAAACTGTTTAAACTTGCAGAAGCAAATCAAGATGCCTAAAAAACAGAGTGTAAGTAAGCCTAGAAGTTCTAAAACTCCTAAACCTACTCCTGCCATGAATCCAAACACTCCAATTGTGGTCAATCCATTACAACCCCCAACTGTTGATATTAAACATATTCCCCTAGCTGATATTGACTACAAAATCGTTGATCCCATAGTTGAATTCGATCTATTAGATATCCATAACTGGTGTTTTGAGAAGTCTTTAGATGATCATGAAGAAGTTCATATTTGAGAATCCAATCTGCCCCAAATATGTAATCCCTCTAACTCACCCTTGTCAAGAAATTATCAGATTATGTCACCAGTACTATATTCCTGAACAAAGAGCTATTGTGAATGCAAATAAAGAGGTCCTATTTACCATCACTGCAAAGTCAATAAACCAAATGTTGCAGCTTCAATCAGACCCCCAAGCAGTACCTTTGTCTATTGGGGCCCTAACTAAGCTATACATTGGCCTACACTTTCCTAAAAGGTTTATGATTTTTCAGACTTTTATGCCCCTGCATGTTGAAATTCCCAAGCTAAATCCAGCATATTCAATTGCTAAATTCCCTGAAGGTTCAAGGCATGTAATCTCCATGCCTTCCTTCATCCTTGGGTATTTCACTGATGAATCTATCTTGGTATTTTTGTCCACATTTTCTCCAAGTCAACCACCTTCAGTGATCTTTGACTATGTTGGTTTCATTGTTGATAGTATGCACTATCAATTGATTAATTTACAGCTGGAAGGAGTATTCAAATATGCCTCCTATCTTTTCCACATGTTTCTTTTCTTCCAATCAAAGAGCTTTCCACTTTCACTTCAAAAGTTGGATATAGAAGGAAAACCTCTATTTGTTATCTTTTGGACATCCATACTCAGAAAATAAGGCACAGATTTCAGTTACTCAGAATTTGCAGAGTTGTTTTTACATCCAATAACCACCATGTTAACTAAAACAGGGCAGCCTAGAATAGGTGAGGAAATGAAGAAAATATTGCAGTTATCAGAACAAAGCAAAGTTGGTGATTGGTATTTCTATGAAAAATTCACTGAAATTCTAGTTTTTGGGTCAAACTTGTTGCCTTACAAGTTACCCAAACATCCATCAATTAGGATCTTTGCCTTGGAGTACATCAGGCAGATCCTAAATTTTGATTCTATTAACTTCATGGCAGCCAAGAAGAAGACCCAATTCAAACTCAAAAATCAAATTGGGCCATTCATATGTAATCACAGAGATGCAGAAAAGGAAGCAGCAAATCAACTACTTGAATATAAGTTGGAAGAAAGTTTCCCATGGAATTATGATCCACAAGGGATCTTAAGTAAACTAAGAGTAAAAGGTAAATTGACACCCTTTATCCATGATTCAAAACCAGAAGTAGAGAAGTTTGTTAATCAAATTGAGTGGGTTGAAAACACTTTAACAGAGGCAGTAAACCAAAGGAATACTAGTCACACTTTGGAAATTGCCAAACAACCAGAGACATCCACTAAGAGAATCAGAGAAGAAGGAGCTTATACTACAGAAACTACAACAGAAACAAAGTTCAAGATCATTTACAACAAAAAGCCAAAATTAGATACAGCAGCTAAAGGCAAAGTGACAATAGATGTTGAAGAAACAGAGCCCCTAAATACCAACACTGATTTACCAAAGACCAATGTAGCTATTATAGTTATGAGTGAACCAAATCAGAATGAAGAACAACTAAATAAAGAAGATACACAGATGATGGAAAGGCAGCAAAGTATGGATGCTTCTTCCTCACATTCAGCTAAGGAAAATGATTTAGATATTACGGAGAAATACAAGCAAATCAAATTGAAGAATGAAGAAATCAAAACTGAAATATATTCTTAGTTTTTGAAGCAAAAACCAAGTAATCAAAACAGATCCCTATTAGCGTTTGATTATTCAACTAAAAAATTGATTATGTCAGTATTACAGCCCACAGTATCGGTGCTAAAGACAGTTGCTGACTATAAGAAAATTGATATGAAAGTAACTATAGACAAAATCCATGAATTAGATCAAATTCAGTTTCATAGGCAAACCTCAGAGATGTTGTATTCCACAGTCACAACAAAAGCTATGAGTGCTCATAAGCTTCAAAACACCATATCTAATATGCAAGATCAAATGAAGATGGATAAAGCTTCATTATATGCAAAGGATCTAAGGATAAAAGCTTTAGAAGATTTAGTATTACAAGTAGGATATGATCCTACAAACATCAAAGCAGCAGAAGCATTGATAAAGAAGAAAAATGAAGATATAGCTGCCTTGAGAAACAGCTCAAACTTCTTCAAAGTGAGCATCTTCAGACAAAGGAAGTCTTACAGGATCAAAAGGAAAAAGATAAAATGATGAGTTTAATACTTCAACTGACAGCTCAGATTAAAGAAATGGAAGTACAAATGGACCAAGTTGTCCAAGAAAAGGAGACAGTAAAAGAACCAGTGATTCCTACAATCATCCAAGTCATCACTGCAGTTGTGCCTTCAACTTTAGGAGAAAAGTTGGCACCCAAAGAATCACCGGCCACTGCAGTGCCAGTGAATTTTTCAACAACTTCAGCTACTGAATCCTCCACCACATCATTGCAACCTACAGATGAAAGCAGTCAACTAGTAAAAGTAATGGAAGAGATGTCTTTGAAGACAAATGAAATTAACAGGTTGACAAAGATGATTGAAAATCTTGAGAAGACAAACAAATCAACTCAGATAAATGCTAAAATTCATGAACAAAATGCCAACAGATTGAGTGAAGAGGTAAAGAAGTTACAAAAAGAATTAACTCTCAAAGATCAAATATCATACATAAAAAATTACCTATGGAATAATGTAAATGAAGCCATCGATGATGTATGGCCTTCAATTTAGGTAATTTTTGAGCAAAGAGAGTTATTATTGGCAGCCCAAGCAAAAATCCAAAGGACACAAGCTGATTTCGCTGATAAACCAGAACAGGCTGTAAGATTAATCAATTTCCTCAACAACAAGAATAGACAGGAATTGGAAGAACTGAAAATCAATGACAGAACAACAACTATCCTAGAAATTAGGAAAGTTACCACCAAAAGAAATTTAATGAAGCAGCTTGAAGAAAAATGTGAAGGTATGAATACTACTATAACCATATTCATAGTTAAGTTCATTAATTTAAGACAAAAAGGACTTCCTAATATCATGGTTATTAATGACAAGTTAATGCCTCAAAATGATTATGACAAGAAGATAAGAGAATATGCCAAGGAGCATGTGAATAAACCAACAGATCAAGGAATTACCACAGGGAAAGTATTGCTAAAAAGTTTTGAAGATTTGTTTTATTTGCAATATGAGATCAAACATCTATTTGTCATCAAACCCACATTTGCTAGGTATACTGAAGCAGATGAGAATTTAGGAAACTAAAAAATATCCAAATTCCTAAAAATGAGGATTAGCAAGCATTGACTGATCTATTATGAAAAATGAAAGACAAACAAATGAAAAAGAAAAAATCTGTTTGCTAATTTCAATTTCAAAACAGATTTTACAGCAGTAAAGCAGTTTGACTGAAGGTTAAAGAGTATCCGAAATGAAAAAGTATCAGTGAAGGCAGGTTAGATTCTAAAAAATATCTAAAGTTTCAGCAAAGAGGACACATAAGCCGCCAGCGGCTTCTTATCCTAAGACAGTTTCTATTTCTTTTGAATAAAATAGGACAGCTTGCTGATTTGTTAAGTAGCTGTCACTATTATTGCTGTAAGATATTTTATTTTCCTAAGTTAATTCCTAGAAGTCATCTAAGATATTTTGTCAAACATTATGTATAAATACTTCACTCTTCTGAAATATTTTGTGTGGAATAAAATTGTTGGATATTACTATAGATATTTTGTTGACTTGAAGGCTTTGGATTTCGATTTTGAGTAGTGGACTGGATCAACTATTTGGCATCATACTTCAAGATCCCTGTGATAAGCTATCTAGAGTGAAGTACTCTCTAAAACTTGTCATTGTTATCTTCTTTTGTTACATGCATACATCTGTGTTTTAATTCTAAATCTGAATGTATAACTAGGAGTATTACTACAGGACATGTTAATAGCACCCTGTTTTTAACTAGTTATCATTTCTTTGTTTTCTTTTGATTTCCGGTGTAGGGAACCCTTAATTGCTCCCTCTCCCGTTTGACCTCTATCTTCTACTTCCCTTTTCCGGATCAAAGGATCCTTAATTGCCCTTTATCCCGATCATACCATCTCAAAAACCAATTTTCCAAGATCTCCAAGGGTTATCTATCTTGCCCTAAAGACATTTGACCTTTTAGGCCTTGATCCCAGTTCTGTTAGCTTGACTTAGACTCCATAGCCCAATGGACAAGTAGATTTCCCTCTATCTACCCTCCAAGTGAAATTTTCCCACCAAATCCAACAAAACCAAACCAAATTGCACTTTCATAGCTAGCCTAATATTCATAAATTAAAACAAAGTTAAACTTGAAAGAGAGAGCCCTCTCTGAACCCTAGGAAGGCTAGATCATAGAGTTTGAAATAGGTTTGTGGTTACCTCTAGTATTCTTTGACTAAAAACCAAAATCCCACAATTTAAGAATTTACTAGAGTGATAACATGTCCTAAACTAATTTTGTTATAGATCACTTATTTCATTTACAAGTGTCCATTTACATTTAATGCACTTATAACAACACTCCTAACTATTTTCCTAAATTAGTTCATAAGAAACGGCACCTTTCTAGATATCATATATTTTATAACAATTAGCTATTCTAAAATGTCTCCAGTATTTAATTAAATATTCTAGATAATTGAATATTAAACTCTAAATAATTAAACTATAGTTTATGTATTTTGGATCATCTAACATTCCCCCATTTGATCCAAAATTACATTACAACAGATACCAAGCTCTTCCTAGAAGTTAGTAAATTTGATCCTTCCAAGTGGTTTTGTGAAAATGCCTTAGATCTGGTCATCTGAAGGACAATTTATTGGTTTGATGGTGTTTTTTACGATGAGTGTCATGATGTAATGATACTTTGTGTCCACGTGCTTTGTTTTGGAATGGAAAACTGGGTTTTTGGCAAGCTTATGGCAAACTGGTTTTCGATGAACAAAGATTTGGCTTCTGCTTGAGGAATGCCTAAATCCTGCAAAACTCTGCGAAACCAAACAATTTCACATGTTGCTTCCCATGATGATATATATTCTTCTTTTGCTGAAGAAGTGGCTATTGTAGCTTGCTTTTTGCAACTCCCAGAAACTGCAGTTGACCCCATGTTCATTAAATAACCTCATGTTGATGCCCAATCATCAATACTTCCAGCAAAATCTACGTTTGAATATCCACCAACTACAAAGTTCTTAGTCTTTTTGTAAAGAAGACCAAAATCTTTCGTCCCTTGGATATATCTAAGGACCCTTTTTGCTGCATTCCAGTGGCTTTCTGGTTGGTTCATGCATAAAGCACGATAGAATACTGACTACATAAGATAAGTCTGGACGAGTGGTTGTCAAATAGATCGAGTTGCAAATCAATTGTCGATAAGTAGTATTGTTCACCAATTCCCCCCCTTCAAATTTTGAAAGTTTTAAGTTTTGTTCCATTGGGGTGAGAATGGGCTTACAATCTTGCATTCCAAATCTTTGAAGAAGTTCAAATGCATACTTGCTTTGACAAATGAAAATATTGTTTAGATGTTGGAATACTTCAACTCCAAGATAGTAGTGAAGTAATTCCAAATCAGTGCATCTTAAATCTAGCGTGCAACTCCTCCTTAAAAGGAAATAGCAGAATGCAAAATCCCAAATCAGTCATCTTAAATCCAACGTGCAACTCCTTAAAAAGAAAAAGCATAATGAAAAATCAACCAAATACACAACATGGTATGATATTGGATTGTCTTTCATCAGATGGGCTAGATGAAGTAGGTGAGTTGGATGAACCAATTTCTGATGAAGACAATTCAATATCATAACAATGTTGTGTACTTGGTTGATTTTGCATTCTTCTTTTCTTTTTATCTTCCCTTAGTTTCCAATTTTTGTAGAAGGCTTTCTATCTATGTGGCACTCTTGCTTTTTGTTTCATCAAATATAACATCCCTGCTAACAATAAACTTTCCATCAGAAAAAAGACGATTTCCCTTCTTTTCATCAAAATACCCAATCAATTTACGCTTCAAACTTTGTGAATCAAGCTTAGTTCGCTTTTCCTTTGGAACTAAGGCATAGCACACTGAACCAAGATCTCTAAGATGTTTGACTCGAGGTTTGAAACCAAACCATGCTTCATATGGTGTTGTTGTCGCACAAATTATCCAGGCACCGCGACAACGGCTCAGATTGGGGGCTGTCACTCTTATCCCTAATCTCTCTCTTTAAACTGTCTCCTTGCAAGTTAAGGGAGGTAGACCCTATTATAAATGAGGATGAAAAATCCAAGAGACACAGCTAAAACATCAAATACTTGATAGAATGAACGAGATTCCACAGATCTGAATTAGATTTCACGTTTAAGACCAGTGCCTTATGGAGTCAAACAAAATCCCGCTATGTAATTATAAACGAGTAAATGACGATTAACTGTTGCTTATTAAAACATGATTGATTACAATGATATTTAATGAAAGACACCACAATCATGCATTAAAATATCTTAACCCCACAGCAATATTATCACAAGATGAAAACGCCCGAGATTGGTAATATTTCCAAATTTATGATGCTTCAATTAAATTCGATCCAGAAAATGTTTCTATAGTCAAATCTTTAGATAAAAATTTCAAATGCACATTTGACTATGGAAAATTTTGAAATTTTTTTATATTTTTTGTATTTTCTAAATTTTTTTTTTATTTTTTATTATTTTTTTAGAAAAGATCTAAATCTAAACAAGACCAAAATCAAAATTAAACTAAGTTAAAGACTAAACTAAGGTTAAAATTGAATTTAATATCTAAAATTTTAAATCTAAACAAAATCGAAAGCTTCTAGAATCTACGCTAACAAAATTCTATAAAGTCCAAATCTGAAATCGAATTAAATCTAAGTTAAAACAAAAATTTAAAACTAAACTTAAACTAGACTATACTAAACTAAAACCAAAATAATAAAATCGAAATTAAATAAATCCTAGAGTCTAAAAATTACGCTAACATTTAAAACTCCTAAAAAATATTCGAATTAGATCTAAACTAAAACTACGCTACCCTATCCACAACATACATTGAATAAAAGAAAATAAAACCTACGATATCTAACCCAACAAATCGAACCCAAATCGAAAAGCTAACTTCTAAATGAAAATCTGAAACTTTACAAAAATTTGAACGCGGGTTCTATCATGCTGTGCATGCGTTTTTATTTGTTGTCGTTTGTTTGCAGGTAGGGCGGAGCTGAGGCTTCGATGGCGGGATGAAGGACGGCAGCGCGGGTTTGAAGATTCAGCTTATCGTTTGTTTGATTTGTGTGTGCAGGTGAGGGTCAATGGGCAGAGATGAAAGGATGGCTGCGGCGGATGACGACTAGGGCAGAGATGCTTGGACGGCGTGAAGAAGATTTGCACCAGAAAATAAACAAATCGAACACAGCAGGGAATGAGGCTCGATGAGAAGATAGGCAGCCAGAGATAACGTGAGGAGCGGATCAGCGTGCGCTGAGGTTTATTTTTTATTTTTTAAATGCAAGTCGGTCGGCAGAAGAGGGACACGTGAGGAAATGGCAAAGAAAGGAGAGCATAAAGAAGGGACGCAGCTGGCTCAATGATGTGAGAAAATGTGTATAGGAATGAGAGAAGATGGCAAAGGGTTCGATGGGAAAATAATGAGCTGAGAAGACTGAGTTCGATGGAAGGGTCATGCAGCGTGACAGAACAGCAGTAAACAGAACAACGCTTGCGCAATGAATAACTCAAAATTGAAAATCTCTTTTTGAAACCTTGATCTCTTGCTTACTTCCCCCCAAACAAATAGTCTTTCCAGTTATATGCTCCTTAAAAATAACGCCCGATTTCGCCCACGAGCGGGGAATTTGAGACCAGAGATGGCCTTTGGAGGCTAGATCGCCAGTCTTAAAAAAAAAATTGATTTGAACCACAGATCAACCATGTCGATGATACACACCGAGAAAATGATTAAACCCTCACGGTAAAATTACAAATTTACAACTAATTTACAATTTAAAACCCTCATGGTCAGATTTGAATCTATTTAGCACAATTTTCGGAAGTTTGAAATTTTAGTGAGAGGCACAAACCTTCGAAACCCTGCAAAATCACAAATATCGTAAGATAGACCCGGAAATTTAACAAATAAAGAGCTTATCAGATTTATGTTTATTGGGAGTGCGTAGTCAATAGAAGCCTTCCCAGAGGCATGATCTTAAAAATTCTGCACACTTAGATCTAACTTTAGTGATAGAGATTTAAGAAAACAATATGAGACCCTTAGAAAAGTCGAGAATGTTATTTTATAAACCCCGAGGAAAAGCTGCCTCGGGACCACCTATATGCGAGATTAATCCATGAAAGGCCATCAACCATAAAATACGGAAACAAAGTAACGAAGTTCAAAGACAATTCACCACATAGATACGAGAAGGAACATCACGGTTGTAACTGATCTTTAGCTTTATTCCTCAAAAGTTTACAAGAGCTTCTAAAGAACCGGTGCGATTTAAGATCGGATGATCCAAGAATGACAAAGACCTCTAAATTTATAGGACTAGATCTCTAACGGCTAGTTTGGATGATCCTCGTCAAAATAATCTCAACCGTCCAAAAGATTTAATTATCTTTTAATCCGGAACGTTGAAATTAAAATTTTGGGAAGGAACATCCAGATTTGTAACCCCAAAGTCTTTAGCTTTATTCCTCAAAAAAGTTTACAAGAGCTTCTAAGAGCAAGTGCACGATTCTGAGATCGGATCATCCAAGAATGACAAAGACCTCTAAATTTATAGGACTAGATCTCTAACGGCTAGTTTGGATGATCCTCGTCAAAATAATCTCAACCGTCCAAAAGATTTAATTATCTTTTAATCCGGAACGTTGAAATTAAAATTTTGGGGAAAAAACGAATTTATCATTTAATTCAATTTTAATTAACTCAAAAATACTATTTTTTGAGTTAATTACCCCAAAGTTTTGACCTTGACTTAACCACCAAGGCCCAAGGGTCCAATATTTCTTAAAATTCTCAATATTCCCTTGGCTTGGGGCTGTCAAAATCATTTTCCAAGGACCAACAAATTTTGCCTTTAAAGATTTAATCCTAAATTAGGACCCTAAATTAATTAAATTTCTGGTTTAGGAATTTATTAATTAATTGACCAAAAAATTTAATTAATTGACTAAGAGGGGATTATAATTATTTTTCCAACCCTCTTTTACATGAGATAATACATTTACATACATGAAGGGGGAAAACCCATTCGTATAGACCCTCAAATAAATACCCAGTTCTGCGACTCAACATATGATCTAGTAGACCAAGTAGCTCAAGCTACTTTTACAAGGACTCGATAAAAAAAAAACACTAGGACTCACTTAGCATGCTGATGACAAATTCCACCCTAGCTTTGGGGTGAGGCTGGAGGGAAAAACTCTGCCGATCACTTTCGTGAATCAGTGAGACAAAAAACCTCCTAGGATGGAAGTCATCAACAACATACTAGGCTTACCTAGGTTGTTACATACATGGACAGTCTTACTTAGATCATTTACATCATTACATGCAGAATGGGTTTACATCATTTATAACAATGTCAACTGTCGATGAAATCTGGATGATGGAATCTGAATGGCGCAATCACGTCGAACATGACGAATCCCATTTGAAAAAATGGGGGTGTACTGCAACCCATTCTGCATGTAATAATGTAAATGCGCTCGCGTAATTTTCACCGTGTTGACCACATTTTGTCAGCGACCCCATAGCAGTACACCCCCATTTTTTCAAATGGGACTTATCATGTTCGAGGCTCGTGGCATCCAAATTTCATCGTCGATCGACAGTTTTTATAATGATGTAAACCCATTCTGCATTTTATGATGTAAATGATCTAAGTAAGACTGTCCATGTATGTAACAACCTAGGTAAGCCTAGTATGTTGTTGATGACTTCCATCCTAGGAGGTTTTTTGTCTCACTGATTCACGAAAGTGATCGGCAGAGTTTTTCCCTCCAGCCTCACCCCAAAGCTAGGGTGGAATTTGTCATCAGCATGCTAAGTGAGTCCTAGTGTTTTTTATCGAGTCCTTGTAAAAGTAGTTTCAGCTACTTGGTCTACTAGATCATGTTTTGAGTCGCAGAATTGGGTATTTATTTGAGGGTCTATACAAATGGGTTTTCCCGCTTTATGTATGTAAATGTATTATCTCATGTAAAAGAGGGTTGGAAAAATAATTATAATCCCCTCTTGGTCAATTAATTAAATTTTCTGGTCAATTAATTAATAAAATCCTAAACCAGAAATTTAATTAATTTAGGGTCCTAAATTAAGATTAAATCTTTAAAGGCAAAATTTGTTGGTCCTTGGAAAATGATTTTGACAGCCCCAAGCCAAGGGAATATTGAGAATTTTAAGAAATATTGGACCCTTGGGCCTTGGTGGTTAAGTCAAGGTCAAAATTTTGGGGTAATTAACTCAAAAATAATATTTTGAGTTAATTAAAATTGAATTAAATGATAAATTCGTTTTTTCCCCAAAATTTTAATTTCAACGCTTCGGATTAAAAGATAATTAAATCTTTTGGACGATTGAGATTATTTTGACGAGGATCATCCAAACTAGTCGTTAGAGATCTTGTCCTATAAATTTAGAGGTCTTTGTCAGTATTGAGTCATCCGATCTCAGAATCGTGCACTTGCTCTTAGAAGCTCTTGTAAACTTTTTGAGGAATAAAGCTAAAGACTTTGGGGTTACAAATCTGGATGTTCCTTCTCAGATCTATGTGGTGAATTTTCTCTAAACTCTGCTACTTGGTTTCTTGCATTTTATGATTGATGGCCTACATGGATTAATCTGCATACAGGTATCTTGTGCAGTTTTCTGGGTTTATAAAATAACATTCTGATTTTTCTAAGGGTCTCATGTTGTTTTCTTAAATCTCTATCAGTCTAAAGTTCAGATCTAAGTGTGCAGGGAATTTTTTTTTAAGATTGGGCGTCTGGGGAAGTCTTCGGTTGGACCAGCCGACTCTCAATAAGCATAAATCTGATAAGCTCTTTATTTGTTAAATTCCGGGTCTATCTTACGATATTTGTGATTTTGCAGGGTTTCGAAGGCTTGTGCCTCTCACCTAAACTTTAAACTTCTGAAAATTGTGCTAAAACATATTTAAATCTGACCTTGAGGGTTTTAAATTGTAAATTAGTTGTAAATTTGTAATTTTACTGTGAGGGTTTAATCATTTTCTGGTGTGTATCTTCAGATCTGGTTGGATTCAGGGTTCAAATCAATTTATTTTTTTAAGATCTGAAGCAGATCTAGCCTCCAAAGGCCAGATCTGGTCTCAAATTCCTGCTGTGGGCGAAATCTGGGCGTTATTTTTAAGGAGCATTATAAATCTGAGCATCATTTGTTTAAAGCAATGTATGAGATCAGGGTTTCAAAAAGAGATTTTCAATTTTGAGTTATTCATTGCGCAAGCGTTGTTCTGTTTACTGCTGTTCTGTCACGCTGCATGACCCTTCCATCGAACTCAGTCTTCTCAGCTCATTATTTTCCCATCGAACCCTTTGCCATCTTCTCTCATTCCTATACACATCTTCTCACATCATTGAGCCAGCTGCGTCCCTTCTTTACGCTCTCCTTTCTTTGCCATTTCCTCACGTGTCCCTCTTCTACCGACCGACCTGCATTTAAAAAATAAAAAATAAACCTCAGCCCACGCTGATCCGCTCCTCACGTTATCTCCGGCTGCCTATCTTCTCATCGAACCTCATTCCCTGCTGTGTTCGATTTGTTTATTTTCTGGTGCAAATCTTCTTCACGTCGTCCAAGCATCTCTGCCCTAGCCGTCATCCGCCGCAGCCATCCTTTCATCTCTGCCCATCGACCCTCACCTGCACACACAAATCAAACAAACGATAAGCTGAATCTTCAAACCCGCGTTGTCGTCCTTCATCCCGCCATCGCAGCCTCAGCTCCGCCCTACCTGCAAACAAACGACAACAAATAAAAACGCATGCACAGCATGATAGAACCCGCGTTCAATTTTTTGTAAAGTTTCAGATTTTCATTTAGAAGTTAGATTTTCGATTTGGGTTCGATTTGTTGGGTTAGATATCGTAGGTTTTATTTCCTTTTATTCAATGTATGTTGTGGATAGGGTAGCGTAGTTTTAGTTTAGATCTAATTCGAATATTTTTTAGGAGTTTTAAATGTTAGCGTAATTTTTAGACTCTAGGATTTATTTAATTTCGATTTTATTATTTTGGTTTTAGTTTAGTATAGTCTAGTTTAAGTTTAGTTTTAAATTTTTGTTTTAACTTAGATTTAATTCGATTTCAGATTTGGACTTTATAGAATTTTGTTAGCGTAGATTTTAGAAGCTTTCGATTTTGTTTAGATTTAAAATTTTAGATATTGAATTCAATTTTAACCTTAGTTTAGTCTTTAACTTAGTTTAATTTTGATTTTGGTCTTGTTTAGATTTAGATCTTTTCTAAAAAAATAATTAAAAAAAAAAATTTAGAAAATACAAAAAATATAAAAAAATTTCAAAATTTCAATAGTCAAATGTGCTAATTTTGTTTTTATCTAAAAGTTTGACTGTAGAACATTTTGATTGTCGAATTGGGTTATAATTGGAATATCTTATTTTTCGGAAATCTGGCATTCTCATGTTATTGTCGGTTGTGGCATTTTCAAGAAAATATCATCCTGATCAATCGTGGTTTAATAAGCAGCGGTTAGTCATCATTCACTGGTTTATAATTGCATAACGAGATCTTGTTTGACTCCATAAGGCACTGGTCTTAGCGTGATATCTAATCTAGATCTGTGGAATCTCGTTCATTTTATAAGTATTTGATGTTTTAGCTGTGTCTCCTGGATTTGTCATCCTCATTTATAATAGGGTCTACCTCCCTTAACTTGCAAGGAGACAGTTTAAAGAGAGAGATTGGGGATAAGAGTGACAGCCCCCAATCTGAGCCGTTGTCGCGGTGCCTGGACAATCTGTGCGACAACATTTTTTGACGTCGTTGCTTCGTTGAAGGAATGTGAGAATCCAGAATCTGCATCCAAGCAACACACAAGATTACATAAGTAGTGTCCATCCAAATATATAACATTAAGCTCATGAAAAATAGAAGCTCTTCTTTTATTTATTATTCTACTTAACATGAAAAGTAAATCTACTCTAACTACAAAATGAAACGCTGAAATAACAAGGTGCAAGGTTAGAGATACAATACAAAGGATGCCCTGTGGCATCAGATGTGCTCAATATAGTGTATGCTGAGCATTTGTCTGCTTTCAGGCAAGTCTATAGGTTGCTTTTCAGATGTGCCATGGCCGATCTTGCATAATGTAGGATTCTGTTTTATGCAAATGTCAAGCTGCTCTCGACCATCAGACGAATCAAACCACTTACTTCTTCTTTTCTTCTTTCTTTTCTTTTGAGTGGGTTGTGATGTCAGCAATGAGATCACTGTATATTCCTTGTCCTCATCTTGAAAATCCTTGTACAAAACCTTTGATGAACTCGGAGCGCAACCAATCTTATTCTGGGTATACTTTGTCAATGGTGACACATAAGCTTGGTCTTTTTCAACATCCTTTGTAGCCATAGTTAACTCTTCCTTGATGGGAAAAGTGACCTCCATGTGATGAGATGGAAACTGCTTCAGCAAACTGGGAGGCCCATCATCTGTTGACAAATCTAACCTGGGTTGGAAATCTTGCATGTGTGACCGTTCCATTTTTTCTAACTTCTTCTGTATGGAACTCATCTCCCTGACATGCATTTCTTCAATGGTTGACAAATTGTGTTGAAGAGACATCTGATTAGAATGAGTAACTTCCATCATTTTTAACCTGTTTTCCATGACATTTATTTCCTGTGCATGACTTTCTTCTAAGGTATTTATCCGATTCTGAAGATTGATCTGGTTAACTTCCATGTTTTGAATCATTTTATCATTATCTGCTTTCATGGCCACGAAGAAATTTTGCATACAGTTCATCTCTTTCTTATGCTTTTCTTCTAAGGTCAATAACCTGCTCTGCATAGAACCAATTTCCCTGGCGTGATCTGCTATTATTTTTTCTTGATTAAGTTCCATATTCTTAATGATTTGAGCCTGGTTGGCCTCCATATTCTTGATTACCTGAGCTTGATTTAGCTATATGTCCTTAACCATCTGAATCAATTCGCTAACAAGATTCTTATCGTTATCAACACTGGTTTGACAATTTGTTTTTGTTTCACCACTATCATGGGTTTGTGCTGTCATGGTACAAGTGGATTCATCCTGAGAATTGTCTGGAAATCTCCTGCTAATCGCTGAGTCTTCTACAAGATTAATTTCACTATCTGAGTCATCTTGTTTTATATATTTATCTATAAAAGCATTGATGATATCTTCTAAACAATACTCTTCAGGGCAATTTCGAAACCAATCAATAGCATCACCTTTTAAAGAATAGCCAAAGACACGTATCTTGACATCTTCATGATTATATTGTGAAGGACGTCAATATTTATGTATAAAAAGTTTGACCATCCTTAGATGTAATAGAGCAGTGCCTGGATCACCACCTGAGAAAAAAGGCAATTTTGAAGTGGCCTCTTCCGGCATGTCATGAGAGGTGTCATCCATGATGACCTGCTTAAAATTTAAGAAATAGATCCGTGTTCAAGAATAGTCAAAGAATCCTCAAGAAGTGAACTTCCTAGCAGGAACTCTTGTAAGAAATGAAAGAAATGGAGTCGCCACTTGAACATGAAACTAATTCTAAAAATAGAAGAAGTAATCGAGAGATAGCAAATGGATATCAGGGAAGGATTCTTGTCTGGGAGTAATAAAATGAATAAGTGGAGTCGCCACCCAAACAAGAAGCCAACCAAAATGTCCAGGTGCTAAAGATACGATGATGAAATGATTAGAGATATGACGAAAGATAAGGCGATGAAAATATAAGAGGAGATAAAAAGACGCCAAAGAAAGTAATCCCTTGTGACAGGTGATGAATGACGATGAAAGATCAGAAGATTATAAAATGTCGTTAAGACCAAGGACAGAAAAAAACTCTATGCCCGGCAACGGTGCCAAAAAATGTTGTCGCACAGATTGTCCAGGCACCGCGACAACGGCTCAGATTGGGGGCTGTCACTCTTATCCCTAATCTCTCTCTTTAAACTGTCTCCTTGCAAGTTAAGAGAGGTAGACCCTATTATAAATGAGGATGAAAAATCCAGGAGACACAGCTAAAACATCAAATACTTGATAGGATGAACGAGATTCCACAGATCTGAATTAGATTTCACGTTTAAGACCAGTGCCTTATGGAGTCAAACAAAATCCCACTATGCAATTATAAACGAGTAAATGACGATTAACTGTTGCTTATTAAAACATGATTGATTACAATGATATTTAATGAAAGACACCACAATCATGCATTAAAATATCTTAACCCCACAGCAATATTATCACAAGATGAAAATGCCCGAGATTGGTAATATTTCCAAATTTATGATGCTTCAATTAAATTCGATCCAGAAAATGTTTCTATAGTCAAATCTTTAGATAAAAATTTCAAATGCACATTTGACTATGGAAAATTTTGAAATTTTTTTATTTTTTTATTTTTTTAGGATTTTTGAAATTTTTTTATATTTTTTATTATTTATTTTTTCTAATCTAAAACAAGAAAATCTAAATTAAAAAACTAAAAAATTAAAAACAAGTCTTAAAATTAAACTAATCTATGAATTAAAAACGAAATTTTTAAGTTAGGATCTAGCCTAAAAACAAAAACACATTAAAACTAATCAATTAAACTAACTAAAAAAATCTACGTAAATGAAAAATATTAAAAATCGTAAACTTAATCTAATTCAAATCCTTAAAATGGGATCAAAACAAATTTAACTCTAAAACTAAAACTAACAAACAAACCTAAGATCTAAATTTAAACTATATACAATTAAAAAAACGAAATCGTATTGAAACAAGTCGTAAGGGTTCACGTTTTTTTTTTATTTATGTATGCGTTTATGGCTTTGTCGTTTTGCAGGCTGGAGATTGACGTCGTGATGCAGTGCAGAAGCTAAGGTTCGGACGGCTGGGACGGCAGAGAAGAAAACGACCACTGAAGAAAGGAGCACGGCAACTGATGGGCAAGGGACGAGTTCAACCGATTTTTTTTGTTTGCAGGTTGCAAATTGTTGCGGAAGAAAGGGATGCGGGAGATGATGACGCTTGGACGGGCAGCAGAGGAAAGATCTAAGGCAGATCAGGCTTGTAAAGGCCAGATCTGGCCTCAAAACTACCACTGTGGGCAGGATCCAGACCGTATTTGATTCAGAAGTATAAAAAATCTGAGTTTAATTGAGAAGAATTATAAAGGTTTGCAGGGCGAATTTGTGTGCACTGGGTCCAATTGCTATCAATCCCTTTTCAATCTGCCCTCATCCAAGTTCTGCATTTGTCTGCCCATCGATCTCTTTATGCCTTAATTCACCCGACTGCATTTCCTCTTCGAACCCTGCATATCCGTCCAAATTCTCGTGCCTTCCCTCTGCCTATCTTGCCATCTGAGCCTTCTTCTATTCCATCGAACCCTGATCTGCTCCGTCCTTCCTCTGCTGCCCGTCCAAGCGTCATCATCTCCCGCGTCCCTTTCTTCCGCAACAATTTGCAACCTGCAAACAAAAAAAATCGGTTGAACTCGTCCCTTGCCCATCAGTTGCCGTGCTCCTTTCTTCAGTGGTCGTTTTCTTCTCTGTCGTCCCAGTCGTCCGAACCTCAGCTTCTGCACTGCATCACGACGTCAATCTCCAGCCTGCAAAACGACAAAGCCATAAACGCATACATAAATAAATAAATAAAACGTGAACCCTTACGACTTGTTTCAATACGATTTCGTTTTTTTAATTGTATATAGTTTAAATTTAGATCTTAGGTTTGTTTGTTAGTTTTAGTTTTAGAGTTAAATTTGTTTTATTCGGTTTAGGTTTAGTTAGATTAAAGTTTCGATTTTAATATTTCATTTCTGTAGATTTTAGTTAGTTTAATTGTTAGTTTTAATGTGTTTTGTTTTAGGCTAGATCTAACTTAAAATTTCGTTTTAGTTATAGTTTAGTTTAATTTTAAGACTTGATTTTTAATTTTTAGTTTTAATTTAGATTTTTGCTTGTTTTAGATTAGAAAAATAAAATAATAAAAAATATAAAAAAATTTCAAAAATCCTAAAAAAATAAAAATATAAAAAAATTTCAAAATTTCAGTAGTCAAATGTGCTAATTTTGTTTTTATCTAAAAGTTTGACTATAGAACATTTTGATTGTCGAATTGGGTTATAATTGGAATATCTTATTTTTCGGAAATCTGGCATTCTCATGTTATTGTCGGTTGTGGCATTTTCAAGAAAATATCATCCTGATCAATCGTGGTTTAATAAGCAGCGGTTAGTCATCATTCACTGGTTTATAATTGCATAACGAGATCTTGTTTGACTCCATAAGGCATTGGTCTTAGCGTGATATCTAATCTAGATCTGTGGAATCTCGTTCATTTTATAAGTATTTGATGTTTTCGCTGTGTCTCCTGGATTTGTCATCCTCATTTATAATAGGGTCTACCTCCCTTAACTTGCAAGGAGACAGTTTAAAGAGAGAGATTGGGGATAAGAGTGACAGCCCCCAATCTGAGCCGTTGTCGCGGTGCCTGGACAATCTGTGCGACAACAGGTGTAATTCCATCCAAAGAAGCAGTAGGAGACTTGTTCCTTATGTAGACTATTGTATGTATTTCTTCTGCCCAATATAAAGCACTTAATTTTTTTAAAGTTAGCATGGATCTTGCCATCCCTAACAAGGTGTGATTCATTCTCTCTGCTACTCTATTTTGCTGTGCAGTGTAGACATTTGTAAATTGTGTTTTGATACATCATTGTCCTTGCAATAAGTTTGGAATTCATTGGAAGCGAACTCCCCTCCATTGTTTGTCCAGAGAGTGCTAATTTTCTCTTTAACTTCATTCTCAACAAGTTGACGAAAATTCTTAAACTTTTCGAATGTTTCTAATTTTTGTTTCAAAAAATAAAACCAAGTCATTCTACTAATATCATCAATGAAGAGTGTTAGCTCTCCAAAATTTCCCAAGAGTTGTTATGTGTGTTAAAAAATATATTAGAGGTAACTACAATCCACTTTTGGAGATTAGGACCTAGCCTTCCTAATGTTCAGAGAGGGCTCTCTCTTAATGATTTAACTTTGTTTGTTTAATAAATGTTAGACTAATTATGTATGCTTACTTTGGGTTGATTTTGATTTGTTGGTGGAATTATTGATTTAGATGGATAGGTGCTTTTCCATTTTCCATTGGGCTATGGAGTCAATATACCTTGAAAACATAACAAAAGCAAATTATAAAGGGCAGTGTTACAAAGCAGGATAGCTGAGCAAAATCAGATTTCAACGCTGAATGGTGAAGTGGTTTTCGATCGGGATCAAGGATCAGTTAAGGATTCCTTAAACCAGATAATGAAGAAGGTGAAGGAGGTCAATCCGGATCAGAAGGCAATTAAGAATTCTCTAAATCGGATATCAGAAGAAAACATAAAAATGTATAACAGTTCAAATTAGAGTGTAATTAAACAAATCCTACAATAAAATTCCAGTTATAACATTCAAATTTAGAACACATTAAATTTTATGGAATACTTAAGAAAAGAACATGAACAATTGAAATTATACTTTACTGAGATAGCTCAACACATGAATCCTGTAAAGAAATGTCTTTATTACTTGTCCTGTCTGTCAACTGGAAATGGTAAAATAACCCTCAAGGAGTAGATCAATCATCTATAGAAATATTCAGGAATCCACACTGAATACTTCAAAATAATGAAGTATTTATACAAAAATTTACACAAAATATCCTATCAACTGACTAGGATTTATTTAAGGAAATAAAATATCTTCATGCAAGAAGATAGTGACACCTAGTAACTGACTGAAATTTGTCCCTTTTTTCTTTGATTGTTGTTTCTTGTTTCTTTAATCTATCTTTCTTTCACGTTGTCTTTCATCTGTTTGCTTTTTAACCTGTTTTCTCTTTAACCTATCATAGTAAATAACACCATTCTTCCCATGTTTCTTCATCTGGGAGTTTGATTTTCATCATCCTCCGGTAAATTTCATCTGCCTCTGTATATTTGGCAAATGTGGGTTTATTCACAAGAAGGTGATTTACCTCATGCTGGAGGTAAAAGAAATTTTCTAAACTTTGAAGGAGTACTTTGCCTGTGGGAACTCCCTTAATTGTTGAACTGTTGGAAGTTGCTTTGGCTACTTCCCTGATCTTCTTATCATAATCTTCATGCCTCATTAGTTTATCATTGATTACCAAAGGATTAGGCAGACCTTTCTGCCTCAATATATCAAATTTGTTCATAAACCTGTTCACTGCAAGTTCCATTGTTTGACATTTGTCTTCAAGCTATATCATCAGATTTCACTTGGAAATCACTTTCTTCACCTCTAAGATAGTCTTTGTTTTATCTGATATCCCGAGCTCTTCCAATTCCTGTCTATTTTTAGAATTAAGGAATTTTATTATCTCAAAAGCGTCCTCTAGTTTCTTTCCAAGATTGTCTTTGACCTTTTGAATTGCATCACCAGCCTCCTTTATCAAGTCCTTCTGTTCAAATATAACCTGTATAGAAGGCCAAATATCATTAACTGAGTTAATGATATTGGCCCACAACTGTTGTTTTGCTTGGGCTAAAGGCTCTTTCAGTGATAACTCCTTTTCTAACTTGTGAATTCTTTCAGTTAATCTGTTAGCTTTTTGTACTTCTGCTTGATGCATTACTTCTGCCAATTTCTTGCCATCTTCTAAACTCTTCACTTGTTCTTTGAGCTTATTGATTTCAATAGTTTGAATTGACATATCCTGCATTGCCTTGATCAATATGTTGGCCTCATCAGTGGGATGGGTTGTTTGCACTGTTGATGTTGTTGCTGATGTAGTTGTTGGAGCTGTTGTTGACACTGGAGTTGCTGTAGACAATGGAGCTGATGTAGAAGCTATAGGGATAGCAGTAATGGGAACTGCTTCCATGCTAGCTTGTTTTTCTTGCACAAGTTTGTCCATTTCTTTCAGTTGATCTGTTAATTAAATGATGAGATTCATCATTTCATCCTTTTGATTATCATTTTTCAAAACCTCTTTGGTTTGTGGATGCTCTGTAATTGGTAACTTTAGCTATTTTTTCAGTGCAGCTATGTTTGCATTCTTTTTCTTTATTAGTTCTTCTGCTACTTTGATATCTTTTGGATTATAACCAACTCCCATTACCAAATCTTCAAGTGACTTTATCCTGTTACCCTTTGCTTGTGATGAAGCTTTCTATAGTTTTAATTGTGTCTTTATATTTTCTAGACAATTCTGTAACTTTTGGACACTTAAAGCTTTGTGTGTCGTGGTGGAATAAATCATTTGTTCTGCTTGTTTGTGAAATTCAATCTGGTCAATGGGAAGCACATCTTTGGCAGGAACTTCACAGGTTGTTTTAGTATAATCTTCTGATGTTTTTGGAACCTGAACCTTTAGCTGTAGAAATGTCATCTGCATCTTCCTTATCTTGAGGTCATAAGCTGAAAGCAACCTACTCTGATCACTAGGAGTTTGCTTCCAATATTGTGCATATGTTACAGTCTTTAATGCTTCATTTCTTATTTTAATCTCTTTGTATTTCTCCATGATATCTTTCTCTTTCTCAATTGGTTTTCTAGATAATGAAACCTCTGCACTATTTTGTTTTTGAATGATTTGTGCATTGGAGGTTGATGGTAGATGTGTTTCTTTTCAAAGTGCTGGAGGTGCATCATCTTTGACAACAATATATGTTTCAATGGTTTCAACTGTCTCTATCACTGGATTAAGTTTTGATTTCTTCTTGTACATGAGTTTGAATTTAGTATCAGAAGTAGTTTCTGCAAAATAAGAGCCTTCCTCTCTTGCCCTTTTTGAATTTTTTTCCTATGGGACTGGAGTAAGCAAAATGGAACTAGTATCAACCTATTTCTCCACCTCCTGAAAAGTATTTTCCAACCACTCTGACTGGTTGGAATACTTTTCAATTTCAGACTTTGACTCATGAATGAAAGGGGTCAATTTGAACTTAACTCTTAATTTACTTATAACACCCAAGGGGTCATATGACCATTTGAAACTGCTACTGAACTTGAACTCTTGTAAACATTTTTTTGCTTCCTCCCTGGCATTCCTCCTATTGCATATAAAAGGCCCTAGTTGGTTTTTTATCTTAAATTGATTTTTCTTCTTAGCTGAAAGGAAATTGATCTCATCTGAATTCAAAATTTGTCTGATGTATTCTAAAGCAAATATCCTCATTAGGAGGTATTTGGGAAGCTTGTATGGAGTTAATGAGCTTCCATACACTCTGATTTCTGTCTGATTCTGGTATAAATACCAATCTCCTGTTTTGCTCTGCTCTGACAACTGTAAAACCTTTTTGATCTCTTCACTGATTCTAGGTTGGATGCTACTGCTTAGCATATTAACTGCTGGATAAAAAAAATAATCAATGGAGCCTTTGAAGCTGAATTTAGTGGAATCCTTTCTAATCAAGGATGTCCAAAAGACAACAGATTGGGGATTACCCTCTGTGTCCAGTTTTTGTAGGTTAATTTCAAAACTTTCTGATTGAAAATATATAAACATATGAAACAAAACTGAAGAGCATTTGAATACTCCTCCTTCTGGCAGTTTGACTAGCTGATCATGGATGGCATCTGCCATGTATTGGGCAAAATTGAAGGTTGTAGTTGGAGGTTGCCATGGGCAAAAGATGGATAGGAAACCAAGAATAGATGCATCTACATGCTCATCAGTGAGATATCCTAAAATACATGACAACATGGTAATAATTTGTCTGGTTCTTTCTGAAAACATAGAAGCTGAGTATGGGGGATTGTTTTTAGGAGTTTCTACTAATGGAGGGAGGAAAGTCTGAAAGATTTGGAACCTTTTTGGGAAGTCTAGATTTAATAAAGTTCAGTAAGGGTTTCAATTGAGAAAGGGACTTCATCAGGTTGTGGTTGAATCTGTAACATCTGATTGATGGATTGGGCAGTGATTGTAAAAATGATTTCTTGGTTTGGGGTAACTATAGCTCTTTCATTGGGGAAATAGCTTATTTGGCACAGTCTGATGAGTTCGGGGAATTGATAGGTCTGTGGGAATATGTATTTGGGCAAATTACAGTCCCAGAGATGGATATCATCTGCCTGATCAACAAATTTGTCATGGCTCCAACAGTGGAGCTCCAAAAGATTGTTATCAGTGATAGTGTCGTTGATTTTGAAGTCTTTTATCTACCAACGGGGTATGGTCAATATCTAACAGTGGGGGTTGAAGAGGGTTTACAGTCTGAACGCTTTGGGAAGTGTTGGAACAGGGTCTCCTAGCCTCATTTTTGTCCAATTTTGTAATATTTTGCAATATTTAGTCTAGCGCAGGGGGTTTGGGGATGGGTCAAAACCCCTAGTCATTGTAATGGTCAAAAGGGTAGACCAAGGGTTCGCAAACCACGGTTTGCGAACCAGAGGATAGCGCAGGCTAGCATGATATAAATAGATGAGTAATTTGATTCTAGTGGTAAGAAAGAATAGAGATAGAATTGAATTATGAACTATGAATCTGTTGCGTCTATTGTCTGGGTAAGGGCTCTTGCTGGCTGTGTCCGCGGAGACCTTGAGTCCTGTTGTGTGCGGACCCCGCTGGCTGTGTGCATGGGCTGATAAGTAGTCTGTAAGTGGAATCTGGTTATAATTACATGAGAAGACTGTTTTGTGATCTCTGTGTTGCGTCTATCGCTTGAAGATATCTTTACGGTTATGATTGTTAATGACACGCACGTGGATGCGATGTTCTCAATGCATAGATCTGGTTTACGTAATTACTGGTTAATTGTTATCTCTTCGCGCGAAGTATTTTGTTAAATATATTGTTACAAATCCTGGGTTAAGGGCTTATTCAGCGCAGGACTAATAGATCTGAAGGTGCCCCCTTTTATTAACCGTCTCTCTCTCTGGGTGCGGAAACCTGGTTCCAACACCCTCCCATACTACTTCGAGTGAGACCTTGGTCTGCTCTGCAGACCATTGCCGAAAGGGCCAATAGTATAGGGGTTTGTTGGCAAACCTTGACGCTGAACCTGGGTCAGGACCCCTCGAGCCAACAAATGGTTCTGTCGTCAGGACCGGGAGCATTTTGAGAGAGAGATCGAGTAATGCCAGGGGACATTGGCAGCCACTAAAACCTGAGTTAGAAGACTAGTTTGAAAAACATATCTAGGAATTTGCCCTAAAAGAGAATCGAAGTGAAAGACTGTCCACAGAGGATTGGAAGAATAAGTATATCTTCACGGAAGTGCACGAAATCTTCTTTGCGTCCTTCGCACACAAGTTACAAGAGTGGTTAGATTGATTGATGGAGTTTCAGACTTGCTGGAAAGACGATCAGGTCATGCAGTGGACCCCTGAGTTAGTCCGGCAATTGGAGAATACTGACAATAAGATTACCAAGATCGTGGATCATTGGGTTGACAGTGTATTGGGCAGATTCGTGACAGAATTCGTTGTTGACCAGTTTGTGTCATATTCAGAAGCCGAACGAAGATTTTTCAAAGGATTTAGAGGTAAGTTCCTAAAAACATTGTCGTTGTTGATTAAAATGCTATTGAGCGAAAAAGGTATCTTGTGTGGCCACACTAATTGAATGACCTCCGATCAGAGTGGAAGTACAATGTGAAGTGGTAAATACTACCGGATTAATCAGGAAGGAGATAGATCGATATATAGCCCAGTAAGGGAGTCGCTGGAGCATAACTACAAAAGGGCTGCACAAAGGGGAAACACACCCCTGGCCACACCGGCATCAAATCTTCATAGAGGTAAGAACTCTCCTACACCTCCACCGCCTTCCTCAGAAGACGACATGGCCACGCACATGAAGCTACCTACCTTCAAAGGTGCAGGGGATGAGGACATGGATCGATTTTGGTTTGTAGCCGAATCTGTATGGACTACGCAAAACATGAACAATGATGCTATCAAACGAGCACAGCTATCCATAGCATTTGAGGGAAGGGCACTGGACTAGTTCATGGGATACATTGGTCAAAACACGAATGCATCCATACAGAATATTAAGGATGCCCTAAAAAAACAATACCAGAAGCCTAAGTCATACGCTCAGTGTGTGGTTGAACTAAAAGACTTTAAGCAAGGACCTACAGAATCCGTCTGGGAAGGCGACCAACAGTTAAAAAAGGTTATCAGTGACGAAGGATTTGTCTACGAAGATAAGCAACATAAAGAGTGGTTCATTGCTATGCTATTACCACACTTTCTTGGGACCATGGGACAGCAAAAGATCGAATCTCAAGAGGAAGCGATGAAGTTAGAAGTTGCGCCCAGGGACGATACGCAGTTCGCAGCTCTTCAAATCCATAACCAATTGGACGCAATGCACTTACAAATTCAAAGTTTACAAAATGACCGTGGTAAGGAAGCCAGCCCAAACGTTTGGTGCATATGCTGCAAGGGACCGGGTCACTCTAAGGATCAATGTCCACTGCTATCAGACTACATGCAGGCTGGGGGTCCGAGCTCGCTGGGACCCAGGGAAATGGCTAGCCCCAGCAGTCCGATGCTATGGTGTGCAGACTGTCGGGTGGCAGGAAGACACAACACGCATCATTGTCCGCGATTGGGTGCTTATGTACCGGAATTAAAGCAGCAGTGGTGCAAATTCTGCTCGTCGGTAGGCTATGACGAACAAAACTGTCGAACCCTTAACCTTATGGTAGATAGGGGCAACTTATACAGGGTTCAGGTTGATCCCTCATCATTGTTGTCTCCTTTGGGACGGGGGGAACCCCCGCACGAGGAAGAGGAGGAGGAAGAGGGGGAAGTGCTAGTCGAGGATGCAGACAGCTGATCTGTTATAACTGTGGATATGTGGGACATTTCGCACGAGACTGCCCAAACCCGGCATGCTAGTCTTGCAGATATTGTCGACAGTTCGACCATCTCATTGAAGATTGCCCGGTGCTAATAGAAAAAATGCAAGCAAAACAACAAACACCTACACAGAACGTGGAAAGAGTTAAGGCGAAACCACGAGACGATGGGCCAAGTATCAATGTAATCATGCGCAGTGGCATCTCCACAAGAGGCGTTGAGGAAAAGGTGAAAAGAGCCATTAATCCGAAGGGTTGAAGACAGAGCAGAAGGTGTAAACCTGAAAAGAGAAAAAGAAACCTTCATCGAAACACGGAAGGAGGTAACTAAATATGAAACACCAACCAAGGGGGCAGCATATCCAAGGGAGGAAGAGGCAGTCAAACCATTCCCCCCCAAGCTTGTATGAAGCTGCTATGCAACCAAAAGGCTATAGAAAATCTCCAAGCCCTAATAGACAACTGCGTAGAAAGAATTGATCTGCAGCCCGAAGTAAAGACATTGAATAAGATATACAAAAAGAAAAAGAGGACGGGCCGAGAGATGCGCATGACTGCGAAGATTGGGTATGAAATGGACCAAGTTATCCTTGACTTAGGTTCAGATGCTAATGTCTTACCTGAGCAGACCTGGCAGCGAATGGGAGAACCTCGGCTGGAATGGTCGACTATTCAGCTACGGATGGCTAATCAACAGAAGATTATCTCATTAGGAAGACTAACGAAGCTAGTAGTAGATATTGCAAGCGTCAGAGTCCACGCCGAATTTGAGGTAATCCATATAGTAGAAGATGCAGACCCTTACCCTGCGCTCTTGGGACTGGATTGGGCTATTGACATGGGAGGTATTATTAATTTAAAGAGGAGAAGTATGATCTTCGAAAACGAGGGCACAAGGGTAATTGTTCCGCTAGATCTAGCGGAAGGAGAACAGTATAAGGAGTCAATTCAAGAAGAGGAAGAGGCTGATCATATATACAAACTGACCGCCCGAGATGAGGATTGGATCAACCCCATGGCTCACAATATGCTATGCTAGGAAAAAGATAGTGAGTGCTTATCCAACTCAGACGAAGAAATTGAAAATTGGCAAAACTGACTGCATGATGTATCCGCACTAAGATGTCTTAAAATCACGAAGAGCTTCCGATGTATTTCTTCAGAGGTAAGAGATCTACCCCATTTTGACGACTCTAGTAATGTCGAAGATTTCCTAGCAGCAATTGAGGCGAGTGTTCCTAAGGAACGACGCATCTGGGCCCTAGACTTGGCCATGCATGCAACCCCTGCACACTGGTGGGAAACCCATAAAAGAAACTTTCGAGACTGGGAAGAATGCTGCAGGATGCCGATTTGCGATTCCGCAGACCAACTAACCCACCAATAGAACTCTTATCAGGGCAAGGGGATCCGCGCAAGCATGTGACTCATTGGTTAGAAGAAGCAAATAAGGACGCAACGCATGAATGGGTCCATAGGTTTGTTCATTCACTAGGGCCAATGCCAACCTCCTGGTACTTGGACACAGAACTACATCAACGTACCAGGCACTGGAGTACGATGGTTGAGGACTTCGTACGAACGTTTGGACTAACAGGAGGTACCGAGCAACTCGACGAAGCCTTGCAGGACATCGATGCTTGGGTCTTCAGTGGAACCCACCCTAGGCTAGAATGTGTCGCGCAAGCTTGGGATGCGCAGCTACAAGATGTCATAAATTGTAGAAATTTGTCAATAGAAGCATGCGATGAAGATCCCCGGAACATTAGCATCGAAGAGTCAAAAGGGGAACGGGTCGTTGCAGGTCCATTGCTGCAAACAATTGATGTCACCAAACCTCTGAAACTAAAAGAAATTAACATTGGCTCGGAGGAGCAGCCCAAGATGGCTAAGATTGGGGACTACTGGGACGACATAATGATGGGAAAAGTTGCAAAGCTGCTAACTAAATATTAGGACCTATTTCCAACTAAGTCCTCGGAACTTGAGGGAATCATGGGCAATATGGGAGTTATGAGGATAACATTGAAGCTAGATGCGTGGCTAGTCAAACAACAGCCCTATCGCCTAAACCCGAAGTACAAGCAAAAGGTCAAGAAGGAACTCGAGAAACTAGTGGCCGTAAGTATCATCGAACCAGTCGAGCAGTCCAACTGGGTAAGCCCCATGGTAGTCCAAGAGAAGAAAACTAAAGGGGAAATAAGGATATGCATCGACCTACGTAAGCTAAACGACGCCTGCGTCCATGATCCGTTCCCCACGCCATTCTCCGATGAGATCCTAGATAATGTAGGAGGTCAGGGGGCTTATTCATTTACTAATGGATTTTCGGGGTACCATCAAATACGTATTGCCCTTGAAGATCACAGCGAGACAACTTTCGCGACAGAATCGGGCTCCCTTCAATATACTGTCATGCCCTTGGTGTTAAAGAATGCACCTGCCATCTTTTCGCGAGTTTTTGTAGCAGTATTCAAGGAATTCATGCACAAGTTCTTGGAAGTTTATTTCGATGATTGGACGGTGTTCAGGTTGGTGAAAAACCATGTATGAAACCTGCGCATGATGTTGGATGCCTGCAGAAAACACCAGATCTCCCTGAACATCAAGAAATGCATCTTCTATGTGCCATTCGGAATTATGTTAGGACACGTGGTTTGTCAGCAAGAGCTGATGATGGACCCAGCCAAGATCGCAATTATCATTAATTTGGCAGTTCCGAACACAGAGAAATAGCTACGCTCCATCCAGGGTCACACAGGTTATTACAGAAAGTTCATACAGGGGTACACTTTGATCACTGCTCCAATGGAAAAGCTACTAAAGAAAGATGTGTCGTTCTTCTAGGATGACGAATGTTAGAAAAGTTTCGAGCTGCTAAAAGAAAAAATGGTGATTGCACCTATCTTGATATTCCTGATTGGGCAAAGACCTTCCATGTCCATGTGGATGCATCATGGATTGCCTTGGGGGCTGTCCTGGCGCAGCCTGGGGAAGGGGATATAGATCACCCGGTGGCCTTCGCTAGCATGAAGCTATCCAGCGCGAAGCGTAATTATTCTACTACGGAACGGGAAGGATTGGCTATGGTATATGCCCTCCAAAAATACAGGCACTATTTACTAGGAGGGCATTTCAAGATGTTCACAGATCATTAAGCCTTAAAATACCTAGTCAATAAGTCGGTGTTGGGGGGGGAATCTTTCGGTGGTTGTTGCTTTTTCAGGAATATGACTTTGAAATTATTGTAAAGCCAAGAAGGTTGAACACCGGACCGGACCACTTGTCCAGAATTGAGAATGGGGAAGAGCCAACTAACTTGGATGAAGGGTTGCCTCATGCACAACTATTCGCTATCAGGGTAAGTGATGAGCACTTTGTCGATATTATCTACTTCTTGACTACAGGTACAGCGCCAGACAGGTATTTTGTGCCATAGAGGAAAGAGTTGGTCACCCGCGCAGCCGACTTCACTATCATCGCAAGTCAGCTCCACAAGTTGGGGGTGGATGAGGTATTGCGGAGGTATGTTCTCAAACATGAAAGGTCGTCTATTGTAGCTGAGGCTCACAAAGGAGTCACAGGGGGTCATTACGCAAGTAAATCCATTGCACATAAGATAGTACGGGTCGAGCTCTGGTGGCCCACACTACACGCAGATGCGCGTAACTATTATCGGGCCTGTGACACATGCCAACGAACTGGGAAGCCCTCACGACGGGACGAGATGCCCCTGCAGCCGCAGATGGCCTTGCAAGCATTTAACAAATGGGCCATCAACTTTGTAGGCCCCATTAACCCCCCAGGAAAGAAGACAGGTGCTCGGTATATCATTATGGCCACAGATTACGTTACCAGGTGGGCAGAAGCTAAAGCTGTCAAGGACTACACTGCGGATACAACAATGCACTTTATCTTTGAGAATATCCTGACCAGGTTTAATTTGTTTAATTATTGAGTTAATAAGCAAATTAGATGGTTTTAGGTACTTAGAGTTACCTTGAAAATCGTGAATTTGGTCTGCAAAAGGGTTCAGGCGGCTTGTGGGCTTCAATTTTGGTCTGCAATGGCTTTTTGGTCTTTTCGCAAATAAACTGAGATGAGGAAATAATGGTAAAACGGTGAGTTTTTATACTTTTGAACTAAGGTTTATCACATGGCACGGGGGTTTATTTCATTTCAAACATCAGTGGTTTCATCGCATGACTTGGAGATGATTTAGTGGATTATCGCACTATGAAAAGCAGTTTGGTGGTTTGGGGAATGGGGAGTGCGATGAAACGTGGGAGCGCCACGTGGCAAGGGAGGGGGTGGATAAAAGCACCCATTTCGCACCCCACCCTCGGCTTTAAACATTTGAATGTCGGGGGATGTGAAATAACTTGTGGGTCATTAGATCTAATAGCGATGATCAGAAGGATGGTAGAAGTGACGGGATTACAAAGAAGTGGGCTTCGAGAGATTAGATAGGCGAAGGGGTAAATAATATAAAGTGGGTCGGGGATTATATGCGAAGAGTTAAAATCATAGTGGCGGGGTTAAATGAAATAATGGGGAAATATATTAAAAGGGGGGGTTATGTCAAAAGGGAAGTGTGACCCGATTTAATATATTAATCGCTTTAAACTATGTCAACGTGGGTTTTGTTGTTTTATTTGAATAATGTGGAGTTGGTAAAGGGGAAGGGGTTTTAGTAAAGGCAAGTGGAATTTTTCAAAGGGAAAATGGGTTTTAAAGAGGGGAAAAGAGTTTTTATCAAAGGGAAAAGGGATTTAGCAAGGGAAAATGGTTTCCAAGAGGTGAAAAGAAATTAGGATAAAGGGAAGATGTTTAGAAAATGTTTTTTATCATGGATAAGCATAATGAGGCTTATGTAATCTTTAAAAAATACTCTACATACCTTTTGATTCATCCTAACATTTTTTATTTCCTTTATTGGGTGCATTTAAGCTTGCTAACCCTTTTAATTTCTTTTGATAAGCAAACTAACTTATTTCTACCTTATATCCTCCAATGGCTCAGATTAAACTTATGAGCTCATTTTTATTCTCTACCTAACTACTGATCTGCCAAGATTAAATGGTTTGGTCAGATCTTTATTCACTAACTATCATTACATGAAATTTAAAGGCATGAATGACCAAGATTAGACTGTATGATCATCATGAATTGTGGCATTTCGGACAAGCTGCACACAATTTTATTTGCACAAGTAAAGTAAACTAAGAGTAGTGTGGCATTTGAATGTGCAACGCTTTCAAAATTTATTTTTGTTTCTTTTTGTGGGGTTCATACTTTATATCCTTCTTTGATTTTTCTTTCTTTTGATCCTTTGATTATTCCTTTAGGACATACCCTCTTTTAGTTTTTTAATATGGGAAAACATTTGTAGAAAAGCAAAGGTATGTACAATATTACAAGACTAAACATAGCCAATTCAAAATTATGATCCCTATTATTATAGGACCCTAACAAAGAGTAAAAATTATCTACAACCTCCTAAAGAAGTTTGTAGAGGTCCACAAATGTCATTGTGAACCAATTGCAAACACTTGTTTGCATGCCATGAACTTGCTGGAAAACTCTCTCAACTTTGTTTCTCGTAAATGAAAGCTTCACACCTTGCATTTTCTTTCTTAAAGGTTGGAAGTCCTTTAACCATTCCCTGCTTTTGAAGTTGAGAGAGACTTTCAAAGTTTAAATGCCCATATCTAACATGCCACAACCTTATTGGTGAAATATTTGTACTTGTTGCTCCTGCAAAATCAGAATTTCGTGGAATGAATGTTCCTTTCGTCCCTAGAAGTTTTCCATCTTCATATCCTATCATGACTGTCTTCATATGTTGTTTCATGGAGTTGATTTTTACTAATCCATCCTCCATAACAACCTGATGTCCTACTTGTCGAATCGTGACTAATGACAACAAATTCTTCTTGAAAGTTGGTACATACCAAACATTTGAAATTCGTTTTTTTCCAATGCCAGGAAGATAAAATTTTACTACACCTTTTTCACAAGGATTGTGTCTTGTATCAACGACAAGAAAGATTGAATTAAGATGGCATTGTTGAAAAGTCCAAAAGAAGTCATGTCATATGTTGTGTTGCCCCTGTATCTAAGATCCAAGCATCTTCATAATCACTTTTAAGATATGTGGAGACCTGTAATGTTGTTGATTCTAAACTTTGATGTGTAGTAAAGACATATTTTGAGCCATCGTCTTCTTGATTATTAGCAAATTGTGCCATATGTTGTTGAAACTTTCGAATTTTTTCAATAGAAGTTCGATAATCTTCACCATAATGACCAACTTTGTTACATCTTCAACAAACAACTTGATTGAAATCTTTGCCTCTTCCTTGACTTTGTCCTTTGCCTTTGTTGTGGCCTCTACCTTCATTTTGTCCTCTGCCTTGACTTTGTCCTCTTCCTTGATTGTTACCTCTGCGTTGACTATTGCCTCTGCCTTGAATGTTGTCTCTGCCAGAACTATTGCTTTTGCTGAAGTTGTTCACTCTACCTTGACTTCTACCACGACTTTGTCCTCTATGTGCTCCTTGATTTTGATTGTTGTGCCCTCTTCCTCTTCCTCTACCTCCAGAATTTTTAGTTGAAGATATGTTAATGCCAACTTTTGTAAAGAAGATGTCTTCCCCAATTTGTTTCTTCTTTCCAAAATTTTCGTCATGTTGAGCTAGCATTTCACTTAACTCATCAAATTTTAACTTTTCTAGCTTTCCATTTACTTGTAAGGTTTCCAAGAAATGTGTATATGGAGAAGGAAAACCAGCAATCAAAATAGTAGTCATGAAACTAACATCCACTCCTTAAAATCCAGCTTTTACTATTTCCTACTTAATGTTTTTAAGTCTGGAAATGTATTCAAGTACATCTCCCCCTTCTGTCAATTTTCGTTGAAGCAACTTCAACCAATGTTGCGAACATCGGCATCGGGATAAAATCGGCAAGGGTCTGGAAAACCAAAAAATCGTAAAAATCAGGAAAATATTGGTAAAAATCAGCAAACATCGGCCAAATTAAGATGCCATAAAAATATCTTTAAAAATCGGCAAACATCGGCTAGGCCAAAAAATTCTGATTTCGAGATAAAATCGGGATGTTCTCGAGATGTTCGCAACACTAACTTCAACTGAAGACCAACTCTCTTAGATTCGAGTTGTGCATCAAATAAATCTAAATGTTCTCCAGACAGACCATGCATCAGAAGCATTTTCAATGTGAACATACATTTCATCATTAACTGAAGATTTAATTAATGCTAATGCTTTGGCATTTTTTATTTCCCATTTAGCTAGTGAGTTTGTTTCTGTAGGTTTGTTTGGTTTAACATCACCATCACATACATCTTACCAAAGTTCATTGTAAATCAAAGTGCTTTCTATGCGCCTTTTCCATGTCTTGTAATTCTTTGAGTCTTCAAGTTTGTCAGACTCAGAAAATAAATTTACCATCTTAGACATTGTAAAAGTATATGTATGCACCAATATGGATCATGCACCGCAAAAAATAAAATGGGCAATGCACCATAAGTAGCACCACACACAAAAAACAATCTATCGGGGCTTGGCCTTGACCCTTGTATAGTCGTTTGAGGAGAAAAGTGACTAAACTTTGCACTTGGCTCTAGTCAACTTCTCTAAAAAATTTACAATGAAATTTAAAAATTTGACTTTTTACAATGCTCTTGCATTTTGACTTCTTTGATTGTCGCTAGTTAACTTTTCAGACCCCCCTTGAAGTAAAGAAATTACTTCGAGTTACAATTTTATCACTCCAAATTTACAAAAATTCACACCTTATCTCTCCACTAAAATAAAAAATTTCAAAATATAATCACACCTTATCACTCCAAATTTACAAAAAGAAATCACACCTCTATTGAAATTTACCTTATTACTCCACTATATAAAAAAAATACCAACACTCCTTATCTCTCCATTTCAAAATTAAAAACATATCTTCTCTCTCGAATATTTAACTTTACCTGAACTTTATTTTAAATGGGCGAAAAGGGAATATGGTGAATTACATCGAACTCCAAAGCAGAGCAAACGACTCAATGATTTTAATACGTCTCCTCAATGTAATTTAAATTCGGACATCAACAAATTTCAACATAAACTGCTCAGACTTCAACGTAGATTTCTAATGTATATTGCATTCAATTTTGCAATCTCCTCTTGTACCACTCAGAAAAATACAATGCTCCATGCTACACGGGTCACAGAACAAATTTACACAGGTTTCATGCTCCAACTTGCGGTTTCCTCACGGCACACCAATGCACCAAAGACTCAATGCAGTAGATTCACGCCTTAAATCTTCTCTCGCTCACGGCCCTCATTAATACACGTAGCTCCT
Source organism: Pinus albicaulis (assembly GCA_034641835.2). Lineage (NCBI taxonomy): Eukaryota > Viridiplantae > Streptophyta > Pinopsida > Pinales > Pinaceae > Pinus > Pinus albicaulis. The sequence continues at coordinate 608,355,704 of CM076571.1, read as the reverse complement.
CACGCTGGTTCTTTCACTGGTCTCCCACACTGGAGGTCGTTCACTCTTACGCTGGTCTCCCACTCTTTCACTCTTACGTTGTCCAAAAGTTCTTGAGTGATTCTTTTGCGGATATTAAGTTGCTCAAAAATGCCTTTAAATGAAACAATGTATTATTTTAAAAGCTTTGCGCTGCTCTGAACTATGCTCATGGTAGTTGACCACGTCTATTGGACCCACTGGTTCCTAATTTATGTCAAAGCATCTTTGTTATGGCTCCTTGGAAAATGTTTGTGGAAATTGTTAGCACTCCACCAGTTCTCCGAAGGTTGAGAAGGAGACCAGCAAAGGTAACCACGGACCACTTTGACTTAGTAGCTAGCCCTACAAGGCTGAGAGGGCTCTCTCAATGAAATCACAGCCAATTGACTGCATCATGAAAGATTTTAGGCTAGGCATGCAGATTAGGGTTTGATTTGATTTTGAAGGTTTGTGTTGGATGGTGAATTAGGTCTAGGAAAAACTAGGTCAGGGCTCTGAAAATCATATTTGCAGAGATGTAATGGGGCAAGGTAGGCACACACTTTAGCACTTTACAGGTATCTTGGTGAATATGGTAGATTGATAGGGTTTCAAAACGAGCATGAATATCACGAATTCGTTTATATCAGAAGAAAATGAAACAAAAATGTGAAAGCTTCTCCAAAACAGAGCATTGAATCAATGAATTCTGCTTATCAAACTTAGAAATCAATCACATAAGACATGAAAATGGAAATGGAAGGTACAATACATTCAAACATATGATCACAGAAGAAGAAACACCGCTAAAGCACATACCACATGAATCCCACCACAATAGCTGCAAATTTTGTTTATTATGTTCCTGCCAAATTCACAAAGTACACTAGTGTTCAAGTTTCAATTCCATAGCATTCAACCTTTTAAACTGATTACAAACTACCTCATATAGCCACTGAGGTCGAAATCCTCCCTTAGAGGTCGAATTTGCCAGCAAGAAAACCAAATACATGCATCTATCCAAATTCTTCTACACACTAGGGAGGTTACTTAACAAATTCCTCCTTTATCTAACCATCAAGAGACATATCCTCAAAGCAATAAATGGAGGATAATACACCTATTCAACTCCATTTTTACCATTTACATTTACATTTTGACTTTTACAATCATCTACTTTCACCTTTTGACTTTTACAAAAGTCAAACTAGAAATTGGAGAAAATTACACAGTGAAAATTTAATTAAAATCTCATAAAATTGCAGAAGCGTAGTGCCGTCTTAGAGGCCATTTTTAGGCACCTTCCTGATGTCAAAATTGAAATCTGAAAGAACGGTAACTAGCCTTGTCTGTCTAGTTTACATAACATCTTGAATTTTTGAAAATGACCCATGCGTAGGCCTTCAAAAACTCCTTCTCCCAAGGTGTCTCCAGAAGCGTCGCGCCTCTGCAAAATTTGTGGCAAAAGTATGAAAAAGGTGAGGATTTTTGAGTTTTTCATCAAAATTAGAAGTTGTCATGAAAACCCAAGTTCAGATTACGCATGTGCTCATCAATATACACCCATCCATGCACAAAATTTTTGATTTGGATGCCCTTGGAGAAAGGGTCGCGCCTCTACGCGGAGCTTCTGTGTGCCAAATTTTGCAATTTTTCAAAAAATTTCAAAATGCTCCAAAACTTTCAAAATTTGTTCCTTGACTGCTATGGATGATAGGCTTTAATCCAAGGATGGTTTAGCCACCAATTTCACTCCTTGGCCCCTTTTTCTCGACTCCCTGTTGGCTAAAGAAATAATATCTGCTGAAACACTTAACTCTATACCTGCTATGCCAGCCTTGTCTATGCTGAAATTGTGGGCAAAAAGGCTTGTCAAAGGAACATGGCAGCCAACCTATGTTATCTTCTCACAAAACTTCATACAACCAACATTTCTAAAACATCTTTGGGCAAATGGAGAAGCATTGATTTCTCTCAGCTTGGATGGCTCAAATCTTGAATGATGTCCTCCCTTGTGCACTTTCTTTTCGCTCTCTCTTTCACTCTCCATGAAATTTTTTGAAGGATATTACCCTAGCCAGATGATCTTGATGGAAAAGATGGATTTTAGGGTTTAAATGACAAGGACATGGTGATTTGAAAGCAAAGCTGAGTGTAATAATGATGTGGGAGTTTCCTCAAAGGTTTTGAGAAAGCAAGGTGAAGTATGATGTTAAAACTGTAAGTCTATTTCATGAGATGAATATGTGGAAGTGAAGGGTTTGTCAATTCTTGCAATGAAAATGTAGTGAAAGACTAGGGTTTGATGAATTCAGTGATGAATGACTAGTGAATGATAGGAAATGTTAATTTAGGGGTTCATAGAGGATAAGTGATAGTGTAAGATAGTAAAAGCTAGGATTCCTTCACTAAAAGTTAAAACAATGGAGAATGAAAACTGCTAAAAAACTTTGTTGGAGAAAACCTTGAAAAGAAATCACTTTATCCTTGATGAAATTACTTGAAAAAATGGTATAGATGATCACTGACTGTTTGTAGAAGCTTACGAGTATTTGAAAATTCTTTGGAAGTTGAAAAAATCGGAAATTTGTCTTGAAACCATAAAGAAACCTTTCCTTTCAGAACACTGCAAATTTCACAAAAGGGTCGCCCAAAAGGTAATTTCTCTTCATGATAGTGGGATGGCCCACCACATGTCTTTCACTTTACTTTGAAAACTCGTAGCTTTGAAACTTTCTTATGCAGCTTTAGGAACATGATGAACTTATTACATATTTGAAACATAAATTACATTTTTAAACCAAACTTTATTGAACAAATTTACCTATTACCACTCCTCCAATTGTTGGATTTTATGTATGAAATGACAATTTTGGTGACTGAAACCCTAATGACCTAATCGAGACACTGAGTTGAATGAAATCATGATGAGGTTGACTGAAGTGATGATGATGACCTTTCAATGATGGTACACTTAGCTGAGTGATGACAGGGACCAACAATTTAAAAATTTTGGAAGGAGTGGAAAATAGTCCTAGACCTAATGCCCAATGACCAAAGTTTTGCTTGAAGACCTAAGGAAATGACAAAAATTTGACTATGAGACCCTAACAGGACACGATAAGAGCCCATTGATCACTGGTGACAGGATGTAAACACTGACACTAAAAGAAGTCATCAATACTGCAAAATATGTGGAAGTGCACAATTTCACAAGATCCAAGAAGTATGAAATGAACTGGAATATTGGGTAGATCAATTCCCTTGTGCTTCAACTAACAATCAACTCGTTTATTATGGAGATTTCTTAGTTTATTGGGATTTAGTTGGTCCCTTTCCAAGAATTCCTCTAGAGTAAACTCATCAAGGAGATTGATATGGACTGGAGTTGGATAAAAACAAAGAGAGATAATAATGCCAAAAATGGGGGATTTAAAAAATCACCAAAAATGGGGGTTTAAAAAAAATATTTTAATAGAGAGTCAAAAACATCCCTTTTTTATGAATAATTTTAATAATTATTAATAAAAAAATGAAACTGTAATTGATTCAAATAATAAGATTTATTTTCCTTAAACAAACGCTGAACAATGTGCATACGAATCAATAGCTGACCAATTCAATGGAGTTTTCCAAAAGCCTGCAAAGTTGGAATCTCCTTCACACCATTTGCATCACCAATGCTTTGATACCACAATAATAACAGAAGTGTCCAAAGAGACACAAATTTTATTAATAAGGAAAAGAAAATTTCATAAAATCTGCAAGAGCTTACACACGATCACTCAACACCCTTGCAAGTGGAGAGAATCAAGCTTTAAATAAGCTTGTGTCATAAACTAATTTTGTTATGGATCACTTATTTCATTTACAAGTGTCCATTTACATTTAATGCACTTATAACAACACTTCTAACTATTTTCCTAAATTAGTTCCTAAGAAGCGACACCCTTCTACATGTCATATCTTTTACAACAATTAGCTATTCTTTTTTTTCCCCAGGAAAAATCGTAGCTTCTATTAATAAAATAAAAGTTACATGTTGTATATGCTAAGTGCATATTCAGATCAGTAGTGAAACTGTCTATAGATAGCAGTAAAGTAGCAAAAAATAAATACATCCGATAAGTACCTCATAAATACATGTTGTGTATCAGCAATCAATAGTCTGTGTACAAAAATACTATAAGTAATCGGAAACAAAAATACAAAAAATAGCAGCAGTCCCTGATGGGGATTCACCCCATCCAGTGATCAGGGAAAATGGACGGTGAAAGTACTGATAGAATGCATGATCAATCTGCTCATGTATCTCCATGTGTGTAGTCAGTAGGTGCGTCGCCTCCTTGGATAGGAGATCGGAAATCGTGTTCCTCTCCCTGTAAATATGTTGACAAGAAATGTGATCAAAATATGTTTTGTGTTCAAGAACTTCATCCAATATGTTCTGTAGTGTCTGCACGTGACAGGTTGATTGTTGATTGAACCAGTGAATGATAATTTTGGAATCGCCAAATATTTGAAGATCATGACAATTTTTTGTGATGGCAAATTGAAGGAGGTATAGTAGACAGGAGAGTTCAGCAAAGTTATTGTGCCACGTCCAAGTCCAATCTTGACTTTGTAAAAATGGTGAGGTTTGTGATGAAGTAGGAAACCACCACCACATCCATGTACTTGTGCAGATCCGTCGAAGTAAATCCAAGGAAGGGATGTATCAATAAACTCAAGGGTGATAGCCCGACGCTGTGGAGGTGGTGGATCATTAGGTATTAAATGGTAAATGAAAATGATGCGGGCAGCAGATGAGGACCAGTGATGTGGTGTATTATGGAATATGGTCCAGTTGCGGGCCATCCAGATGCTCCAGCAGATTAAGATAGGAAAATTACGCAGCTTGTGGGGTTGTGCAGATATCCACCAAGTCTCCCATGCATTTGAAAGAGATAGCCCCTCCCAACAAAGATTATGACTAATAAAGGAGTTGATAAGGTGCCAGAGTTCATGTATAGCAGTACAGTGGAGAAAGAGATGTAATGTGTCTTCAGCAGCTGCATTACATAATGGGCATCTATTGGGACCAATAGGTGATCTTTTCTGGAGGTTGGCCCCCGAGCGTATTTTATCAGTGAGAATGCACCACATCAAGAGCCTTGCTTTAGCAAGTCCCTTTAGTTTCCAGATATTGCGCCACCATGGGAGTAACGAGTCAGGCCTATCACATCGATAAATGTGAATATACCCCTCTTTGGGAGTGTCTAAACCCTGTTTTGAGACAGTCCATATGAGTTCATCTTCCTGGTCAACCATTCTGACTCGCGTATCTCTTAATGCATCTAGATAGGCACTCCAAATCTCTACCCATTGTTGTTGGAGTTGTAATTCCAGGTGGTCTAACCAACCTTGTGTGAATAAAGTGGAGCGGTTTCTATCAGCAATGTGATCAGTGTCTGATATCTAGCACGATTGAGGGAGTCAATAAGTGCAGGCAGGAGGAGGTGTGCATTTCCGCATCCTGACCAAGGATCCCATCCAATACGAACCCTGGAGCCATTACCGATTTTCCAGGCCAAATCTGAGTTGATGTGTTAAATAGAGCCCAATACAACACGCCAAATCGTAGAGCAACTAGGGTGGTGCACCGGTAGTTGACGGAGCCATTCAAGTGGGCTGAGGGGGTGAATGTATTTCTGTATGACCACCCTGGTCCATAAGTTATTTCTAGTAAGAATCTGCCATCCAAGTTTAGCAGCAAGTGCCTATGCAAAGGTCGGAAGATATTTGATTCCCCAGCCACCTCAACGCTTTGGTAAAGCAATACGAGTCCATATAGTCTAGGCAAAGGTGTGTCCTTCTTTAGCGCCAAGCCATAGAAATTTTCTACAAATCAACTGTATCCTATGTAGAATTCCTTTAGGTATCCAAGCCAAAGACATCCAGTAAACCGGAATGACCTCTAAAACAAATTTGATAAGTATCAGTCAACCAGCCCTTGATAGCCAGCGGTGGCACCAATTGTTCAGTCTTTTTTCGATCTTGGTGATAAGCCAATTCCAGTTTACAGTTTTATAGCTTACTGGTTTAAGATAAAACCCCAAGTACTTCAATCCATCTTCAAATCTGGTGAGGGTGAATGGGAATCTCTGCTGAGCAAAAAGGATCTCATGTGGAGAGCATCCATGGCATGTCAATGTAGATTTGTTGTTATTACATTGCATATCAGTGGCAGTACAAAAAAGTAGCAGGATGGATCTCACCACATTAGAGTCACCAAGTGTTCCCGACAAATAGTAAGTGTGTGAGCACACAATTCGCCGAGATGTGAATGCCTTTCAATCTGCCACGATCCCTTTCATCTATGATAAATCTGCTGAGGCCCTCCATAATCAAGAGAAAGAGAATGGGGGATAACAGGCATCCCTGTCAAAGTCCCCGTTCGGCATGAAAGAAATTTGTTGCAGCCCCATTAATGAGAATGCTATAAGAAACTAAGGTAATGCAACACATAATCCAATTAATAACCTGTATAAGAAATCCCAGATGAGTAAGAAGCATGCGAATATAGAGCCAGCGAGCTTGATCAAAAGCTTTTACTAGATCTATCTTGAGGATCATCCCTTTGATCTTCTTAGTGTGCATAGAATGTAGTCCTTCTTGTGCAATGCCAATAGCATCGTGGATCTGTCGATTTTCAAGGAATGAAAATTGTTGAGGTGAGATGAAATTAGATAAAATAGGCTTAAGCCGATTAGCAAGAATCTTAGCCATAATCTTGTAGATACAGTTGCATAATGAGATCGGACGAAAGTCTTTGAGAGTAGAGGGATGATCTGATTTGGGGATAAGGGCGACAAAGGTAGCATTAAAAGCCTCATAGATGTGCCCGGATTGTCGGGTCTCTTCCACAACCTCCAATAGGTCCCGTCCCAGCAACTCAAAGAATGCCAGATAAAATTCCATAGACCATCCATCAGGTCCAGGGCTCTTATCCTTTTTGAACCATTCAAGGACAAATTCTAATTCCTCCATCGTTACAGGTGCAAGGAGATCATCAGCAGCTGGGGGATCCACATATCTAGGAAATAGGGAGGCCACCTTGATAATCTCAGCCAATGAGGGCTGTAGGGGAGCCTTATAAATATCTCGAAAATGAGTGATACCTTTCTGTGCAAGTTGTGTGAAAGTAGAAGCAGAGGTACAATCCTCATTGTCAAGTTCCCAAAAGGTATTGATGGCCTTTCATCCCCTTGCAAATTGATGGAAGAATTTGGAGTTTTCATCACCTGCTTTGATCCAGGTGGCACGACTTTTCAGTGTCCAGACTTCATCCCCATTTTGTAGAATCTTTAGTCGATCAGATTCCAATTTAATAAGTTGTGATTTCTCATCTTCTGTCGCAAATCCTCCCCTAATAGAGCACTCCAATCTGTGGATATCCTATTCGATTGTTGTCAGGTATAGATCCTCCAATCTTTTCTTGTTCCTAGCCCAAGTTATTGACTTCTTTTTAATGGAGAGAATTCTGTGTGCAAATATGGAGGATGACAAATGTAAGCTTTGTGGTGGAGGAAGCCTCCACTGTGATTTCACTAAATTGATGTAGTCTGCATCTTGTAGCCACACGGAGCAGAATTTGAATGGTGTGACTGGCTTGTTGAAGGCCCCAATGATTTCCAGGTATATCAGAGAGTGGTCGAAGATACCTCCTGAGCTGATCCATTGTCTGAACGAACCAAGAGTATGAAGTAGATCTTCCTTAATGAGGAAGCGATCAAGCCTGCGAGCAACCATATCAACCCCAATGCGCCTGTTGCGCCAGGTGGGAGAAGGAGAGGTTATGAGGAGATCCACCAGTTGATAGGATGATAAGAGGTGTCTGAAGAAATCAAAGAGTGGATCCGCATGTGAATTAGGTCCCTAAGATTTAAAGATCCAAAGGGAAAAATTCAAGTCTCCAGCCAAAATAATATTGTCAGAACGTAGCATAGATAAATGCATTAGAGATGTCTAAAACTACTGCCTGTTGGTACAAGGGCCATAGACATTGATGATACTGAATTGTAGGCCAAGAGCTTCAGAAAAGACATCCATCACCAGAATGCTAACCCTCCCCCAAACATTCAGAAGTTTAATATGTCGGGGGTTGAAACAAAGGGCAAGTGCACCCGAGCGACCATTAGCATCGATGGCATGTATGGTCCACGAGGGGAGGAGGGGAGAAAGTGCTTGTATGACAAGTTCGAAGGTGCCATGAGTTTCCTGTAGGAGGATGTTGTCTGCAGATGAAGAAGTAAAGAGGGGACTAAGAGCAAGGCATTTTACAGGGCTGGCTAGCCCTCTGCAATTGAATGAGAGACAAATCATTGAGAAACCAGATGTGGGGAATATCTTGCTCTAAGGACCCCCTTCAATGGAGACTTGTGTGCCAGAGGCGACTTCAATACCAGCCTGTAGGATGGCCTTCAAAATATGAGAGTGGCGGCCGCGAGTGGACTTGTGCAAAGTAAAAGGAGGGCCATGATGAGGGCCAAGTCTAGCTGGAGTGTGAATGTGCGGGCGCAAATTGTAGGAGTGTGTGGAGGAGGATTCGGATGGTTCCAAAGTAATAGATGGGGGGGGGGAGCGATGGGGGAAGTGAAAGAGGAGCAGATGAACAGGTGGGGAGGGGTAAAGATGAAAGGTTAGGAATGTTGGGGGAGTAGGGGTAAAAAGGAAAGGTGAGGAGGAAGGGGGGCAAATAATAGAAGAGGTAGAGAATCCAGCAAGGGAGGGCTCCGTGCACTAAATACATGCAGTAGACAAAAAAGATAAATATGAGAAAGGAGGTAAAGAGGGAGTATCAGTGTCCGAAGAGAAACCAGAAAGTGTAGTAGCTGTCATGGATCGAGTGACCCTGGATGGGGAAGCCACACCCTCCAAAGTAATGTCCTCCTGCAAAGTGGTAACTGAGTCGAGAGGAAGCCAGAATGCTGTGCCTGACGTTGCAGTGAGACAGATACCGGTTCTATAGGATGCGAACCACCGAAAGATCGAGTACCAAAAGCTTGTCCATTTAATGGACAATCTTTAAAAACATGACCAACCTTGTGACAGGATCGACAACGGAATGGTACCCCTTCTTAATCCAGAATCTGTGTCCGGGTGGTATTGCGCCATTGAATTTTGAAGGATTCTTCGAGCCCTTCCCTAGTATCTAGATGAACCAGAATGCGAGCAAATGCCATCTTGCCTGATTCAATATAGGAGCGATCATGATCCAAATAAGTGCCCAGAAGATTGCCAATATCACTGAAAATTTGTTCGTTCCATAAATGTAGTGGGAGTCCAGACAAGCGGACCCAAATAGGTCCCGCTCCCAGCTGTTCACTTTCAGGATCAAATAAGGGGCTCCAACGCTTCAGAAGCACTGGAGCCATCTCAATGTGCCAGTATTGCGATAAGACCATATATGTAGGGTCTCTGGTTGAGAATCGGAGAGCAAACCAGCCATTAGTGAAAGTATGAATGGAGGAGAGCTCGTGCAAAAGGCCACCCTAGATCTCTTGAACCCAAAGTTTCAGTCTCTTGACCCCATAGTTACAGCCACGGACACGACCCACCACTACTTCATCCACAGTACCCATAATATCTGCCATATGTACGCCTTTGCCTAGAGTGAGGAGATTGCCACAGTTACAGGACTGAATGCATTTCGTGCGACGAGGGGCGTGAGGGGGCAAACCAGTTGGTAGGGATTCGGTAGCGTCCAAGGTAATTGGAGGTGGCAGCGAGGAGGCAGGAGGGGGGTGATTGGTAGAAGGTGGGGGAATAATAAAGCAGACGGATGGGCGGCGAGGGGGAGCAGCATCAAGGTCATGTCAAATTTGGGGAGATGTGGGGGTAGGGTGGAGTGTGAGGGGGGAGGGGCCGAGTGTGGGGGAGTTGAGGAAATAGGAGGCGGAGGTGTAGGTGGGAGTGAGCGAGTGTAGGTGAAGGGGGTAGCAGCAGCTGAGAGAGGGAGGGTCTGTGAGAGAAATGCGAGTGATGCAGGGGAAGGAGGACGGGGATCCGGAGAGGAAATAAGGTCCAGATCTGCAGCAGAGAGAATGGCAGGGGAGTTGGGGGTGACGTCAGGGACCAGAAATGAGTCGACGGCAGGGAAAGAATGTGTGGGTGAAGATGCAAATGGAGTGGACCCAGAGAAAGCAGACAAAGTAAATGGAGAAGTAGCCAGGTGTGAAACATGCATACCAGATGAAAAACGTTTAGCTAGGGTCCAAATATCCACATGGGCAAATGGGTCCTCCGAATAATCCACCAACTATTCATCCTGGGCCCCCTCCATTGATAACCACAATAAAAACCATTAATGCCAGAGTCTAATCGGCAATCAGTGCAAAACCATCACGAGAAAACGGCAATGTGTAAACGGTGCAGGGTAGTAGAATGTTGCCGGAAGCAACTGTCGGGGATGCTCAGATATCGACAGTCTAACAAGGCTGTGATCCAATGTGATAACGGGCCGAATAATCAGCAGAGGATCCGTCGAAAGCTAGATGGCGTGGTGAGGGCACAACAGGGTGCCTGTAGTTCATTGTTGGTAGCTGGATAGTTCGTCGCGAGTGTATGAGGCAGTGTATGCCGCCATGAGAACCAACAACAAACAAAACCCTAGGTGTCGTTGCCGCTCCATCTTCTAGCCAATGTTAAACCCCCATGGAAACTACATCGTTCACAACAATTAGCTATTCTAAAATGTATCCAATATTTAATTAAATATTGTAAATAATTGAATATTAGACTCTAAATAATGAAACTATATTTTATGTATTTTGGATCATCTAACAATAATGAACAAAAAGATGAATCCTCCGTAGGTCCGCATGACAAAAAGGGGGATTATTTTGTGAACACATGAATCAGGGAGGATGAGGTTGAGATTGGTCCTCCCTTTCTCCCGGACATTGTTTATATTGACATATCCATCAATACCCTTGGGAAGTAGAATTATCATTTTCCCTTGCATGAAAAGGGGGAGTTGTAGATGATTGATACTCCTTTTAGGGGAGACCCTATCTCTGATAATAATGATGATGAATCAATAATGCCTTTTCTCCTACCTGTCCTTATGATCCCATGTTCAAATCGCTTAAGCATTTAGATTATGATTCTGAGGACGAAAAACCCGTTGAATATAGCACTTCACCTTCCACGTTGCCTTTCCTTCTTGTTCATCATCTTAAGTCATCCATAAGTGATTCACTCGCTCCTTGTCATATGATCTCAAGTGACCATGAGCCCTTTCCCCCTGCTTAGTATAGTGTCAAGGAAGTTGAGATTTTGTGTATTTGGGGTAGCATCAGTTGTGCTCAAGCTCCCAAATTTTGTGGACGGACTAGAGTACAATTGATCTACAAAACCCAGAAAAGGATATGGGAAATTTCATCTGGTTTGGGAAATATTAAATTAATTAATTATTTTAATGTATTTCCTAAGTCTAAACTTAGGGAACTTAAATAATTTAAGTGAATTTAATTAAACATGTGATGAAATTGTCTTAAGTCACACGGATCAAGCTTTCTTTTAATATTAGCCATTGATTCAAGATCTAATCATGGTCGTTGGTTTCCCAACGAGAAAAGTATAAAGGAAAGGCTTGGGGTCATTTGTAAACACACACAGAGGCAGAGCACTGAAGCTAAGCTAAGATTCTAGGGTGGGTTTTCAAAGAATTCTCAGAAGTGTTTCAGCTGCAGAGAGGGGAATTTAGGCCAAGGGTATGATCTGATCCCAGGGTCTAGAATCAACAAGAGGCAGAGATCAGCTCAGAGAGACAGCGCAGAGAAGCAAGAGAGCAGCAGCAAGAAGGGCAGCATCTGTGCTACGCAGGTGTTGCGCAATCCCTCCGAGGACAGCGTGATTCAGCTGGAAGCCCTTAGGGGTTACGCAAAGACCCTAACGGCAGCGTAAGGATTGCGTCACCCAATCTGGGGTAACGCAGCCCTTTCCAAGCCAGCGCTGAGGGACGCAGGGGCTTCAGAGACTAACGCAGAGGCTTCAGGGGCAACGTTAGGGTTTCTAGGGCCTAATTTTGGGTGAGTCTTGTAAATCCCGTTTGAGGGTGTGGATCAGTCATTATTTTGGCTTCAGAACAACCAATGAGTTGTAGATCTATTATTTCTCTATCGGGTTTTCCAGATAGGGAACCCAGATTTTTTTTATTTAGAAAATTCTTAATAATAAAACCCTCGAGCAACTAGCAGACCGGTTTTCCTGCATTGGGTTTTTCCGAGGACTATTTGTCCAGAAAATCACTGTGTCACTTTGTCTGTGTGCATGTACTCTTTCTAGATCTAGATTGGTGAAAGTCTGTTATGAGTTTTGCTTCGATATTAATCTGAATTTATTCAGTTAGTAACTTAATTAAGTAGGAGGAGCATAACCAGATTTAACAGTAAGATTTCTGCGTCAGTGTAAGATTCAAATATTTTCACATGGTATCAAAGCAATTGCAGATCTAGGAGGGTCACCAACAGAAGACTGAAGGTTCTTGCTACAGAAAGCAGCAAGAAGAGCACCAGAAGGGCAGATCTAAAGGGACAGCGCAGTTTTCAAAGGCAGAATCACAGAGAGGGCAAGGTGACGCAGTCTAACGTTGTCTCCTAGCAAACCCACGCATTTACTGCTCAGAGGCAGCTCAGAAACAGCGTTGGATTGGTCTGAAGCCAGCCAGTGTAGCACAGATCTGAATCTCTCAGATCCAGAAAAGACTGAAGCCTAGCTACAGAAATTCAGAAGGTGCTGGTGGGGTTAAATTTCTGAAGTTTTCAAATTTTTAGCCTAAGCACAAGTGACAAAGAGTGGGAGTAGATCAACTTCTCAGAGAGTTTCTAGCCAAATAAACTTGAAAATTGATCAGAGGATCAAAGGGAGCTAAATCATTGTTAATTTCGCAGATTCCCAGCAACGGAAATCAGTTGTCAGAGGGAGCAGAAAGTACCTGTTTCACCAAGGGCCTTAGATCCAGTTCTCTAGCGAAGAGAAAGGGAAGTTCCAACACATTTTTGAGCAGATGGCTCCTCATGGACTGCGTGATCAGGACATATTGGATGGCCTCTCCAACTTCACAGTTTGGAAGGCTAGGATCCTAATAGTCCTTGAGGCATACAATCTAAGAGACCATGCAGAGCAAACTCTGGCCACACCGACTGATGCAGATCTCCTACGGAAGCATAAGGAAGCTGTTGGGCATGCCAAGCGGCTGATCATGGACGGAATTAAGAACCATATTATACCACACATATCTGAGAAGAAGACAGCTAATGAGATGTGGAAGGCCTTAACTTCCCTATATGAAGGAAATTATGTCCAAAGGAAGATGATGTTGTAGACTTAGATGAGGTCATTCATGATGACCAAGGGAGAAGACATGCAACATTTTCTCTTCAAACTGCAGTCGATCAGAGATCAGATAACTGCAACGGGAGCTAAGGTGGAAGACGATGTGATGGTCAGGACTGCTCTCAATGCAGTCACAGATGAGTGGGAAACCTTTGTCCAAAGTATCTTGGGCAGAGCGGACCTCCCAGATTGGGACAGCTTGTGGACAGTTCTGCGTCAAGAAGAACTCCGCAGATTCACCAAGAAGCAGTACAGCTCTGGATTGAGCAAAGTGAAGAAGGAAGATAAAGAAAATGCAGCCTTGGCATCAAAGAGGCGGCAGGGAAAGAAGAAGGATTTGTCTAAGAACAAGTGCTTCCAGTGTGGTGAAATGGAACATTTTCCCAACAATTGTCCTTAGAAGAAAAGGGACAAGGAAGCTTCTTCTTCCAAGGCTGTTGTGGCGGATGATGGGTCAGAAGATGATGCAGCCATGAGAGCTCATGAATCACAAAGGTGGGGTGACATGGATCTGTAGAGGAGCTACAGGATGTAGGGCGCGATCCTTGAGCAGCTCATCTCTTTGATCACATGCGAGCTACAACAACCTTAAGACAGTAACGGGACAAGTGGAGCAGTGGGTGCATAGATCATAGATGAAATAGAGGAAGATCTGAAGGCTGGAAAAAGCAAATGCAGCAGAAGCGTAGGGGTTGATGTGACTTCAGCAGCACAAAGCAGAGCTGCTTACGCAGAGCAAAGTTGTAGCAGCGTAGATGGCTTTAGGAGGACAGCACAGTGCAGCAACAGCGTAAGAGATTTTAGCACAAGGGGTTGATGTGACTTCAACAGTGCAGAGGGAGTCTACTTACGCAGTGCATAGTTGTTGTTGTGCATCATCCTTCAGATGCCAGCACAGATCAATAGCCTATAGAGCTTCAGTGATGAGGATACAACCCAACTAACTTGTTTGTCAAATATTGGGTAGGAGATTCAGTTGTTTCTCTCAACAACTGAAGTTGCAGTGCAGCATATCAGCAGTGACAGTGCTATGAGCAGCATACATACAGCAAATTGAGAGGGAGTTGCAGTACAGATGTTGTAGTGGCAGTGGCAGAGTCATGAACAGTAGTACAAAATGGAAGCAGCATTGCAAAGTTGAGTGGCAGCAGGCCAAGCATCAGCAGCACAAAACCAATGCCCAAAATCTTGTAATGCATAGTGTGATGCATTGTTAGAGCACACTCTTGCTGCTAAGACTGAGTGTTGAGATTTTGTGTATTTGGGGTAGCATCAGTGGTGCTCTAGCTCCCAAATTTTGTGGAGGGACTAGAGTACCCTTGATCTACAAGACCCAAAAAAGGATTTGGGAAATTTCATCTAGTTTGGGAAATATTAAATTTATTAATTATTTTAATGTATTTCCTAAGTCTAAACTTAGGGAACTTAAATAATTAAACTGAATTTAATTAAACATGTGATGAAATTATCTTAAGCCACACGGATCAAGCTTTCTTTTAATCTTAGCCATTGATTCAAGATTTGATCATGGTCGTTGGTTTCACAACAAGAAAAGTATAAAGGAAAGGCTTGGGGTCATTTGTAAACACACACAGAGGCAGAGCACTGAAGCTAAGCTGAGATTCTAGGGCATGTTTGCTAAGAATTCTCAGAAGTGTTTCAGCTGCAGAGAGGAGAATTTAGGCCAAGGGGATGATCTGATCCCAAGGTCTAGAATCAGCAAGAGGCAGAGATCAGCTCAGAGACACAGCACAGAGAAGCAAGAGAGCAGCAGCAGGAAGGGCAACATCTGTGCAACGCAGGTGCTGCGCAGTCCCTCCCTGGACAGCGTGATTCAATTGGAAGCCCTCAGGGATTACGCAGAGACCCTAAGGGGCAGTGTAAGGACTGTCACCCAGTTTGGGGTAACGCAACCGTTTACAAGCCAGCACTGAGGGACGCAAGGGCTTCAGAGATTGACGCAGGGGCTTCAGAGACTGACGCAGAGGCTTCAGGGGCAGCGCTAGGGTTTCTAGGGCCTAATTTTGGCTGAGTCTTGTAAATCTCATTTGAGGTTGTGGATCAGTCATTATTTTGGCTTCAGAACAGCCAGTGAATTGTAGATCTATTATTTCTTTGTTGGGTTTTCCAGATCTGGAACCCAGATTTGTTGTATTCAGAAAATTTATAATAATAAAACCCTCCAGCAACCAGCAGACCAGTTTTCCTGTATTGGGTTTTTCCGGGGACTATTTGTTCAGAAAATCACTGTGTCACTTTGTTTATGTGTGCATGTACTTTTTCTAGATCTGGATTGGTGAAAGTATGTTATGTGTTTTGCTTCGATATTAATCTGAATTTATTCAGTTAGTAACTTAATTAAGTAGGAGGAGCATAACCAGATTTAACGGCAAGATTTAGAAATTTTCACAGAGCCCCTCATTGAATATTCTTGATCTCCTTGGACACACCCTCAGGGTTTTGATCACTCCATGATCTCCCCTCTTCAATGTGACCATCACGTTGAGGAACCTATCTGTTGCACTCCTTCATTCCCTTGCCCTTTGTTCCCCTCCCGTCATTACCTTGTGGCCTGTACAAAGCACAATATTATGATCAATGATTGTGATAAGAAGTTCTTGAGGGTAATCATTCATTCCACCATTGCATACATATGTTGAATTCTTAGTTAAACTGAGAGGTGGGGGGTGAATCAGTTTAACACATACATGAGCTTTTTAAATTTTTCATCAGTTAATTTACAGCTTACTTTTATAATCAATCTTAGTATATGAACAGTCTTAATGTGTTGCAGCAAGTATTAAATTAATGCGACTTCAAACTTATTATGAGAGCAGCAAACATTAAGCAGATTTGGTAAATCATCTCAGTACACAGGCAACACAGATAGAGACAGCAGATTTAAGTGGAAACCCATAAAGGGAGAAAACCACAACTTATTATTGTTGTGATGCAAAGCCAAGCTCCAACTCCCTCTCACCACTGTTTTTCTGCAGGCACCAACCTACAGGAGGCTCCAACCTCAGTCAGCTACTACTGACAGCTATCAAGTTTCAACTTGATAGGGAAGCTCCAACTTCCTCAATTTACCAAAAGAATTGTTTGCTGATTTACCTCAGATATCACCTCTGTTTTGTAGCATCTCTTTCTGCTCCTCTCTTCCTAATCTCCTCTGCCTCAGTTTTCCAAACTCTGCATTCTCTCTTCTCACTCTCTCTAACCTCTTTGTACATATCAAGATGATATTATTTATAGAAAATTCCTGATGACTGTTTGTTTTTCTCTTGGGGATTAGAAACGGATAGCCATACCTCTTAGTCTTCTGCCTTCTCATTTCTTTTCCAACTCACTCAGATAATTATAACTGTCTGTACTAATTTGAAAATTCCAGTGGGATATTTGTTCTCTTCTGGAGACTTGCCAATGCATCACAACAATATAAATCAATTAGAAACATTTACATTCAATTACAATGAAAACTCCAGCTCACTCATTCAGCTTCTTGGCTCGCTGCGCATTTGTCTTTTCTTTGACTGTGTCTTTGTCCCTTTTGGCTGTATTTGTTTCCTTATTCACTGTCGCAGGGTAACGGCCATATGCCATACATATGTAACTGTGCTTTTCATTTCATGTTAATTGATTCTCAGCACAATAATAACAAGGCGTTTTGATATGTGCACTGTTGTGGTGTAGCTACTATGTATCTGTAACAACGCCTTTTATATATAACACAACTTCCGCTCTTGGCATACAAACTGCCGCGTTCAATATAACAATATAGAGTCGTTTTGATACATAAAAATGCCCTTTCGGGCCCACTTGCCGAATATTTCCGATTGCAATTAATCGCAATCGCAACTTGCATTTGCATGTTCCGATGCCCTGCTCCTTCTCCGATGCGATGAAACACTGCTTACCGAAACTCAACCATATATGAGTCATAGTTTATAAGCCCATCGAGTTCGAGATTCAATCGCAATCGCAACTTCTATTGTCATGCTCCGCTGCCATACATTTTTCCGATGCGATGAAACACTGTTTACTGGAACTCAACCATATATGAATCATAGTTTGTAAGCCCATCGGGTCCAGAACTCAATCGCAATCGCAACTTCTATTGTCATGCTCCGCTGCCAAGTTTTTCTCCGATGTGATTCATACGAGTCCCACAAGGTTAATAAAAGCTCTTCTGTCAATTCTATTTATCATAAAGTATGTGTTTGCCAATGGTTTAAAGCCAACATTGCTCGTTGGGCCCACGCTGCATTGCACCCTACCTTTATATATTGCGCACTGTATAAATATATATATGGTTTGGACCTTTGCATATAAGGCGCAACATGAATAAGGCGCTGCATATATATAAGGCGTCTGCTTCCGCTTTAATGTATCCTCCAGCTGGGGTAATGATTCTCGGAATAAGTTTTATATATATCTTCCGGCTTGGGTTATGATTCTCGGAATAATATATAGGGGGGGGGTCCCACAAAGGTTAATAACCTCTTTTTCCCATTCGGTTTATTATAATGATCCATGCCTTGGAATATAAACTTCGACTTTGATTAAACCCGACTTCCGACAATAATAACCTCGGCCTTTTCATTTGGCGTAATGTATCCACATTCTATATATATATATATATACATCCTTCCTAACTCAAATGTTAAAGCATATAAAGAAACTTTGGCGTAGATTAAGTCCCAGCACTAACCTTTATAATGTTCGGGCCCCAACATTTAACATACCTCTGTGTAACTTCGATCACGATCCAACGGTTATAAGCCTGTCGCATTGCTTCAGCTGATCCGACAGATATCGCTTGCCTTAAATGCACGAACAATAATGCGCGATGAGAGTGGTTTTCCGAAATCACTTGAGGCCACGTGTCAGACAGTGTATGGAATCGCTCTGAAATCTTGAATATCGCTTGCCCGACGAAGGCGGTGCGATGAAAACCGGAAACCAACCTTTACTGTTCACTCCGCTCATGGTTCCGCTTCTGCTCACAATTCCGTTTTGTTTCATAAAGATAGTCACGTTTTCATTGTATATAATCTCGGTTCAAACTATGTTATATATAAACCCGTCTTGTTTTCGTTATATGTCTCAACATGGCACTTCCGCTTATTATAACGCACATTTCCACTAACACACAGGTTTATTCCCAATCCTCTGTAAACATTTCACTGCTTTGATAACGGCTCTGCTTCTGTTGCTCTATCTCCTTTCTCTATCTCTGCCTCTGCTTTCGCTGTGCCTCTGCTGCTCGACCTCTGCTTCTTTTGTTCGACCGTTTCATCTCCGCCTCTGCTACTGTCCTTTGTCTGTCTCTGCATTTGCTGCTTTCTTTGCCATCAATGACAACATTTCCAACAGTCTCCCCCTTTGGCATTGATGGCAATACACTTTCTCTGTTTGCCTTTGAGGATCCTTTCTCCTGTTGCTTGCTCTTTCTCCCCCTTTGACATCAATGGCAAGGGGTTGCTCATCTCTTAGTGAAGATTCTATCCTTTTTCAACATTTCTTGCATTTCCTCTTTCTGAGATCTTCTGACTTTGTACCCTACTGCTCCAAACTTTGGATTAGATCTAAAATACTGACCCTTTAGCCTTTTTCATTGAATCTTTTATGCTGGTTGTATTCTTGCCATAATCCTTTTGATCCTGAGGACCTGGTTCATGCTTCCCTTGCTGGCTGATCTCCCCCTGGAATGATATTTTCGTTTCTGTTCTCCCCCTGAAACTGTGTTTTCTCTTCATATCAGAGAGTAGCATCTACAGATACTACCCCTAGTCTATCTCTCAAATATTCAAATGGTTCTCTAGCAAGCGGTTTGGTAAATATAACTGTTGTCTGTTCTTTTGTTGGTACATACTCCAGTTTTACTATCTTCTGAGCCACTTGTTCTCGGAGAAAATGATACTTGATTGGGATATGTTTAGTTTTTGAGTGAAGCACAGGATTTTTAGATATACTTATAGCACTTGTATTAGCACATTTGATTGAGATAAGTTCATCAATGCTTACCTTCATGTCTTGGAGGGTTTGCTTCATCCACATGACTTGTGTACAACATGCTGCTGCTGCTATATATTCTGCTTCTGCTGTAGACAGAGAGATAGATGTTTGTTTCTTGCTTAACTATGCCACCAGACTTTCTCCTAAGTAAAATGCACCTCCACTTGTGCTTTTCCTGTCATCCACACAGCTGGCCCAATCTGCATCTGTGTATGCTGTCAAAGTGAAGCTTTTGCCTTTAGGATACCAAAGTCCATACTGTGTTGTTCCTTGTAGATATCTAAATATTCTTTTGACTGCCAGAAGGTGGTTTTGTTTAGGTGCTGCTTGATATCTAGCCACTAGTCCTACTGCTAGCATGATGTCTGGTCTTGATGCTGTCAGATATAGCAGACTTCCTATCATGGATCTGTAGAGTTTTTGATCTATATGAGCAGATCCGTCATCAGCACACAGCTTGCATCCCGTGATCATGGGAGTTGATACAGGTTTACAGTCTTCCATTTTAAACTTTTTCAACATTTCTTTTAAGTATTTTCCTTATGAGATGAATGTACCTGTGTTCTTTTGCTGAATTTGAAGTCCTAAGTAGAAACTGAGTTCTCCAATCATGGACATCTCAAACTCTGATTTCATCTCCTCAGCAAACCCTTTTGCTAGTTCATCTCTGTTGCTTCCAAACATAATGTCACCAACATATACTACAACAATCAGGAGTTCGTTTTCATAGGTTTTTATGTATAGATTGTTGTCTACTCCACCTCTCTTAAAGCCTTGTTTTTGCAAATACTTATCTAGTCTTGAGTACCAAGCACGAGGAGCCTGTTTCAGTCCATAAAGAGCCTTCTTTAGTTTGCACACATAGTCTTCTTTGTCTGTTAAAAAGAAACCTTTCGGTTGTTCCATGTAGACTTCTTCTTCTAGATCTCCATTCAAAAAAGTAGATTTTACATCCATTTGATATACCTTGAAGTCTTGGTAGCATGCAAAGGCCAGAAACATTCTGATGGCTTCCATTCTGGCTACAGGGGCAAATGTTTCATCGAAATCAAGTCCTTCGATTTGTGAATATCCTTTGCAGACAAGTCTGGCTTTATTCCTGATTACCTGTCCTTCCTCGTTCATTTTATTTTTGAATACCCATTTTGAGCCTATGACATTTTTCCCAGTGGGTCTAGGAACTAGTTCCCAGGTATCGTTTTTCTCAATTTGGTCTAATTCTTCATTCATGGCATTCACCCAATACTTGTCCTTGCTGGCTTCTTCAAATCTCTTTGGCTCTATTTGTGATAACATGGCTATGTATACCTCTTCTGTCTGTTTAGTTAGCTGCCTTCTTGTTTGGACCCCTACTTTCTTGTCTCCTATGATCTGATCTTCAGAATGATTCTTCTGAGTGTATCTTGAGGGGGCTTTTGAGCTCAACTCTGCATCTTCTGTTGTCTTGCTTGTTTCGTCATCATTTTGGTTTTCTTCTTCATGATTGTCTGATGGACTGCAACAGTCTGTATCTCTTGTATTGTTTGGAAGTTCTTCATCAAATCTCACATCAATACTTTCTACTATTTTTCGAAGGGTCTTGTTGTAGCACCAGTACCCTTTACTTTTGGAGGCATATCCTAGAAAAATCCCTTCATCTGCTCTTGCATCAAATTTTCCAAGATTTTCATCATTATTCTTTATGTAACACTTGCTTCCAAAGATTCTAAAATGTTTAATTGAAGCTGGTTTCCCATGCCATAGTTCATAGGGAGTCTTGTCACTGCTTGGCCTTAAGTGGGCTTTGTTTAGAATATGCACGGCTATGTGTACTGCTTCTGCCCAGAAGGTTTGAGGAATATTACTCTCTTGCATCATGGCTCTGGCTATTTGCTGTACAGACCTGTTTTGTCTCTCTACTACTCCATTCTGCTGAGGTGTCCCTGCAATAGTAAATTGTTGCTTTATGCCATGTTCATTGCATAGGTCTGCAAAGTCATAATCAGTGAATTCACCTCCTCTGTCTGATCTGATGCATTTCAGCTTGCATCCTGTCTGATTTTCTGCTAAAGCTTTGAATATTTTGAATTTTTCCAAAGCTTCCGATTTATTCTTGAGAAATGCAACTCATGTCATTCTGGGGAAATCATCTATTATCATCATGAAGTAGGATTCTCCACTTGGTGTTTTAGTTCTTGCAGGTCCGCACAGGTCCATGTGCACAAGTTATAGTGGTCTTCTTGTTGATAACTCATCTTTGGCCTTAAAGGATGTGCGAGTCTGTTTGCCTAATTGACATGATTTGCATATGGTATTAGAAGGCCTCTTTATTTCTGGCATGTCCCTGACAACTTTCTTCTTGCTTAGTCTGATGATGTGATCGAAGCTGAGATGTCCCAATCTTTTATGCCATAACCATGACTCCTCAACTTTGCTAAGATAACATGCTTCATCTTCCTCTTTCACAACGTAAACATTACTCTCTGTTCGAACTCCTTTGAGCAGAGTCTTACCTGTGGTGCTTGATCTGACTTCACAATCTTGTGCTCTAAAAAGAACTTCACAGCCTTTATCACCCATTTGACTGACACTCAACAAATTTGTTTTCAGCCCGTCCACAAGTAGTACATCTTGGGCCTTTCCTCTGCCATTGTCTAGGCTGACTGAGCCTTTTCCTTTTATTTTTCCTAATTTATCATTGCCAAAGGTAACATTGCCAGATTTCTTTTCATCAAGAGTTATAAACTTGCTTCTGTCTCCAGTCATGTGTTTTGAGCAGCCACTGTCCAAATACCACTGGCTTTTCAAGTCTTGAGCAGTTAAAGCCAAGTCACATTTATTCACCTTCTTTATCCACTGGAAGCACCCTTTTGTTTGGTATCTTTTGTGGGGTGATGAACTACATCTTCTGAGAGGACATTTGGAAGGCATAAGTCCAACTTGATTGCATACACAGTATTTGGTCATAATTTTTGCAGAATTGTGAGTATGAACAAAATTTCTTTGATTCATAAACCTCCTTGAGGTGTTGAACATCAATATTTGTCCATACTTTCTACACTCAATGATTTTATGGCCAAATTCCTTACAATAAAAACAGTAACCATGGAAACTATTTGCATACCTAATGTAAGGTTGTCTTTTCCATTTGTTTGCTTGAGGCAGTCTCTTCACTGTTTACATCTTTTGTTGGTTTGAATTACTCCTCCTTGTATGACAATATGCAGCAATGTGTCCCAGCTTGTGGCAAACATAACAAGTGGTATTCTTCATAGGAGGGAAGAATCTCCTTTGATGGTTTCCAAATTTGACATACTCAGGGGTCTTAGTTTTTATTACATTCTTTGCTACTAGAGGTTTCTTCTGCTTTCTGTCTTCCTCATTACAGGTTTCTTCTTTTGTAGGAATTGTTTGAGCTGCTTCACCATTCTTCTTTGCTTTTACAAAAATAATCTCTCTGTTTTCCTTTTCTTTGCTTTTACTTGATTCTCCTTCATAGCCAACCCCAGTTTTTATCATAGGAGATCTTTGAGCATCCAGAATTTCGTTCAACTTAATAGAGCTTGTTGTTTGAGAGGAATTTGTAGATAGTTTCCTCTGAGCATTTTCTAATTTCTTCCTCAGACATACAACTTCTTCTTCCAGCTTCTCTTGTTCTCGAGTTTTATCCTTGATTTGCTGAAGTAACATGTCTTCCATCTTCTTGGCTTCTTCAAGCTCTACCTTCAGCTGCATGAGGACTTCTAAGTTTTGTTCTTCTCTTACATACTTGAGAAGAATGTCCTTTTATTTTCTGCACTTCAGTTTGAGTCTGTCAATCTCCTCTAGAGCACTTCTTAGCTACCCCTCAGGGTCGACTTCACCTTCTTCTTCTTCATCTTCTAGCAGGAGTCCTTCAAGTTCTTCTATGGCCATCAATAAAAATTCAGAGGTTCCTTCTTCACTTGAGGGTTCATCTGAATCTTCAAATGCACTGCTGTCTTGTTGAGCATAGAAGGATTTTTTACTGAACTTCTTTCCTTTCTGCCAGTTCTTTGATGTATTTTTCTCTGACTCTTGAGCCTGATTCCTTACTTTCTTGTGAGGACACTTAGCAGCATAGTGTCCAACTCTTCCACAGTTGAAGCATTTGAAAGGAAGTTTACCTTTGTATTTACCTGAGCCTCTACCCAATTTCTTGACAAATTTTGCCTCTTCTTCATCTGAGCAAGAGCATATGTCTCCCTCTTCTTCTTTCTTCTTTTCTGTTTTAAAGGCTGCCTCCCTCATACTTGGCTTCTTCTGTGGGAGCCTCATCTCATATGTTGTTAGATTTCCAAGTAGCTGGTTCATGGTCAAGGTCTCCCAATCAGCTGTTTCTTCTATTGCAGACACCTTGGGATTTAACCTGGATGGAAAATATCTTAGAATCTTTTGCACAATTATACTTTCTGGCATGGTTTCTCCAAGAGCTTTCATATTGTTAACAATTTCTGCAACTTTTAGGATGAAACTGGCAATGTCTTCATCATCATTCATTTTTAAGTTCTCAAACTAGGCTCTATAGACTTGAAGTTTGGCAGTGTTTACTTTCTTGTCTCCCTCATGGATGTTCTCCAGAGTATCCCACATTTCTTTGACAGTGTCTTTGTGCATTACTTTGATAAACTCTGCTTCACACAATCCATTCAAGATGGCATTTATGGCTTTTGCGTTAGCTACAAAATCTTGTTTGGTTTCTTTCTCTGAGTCAGTTGCCTTTGGGGCATATCCTAACTCCACAGCAGCCCAGACTTCTATTCCTAGAGACATTATGTATGTCCTCATTTTGATTTTCCAAAAAGCATAGTTTTCACCAGTGAAAAAAGGGGCTTTATTGGTTGAGCATCCTTCTTTACTAGCCATCTTGGGAACCTACGATCTCCTTTCAGTTGTTAGACTGGTACAAAGGAACTTGCCTCTGATACCAATTGTTGAATTCTTAGTTAAACTCAGAGGGGGGGTGAATCAGTTTAACACATACATGCGCTTTTTAAATTTTTCATCAGCTAATTTACAGCTTACTTTTATAATCAATCTTAGTATATGAACAGTCTTAATGTGTTGCAGCAAGTATTAAATTAATGTGACTTCAAACTTATTATGAGAGCAGCAAACATTACACAGATTTGGTAAATCATCTCAGCACACAAGCAACACAGATAGAGACAGCAGATTTAAGTGGAAACCCATAAAGGGAGAAAACCACATCTTATTATTGTTGTGATGCAAAGGCAAGCTCCAACTCCCTCTCACCACTGTTTTTCTGCAGGCACCAACCTACAGGAGGCTCCAACCTTAGTCAGCTACTACTGACAGCTATCAAGTTTCAACTTGATAGGGAAGCTCCAACTTCCTCAATTTACCAAAAGAATTGTTCGCTAATTTACCTTAGATATCAGCTCTGTTCTGTAGCATCTCTTTCTGCTCCTCTCTTCCTAGTCTCCTCTGCCTCAGTTTTCCAAACTCTGCATTCTCTCTTCTCACTCTCTCTAACCTCTTTGTACATATCAAGATGATATTATTTATAGAAAACTCCTGATGACTGTTTGTTTTTCTCTTGGGGATTAGAAACGGATAGCCATACCTCTTAGTCTTCAGCCTTCTCATTTCTTTTCCAGCTCACTCAGATAATTATAACTGTCTATACTAATTTGAAAATTCCAGTGGGATATTTGTTCTCTTCCGGAGACTTGCCAATGCATCACAACAATATAAATCAATTAGAAACATTTACATTCAATTACAATGAAAACTCCAGCTCACTCATTCAGCCTCTTGGCTCGCTGCGCATTTGTCTTTTCTTTGACTATGTCTTTGTCCCTTTCAGCTCTATTTGTTTCCTTATTCACTGTCGCAGGGTAACGGCCATATGCCATACATATGTAACTGTGCTTTTCATTTCATGTTAATTGATTCTCGGCACAATAATAACAAGGCGTTTTGATATGTGCACTGTTGTGGTGTAGCTACTATGTATCTGTAACAATACCTTTTATATATAATACAACTTCAACTCTCGGCATACAAACTGTCGCGTTCAATATAACAATATAGAGTCGTTTTGATACATAAAAATGCCCTTTCGGGCCCACTTGCCGAATATTTCCGATTGCGATTAATCGCAATCGCAACTTGCATTTGCATGTTCCGATGCCCTGCTCCTTCTCCGATGCAATGAAACACTGTTTACCGGAACTCAACCATATATGAGTCATAGTTTATAAGCCCATCGGGTCCGGGATTCAATCGCAATCGCAACTTCTATTGTCATGCTCCGCTGCCACACATTTCTCCGATGCGATGAAAAACTGTTTACCGGAACTCAACCATATATGAATCATAGTTTGTAAGCCCATCGAGTCCAGAACTCAATCACAATCGCAACTTCTATTGTCATGCTCCGCTGCCAAGTTTTTCTCCGATGCAATTCATACGGGTCCCACAAGGTTAATAAAAGCTCTTCTGTCCATTCTATTTATCATAAAGTATGCGTTTGCCAATGGTTTAAAGCCAACATTGCTCGTTGGGCCCACGCTGCATTGCACCCTACCTTTATATATTGCGCACCGTATAAATATACATATGGTTTGGACCTTTGCATATAAGGCGGAACATGAATAAGGTGCTGCATATATATAAGGCGTCTGCTTCCGCTTTAATGTATCCTCCAGCTGGGGTAATGATTCTCGGAATAAGTTTTATATATATCTTCCGGCTTGGGTTATGATTCTCGGAATAATATATAGGGGGGGTCCCACAAAGGTTAATAACCTCTTCTGCCCATTTGGTTTATTATAATGATCCATGCCTTGGAATATAAACTTCGACTTTGATTAAACCCGACTTCCGACAATAATAACCTCGGCCTTTTCATTTGGCATAATGTATCCACATATATATATATATATACATCCTCCCTAACTCAAATGTTAAAGCCTATAAATAAACCTTGGCATAGATTAAGTCCCAGCACTAACCTTTATAATGTTCGGGCCCCAGCATTTAACATACCTCTGTGTAACTTCGATCACGATCCAACGGTGATAAGCCCGTCGCGCTGCTTCAACTGATCCGACAGATATCGCTTGCCTTAAATGCACGAACAATAATCCGCGATGAGAGTGGTTTTCCGAAATCACTCGAGGCCACGTGTCAGAAAGATGGAATCGCTTCGAAATCTTGAATACCGCTTGCCCGACGAAGGCAGTGCGATGAAAACCGGAAACCAGCCTTTACTGTTCACTCCGCTCATGGTTCCGCTTCTGCTCACAATTCCGTTCTGTTTCATAAAGATAGTCACGTTTTCGTTGTATATAATCTTGGTTCAAACTATGTTATATATAAACCCGTCTTATTTTCGTTATATGTCTCAACATGACACTTCCACTTATTATAACGCACATTTCCACTAACACACAAGTTTATTCCCAATCCTCTGTAAACATTTCACTGCTTTGTTAACAGCTCTGCTTCTGCTACTCTGCCTCTTCTGATGCTCTGTCTCCTTTCTCTGTCTCTGCCTCTGCTTTCACTGTGCCTCTGCTGCTCGACCTCTGCTTCTTCTGTTCGACCGTTTCATCTCCGCCTCTGCTGCTGTCCTTTGCCTGTCTCTGCATCTGCTGCCTTCTTTGCCATCAATGACAACATTTCCAACAACATAGAGGAAAGGCACCACACTTCTAGATTGACTCATGTTCCTTCTCTTTGGGATTCCTCTTACCTCACTTGGAAACCTTATTTTCCTACCTTCGGCTTGCATCATTCTCCATGTGATTGGGTTTGCATTCGCTTTGGGATTTGCTACATGAGTAATCATATAGGCAGTGATATTTATTTGATTTTATGATATGTTGGTTGCACTTTCTTTATGATTACACTTAGTATCAGCATTACTATATTCATGTTAGGGTAGGATGCATTGCATGCTGATTTTTCGTATTAGAACTAACATCATATGATATTATCATGGTAGATTAGTTGCATTTAAATTAAACTTGTATTGTGAATTGAGTTTTCTTTCTTGTTGATTTATATGTATTATGGCATAATATTAAGCATGGGTGATCATAAGACACCAAAAAAACATGTTGCCCCGTGTACTTTGTCTTTGATATGTCCAGGTAACAGGTCTGCGGAACCAAGAGATAGATGGTGTTCTCATGACCTTTGGTCCAAGTAGCTTCGTGCACTTTCCCGAGAGCTCATGTCCCAGTTGGAGCCAAATGTTACCCACCACCTATGGGTAGTGTATATAGGAGAAACTTTTTCTACTAGATGGTTCTCAGCCGACAACTAGCATCTCCTTGCAGCCACTGGATAGCTTAATGTGCCATTTTCTCAGCCACTTGAGCCAGCCATGTGGTCCCTAGACCACTTTTCATGAATGTATGTTTGAAGGTGGGCCTCCCAACCCCAAAGGTATGACTTTTCATTGGTATAGTTGAGTAATTTTCCTTATTTGTCATGGGCACTTTTGGGCATGGATTGGTGGGGGGATTCGACGGAAAGAGTGGATTAGGCTTGTATTCTTGTATCCACTACCCGATTTCGTGGTTATGGTTGTATCCTAGTCCCATGGGTTCTACTTTACTAACCATTTGGCTTTTGGGTTGGCACTACATGGGCAATCCCGATTTTGGTTGCGTGGTCCCGCTTCGCGATACCACCTACATCACTCTCATTCCACTCATTTTAGCCCCATTCATCTATTTTCCGATTAAGGTCCACATGTGTCCACTAGGTACACATAGGGTTAGCTTCCCCCTCCCCTTGTCCACACCTTGGGTCGGGCCTAGAATGATGCTCCGGAGGTTGATGCAATTAAAAAGAAAAGAAAAAACATAATTTGGCCACTCTCAACAAGAAATGTACCACAAAATGCAAAAGATGGTTGGGACATACAAATTTAGCATGTGGGCAAAGGCCAAGCATGAGTTCTACACCTTATCCATGGCCATCACCCTCGTTCCTATGGGCCCTAGATGAGCCCCCTATCATTACGGAACCCAAGATTGTCCCACCCGCTGGTGGGAGATGAACCGCCCCGCGTTAAGGGGTTATCCACTGCTACATATTGCACATCATGCTCTCATCCCCTAGAGCCCCGAGCAATTATGAATAAAAACCAATAAAAAGAAAAAGGGATATGAAGAAGGGTGGAAAAACAAAGGTCGAAGTAACTCGTGTACCACGATTTGCTCCATCCTACACTCACATACCCAGGTGTTGGCTTCCCTTGTCATAGCTACCCTTGTACCATAACAGGTGGTCTAGATAATTCCCCTGATCCCCACTCTGATGCATTACTATATCAGGTGCCACCTACCATTTGATGGATGTACTTGTGAAAGTTCTACTGAAGTATCATGGTTTATTTCTCCTACTTGATTTAAGTTACAAGTTATTTCCAGAATTTAGATTCAGAAAATATCGAAATAAACACAACTACAATCTACACATGCAAATCATTTACTGAATAATAAGCTCATCCAACAAAGTGACACACGGATTTTTGGACATAAGTCCTCGGAAAAAACCAAAGCAGGAAAACCGGTGCAGCAGATATGAGGGTTTATTTTCTTAAGTAGATTCTGAGTATAGTAAATCTGGGTTCCAGATCTGGAAATCCTGACAGAGAATAAAAGAAATCAAATCTGCAGCTAACCTGTAGATCTAGGACCAACTATTTGACTAATCCACGCCCTCAAACGGGATTTACAAGACTCAGTCCGGATCTGGCCCTAGAATCCCCAGCGTTGTCCCTGAAGCCCTAGCGTCACCCCTACTAGCCTCAAAATGCCACTGCACTGCACAGAAAGGGACTGTGTAACCCCTGAGATGGTGACGCAGGCCTTACGTTGGCCCTGGAGACCCTCTGCGTAATTTCTGAAGCCCTATGGAGCCTCTGCGTTGTCCTGCGTAGTGGCTGCGCAACACCTGCGTAGCTGCTTCTCTGCATTGTCCTTGTTGCTGCTCCTCTGCCTCTTTCTGACTTTTGGCTCTGGAATCAAATCATTCCCTTAGCCAACACTACTCCTCGCAGAAAAATTCCTCCAGAAATTCTTAGCAAACCCTGCCCTAGAATTCTAGATCTGTTCCTCAACTCTGCGATTATGTGTGTCCTTCCAACTGACCCTCAAGCCTTTCTCTTATACTTTTTCATTGAACCCTTCAATGGCCGAGATTAAAACTCTCATCAACGGCTAAGATTAAAATACTGCTTGATCGATGTCTTTTAGAACATTTCAGCACATGTGTTAATTAATTCACTTTAATTATTTAATTTTCCTAAGTTTAGACTTAGGAAATCCATTTAAATAATTAAGTATTTCAATAACTTGAACAACAACTGAAATTTCTCAAAACACTTTCTGGGTTTTGGAGATCAAGTATGTTCTAGCCCCTCCTCAAAATTTCAAGGCTAGAGCACACCTGATGCTACACCAACTCTACAAAATCTCAACACTCCCTCTTAGCATGGAGTGTGCTCTAGTAATGCATTCACACCATGCACTACAAGATTTTGAAGCTGGATTAAGTGCTGTTGATGCTTGCCCTGCTACCCTCCATCCACTGCACTGCTGCTTTCTGTAATGCTGCCCATGCCACTAACACTGCCACATCTGTACTGCAGCTCCCTCTCAAATTGTTGCATCATGTTTCCCATAGCACCGCCACTGCTAACTGCTGCACTGCAACTTAGTTGCTCGAGAGTAAGCAACTGAAGGACTCCTGCCCAACTGTTTGACAGATAAGTCAAGCTGCATCTATCACTGAAGCTCCCTGGATGTTGATTTACGCTGTCCTCCTAGAGGCACTGTTACGCTGCACCACAGCACTGCGTGAGCACAGCCTCTCTGCGTTGTTCAAATCCTATCAGCCCCTCTGCATTATTTCCTCCACGCGGTTATTGCCTCTGCAATACGTTGCTCTCTCTTCAACTCTTCAGCTCCCCCTTCCGCTTCAATGTGACCTTCTGCAACCATCTCCCGACTCATCCCGCTACCATCTTAAGCCTCCCATAGCTCGTATGTGATCCAAGAGTAGGGCTGACTCAAGGATCCTGCCATCATCCATAGATGCTCTACAGATCCATGTCACCTCACCTCTTATCTCGAGGTGCATGAGCACTCATGGCTCCATCATCATCAAAGCCATCATCCTTTGTTGTTGCAACCTTGGAATCAAAAGATCCTTTGTCCTTCTTAGGACAAGTGCTAGCGAAGTGTCCAAGATTGCCACAGTTAAAGCACCGGACCTTGGAAAGGTCCTTCTTCTTCTTCCCTTGCTGCTTCTTTTCCCTTGATGCAAGGGTTGAATCATCCTCCCCCTCCTTTACTTTCGCTTTTCCACTTCCACTACTGATATTCTATCGCTTGGTGATCCTCCTAATCTCCTCTTGGCGGAGGTTAGCCCACATGTCAGCCCAAGATGCTAACACTACCCTTCCCAGAATGCTCTAGACAAACGTTTCCCAATCTTCCGATACTGCATTCAGGGCAGTCCTCACTGAGAGCCCCTCATCTGGAGTAGCACCAATGCCAACCAGTTGATCTCGAATAGCTTGAAGTCTGAAGAGGTATGGATCTATCTCTTCACCCTTCATCATTTGGAACAACCGCATCTGATTCTCCAAAAGCATTCTTCTTTGGACGGAGCCTCCTTGGTACATTGAGTCCGAGGCTACCCACATGTCATTTGTTGTAGTCTTTCCAACAATATGAGAAATAACATGGTCCTTGAATCCATTTATGATCAAACGCTTAGTCTGCACTTTATTTTCTTCATACTTCTTCAGAGGATCTGCATCAGTTGGTACAGTAAGAACCTTCTCTACATGATCTTTGAGACCATACTCATCAAGAACTGAAAGGATTTTGGCCCTCCAGATAACATAGTTGGACATGTCGTCCAATCTATCTTGATCCCTCAGTCCATATCGAGCCATCTTGCTCAGATCTGACAAAAACAATACTTCTTCTCCCTCTGGATCTGGGTTTCTTGGTGACGCTAGTAACTTCTTCTGCTGACTAACTGATTTCCCTCCTGGAAATCTTTCACCCAAACACAATTGGACAACACTCTCTGATCCTCCTGATCGAATCTCAGACTGTTTGGCTCAGATCTGCTAAGTAATTGTCTTCCTCTCGCCCTTGTTGACTTAGCTAGGAACAATTCTACACCTGCAGAATCTCCACCACACTAGCATTGTTGAAGATCTGAAGCACTACTTCTGAATCTTGGCAAAACATTTCTGCAACTAGAGAAATGACTGGACTGCTTCCCACTAACTGGCCTGGCGTAGCCTCAGCGCTGCTTAGAAGTGGACTGCATAACCCCAGACTGGGTGACGCAATCCTTACGCTGCCTTGGGAAGGGTCTGCGTAAGCCTGATGGCCTTTTGTAGCTCCAGCACTATCCTCTACTGGATCTGCGTTCTTCTGCTGTCAAAAATGCCCTTTCTAGATCTGCTTGCTTCTTCTGCCACCCTGCAGAAACATATTTCTTCAACTGATTGCTAGAGATTCAGCTTGATCTACTATTGCTATGATACCACGTGAAAGTTCAATTGAAGTATCATGGTTTATTTCTCCTACTTGATTTAAGTTACAAGTTATTTCCATATTTTAGATTCAAAAAATATCGCAATAAACACAACTACAATCTATACATGCAGATCATTTACAGAATAATACGCTCATCCAACAAAGTGACACGAATTTTTGGACATAAGTCCCCAGAAAAACCCAAAGCGGGAAAACCGGTGCAGCAGATATGAGGGTTTATTTTATTAACTAGATTCTGAGTACAATAAATCTAGGTTCCAGATCTTGAAATCCCGAAAGAGAATAAAAGAAATCAAATCTGCAGCTAACTTGTAGATCTAGGACCAAATATCTTACTAATCCACACCCTCAAACAGGTTTCTCAACCTGGATCTAGCCCTAGAAACACAGCGCTGCCCCTAAAGCCCTAGCGTCAGCCCTGCTAGCCTCAGAATGCCACTGCGCTGCCCCTGAAGCCCCAGCGTCAGCCCTGCTAGCCTAAG
This sequence comes from Pinus albicaulis, assembly GCA_034641835.2. NCBI lineage: Eukaryota > Viridiplantae > Streptophyta > Pinopsida > Pinales > Pinaceae > Pinus > Pinus albicaulis. The sequence continues at coordinate 608,323,258 of CM076571.1, read as the reverse complement.
AATGCCACTATGCTGCCCAGAGAGGGACTGCATAACCCCTGAGAGGGTGAGGCAGGCCTTATGCTGGCCCTGGAGACCCACTGCGTAATTTCTCAAGCCCTTTGGAGCCTTTGCGTTGTCCTGCATAGCACCTGCATAGCGGCTGCACAGCACCTGCGTAGCTGCTTTGCTGCGTTGTCCTTGTTGTTGCTCCTCTACCTCTTACTTACTCCTGGCTTTGGAATCAGATCATTCCCTTAGCCAATACTGGCCCTCGCTGTAGAAAAATTCCTCCGAAAATTCTTAGCAAACCCTGCCCTAGAATTCCAGATCTATTCCTCAGCTCTACAATTATGCGTGTCTTTCCAACAGACCCTCAAGCCTTTCTCTAATACTTTTTCGTTGAACCCTTCAATGGTCGAGATTAAAACACTCATCAACGACTAAGACTAAAAGACTGCTTGATCCGTGTCTTTTAGAACATTTCAGCACATGTGTTACTTAATTCACTTTAATTATTTAATTTTCCTAAGTTTAGACTTCGGAAATCCATTAAAATAATTATTTGAATAACTTGAACACCAACTGAAATTTTTCAAAACACTTCCTGGGTTTTGGAGATCAAGTATGTTCTAGCCCCTCCTAAAACTTTTAAGGCTAGAGCACACCCGATACTAAACCAACTATACAAAATCTCAACAGTACTATGTGTTGATTTTCCACGTTCTTGGGTCTAGGTTAGAGTCTTAAAATCACCGACGTTACCAAACCAAGAATCTCAACCAGAACTACTTTGCACAGCGAAAAAATATAAAGCAATAAATCACACATGCAAAAGTATAGACAACATTTTAAATTTTTCAACCCAACTTTGTTTAATTAAACAACATATAATACAAAAATCTAGGGTTTTCATACCAAGAATAATGGCCCTCAATCATCCACTAGTACAAGATAGAAACTAGGACTTGGTGTTAGTACATCGACGACCAATCTGCCCTCAACAAGATATTCTGACCATCTAGCTTATGCAGTCGACTCTCTCAGCTCCTCTCGGTCGTACCCTGTATCAGCCCGGTCCTTCGACTCCCGATTTGCAACTCTTGCCTCTAGCAATGCTCCAAGTCCATCTGACAACTGAACCTCTGCTATCAATCTGCTTACTAGTTGATCGTTCATTCACCAACGCATCAACACATCGAGACTCCTGTTGAATTGTTCACAGCTCCACTTGTGAACAACTCTCAATCTCCCCACTACTGCTCCTCAGCTACTCAAGGACTTCAGCGCACTATGGTCTTCCCATGTTGCTCCGATGAAGACCAAAATAGGGCACAGAGGGTTGACACCTATCACTGCAAGATGTCCATCTCCCAAAATGAACACAGGCTGGGAGGACTTCCCATCATCTGCTGTAGAAGTCGATGGGAAGTCCTTCTCCAAACAAAAGTCTCAAGCTCCACAAATTGCTCCTGGCTGATCAGACCCTTGAGCACCAACAACTACCACTTTACCAACTACCTTTGTCCATCAAGGTGTTGCACACCGGGCTCCAACTTGGGCACTATCACAATGTCCTCCAGCAGACCATAAATGCCAAATCCACGTTCACACTTGATCCACTCTCACACTGCCATCCAACAGTCCACGAGTGACCAATCCTTGTTGTAGCATCTGCACCTAGCTAGGGCATCCTCACACTTAAGAGACCCTTCTATTGGCTGCAAACAGAGTTCTCCACATGTCCTCACCTAGGACACTCATCAAGCCATCATCCAAGAGGCCATATGCATCTCTCTGTTGTTGCCCTCTTGTCCTTAAATTATGTGCAAACTGTTGTAGCTTCCTATCTCTGGTTAGGGCATCCAATAACCCTCCAAAATCTGCTACAACAATCCCCCAATCATTGTGAGTCCTCTCCTGCCGGTTTACCCTTACTCGTTATCCCTTCTAGGCCCCACACACACTGTTTCGGCCCTTGTAAGAACCACAGAAGGTACCCTAAAGGTGGTTGTCCATTACAACAATACAAACTTCCCTCAAAACCAACAAGGAGACTCTGTTTGGGTTGCGGCCTCCTAAGTTTGACTACAACTATGAGAGAGAGGCTTGACTAGCCCTCTCGGCCCTCCTACCAGTCCTCCACAAGCTTTGTAGCATTAGCTACCCCTATGTCCCAAACAAAATACCATACTACTATAAACATGCACAGAAAACTACTTAAACTCACCTCTTCTCATGCAGCCTAGTCTGCAAGGGATTTGTTGCCTTTCACTGCCTTTTCAAGCCTCCACGCTGGTTGGAATAGGCCTAAGACAATTGCGGCCAAGCCTGCAAGAAGTCCGCTCTAAACCACAGAGAAAAACTTCTCCAAAACTCGTACTTGATGCCTCCTGCTCCTTGCATTAGGCGCGCACCAATTTCAGAGGTATCCTATGATGATTTATGCACTTGAATGTATCAATAATGATCCCACACACCACATACTTATACACAAACATGAGGGCTCCCTTGGACGTCATTCTAAGGCTTTTACAACAGTCTCATGGCTTATTAACATCAAGTCGACCTAGACACTTATGGTGCAAGCCCACTCATGACATTCAAAATATCATAACTTCATTTCTAGAGCTCTGATTTGAGTCATCTTTGAAGCTTTTGAATTGGCAAGCCAAGCTCTATCACCTCCAATTTTCCCATGCTCAAATCCTTCATGGTTTTGGCCCAAATCTCGATGGGTGCAAAACCCCATGCTTGGGTTCCAAGCCCACAAGTGACTCTTGTGGTGCTTTTCCCTCCAAACCCTAAACCCTAGGGCTTGGAGTACCTCCCAAGCTACACAAAAATCAACATTCCCTCTTAGGGAGGGACGTACTTCCAAGGCTAGGAAGTAACCATCATCATCTAATGATACTAGCCCATCTGTCGCATACCCTGTAGTATGAACCCGTCAATCTCGGTAGAGTATCTCTGCCTCATCACATCTGAACCTGAAGATCTCGAACCTCCATAGGGTTATTCCCTCTGAGGGCTAGACTCCCTCTGAGCCTACACGATCTCCACTGGCTCAGTCCTACAAGCACTCATCCTCCTGGATCAAATACCACTTGTGCAAATCCCACAAATCTCGGATATGCAACATCACGATCCGATGAAGACTCTAGCCTGCCAATCCGTAGTCCATCACATGAAGCCATCTCGAGAATACTGATCTCCTCCATACCAAAGAAACCCTCGAGTTGTCCCAACCATCCATGGCAAATCAAAGGAATTCCAAGATCAGCAACCTACCCTACAACAAACTCTTGTTCACCAGACTCACCACCAATCCACCAGAACTCTCAGCCAATCTCGCTGCCAAGCCAGTCATGACCACATCTCCAAGTCTTCATTTGAACCCTCTACTCCATGATCTACACACCCAGAACTCCCTCTAAGTTTCTTCGTTGTGCACACTCTGATTCACTCTCCCTCAAAGTAGCTCAAACACGCTCTGATACCATGCTGATTTTCCATGATCTTGGGTCTAGGTTAGAGTCTTAAAATCATTGATGCTACCAAACCAAGAATCTCAACCAGAACTACTTTACACAGCGGAAAATATAAAGCAGTAAATCACACATGCACAAGTATAGACAATATTTAACATTTTTCAACCCAACTTCATTATATTAAACAACATATAATACAACAGTTTAGGGCTCCGTACCAGGGATAATGGCCCTCAATCATCCACTAGTACAAGATACAAATTGGGGCTTGGTGTCAGGACTCAGTACATCAACGACCAATCTGCCCTCAACTAGATATTCTGACCATCTGGCTGATGCAGTCGACTCTCTCAGCTCCTCTCGGTCGTACCCTGTACCTGTCCGGTCCTCCGGCTTCTGATGTGCAGCTCCTGCCTCTATCAATGCTCCAAGCCCATCTGACCACTGAGCCTCAGCTATCAATCTGCTCACTAGTTGATCGTTCGTCCACCAACGCATCAACACATCAAGACTCCTATCGAGTTGTTCATAGCTCCACTTGTGAACAACTCTCAATCTACCCACTACTGCTGTTGCTCAGCCACTCAGGGACTTCAGCCCACTACGATCTTCTCGTGTTGCTCCGATGAAGACCAAAATAGGTCACGGAGGGCTACCACCTATCACTGCAAGATGTCCATCTCCCATAATGAACACGGGCTAGGAGGAATTCCCATCAGCTGTTGTAGAAGTCTTTCTCCACACAGAAGTCTCCAACTCCACAAATTGTTCCTGACTGATCAGACCCTTGAGCTCCAACAACTGCCACTCTAGCAACTACCTTTTTCCATCAAGGTGTTGCACACCGAGCTCCAAATTAGGCACTATCACACTGTCCTCCGGTAGACCATAAATGCCCAATCCACGTTCACACTTGGTCCACTCTCACACTACCCTCCAACAGTCCACGAGTGACCAATGCTTGATGTAGCATATGCACCTAGCTAGGGCATCCTCACACTTAGGAGAACCTTCTATTGGCTGCCAAGAGACTTCTCCACATGTCCTCACCTAGGACACTCATCAAGCCGTCATCCAAGAGGCCATCAGCAACTCTATGTTGCTGCCCTCTTGCCCTTGAATTCTATGCACAATGTTGTAGCTTCCTATCTCTGGTTAGGGCATCCAATAACCCTCCAAAATATGCTACAACAATCCTCCAATCATTGCGAGTCCTCTCATGTTGGTTTACCCTTACTCATTGTCCCTTCTAAGCCCCACACATGTTGTTTTGGCCCTTGTAAGAACCACACAAGGTACCCTACGAGTGGTTCTCCATGACAACAATACAAACTGCCCTCAAAACTAGCAAGGATACTTTGTTTGGGTTGCGGCCTCCTAACGTCGATTGCAACTAGGAGAGAGGGGCTTTACTAGCTCTCTCAACCCTCCTACAAGTCCTCAACAAGCTTTTTAGCATCAGCTACCCCTATGGCCCAAAAAAGAATTCCATACCATTATAAACATGCACAGAAAACCACTTAAACTCACCTCTACTCCTGCGGCCTAGTCTGCAACTGTTGCCTTTCACTACCTTTTTCAAGCCTCCACGCTAGTTGGAACTGGCCTAAGACAACTGCGGCCAAGCCTGCAAGAAGTTTGGTCTAAACCATCGAGAAAAACTTCTCCAAAACTCGTCCTTCATGCCTCCTGCTCCTTGCCTCAGGTCCACGCCAATTTCATAGGTATCCTATGATGATTTATGCACTTGAATGTATCAATAATGATCACACACACCTCAAATTTATACACGAACATGAGGGCTCCCTTGGACGTCATTCTAGGGTTTTTATAACAGTCTCATGGCTTATTACCATCAAGTTGGCCTAGACACTTACGGTGCAAACCCACTCATCACCTTCAAAAAATCATAACTTCATTTCTAGAGCTCTGATTTAAGTGATCATCGAAGCGTTGGAGTCATCACGCCAAGCTCTATCACCTCAAATTTTCCCATGCTCAAATTCTTCATGGTTTTGGCCCAAATCCCGATGGGTGCAAAACCCCGTGCTTTGGTTCGAAGCCCACAAGTGACTCTTGTGGCGCTTTGCCATCCAAACCCCGAACCCTAGGGCTTGGACAACCTCCCAAGCTACACAAGAATAAACACTATGGACATGTCGCCCCCTTTAAAAGTTGAAACCACCTAATGGGATCCTTGATTAACCCCCTATATAGCTTGGAGACACTTCTACATGTTGAAGCCCGCTATAGAAGGGCATGCCACCATGAAGTGCCCCATTGATTCCATGACTTGTAAGCTCATTTACTTGATTATTTTGATGATTCGTTGTATTGGAGGACAAGGGGACGCATTGGATCTTATTCAAGATTGCAGGTGGGTCTCCATTTGGGGCTTGGTTTCCCTATACGGGATCCTCGCCCTCCAAAGGGCCACATTGGCACTTGTAGAGTGAGCTTTGGGAGCCATAGGCCTCCAACATACCAGAGATTACTTCGTGGATCCCCAACAACACTCTTGGATTGATCGTATTCCACCTTTTGGATGAGGATGATGCACCTGGTTCACCCTATTGATTTTTGTGTAGCTTGGCAGGTACTCCAAGCCCTGGCGTTCAAGTGTTGGAGGTCAAAGCAACACAAATGAGCTTGTGGGCTTAGCATGTAAGCTTGGGGGTTTTGCACCTGTTGACCACTCTGTGTCAACGACCCCATAGCAGTACACCCCCATTTTTGCAAATGGGATTTATCACATTTAAGGTGTTCACAGCATTCAGATTTCATAATCAATCGACAATTTTGTAAAAGATGCAAACCCATTCTGCATGTTTATCATGTAAATGATCTTAGTAAGACCATCATGTATGTAACAACCTAGGTAAGCCTAGTATTTTGGTGACGATTTCTATTCTAGGAGGTTTTTCGTCTCACTAATTCATTTGTGTTTCTCGACACAAATGATTGAAAGAGTTTTCCCTTCCAACCTCATCCCAAAGCTAGGGTGGATTTTGTCATCAAGATACTAAGTAAGTCCTAGTGTTTTCTATCGATTCTTTGTAAAAGTAATTTGACAATAATCCTAGTTAATTGGCTAGATTATTTTATTACAGATTACTTGGTCTGCTAGATCATATTTTGAGTCGCAGAACTGGGTAGATATTTGAGGGTCTATTACGAATGGGTTTTCCCCCTTCATGTTGTTATCCTCCTGTATTCTACAGAGTTCACTAGGTGACTATGGATCTTCTACAAGCAGCTAAAGATAGCATTATTGGCCTATCGGCTATCTTTAGAAATCTCACTGCCTTCATTATCCTTAATAAACCTATTTCACTATATTACATCTTTGCTTTCTCAAATTACCTTGTTGCTCTTAAAGACTCACTTTTGGGCTTGTTTCTTTCATTTTCACTCCCCCTCCCTACCTAAACTCTCATTCACTCATCTCCTCCACTAAAAACCCATTTTCCCCTTTCAAAAACCCTCATAAAAACCTCCCTTCATCATTTTCCTTTATATACACTAAAACAATGTAAAAACTGCTTTTTACATTGTTTTAAGTCTAAAATTAAACATTTCGGGTCCCTTTTGTTTTATGTTAAAAAGCTTTGTTTTAATATATAAACCCTGTTTTTCTTATTAACCCGAGCCCCTTTCATTTTTAGCCCTCGCACTCATATGACCCCACCCCTTTTATCTAAAACAAAAATCGCTTTCGCTTTTGTTTTATCCACCGGGCCCACTTTATAAACCCCGCCACCATATAACAAACCCCATGTATATTTTGAACCCCGGGCTACACGACAAAGGAGTCTGCCACGTCACTCCGCGCCCGGACCCCACCACCCCACCTGCTCACCTCCTCCGAACAGCTCGCAGCCCATATCGCAAATCTTTTTACGCCGAAGTTAACGCTTTTAAGATTTGGGATATGGGCGGTTTCTTCTTGCCACGCGGCGTTCACTGAGTGGAATCACATGCCCCCTCCCAAAGCCATTATCGCCTTCTCGTCTGCACAAAAACTACCTTCGATGCGCCCGAAAACCGCTTCTGCTCCTCTCGCCAAAATCAAATACCGCCCTCCATTTCAAATGATCCAGAGCCCTGTGGCTCTGCGATAGAGCCCCAACCCTCCATTAACACTTCCACGATGTTCCGACAGCCCGAAAACCCCAAAAAAACGCAGTAAAAACCCTGCCCGCAAGTTTTAAAAGCTTGCGGTTGTTTTATGTGCAAGTTCCATGGCAAAAAGACAGGAGTGTATGCCAAGGGTCCGAAAAACGTTTTAATGAAGACCTGGGTGACAATCCAAAGCTTCATTTCATTTCTAAAGAGACCAGAGGCCCTATATCAAGTTTAATCATCGATAAAACATGATTATCAATGGTTATTTAACCCTCCAGCAATGAAAGAATGCATCCCTGCACCAAAAACACAGACAGAGACATAATGAAGAAACAAAGCAATGAAGGTTAGAAGGCTAATCATGTATCAAGGACAAATAATGAAGGATTAGCCAAAAAGCAGAGTTTAAAGATGATGAAGACAGACAGATAAGATTATAAGATTAAAGGTTGAAAGGGTTAAGCAAAAGGATTAAGTAATAAAACAGAGAAAAAGACATAATCAGAGAAAAAGACAGTGAAACAAAAGGTTAAAGTAAAATCTAGAGTTTTAAAGCCTAAACAGAGTTTAAGGATAAAACAGAGGCAGATCTACCCAGAAGTAAATTCGAATGACCAGATCACGGCAGTTACTCCTTCAAAGGATATTTTTGCCACCTACAGCATGATTTCTTTCGATGAAACATCAAACAGTTATTACACACAGTCAGAGATATTGTTCATCTACCAGCAGTTATTGTAAAGTTATTGAAAAAAGCCTTAAAGTCAAACATTTCCATAAATTAACTTAGAAGTTAAGTTAGGAGTTATTATTTCAGAGAGACACCTTCAGATATTTTTGCCTTGGGCCTTGCATGGTCTCAAAGGTCAAAAACTCATTAACTCTGTAATAAATGACATCTAGACCCTAGCTTAGCACCACCTCCTCATTTTGCAGATAAATAGTGCATGTGAGCTTCATTTTTAGTGTTGGTTAGTTGGTGGTTATTTGACTGATTTCTGTTGTTGAGCTAGTTGAGGATTGCTAGGCTGGATTTGAGAAAGCTCTGAGTTGCAGAGAGCTATTGTACATGCAGTAATGTAACTGTTTTGATCATCAGTAATATAAGCACGTTCACAGGATTCTTGAGCTATGTTAATGGTGAAGTTTTCCTTCTTTGTCATTGTTTTTCTTCTGTTTTCCAATATGTCCATATTTCTCTGATTAAAGAATAGAAATTTTAGAGTAGGATATGCTATCTTGCCACCCTATTTTTTTCTGCATTCTTTATCTTAATGTTTTCTTCTGGTCTGATTGGAGAATTCTTAATTTCTCTCAATTCCATCTAGCTTGTTGTCTTAGAAATGATTTAATACAGTCAAGCCAAAGAAGTCTATGGTGAGCCCTGTCCTTTGGTGTAGCTTGAAATATTGTTTTTAAGGCCTTTCTTTGAAGTATACTTAGTAGAGTCTAAACCAGGGAAGTCTATGGTATGCCCTGTCCTCTGGTCTGCCTCAAAATGTTGCTTTGAAAGTCTTTTGAGTGTTGAGTTGAAGAAGATAGGTTTAGCTTGCTCTTTAGCTGCTCTCACTGTTATCTTAAATGTTTTCTTTGTCTGAAAGTAGTCTTCGGATTGCTGGATTGTTGTCTTAAAGGTTTGCTTATTAAATTCTGGCCAAAGAAGTCTATGGTATGCCCTATCCTTTGGTTTGCCTCAAACAGTTACCTAAAAGGCTTTTCTTGTCTAAGTAGAGCTAGAAGATTCTTAACTGACTATAGCTTTACTGCCTTCACAACTTATTATTGTTTCATATCACAAACTAATTAAGAGATCCACTTGATATAGTTAGCTTGCCCAATGAAAACCCTTGCAGAGTTGATGAGCAATTAAATCCCTTTATGACTCCATTGCCCAATGGATTAATGTTTTCTCATAGTCTATCTATTTAGCGTAAACATCCCCTCAATTAATCACACCACAGATCTGTCAACCGATCAATTAATTCAACCAAAACAAACAAGTCTTTAGAAATTCATAACTAGCCTAATACCATAAAACAAAAGCATAAAGATATATCATTTGAAAGCACATATATAGAGAGATCCCTCTCTGAACCCAGGAAGGCTAGGTCTTAGGATTCCAAAGTGGTTCTGATGTGGCTCCTGTAGTGTTTGTTCTTGCCAATCTTGCAAATCACAGGGAGCCAACACATGTGTCAAATTGTAATAACTTGTGTAAAATATTTTAGTGCATGGTCCCTCATAGTTAGACACCATGGCTAAAGTATTAGAGGTTTGGAAAAATAATTAATCCCCTCATGAGTCAATTAATTAAATTTTTTGGCAAAATTAAATTAAAATTATAAGCCAAAAATTTAATTAATTTGAGGTCCTAGGAAAAATTAATTCTCCAAATTAAAAAATTCGTTGGTTCTAGAAATTTTAATTTTTGGAGGTCCCGGGCCAAGGGAATATTGAAAATTTCAAGAAAGTTTGGACCCTTGGATCTTCGTAATTAAGTAAAATTAAATTTTTTGAGGTAATTAACTCAAAAATATTATTTTTGAGTTAATTAAAAAGGAATTAATTGAAAAATTCGAAATTCCTCAAAAAATAAGTAATTTCGACGGACAAGATTAAAAGATGATTAAATCTTTTTCGACGGTTGATGTTACTTTGACGGGGATCAAGCCAACTAGCTATTGGAGAATAAATCTATAAATTAAAGGTCTTTGTCCATCATTTTTTCATCTGATAATTGAATCGTGCAATTGCTCAGAAAAGCTCTTGTAACTTTTGCTAGTTAATAAAATGCAAAGACCTTGGGGTTTTAGACTGTGGTGTTCCTTTTTCAAACTTATGTGATAATATTGCTTCTAAAACTCTGTTGCTTGTAATTGCATTTGCTAGTTAATAGACTTTGAGGATTGATTTGTGCACAGGTATCTTGCACAAATTTCCGAGTTTTTTAGATATCATTTTGGTTTTTTAGATATTTCTTTATGATCTTATGGTTCTTTTTTGAATCTCTATTAATTTAAAAATCAGATCTGAGTGTGCAGACATTACTATTCGGGATTTGGGAGTTTGGGGAAATCCACAGTTGGATCAACTGACTCTCGGATTTCAAAGTCTGAAAAACCCATTGTTTCTCAATTTCTAAAAGTCATCTTGCTGAATATTTTACTTGCAGGGTTTTTCTTATGCTTGTGGTCCTTTAAATTTCCAGTTTATTTCTTTTAAATTGGGAAAAACGGTTTAAATCTGGCAAGGGCTTCGATCTACTAGATTTGTAGAATAGTATTGTAGATTTGTAGGTATCATCATTTTTTTAACTCACTAGGGTTTAGGGTTTCATATTTCTGTACATGTGTTGGGTTTCTGGGTTTTCCTTGTTTTTGGTTTTGTGCAGGTGATTTTGGAAGGTCTTCAGAGAAATTTTTTTATATCTGAGCCAAATCTAGGCCTTGGAGATTAAGATCTGGTCTCAAGATCAAATTACTTGCAGATCTTAGCAAGACCTAGGCCCCGAAGGGCAGGATCTTGGTTTAAATTTTTGCAGGAGCATCCATTTTAAATAAATTTTAAAAACTAAATTTGTTGGTTGAAATTCTAGACAAAAGGAAAATTTTGAAAATTTATGCACCAATGCGCCTGCATTTTTCTTCTGCTTGAAAAGTCATCCCTCATCTCTGCGTGAGCCTTCTCCGTTCTCCTTTTGTTCTTGTCAGTTTGTTCCTCAGAGCTAGGGTTGCATTTTCTCATCTACTTAACGCTGCCTATAGTAGCTCCCTTCATATGTGTTCATTCCCGCGGCTTTCTGTGCTGTTGTAGCCTTTTTGTGGTTGTGTCCTAATATATGCAGCTTTACGTTGCCCCCTTTCTTTGCTCCTCGACCTGCACTTTTCTTCCTTTGTTCATCCCAGTCTCTCCCTTACCCGCAACCTATCCTCTTCCACGTGTTCTTCCTTTCTCCTCCTATTTGTTGCCTCTACCCGCGTCTCCTCTTCCGTGCGATCTTTGCTTTCTCCCATCATGCCTCCAAACGTGCACATTGCCATCTCCGTCCCTAACGCTCCCTTCCTGCATTTGCTTCTTGCTCTACCGGAGCCTCCCCGTCAGCAGCTCCATTCCTCTCACGCTTTCGCTTCACACTGCTCCTAACCTATGCACAGCAAACAGCAAAACATAACATTTCATTCAATTTTTTTAAAATTTTTGTATTTGTGAAGTTTGGGTTAAACATTAACATTTAACTCTTTTTAATTTTATTTTTTTAATTTAGCTTTTTGTAAAGTTTAGTTCAATTTTAACATTTCATTTTTTTTTTGTTTTAAAGTTTGTCTTTAGATTTAATTTGTTTAACATTAGCTTTCCAATATTTTGTAATTTTTGTAAAGTTGGGGTTTATTCTAACATTTCAATTTTTTAAATAAAGTTTGGCTTTATCATTTTTTAACATAACTTTTTATTGTTTTAATTTATCCAACAGTAGTAAAGTTTTAGATTAACATTTTAATTTTAATTTTAGTTTTGCATTTGTAATAATATTTCATTTTTAGTTTAACTTGCATAGAGTTTTGGGTTAGGCATTAACAATTAGTTTTTATTTGGATTTTGTAAAGCTTCATTTTAGCATTTTAAATTTTAATTTCACTTTTTAGCATTTGTAATTGCATTCCATTTTTATTTAATTTGTATAAAGTTTTGGTTTTCATTTTAGTTTTAAATTAACTTTTAATTTTTTGCAAAAGAGAAACTTTTAAAAAACAAAAAAAAGGGTTTTAAATTTTTAGGTTCTAAGCTTTTCAAGAATCAAAATTTTAAAAATATTTTGTTTTCTTTAGCCTTCGTGAAAACTTCAAAAAAATTTAAATTTTCAAATTTTTGGTTGTCCCATAAATATTTATTTTCGAGATCGCTTTTGAGGATCATCATTGAGGTGTAAAGGGCTTAAGCATCTGGAAAAAAATTCTTAGTCAAAGAGAATTTTAATTTTTAAACACCTCTAAAGTTTGACTATAGAGAATTTCTAAAAAATTTCAGTACTGCAATGTTTTAGAATATCATTTGAATTTGGAAGTTCTAAGCATTTCAATTCCTTGCTCTTTCATGGTAACATTTTTCAGAATTTAAAGTGCTTAAGTTGTGCATTGGGTTTGGAGTTATTTCGTGCTTAATATCTATTGAGATCATTCATCGATTATTTTCACTACAGTTGTGGTTTAAATTTACTTGAATTAACATTGCATGATAAACATTGAGAAATTTTTCAAATAATCATTACATGTTTCTTATTTCCTTAATTGAATGTCTCTAATGCATTATCTTGAATGTGATATTAAAGCGCTGTGAAGATATTTTTGTTCTCTTCGAGCTATAATTGCATTGGAATAATAAGCTTGTGATTTGATTTATAATTATATTGTGATATTTTTATACATTGTCGAAAAGCTTATCTTTCAGTTTTGTGAAGTGAATATTTATTTGAGCAACTAAAAGACTATGGTGTACATCTCATAGATAATTGTGGCATAGGAGTTTTTGTCCCTGAATCTAGCTTCATCTCTCTCCATTCTCTAATCATCTCGTGCATTTGCATTTTAAGTTAGATCTGCATTATTAAAATTTACTTCAAGGCTTAAGCTTGTTCCATAGAGAGATAGGTACTCATCTGTCCTTACTTGAGAAGTCTGGTTGTACTAGCACTTAAAATGGTGATCTTACCGTCGTCAGAGCCACAACTCTCTGCAGCGACAGAGGCACCGGTTATGTTAGATTTTCAGGAGAGGTATCGTTAATCACACCCTAGTGTGCTTCACCTTAACGTCTCTCTACTACTTCCTACAGAATCAGGCTCAATATAGTAAGAGTTGAAGGGTTTGAACTTAGACAGGCATTTAACTAAAATTAACCAAGACTCCTTGCATCCCACATTAATCTTAGGATATGCATTTCATATAGGATAGTTGTTCATTCTAGCAGCAGTTGTCTATCAATTACTTGGTCTTAATTTCATAACAAGATAGTTGACTCCATAAGGCATTGGTATCAAACATTTAATTTAATCAAATCTGTTAAATCTCGTTAGATCTAAAACAAGTACTTGGTCTTTTGATTGTGTCTCCTAATCTGGTTGGTTTCCAACCAATTCTCTCTCATTCCATTTCCATAGGGTCTACCCCCCTTAGTCTGCTATAGGGAGACAGCTCAAACGGAGAGATTGGGGATCAGGGTGACAGCCCCCAATCTGAGTCGTTGTCGTAGGGACTAGACATTTTACGCAACAACGGCACCCATCATAATTTGGGCCAAAACCATGATGGAGACACGTCATGTGATGGATGATGATGATAGTGCTCGGCAATACGATTCCAACACATTGAGAATCGTCTAACTAGGTAATTATTGGTTTCCAAGTCATGTAGGTTGGTGTAAAAGAGTGCCAATAGATGGGTCTCTTCAAGAAAATTCATGGAGGCTTAAAGGCTATAAATAAGAGGTGTCTGATCCTTATTTTAGCATCCAAGAATGGGCAATACATCTCTGAAATTTCATGGACGAAACCGCAACAGATTAGGAGGCCGAGGAGACTTAAGGACTGCGTGGGACATCTGCTACAGAACCAACGTGGGAGAAGCCTGGGTTGTTGTAGGTGCAACGGGATGTGTTTAGGACTAAACAAGGTTGTCTTAAGTGCGGCTTAGGGGCAGATTGAAGGGTTGTTGAGCTAAGAGGATAAGGAGTTGTTTGCGGACTGTGTTAAGGGTTATACGTGGTAAGAAAAGGTTGATCGGGTGAGTTGTTAGGGAGCTGGAATGGACTGTGGTAGGCCACAGGCCTAGCCACTCCAAACAACCCAGCCTAGAGACTTTAGGGGCTGCCACATGCCCAGAATAGCAGCCCATGTGTAGAACACATTTCCTTGCCTAGGCCACAGCTAGAAGAAGGTTGTTTCTGTTGGTGTTGAAGGGTTGATGCAGTATGCACTTGCCCTAACCAGGGACAGCAGTACAACAATATTGTAACAGCGTTGAGATGGGTGTTGGATCCTAGTTTAGGATCAGTTTTTGGATCTGTTTGATAGGGAGCCTACGGAAGTCAAAGAAGAGGGGCAGACCTTGTGGTTAAAGGACTGACAGTTTACACAGTGAATGAGCACCAGACTTGGAGCAGAAGATTGTTGTGCATTGGGTCAAAGTATTGACCATTGCTTGGGTCATTCTATAGGTTGCTTGTAGGAAGCCTTAGGAGTTGTTTGGAGGAGCCCACGTGGACTGTTGGGAGGCCTATCAAGCATCCAAGGTGACAGAAGGAAAGAGGAGGGCAAGTCAGCAGAGGAAGAAGAAGGGAAGGGAATTCAATAGAGGAAGAAGAAGGCAAGAGGAGGACGCAGAGGGGACAGCGCTAACCAGCAACACTGGTTGTCCACGCAGAGTGACGCAGTGCAACGTAGTGACTGCGCAGAAGACCACGCAGAGTGACGCAGAGGGAGAAAGGGTGCCTCCCGTGTGTCAGAAATTCTTCCGAAGCATTCAGAAAAATTATCTCAGGTGTATTCTAGACATCTGCTCATCAAATTTCTATAAATGATTTCCACTGCTGAAGAATAATACAAACCCTCATTTGCTATATCGGTTTTACCTTATTGGGTTTTTCTAAGGACAATTGTCCAAAAATAACTGTGTTCATATGATTGTTTCTATTGCGTTATATGTGTTCTATTTGATTTTCCCCTTATGATTAAGAATACTGCAGTTGTGGTTATTTCATAATTTACTGAAAGTATTTGTAAATAATTTATTATCATAAATAAGTAGGCGAAATAAATCAATCACTGCAGTAGTATTTCAGATTGAAAATTTCACACTTTGGAGGACAGCCAATCAGAGTATGCACAGCGAAGCAACTCACAGAGAGTTGTCGGTGCCTGGATCATGGAGCAGAGGATGCAACTGAAGACATGGAGATGTGCTCTTATCAGAGTACATGGCAAGATGGGCTTGTAGTTCTGGTACATTGGTGGTGAGCTTGGTGTTAACACTCCGCCAGATTCCTAAGGCTAAAGAAGGAATCCCAACAGAGGTAACCACAGACCAAGCTTTTGACTTGGTATCTAGCCCTAAGGTCGGAGAGGGCTCTCTCCAAAGGGTCACAGCCAAGAGGGCTGGAGGAATTAGGGTTTTTAGGCTAGATATAGAGTGTTGGGGTTGTTTTGATTTGATTTGGTTGGGTTTCACTAAATGAAAAAACTAGGTCAAGGGAGCTAGGTCAGGGCAAATGAGATAGGGTTGCAAGGATTGAATGGGCCAAGGTAGGCATAAGGCTTATCACTTTAAGATGATTGTGATGGGGTGGTTTTGAGACTGACCAGAAGCTAGGAAGATCATGGGAGATGTATTCTTCCTAAACAGAGGAAAATGGACAAACTATGATCAATTTCCCAAAACAGAGCATGAGCAAACATGTGTTCTACCTATCAAACTTAAAAGAGATCATAACATAGAGATGTAATAAACATGAATACAATGCATTCTAACATATGAAACGGAAGTAAAAAACAATGATAAACATCATACCACAAGTATCCCAAAAAATAGTTGCAACCCTTCTTTATTAACTGACCAAAACTAAGTACAATAGTTCCTTGATCAACAAGATAACATCCAAACTGATTCCAACCTTTGAAAATGAGTCAAAAATTACATGATATAGGCCTCAAACAACCTCTCCCAACCTTAGGGGTCGAATCCCTAAGTTGAGGAGTTGATCCACAATAATCTGAACTGATACCTAGAGTGTAGGGAGGTCTAAGTGACTCCTCCCTAAATACATTCAAACTGATTCATTTGACTCAATGATAACTTTTACCCAATGAATCTACCCCTAGGTAACTAATCCATAGCATAATTACATTTACCATCCTCAATTACATAGGTAGAAACATGAATTTCTGAAGCAAAGTCAAACTTTTAGTGAAAAACCAAAAAAATATCAACAAATGGTCATTTGCGCCCTCACTGTGTCATTTCCGCCTTCGATGTTGCAGCGTTATTTTGGGTGCCTTCCCAGTGTCCAAATTGGGCCCAGGATAGCTCGTTGGAAAGCCCTTCAAGTCTAGTGGTGTCCAAATTGGGCCCAAGATAGCTCGTTGGAAAGCCCTTCAAGTCTAGTTTCCAGATCTGCCTTCAATTTCCAAAATGAAGGTCGTTTGCCCCCTCAAAATGCCATTCTCCCAAGCCTGCTTTTTGCTCAGTGCCTAGGCCAAAACAGGGGCAAAAATGTGATTTTTAGGTAGTTTTTTGACCTTTTCACCTGTCAAATCTGAAAATTAAGGCTGGAAACATGGTTTTCTGGAATGCATTTGTCTTTAGGAATCCAATGGCGGTCTTCTTTCCACGATGGAGAAATATCTCACTAACCCTGAGGTTTTTTGCAAAACTAAGAGACGTTTTTGTTAATTGGCATGTTGTGAACAAAAACCTCCTCCAGTTTCTCAAAATTCATTATTGTTTGTCCACAATCTTCTCTGCAAAAAGGTGTCTCAAACGGGATTTTGCACAGGCAGAAAAATAGGCTGTGAAGATGTGAACGGATCTCTCAATCTGTAATACCTGTGTAAATAGTGAGATAGGTTTTTGTACTTTGATATCTTAGGAACAAAAACCTCCTCCAGTTTCCAAAAATTCCTTTTTGTTTGGCCACAATACCAAACAGGACATTTCTGGAAAATGTGCCTTCGAAGAGTTTTCCAAATTTTCCCAAATTTTCATCAAATTTCCTCAAAATTGCTTCAGACTTGCTTCATGGAGACATGATATGGTATGCTATGCTATCATGGATGCATCAATGAGCAAATCCAACTTACCCTTCTCTTTCTGCTTGATTATGGTTTGTAGTTCTGGACCAATTCACAGAAATCAAAGCAGCCCACATGTTTGAAACATGTCACTGCCAATGGAGAAGCCAAGAGTTCCCTAGTGCTGGTAGGTTCAAGTCTGAGTACTCTTCCCCCTTTGTGTGGCCTCCTCACCTCTATTTCCTCTCCTTCACTTAATGATGTGTTTTCTTCCTCTTCTGCCATGGTGTTTTTGTCAAAACCCTAGGGAAGTGAATGGTGTGAAATATGTTTTTAGGAATGGGGAATGGAAAAGGGAAAATGAGGGAGAATCTGCTAGGGATATATGAAATGGGGGAGGGAATAGGGAGTAGTAATTTAATGAAACTTAGGATGGGGATTTGGGGATTGGGAGCCTAGGTAGATGTAACACCTAGGACTTAGGGTTTTGGGAGAAAGGTTTAGGAAAAAGGGATTTTGCAAAACAAGTGTTTGGGAATGGGTTTTTGTAATTGTAGGAAGGATGCAAAGGTGTAGGAGAGTGAAATTTGGGAATTTTCACAAATGTAATGGGATACTAGGGTTTTAAACAAATTCAAACACCAAATTTTAACCTAACTTCGCAACACTCAACACATAGAATTGATAAAAATGATTTTTAATGGCATGAGCTCTTACTAATTTGCTGGAGGTCAATGAGTGACTTGTGAAGCTTTGGAGATGATTGTTTTGACACTTAAACGTGCTTCTATGGCTTGTTGGTCATTTGCGCCCTCACTCAAACGTTTGCGCTCTCACCTGAGCGTTTGCGCCCTCAATTGTGTATTTGTGCCATGCCTTCAACATGTGCACCCTCAA
This sequence comes from Pinus albicaulis, assembly GCA_034641835.2. Lineage (NCBI taxonomy): Eukaryota > Viridiplantae > Streptophyta > Pinopsida > Pinales > Pinaceae > Pinus > Pinus albicaulis. Next base: position 608,304,988 of record CM076571.1, on the reverse strand, counting down.
CTGTGTATTTGCGCCTTGCCTTCAGCATTTGCGCCCTCAACTATGCATTTGCACCCTGCCTTCAACATTTGCGCCCTGCCTTCAGCATTTGTGCCCTCAACTGTGCATTTGCGCCCTCACAGAAGCATTTGCACACCGTCGTTTTGCAAACCACTTTTGGAGGCCTTCCCGGTGTCCAAATTGGGCCTATGAAGCTCGTTGGAAAGCTTATCATGTCTACTTTCCAAATATGCCTTTAGTTTGCAAAATGGACTTGATTTGACCTGTCAAAAATTGATTCTCCCAAGACTGGTCAAAAAGTGCAGAATGAGGGAGAAAAACTGTTGTGTTGTTGCAGGCAACTTTTGGAGGCATTCCTCAACTCTAAATTGAGCTCAAGATAGCTCATTGGAAAGCTCTTTCTGTCTAGTTATCATTTGACTCATCTAGCAATTCATTTGGACACTCCATCTAGGAGAAAAATTGATTTCCCCAAGGTCACTCCGGAAGTGCAGAAAACCTCTTGTAGCAATAGGCTAGGGCTTGTGGAAAAATGATGATTTTGAGGGATAGGAGTGATGGGAAGTGTTTAGAAAGGTATATTAAGGATAGGGGAAGGTGTAAGAGCATCAGGATACAAGACTTGATGATGGTTTAACCATGGAAGTCATGAAACCAAGAAAAATGTCCTCAAAACCCTAGGAGAGGGAAATGAGCTTTCCAAGCACAACTGAGATACAAATATGGTAAACACAAAACCACTTACTTGGAAATGATAGTTTGGAACCTAAAATTGTTGAAGACCTTAGACTATTACTACTCCTTCAAAAGATGAATTTGATGGTGAAATGACCAATTTTCATGATTTTGACCCTATGACCTAATGATGGCACAACATGGAAGAATGAGCTGAATGATGACCATGATGACTATGGGACTCTTTCAACAATGAATGACCTGACCATGATGATGTCCATTGACCATGGAGGTGAAAGGAGTAGTGATGATCTCAATATCCTAATCAGTGGCCAAATTTTTGCATGATCTAGTGGAATGATAAAAAAAAATTGAATGAAACCCTAATATGAATATGAAAAGAGTGATTTTGATCATTGATTGCGTAATGCAAATTCTGACACTAACACCTGGTGCACAACTATTTCTTGTAGGGCAGATTGTTGATCGTGAACTTCCGTTGATGTGTCATGGATGGTCGGGACAACTCAAGGGGTTGTTTGGCATGGACGACATAAGGTTGATCGAGATGGCTTCATGTGATGGATGACAAGTTCGCAGGCTAGAGTCTTCATTGGATCGTGGTGTTGCATATCCGAGATTGGAGGGATTTGCACGAGTGGTTTTTGATTCACGAGGACGAGTGCTTGCAAGACTGAGCCAGTGGAGATCGTGTAGACTCAGAGGGAGTCTAGCCTCAGAGGGAGTAGCCCTGTGGAGGTTCAGGATCTTCAGTTTCATATATGATGAGGCAGAGGCACTACCGAGATTGTCGGATTCATCTACAGGGTATGTTGCAGTGATGGATGCCAGATGGGCTAGTGTCGTCATCAGACGATTGTTACTTCCTAGTCTTGGAAATACCTCCCTAGCTAAGAGGGAGTGTTGATTTTTCTGTAGCTTGGGAGGTACTCCAAGTCCTAGCGTTCGAGGGTTGGAGGTCAAAGGGCCACAAATGAGCTTGTGGGCTTGAGATCCAAGCTTGAGGTTTTGCACCGATCGTGATTTGGGCCAAAATCGTGATGGAGACAGTACATGTGATGGATGAGGATGATAGTGCTCGGCGATACGATTCCAACGCAACTAGAATCGTCTGAATCCGAGTTGTCATTAGACAAAAATAAATTTTTGAAGTTGACTAGGTAATTATTGGTTGCCAAGTCATGTAGGCTTGCTGTAAAAGGGTGTCAATAGATGGGTCTCTTCAAGCAAATTTGTGGAGGCTTAAAGGCTATTATAAATTAGAGGTGCTCGATCCTCATTTTAGCATCCAAGAGTGGGCAATACATCTCTGAAATTTCGTGGAGGAAGCCGCAACAAATTAGGAGGTTGAGGAGACTCGAGGAAAGCGCGGGACATCTGCTACAGGAACAGTGTGGGAGAAGCCTAGGTTGCTATAGGTGCAGCGGATGTGTTTAGGGATAAACAGGGTTGTCTTAAGTGCGGTTTAGCACCAAATTGAAGGGTTGTTGAGTCGAGAGGATAAGAAGTTGTCTGCATACTATGTTAAGGGAAGGTAAGGAAAGGTTGATTGGGTGAGTTGTTAGGGAGCCGCAGTGGGTACTGTGTAAAGGGTTGTATGTGGTAAGGAAAGATTGATTGGGTGAGTTGTTAGGGAGCCGCAGTGGACTGTGGTAGGAGGCAAGCCTAGCCACTCCAAACAAGCCAATGTGGAGACTTTAGGGGTTGCCACATGCCTAGAATAGTAGCCCATGTGTAGAACACATTGGCTTGCCTAGGCCGCAGCTAGAAGAAGGTTGTTTCTGTTGGTGTTGAAGGGTTGATGCAGTATGCACTTACCCTAACCAGGGACAGCAGTACAACAGTATTGCAGCAGCGTTGAGATGGGTGTTGGATCCTAGTTTAGCATCAGTTTTTGGATCAGTTTGATAGGGAGCCTGTGGAATCCAAAGAAGAGGGGCAGACCTTGTGGTTAGAGGCCCTAAACCAACAACAATTTCCACAGTCAATGAGCAGCAGACTTGCAGCAATGTTGTGCATTGGGTCAAAGTTTTGACCATTGCTTGGGTCATTTTGTAGGCTGCTTGTAGGAGGCCTTAGGAGTTGTTTGGAGGAGCCCATGTGGACTGTTGGGAGGCCTACCAAGCAGCCAAGGTGACAGCGGGTACATTAAATCAAAAGGCAAGAGGACAGCAACAAATTGGGTTGCAGATGGACCCATGTATGATGGTTTGATGGTGTCCTAGGCAAGCACACAATGAGGTGCCTAGATTTGCGCAATAACCCCTCTATTGCAGGGCAAAGGGAAAATTGGTGGAGTCTGTGGGACCCATGTGTGAGGGTCTCCCAGGTGTGGGGATGCCCTAACTAGGAGCAGATACTACAACATGGACTTGGTCTCTCGTAGATTGTTGGAGGGTAGTGTGAGAGAGGACCAAGTGTGGACAAGATTAGGCACTATGGTCTGCTGGAGGATAACGTGATAGTGTCCATGTTGGAGCCGAAGTGTAGCACCTTGATGGACAAAGGTGACTGCTAGCCTAGTAGTTTTTGAGGATCTCAAGGATCTGATCAACCAGGAGCAGGATTGTGGAGCATGGGACTTGTGTGTGCAGAAGGATTTCTGCAGCAGATGATGGGCAGTCCTCCTAGCCCATGTTCATTGTGGAAGATGGACATCTTGCAGTGATAGGTGGCAGCCCTCCGTGCCCTATGTTGGTCTTCATCGTTGCAGCACAGGAAGACCATTGTGGGCTAAAGGCCCTGAGTAGCCAAGCAGCAGTGGGCAGATTCAGAGTTGTTCACAAGTGGAGCTGTGAACAACTCGACAAGAGTCTCGATGAGTTGTGCCCTTGATGGACAAAGGGACATCTAGAGATCAGATTGGACAGTCGAGATTCAGTGGCCAAATGGACTTGGAGCATTGATAGAGGCAGGAGTTGTAGCTCGAGAGCTGAAGGTCCGGGCAAGTACAGGGTACGACCGAGAGGAGTTGTGAGTACCACAGCCAGATGGTCAAAGTATCTTATCTTGTACTAGTGGATGTATGAGGGCCATTATCCCTAGTACGGGAGCCCTAGACTATTGTATTATATGTTGTTAATATAACGAAGTTGGGTTGAAAAATTAAAAAGTTGTGTATATTTGTGCATCTATAATTTACTGCTTTATATTTCCGTTGTGCAAAGTAGTTTAGTGGTTGAGATTATTTGTTTGGTAGCATCAGTGATTTAAGACTCTAACCTAGACCCAAGATCACAGAAATTCATCACACCATGGCCAGCCAGCTCTACAGTTGCACCATACACTTGGCAGAAGTTCCAAGATTCAGACAATTGTCCCCCGCTGCAGAGGAAGGGCTTATGTCATCGTCCTAGCCCTTACAAATGGTCTACAGGCATATTCAATCCATTTGGAGACCCATGAAGATGTCCTTGATGCCCCCACACCCACTTGGGAACACCACAGGTTCTTGCTGTGAAAATTCTACTGCAGTATCATGGTTTACTTCTCCTACTTAATTTAAATTATACAAGTTATTTCCAAAAATTAGATTCAGAAAACACCGAAGTAAACACAACTAATAGTCTACACAAGCAGATCATTTACTGAATACTACGCTCATTCAACAAAGTGACACATGGAATTTTGGACTTAAGTCCCCAGAAAAACCCAAAGCGGGAAAACCAATGCAGCAGATATGAGGGTTTATTTTATTAAGTAGATTCCGAGTACAGTAAATCTGAGTTCCAGATATGGAAAACCAGACAAAGAATAAAAGAAATCTGCAGCTAACATGTTTTTCTAAGACCAAATATCTGACTGATCCACACCCTCAAACAGGATTTACAAGACTCAGCCCAGATCTGGCCCTAGAAACTCCAGTGCTGCCCCTGAAGCCTCAGCGTTAGCCCTGCTAGGCTCTGTGTGCCACTGCGCTGCCCAGAGAGGGACTGTGTAACCCCAGAGAGGGTGACACAGGCCTTACGCTGACCCTAGAGACCCTCTGCGTAATTCTAAAACCCTCTGGAGCTTCAGCGTTGTCCTACGTAGCACCTGCGTAGCGACTGCACAATTGCTGCTCTCTGCTTCTCTGCACTATCCTTGTTTGCTGCTCCTCTGCCTCTTATTGACTCTTGGGTCCAGGATCAGATCATCCCCCTAGCCAATACTACCCCTCGCTCCAAAAAAACTCTTCCGAAAATTCTTAGCAAAACCCTACCCTAGAATTCCAGATCTATTTCTCAACTCTGCCTCCATGTGTGTGTCTCCAATAGACCCTCATGCCTTTCTCTTATACTTTTTCGACGATCTCATCAACGACCGAGATTAAAACATTCATCAACAACTGAGATTAAAAGACTACTTGATTTGTGTCTTTTAGAACATTTCAGCACATGTGTTAATTAATTCACTTTAATTATTTAATTTTCCTAAGTTTAGAGTTAGGAAATCCATTAAAATAATTAATTATTTGAATAGCTTGAACACCAGCTGAAATTTCACAAAACAATTTCTGGGTTTTGGAGTTCAACTGTGTTTTAGCCCCTCCAAAAAATTTCAGGGCTAGAGCACACCCGATGCTACACCAACCACACAAAATATCAACACTCCCTCTTAGCACGAAGTGTGCTCTAGCAATACATCCACACCATGCACTGCAAGATCTTGATGTTGGTTTTTGTGTTGTTGATGCTTGGCCTGCTGCCCTTCATCCACTGCACTGCTGCCCATGCCACTGCCACTGACACGGCCACATATGTACTGCAGCTCCCTCTCAACTTGTTGCATCATGCTACACATAGCACTGCCACTATTAACCGCTGCACTACAACTCAATTGTCGAGAAGTAAGCAACTGAAGGACTCTTGCCCAATCGTTGACAGACAAGTCAGGTTGCATCCCATCACTGAAGCTCCCTTGGTTGTTGATTTACATTGTCCCCCTGAAGCCACTGCGTTGCTATAACTCTACGTTGCATAAGCACTACCTCTCTACGTTGTTGAAGTCCCATCAGCCTCTACGTTGTTGTTTCTTCTGCACTACGTTGCCTCCTCTACAGCTCTTCAGCACTACCCTCTGCTCCACTGTGACTTTCTGCAACCATCTCTCGACTCATCCTGCTACCGTCTTAAGGCTCTCATAGCTCGTATGTGATCCAAGAGAAGGGATGAATCAAGGACCCTACCATTGTCTATAGATGCTCTACAGATCCATGTCACCCCACCTCTTCTCTCGTGGTGCACGAGCACTCATGGTTGCATCATCATCAGAGAAATCATCCTTTGTTGCTGTCGCCTTGGAATCAGAAGATCCTTTGTCCTTCTTCTTAGGACAAGCATTGGCGAAGTGTCCAAGATCGCCATAGTTAAAGCACCAAACCTTGGAAAGGCCCCTCTTCTTCTTCCCTTACTGCTTCCTTTCCTTTGATGCAAGGGCTACATCATCCTCTTCGTCTTTTACTCTGGCTGATCCGCTTCCACCACTGATATTCTACTTCTTGGTGATCCTCCTAATCTCCTCTTGGCGGAGAATAGCCCACATGTCTACCCATGATGGTAACCCTGCCCTTCCCAGAATGTTCTGGACAAATGTTTCCCATTCTTCTGAGACTGCATTTAGGGTCGTCCTAACTTGGAGCCCTTCATCCGGATTTGCACCCATGCCAATCAGTTGATCTCGGATAGCTTGAAGCATGAAGAGGAATGGATTTATCTCTTCACCCTTCATTATTTGGAACAACCGCATCTGGTTCTCCAGAAGCATTCTTCGTTGGACAGAGCCTCCTTGGTACATTGTGCTTAAGGCTACCCACATCTCATTTGCCGTATTCTTTCCGACAATATGAGGTATGACACTGTCTTTGACTCCGTCTATGATCAAACGCTTCGTCTGCGCTTGATTTTCTTCATACTTCTTTATAGGATCTGCGTCGGTTGGTATAGCTAGAACTTTCTCTGGATGATCTTTGAGACCATACTCATCCAGAACTAACAGGATTCTGGCCCTCCAAATAACATAGTTAGACATGTCATCCAACCTATCCTGATCTCTCATTCCATATCGTGCCATCTAGCTCAGATCTGACAGAACCAGTACTCTTCTCCCTCTTTCTGTGGCTACAGAAACTTCGGATCTGGGTTTCTTGGTGACTAGAAAACCCTCTAGTAACTGCTTCTTCGGAAAATAACTGATTTCCCTCCTAGAAACCTTCAGCCAAAAACAAACGGACAGTTCTCTCTGATCCTCCTGATTGAATCTCAGATCTGTTGAGTAACTGTCTTCCTCCCGCTCTTTGCAAACTTAGCTAGTCACAATTATGCACCGGCAGAATCTCCACCACACCAGCACTGTTGAAAATCTGAAGCACCGCTTCCGGATCTTGGCAAGGCTTTCTGCAACAGAAGGAATACTGGACTGTCTCTCACTGACTAGCCCAGCGCAACCTTGGCACTGCTCAGAAGTGGACTGCGTAACCCCAGACTGGGTGACGCAGTCCTTACACTGGCCTGGGAAGGCTTTGCGTAAGCCTGATGACCTTTTGAATATGCAGCACTGTACCTTCCTGGATCTGCGTTCTCCTTCTTTCAAGCTGCCCCTTTCAGATCTCTGCTGCTTCTGCTGCTATCCTATAGACAAAATTTTCTTCAACTGATTGCTGGAGATTTAGCGTGATCTGCTATCGCTCTGATACCATGTGAAAATTTTACTACAATATCATGGTTTACTTCTCCTACTTGATTTAAATTATACAAGTTATTTCCAGAAATTAGATTTAGAAAACACCGAAGTAAACACAACTAACAGTCTACACATGCAAATCATTTACTGAATACTACACTCATTCAACAAAGTGACACATGGATTTTTGGACTTGAGTCCCCGGAAAAACCCAAAGCGGGAAAACCAGTGCAGCGGATATGAGGGTTTATTTTATTAAGTAGATTCTGAGTGCAGTAAATCTGGGTTCCAAATCTGGAAAACCCGACAGAGAATAAAAGAAATTTGCAGCTAACATGTTTTAAGACCAAATATCTGACTGATCCATACCCTCAAACGAGATTTACAAGACTCGGCCCGGATCTGGCCCTAGAAACCCCAGCGCTGCACCTGAAGCCTCAGCGTCAACCCTGCTAGGCTCTGTGTGCCACTGCACTGCCCCTGAAGCCTCAACGTCAGCCCTGCTAGGCTTTGTGTGCCACTACGCTGCCCAGAGAGGGACTGTGTAACCCCAGAGAGGGTGACGCAGGCCTTACGCTGGCCCTGGAGACCCTCTGCGTAATTTTAAAACCCTCTGGAGCTTCAGCGTTGTCCTGCATAGCACCTGCGTTGCGGCTCTGCGGCTGCTACATAGTTGTTGTTGCTAGTGTCTGCTTCTTTGCGCTGTCCTTGTTTGTTGTTCCTCTGCCTCTTACAAACTCGTCTCTGGGATCAGATCATCCCCCCAGCCAATACTACCCCTCGCTACAGAAAAACTCTTCCGGAAATTCTTAACAAACCCTGCCCTAGAATTCCAAATCTATTTCTCAGCTCTACCTCCGTGTGTGTCTCCAACTGACCCTCAAGCCTTTCTCTTATACTTTTTCGATGATCTCATCAACGGTCGAGATTAAAACATCCATCAACGGCTTAGATTAAAACACTGCTTGATCTGTGTCTTTTAGAACATTTCAGCACGTGTTAATTAATTCACTTTAATTATTTAATTTTCCTAAGTTTAGACTTGGGAAATCCATTAAAATAATTAATTATTTGAATAACTTGAACACTAGCTGAAATTTCACAAAACACTTTATGGGTTTTGGAGTTCAAGTGTGTTTTAGCCTCTCCACAAAATTTCAGGGCTAGAGCACACCCAATGCTACACCAACTACACAAAATCTCAACACTTGCAAGTTGCAAGGAAAACAAGGGGCCAACCCCTTGTCCACTATGTTAGGAGTCCATTTCTTCATCATGGCACCCCTTGGACTTCATTAGGCCTCTTCAAAGGCCCAACGACTCACTTTGTTGATCATTTGACCCCCTTAAGAGGCTTATTCATGTATTATTTAACTATTTGGTGGGCTTGTCACCAAAACTTATTGTTATTATGCACATTATTTTATTTTCGGCGCTAAATTAGGCCAAATTAGCTAAATCGAACTCATAAGACATTGTTTAAATAGATGAGAGTTGATTAATTTTCTCATCATCACTTGGATTGGGTCTGTCTCTCCTGTGAGATTTTCGCTATCCTTCTTGGAGAACGAATTTGGATGTAATGAATGAATTTTGATGTTTGGATATTTCTCTTTTGTCTTGCAGCTTCATTAATGGCATAATGCGCTGATTGGATATACTCTTTCGCCCATGTGAGTACTCTTTTCATGCTTATTCTTGTTATTTACTTCATGACATTGATATTGCTGGCATTATCACTATATTAGATCTGAAATGTATTGCTTTCCTTATGCGAAATTGTGGAAATTTAGTCTTTATAGTGTTGCATCATCTTATGTATCATGTGTAAAGGGGTGAATGTTCCTAGAGGTTGTTTCCATTGAACATATCTTGATAATTCATCGACTATTGCACAATGAAGTATAAACTCTCCAAGTCGTTTCTCTCATGCACTTATTGCCATGTGAAGTTGTCTAGGAGGCTCCTTTTTTGGGTGAAGTTCTTCTAAACACAAATTTCATCTTGACTCCATATTCTCCAAAGGATTAGGCACTGATCCTCCATTGATGATTACTTTAAAGTTTATTTCTTTCACCTCTCCTCTTCTTTTTAGGCCTAGCCTTCATAACTCATCTAGGGCATCACTTATATCACGATCTAACCATCCAAACACTTTGATTTGTGGTACATAGTTGCGTTGAAGTTTGCTCTATAGGCCCTCCAAATATGAAGCAAATCCGACAATGGGATCTCGAGATATAGCAAGCCCTAGCTCATGGATCATTTCTTGCCTTAGGTTTCCCTTGGCTAGAGTCCTCATTGGGATCATTGAATTCAAACCTCAAAGAAAATTTGTCCTTTGATCCTCTTCTACTCCCTAATTAATTCAAGCCCCTCACTGGGTGATCAACTCCATACCCTTAACCTAAATTTGGGTCTTCTTGGTCCCATGTGGTCCTGTAACCTTGCAACTCCAATTCTACAAAGATCACACAAAGACCAATTTCCCATAAGGATTTCTGGGCCTAGGAATCATCTTTGCAAGATATATTCCCAAACCCTAGCCTCGAGAATCCTCTTAGCCCTTCCTAGAGAGCATATCACCTTGTTGCCCGAGCAAGAAAGCCACATAATTGAGTCTCTCTTGTGAATAGGCTCTAGGAATCACCCTTTGTCCATTCATTGATCTACTCGTCCTTGTGATTCCTCTTATATCGGGTCTCCTCCAATCGATGAAGGTTCGTAAAGAGTAGGGAGCCTTAGCTAAGGTGACAGTGGCCTATCACTCCATCGTTGCCCCTTGACCTAGTAGTTGCTCTATAGGATCCCCTCCTAGGACCCCTGCTAGTTTGAACAGTAACAGGTCTAATATTTTCATCAAAAATCAGTCAAGGTGTTAATCATCATTGTTTGCCTCAAACATTTACCATATACATTCTAATCAGACCAAGAGAAAGATATAGAATCTTTATCAAATCTGATGTGAATAGAAGTGACCACAGCAACACATCAATGATGTCCTTGGAAGGACAAACAGATCTCTTGATATCAGTCAAGATCAAACCCTAGGCTTACTGGTACATACAAAGATAGACCACAATGATACCCTCATAAAGTCTTAGATGTCCTACAGACCTGATCAAGAAAGGGGCCAAAATTTGCACAGAAGCCCCATACTTCGACCATGGTTTGCACATGGCCAAACGCTGTCATCCAGTGGAAGGAACAGTTTAGTAGGTTCCTGTCAAATCCTAGCTTGCATCATTGGTCCACAATGAGAAAGATCTTCTCCTGCCTGCAAGGTACTAGGTGACTGGGTTTCAAATATAGAGTAATTGAAGGGCTAGGAAATGATGGAACTAGTGGTCAAATAGTGACCTAGCTGGCTATAGTGATGTTGATTGGTTACAGACATTGATGGAAGAAAGTTGATAACAAATTACATCTTTAATCTTTGTGGGTGGAAATCAATTGGTGTAGAAGACAATACTCTGTTTTTTTGGTCAAGTGTAGAGGCAAAGTAAATGGCCTTGTACCAAGTTAGGAAGGAAGAGAAGTAACTCCAGAAATAGCTCCATCTATGGATTTCTTTCATGATATTTTATTCGTAGTGTTGTACACTAAGTCACATGACACGAGGACACGAGACACGTAGGACACGTATATACGAGTATTCGACACGAGACACAACGACCCTAGAAACATGACACGAGGGACACGTTTTATATATATATATATATATATAATACTGAAATATAGTTCCTGATCCATATTAAGTTATTGAAATATAGTATTAGTTTATTAATTTACTGCATCAAGGATGTTCATTTCTCGCAGTTCAATGTTCATTCTTGAATCTTCATGTTATTAACTTATTAAATAGATTGAGAACCAAATCAAGGATCTCAACAAGGGCATTCTGCGTATTGCACAAGTGACATCAAACACTGATATTTTCTTTCTCGACAGTTCTAGCTCTCTTGTTGACTAGTATATGAAATATGACTTACTCGAGTTCATCTTGGAAAATGTGGGCAATTGCAAGACAGAGTCAACTAGGTAGAGCCCTATATATTTAAGTCAACTCTCTGTAGCCAATGAAATTTGCAATTAAAACAATACAATGGCTATATATGAATGCTTTCTTCAATGGTCAAACTTGGAGATATGCGGGGAGCCAAAAAACGTTTTGAAGGGTGGGAATTCGATGGCCTAAGTTATGATATCAGAATGCACAATGTACCAATTGATGCTTATATAAAAAGAATGATTGAAAAGGCAAGCTGCAGAGTCTATTATTGAACATGTTTTACAAAAAGGAGGAATTTTCAAAACATGGGAAATGTTTGTGGATGGATATTTAGAGAACAAGCAAATGACTCGAGCTATAGAGACAATGAATAAAGCTATTTCAAAAGTTAAAAATCGTGAATGGTAGTCGACACCTGAAAGGGCACTTGAATACATTGATACAAATTATATAGATATGGGCGTATGGAATACAAGAAAATGTTGACATGGCCCACACGTGCTCCAAAACAAGAAATTTAAGCTCCAAACCATGAACACTATTTTTTAGGACCCAGGTCGATGTGAAGTTGACAGTTGGGAATCACTGAAGGAACTTCCAACACAACACAACAACGACTCCAGCGAGCAAACAATGACCAAGTTCCAACACGGAAATGAGTCCAACGAGCTTTGACGATGAAAAATGACTGAAAAAAAAACCAAAAAAATGAACCATGTGTGAGCTTTATGAGTGACTTTTTGTGGGACACGTGTCTTAAGAGGCAAAAATGTTAGGGCACATTTTTGCCATGTTGAAAACATGTGTCATGATTGGAGGACACGATAAAAACTGCTTTGGACACGTTTTAGGTCGTATTTCATGTCCGGCACATGAAATACGGGACACGTGACCCTGAGGGAGGTGTCCTGTGACTTAGGTTGTACAGATTCCATTAATTGTAATACAAAAAATAGGCATTGTTAGTATGGTGCATTTTTTATCCTTGCTTGTAACAGATTATGAGAGCAGACCAACAATTTCACAGCTTCCAAACTCACAACATATTTCGAGGGGATGCTCTTCCTTTACAGTTATATTCTTTGTTATAGGCTTTACCATTTCCTTCCTTGTAAGATGGTCTACAAGTCATTCTAGGGGATGCTCTTCCTTCACATTTATATCGTTTGTTATAGAGTGTACCATTTCCTGCCTTGTAAGATGGCCTACAATTTTTTCTAGGGTCGATGCTCTTCCTTTACAGTTATATTCTTCGTTATAGACTCTACATTTTCTGCCTTCTAAGATGGTCTACAAGTTAAGTAAAATATCATAATAGAAAGGCGGCAAATAGATATGGTGAAGTATCCACCAACTCTTTTACAATCACTAGTTCTTACCAGCAATATTTACCTAGAATTTAATGAATTCAGAAGGGTGGTGTCCTCTTAACTCTTAAATGGAGTGATCATTGAAACCTAAAGCTCGAAAACTGATATAGATTGATCAATAATCTTACACAAATATCATTATACCTTTCTCAAAATTGAGGATGAAAAGTTATATAGGGAAACTTTAATATTTACCCTTGATGAATTGTAAACATTGATACTGCAACCTACCATTAAAATGAAAGAAACTAGTCCACCAAGAACAAGACAGCAGAAGAGTTATACATACTTCACTGTCAAGAGGATCACTCTCTCGAGAAACAATTTGCTGCAAGCTCAAAATTGCAAAGGCTGTAGCTACAATTGGATCTGCAGTAATGTGTGGGATAGCTGCATGTCCACCTTTTGCTTCTATAACAGCTTCAAAAATGCCCGACCCAGCCAAAATTGGCCCTGGGTTTGATGCTATAGTCCCAGTTGACTCACTAGGTGTAACATGCATTGCAAATATGGCTTCTGCGTCTCCAAGTGCACCTTCACGAATCATGTGAGCAGCACCTCCACCTCCTTCTTCGGCAGGTTGAAAAATAAGTCTTACAGTGCCCTTCAAAAATTTGGGCAGTTGTATTTATGCAAGAAAGAATTTGAAATGAAAGAATCCAAAGCTAAAAGCAAACAAATTTAAATTATATTGAAGAATATGAAGCATCAGATTAAGTAAGTCTAATAAATGAATTACAGTAAATATATGGCCATAATGAAAAGCATGTAGTCTAGGTAAAATTTTAACTCAAAGTAAGAAAACAAATTTGAATCCATCTGAAAGTGTAAATATAATTTGTTAACATGAAGAGCATCCTTCAGTTTAAAGTTTGAACTATTTATCACTAGCATCTGGGGTATCGCATTAACATATAGAGGCCTGCTAAGCACCTGAAGTTTATCTTTGTGTTTATGAAGCAATTTGGCAGCTCCAAGAAGCATAGTAACATGTGCATCATGCCCACAAGCATGCATTTTGCCAATATTCACACTCTTGTGCTCCCAATCCACAAGCTCCTTCACATCATACATCAAATCACTGAATTAGTCGAGGCCAATTACCCAAGAAGGAACAAACAGTAGTAAAAACATAAATAGGACTTTGATAAAAGAAGAATAGTGAAACCAAAAATAATTTGAACATTGCACTCATTCGGTTGTGGGATGGAGGCATTTATGTTCCTTTATAACGATCAGACAAGCTAGCCTCAAGCCTTAATACCTAGTCATCTTTTCAGAGAATGTTTAGGATTGGATGCATGTTAGGATGACCTTTGGTAGCTTTGTAAATGTTGTTCATAGATCCCAAGGAATTATTGAAAGGGAGAATACTGCCATCTCCAGAAAATCCACTTGGTATGAATGCTGAATTTCTTTAGGGAGCACTGTCCTCACCCTGAGCCACATTTCATTATCGAGTTTGTTGTATCGTTTTATCTTAAGAATAGTCACAAGTTTATTCCTGGAAATTGCCAGGAGACTTATTCTGCTCTTTGGGTTGTGCAGGGCAAAGTCACCCTTGCAAACAATGTTATCACAACCAGACCAGCCCTCGAACCGGTATACCCCCCAGACCGGGAACTGGTCAGAACTAGACTGGAACCAGTAGAAAAACTGGACCAAAAAAATGGTCAACCAAAAACACATAAAATATTCAAATTTTGAAAAAACATATATATTCATGTGCATCCACATGAATCTAAACCATTTATACACAACTAAGCAAAAGGTCCCATTTATATAGCATGTAAGGATGCACATAACCAAAATAACACCAAGGGCAATCCATCACTGAACCAAAAATACATCAAAAAACAAGGCCTAGATGGCCTCTAGTGTCCAAAAATAATCATGCTACAACAAATACCTACATATCATCAAAATATTTTCCTATATTGCGATATTTATCCCTCTAAGTATTAAAATAATATGAGAAATGCTTAGCATGTCAATTCAAGATTTTGTTTGAGTGATAGGTACATTTTTAGTAGGATCATGATAGAGGAGTTTGACAACCAATGGCACTAACATCAAGGTACATAGAGGGCTTGGTGCTCCTGATTAAATGCTAGTTCCATACCCTTGTACATGACAAAATTCAATCGTAATGTTGCAATCCCCCCAATCCTGAAATCCTAAAAAACTGTCGAGTCTACAAGATTTTGAGTAGGATCTAAAATTCTACCTTCTCCAAATGAAATCCAATTAGTTCAGAACCACTCTCAAACTTCCTAAATCATTTCATGGTAATGTTAAAAATTTAAGTAAAAGTGAAATGTCACTTTTACTTTCAGAATTTAACATTACCATGAATTGCATAGGAACAATAGGGTCATAGGCTTGAATATTAGGCACCTATTGTGAGCCTACATATCATCAAAATATTTGCCTATATTGTGATATTTATCCCTCCAAGTATTAAAATAAGATGGGAAACGCTTAGCATGTCAATTCAAGATTTTGTTTGAGTGATAGGTACATTTTTAGTAGGATCATGATAGAGGAGTTTGACAACCAATGCCACTAACATCAAAGTACATAGAGGACTAGGTGCTCCTGATTAAATGCTAGTTCCATACCCTTGTACATGACAAAATTCAATGGTAATGTTGCAATCCCCCCAATCCTGAAAAGAGTTGTCCTCCCAGGCAACAGAATAGCCCGGACGGCAGGTTTTTGCCAAAATCCGGCTCAGTAAAATTCATAAAAATGAGGTAGTTGCAGTGTTTGGAATCCCTTTTTTAGAGTGGAAATGGATTCAGCACTATCAAAAACCCTTAGGACACTCAAAATACTGAAGTTTAACAACTATAAACAAGATTCTGATAAAATCTTAGCGGGATTTTTTCAAAATCTCTGCCGGATTCCGGGCCATTCTGTTACTTTTTTAGACTACGGCATCCTGAAATCCTAAAAAACTGTCAAGTTGGAAGGATTTTGAGTGGAATCTAAAATTCTACCTTCTCCATATGAAATCCAATTAGTTCAGAACCACTCTCAAACATCCTAAATCATTTCATGGTAATGTTAAAAATTTTAGTAAAAGTGGAAAGTCACTTTTACTTTAAGAATTTAACATTACCATGAATTGCATAGGAACAGTAGGGGCATAGGCTTGAAAATTTGGCACCTATTGTGGGCCAATAGCCAGCTAAGAGAAAAAAAATTAAAATTAAGAAAATAAAACAAAACAGGCCCCACGTGCTGTGTTGTACACAGCTTTACTGAACTGACTGGTTTGGTACTGAACATGCCAGTTCGATGAAATTTTTCAGGAGGCCGTTCAGAACCGGTTTTGCCCTCAACCAGTCAAACTGGTCAGTTCAAACCAGTTTGGTCCGGTTCTGATAACACTGCTTGCAAATGAGATTGCTTTGGAGGTGGTAAATTAACAAGCAGCTGAATGGATTTTTCAGTCTCTCAGGAGCCAGTCACTTGAATTTTTATCTTGCTTCTGTCAGCTACTTGATTAGCATGGGGTTGCAAGCTCCTTTCGCCAAGTTGGTGCCTTGCTAATGTTGATGGCCTAAAATCCTGGTCTGTGTGGGGGCAGCCATCTCCTGGTATGATGCCTTATTCCTTCCTGACAAGAATGACTTATTACTTTGTCCTCGGCACCTGACAATCTACAGCAATCTCTAAAGAGCGGCTAGGATTTACAGATACTCTAATTACTAGATGTCACTCTCACTAGGACTCAAAACCTCAAACCCTAGTCTGTTTGCTTGTTAACAGTTATCTAGGAGCTATACCTTAGCCTCCCACATTTTACAAGGTTGTGATTGATTTCTGTTTTCTGCCAACCCTGAGATGCAGCCACTTGCTTGATGCAGTGCAGGTGGGGCTGAGCCCAAAGATAAAGGAACTTCACACACATATTGAGTGGGAATACAAAGTGCAGATTCATATGAAAATGATATTCTCTTGCATAATTACATCAAAACACCATTCTCCTTTATTAAGCCCAAGGCCATCTTTTACAGATTCATGTCTCAACTATCCCTACACCCTTGAGGTCACCAAGTCAACAGATCTACAAGACCATTCTCTGCAGTTCCAAGGCTCACTCACAGAAACCCCATCCTTATTTCTAACTCTATCCACTGCCCACGTCAGTCTAATCTGCTAACATAAATAGCAATAATCCCACTCTAAATTTTACAAAAACAATCAGCCTGGCTAAGGGAATTGACAACCCATACATTCTGCAAGTGTTATGCAACCAGCAGTGTTGCATTAAATTCAATATCTCCTAAGATATATAACGTCAAATCTGAGGCATCTCAAATCGAATGGTATATTTGTTATTTCAAGGAAAAAAATTGTAAATATGTAAGAAGAAAAAGTAGTCACATTTTGTAAGTGCTACTAGGCACATGTGCAGTCAAAGCAAAAAAATTAATCCTAAGGTAACTACTATCTGAAAGCTTTTACCTTCTCTTACATACAAAAAAGTGTTTCTTCCTATTAATGGGCCATGAAATTTTTCAGGGAATCAAAACAATGACCATCATAACCAGCATAAAGTTTATCTGCCACAGTTTCAGGAATATAGAAAGAAAAACATCATACAGAACACCTATTCAGATAATAACAGCAGCAGCAAGAAAATAGGAGAGATATTAAGGCTAGCTGTGAAAAAGTTGGGGCTTTTGGGGATGGTCCCCATCCTCCGTATATTCTGCCAGGTCCAAGGCTTCTGCAACTTCAATTCCTTGTTTTGAAAGACTGTCAGCCAGCACACTGTGTTGCCTGTAAACATGTGTACTATTGAAACCACCAATCAGAAGCCTAATCTGTTCTAGGACTGACTGAAGGTAATACTATGCATCTCTGCATCCCGTTTGATCCAATCAATGGTCAACTTCGAATCTCCAAATACCTGAAGACAATCCATACTTTCTCCACTGCAACTTTCAGCAGTGCAGCCAATGTCCTCTGCTTTGCCCATTTATTAGAGCCCTTTCCAAGACCCAGTTAAAGGAGAAACTATTTTTATCTGAAGAGAACCAGACACTTCCAGCACCACACCTCCAGGGTTTATTGTTCCCTTAGTTTGCTCCATCAAAGAACCCTAGGGACTGGTTTAACCTAATCGTCCCTATTTGTCTGGAGGGCTTGACTTTTGGGGACATTTTGATATCACCATAAATATATTTCATTTTTAAAGAAAACTTCTAAGGGTGAGAAAGGTGCTGGCACCAGTGCTGTCAGCCCCGAGGTTACACTTGGTGTTTATTGGTCCCAACTAGTACTAGGGTATCTCAACCTACACAGAAGTTTCTCAACTCAATGGTGCCCCTTGAGATACCTCAAAATGTCTTTTGCAGCAACCCAATGAACCATCTTGGGCTCAACCATGAACAGACTAAGTGTAACATCCTGTGGTTAATCCCTCTTGTAAACATTAATATGAATTGTATTCATGTAAATAATGTGAAAATGCAATACAAAGACTGGCTGAGGAGAGGGCATGGATTCAGATCTTGAGTGGGGAAGTTGTTGGGGGACTGCCTAGGAGAAGATTAAACTCAAAGGAGCAATTAAGGAGCCATTTAGCTTCCTGCAGAAGAAAAGGCAGCGGGTACAGGCAATTAAGAAAGAGTATGGAATCCCGCAAAAATTAAAAAGACAAACAATGCACAAGCATTTTAAGGACTGTATGGGCACCTGTGCAAGATGACGGAGGCAGTCCTCTTCTCATGAAAGGCGTTGGTGTGGTCAACATGCTGAGAAAGTGCAGGGGGGAAATAGATTAAGGGGCCGAAAAAGAGGGAATGACAGAGGAGATAATAGTCAGTGTGCTCCATGAGTGAAGGAAGCAAAACGAAGAGATTGTGTTGGAGGTGGTGACACATGTATAGCAAAAGGAGGATTCAGAAGCACACGGAGAGGAGAGGACGTGTTAGCACAAAAGAAAAAATAAGGCCTTTTGGAGGTGTAGGCAGAGAACGCATAGACAAATCCACTAGTTGAAGGCATGTTGGTATGCATTACAGAGAAATTGTGAGGAACAGCAAGTTGTTGTTGAAGAGGAGTCACAGAGGTTGGTAAAGTCATGTTGAGGTTACAGCTGGAATCACTATGAGATCCTAAGACTCCTGAGTGGTTGGTGGATTGGCTAAGGCACATTCCCTTGAGCAGTGTTACCACTCAATCTAGCAGGGTTCTTAGGAGGGGTACCTGTTACATATAGCAGGGGTCCTAGAAGGGGTTCCAAAGGGGCAACCACTAGCCCAAGTGGCAACAATTAGGACATGTTACCACTCAAACTAGCAGGAGTCCAAGGAGGGTATAAAAAGGGCAACCACTAAGTCAAGGGCAACAATGGAGCAATAGCCCACTGTCACCTCACTAAAGCTCCCTGCTCTTTATGGACTTTCACCGATGGGAGGAGACCCAGTATAATAAGGATCACGAAGATGAATGGATCAATGATAGGATGAAAGGTGATCCCAAAAGCCTATTCACAAGAGAGGCTCAAATATATGGCTCGCTTGCTCGGAAAGCAAGATGAAAGGCTCTGCTCAGGAGAATTCCAAGGGCTAAGGTTTGAGTATATGACTTGTCAAGGAGATTCCTACACCCTAAAATCCTTGTGGAAACTTGGGTTGCAAGTGGTCTTTGTGGAATTATCTTCAAAAGGTTGTGGACCCACACAGGACCAAGTGGACTCAGAATTAGGTCAAGGGGATGGAATTTATCAACCAAGGGTGTGCTTGACCTAATTGAGGGGGAGAAAGGGATTAAAGGAGAAATTTTCATTGAATTTGATGAAATAATCCCAAAGAGGTCACTAGCCAAGGGAAGCCGAAGGCAAGAAATGGTCCTCGAACTAGGGCTTGCAATATCTCAAGATTCAACCGTCGAATTTCCTTCAAATTTGGAGGGCCTCTACAGCAATCTCCAGTGCAGTTGTGGACCAAAAATCGAAGTATTGGGATGGCTAGATTGTGAGATAAGTGATGCCCTAGGTGACCTATGTAGGCTAGGCTTAGAAAGAGAGAAGGTGAGAAAAATATGCTTTAGGATGATCACCTATGGAGGACCAGTGCCTAATCCTTTAGGGGAAATGGAGTCAAGGATACTTCAATGATTGGAATGGATTCACTTAGTCAAGGGGGCCTATAAAACAATTTCACATGGCAATTAGGGCATGGACAATTGCTTCAAGGTCTTTATACTTCAATATGCAATATGTGATGATTCATTGATTTATAAAGACAAAATTTCAACAAAATGTCTCTAGGAACATTCACTTATTCAAACATGGCCCATGACATGATCCAACGCTAACAAAAGACAAATTTCCACCCTTCCACACAAGAAAAGCAACAAATTTTAGCCTAGTATAGTGAAAATCCCTAGCAACATGCATGTGACATAAAAAAGAGTGACAAAATAGCATTAAAAAGTACTTACATGTGAGAACAAGTATATACAATCATCATCATATGCTAGTATAGAAGCCCCGAGACAAAAATGAAAAGATCCAAACATCAAAATTCATCCATCCATCCAATTTCATCCTTCAAAAAGAATAGTGAAAATATCCCAAGAGATAATGATCCAATCCAAGTGAAGTGATGATGATCCAAATGATTCATCACACTTCTATTTATACACTTCCTAATGAATTTGATTTAGCTAATTAGGCCTAAGTTAGCCCCTAGAATAAAATAATGTGCATAATAACAATAACTTTTGGTGACAAGCCCACCAAATAGCTCAATAATACATGGGTAAGCCTCTCAAGAGGGTCGAATGATCAACAAAGTGAGTCGTTAGGCCTTTGAGGAGGCCTAATGAAGCCCAAAGGGTGCCATAATGAAGAAATGGACTCCCATCGTAGTGGATAAGGGGTTGGCCCCTTGTTCTCCAAGAAAAAACCTGTGGTACTCCCAAATGGGTGTGGGGGCACAATGTCATTCTCATGGCTCTCCAAATGGATCAGAAGTACCAGTAGAGCATCTGTAATGGATAAAATGATGACACTCTGCAGCGAGAAACAATCCCTTGGACCCTAGAACACCTGCCAAGGGTATGGTGCATTTGTGGAGCCAGCTGGGCATGGTGAACGAGGTGCATCATCCTCATCCAAAAGGTGGAATAGGAGCAATCAACAAACACTGCTAGGGATCAATGAAGTAATATCTGCTATGATGGAGGCCCATGGCTCTCAACGCTCACCCTACAAGTGCCAATGTGCCCCTCTAGAGGGCTAGGACCCCTTATAGGGAGAGTCGAGACCAAGCCCCAAATGGGAACCCACTTGATATCCTGCATAAAATCCAATGTGTCCCCTTGCCCTCCAATACAACAAATAATTAGAATAATCAAGTAAAAGAGCTTACAACTCATAATTTCAATGGGGCACTTCATGGTGTAATGCCCTTCCATAGTGGGTTTTGGTATGTACAAGTGTCTCCAAGCTCAATAGAGGGTTAGCCAAGGACCCTATTAGGTGGTTTCAACCTCTAGAGGGGGTGACATGTCCTTGGTAAATCCCTCAAATGGTAGGTGGAAAATGATATAATGATGGAATGGAGTGCAGATTAGGGAAAACATCGAAATCGCATGTTAAGGAGCCAAGGTGGCTAAAATAAGGGAAGCCCACACTTGGGTATATAAGTGTAGGAGGGAGCAAATCGTGGTACATGAGTTACCTCAGCCTTTGTTTTTCCACCCTTCTTCATATGTCTTTTCCCTTTTATTTGTTTTTTCTTCATAATTGCTTGGGGCTCCAAGGGATAAAAGAATGATGCATAATATGTAGCAGTGGATACCCTCTTAAGGTGGGGCTATTCATTGCCCACTAGGGGTTAGGACAATCATGGTTTCCTTAATGATAGAGGGGGCTCATCTAGGGCCCATTGGAACCAGGGTGATGGCCATGGATAAAGGGGTAGAGCTTATGTTTTGGCTTTTGCCCACATGCTAAATTTGTATGTCTTGACCATATTTTGCATTTTGCAGTACATTTCCTATTGACTGGCTAAATTATGCTTTTTCTTTTCTTTTTAGTTGCATCAACCTCTAGGGCATCGTTCCAGGCCCAACCCAAGGTGTGGACAAGGGGAGGGGGAGGCTAACCCTATGTGGACCTAGTGGACACATGTGGGAAAAGAGATGAATGGGGTTACGATGAGTGGAATGGGAGCCATGTAGGTGGTATCAAGAAGCGAGACCATGCAACCAAAATCGGGATTTCCCATGTACTGGGTGAAGAGTCTCAAAGAATACTATTGAAAGGAAGAATTTCTTGATTGGGTTTTCCCCTCGAGGGGGGTTTTGCCCTGGCATAGTGCCTACATCTAGTGTCCATTGTTTTATGTGATGTTGCTTTGGTAATTTCTTGATGAACTAAAAGAAGGAAGATATAAAGAATCGTAATAACAAGAAACATCACAAGTAATTATCAAGAATAAGAAAATCTTTCTGCCTCTCTGATTTTCTAACATGGAATCAGAGCTTTGGTGAAAGAAGGAAGAAAAAGGCAGTCTTCAGCACTTAATCAAGGAACCATTCAAGGGATCATCGCAGGGAAGGAATCTACTACACTCTAAGAAGATGTCTAACACAATCAAGGGAGAAAACAAACTTGAAGGAGCCTCAAACTACAAGTCCTAGAAGAAGAGAATTGACCTCATCCTTGAAAAGAATAAGGTATTGGACTTGGTCAAAGGAAAAGTAAAGAAGCCTACAGAGGATTCCAGTGATGGTGACAAAGTAAAATTCAGGGAACTAGAACTGGTGGCCATGACTCTAATGGTAGAAGGAATAAAGGACAAGCTTGTCCCATTCATAGCCAACATCGACCATGCTCAGGAAATGTATGAAGCCTTGTCGAAGTTATTCACTATTAATTACAATGGTGAAGTAGCAAGTTTGAAGAATGAGCTAAGGACTACAAAGATGACTAAAGAAGACACAATGGCCTCCTTTGTGAAGATAGCAAGAATCAGGGATGATCTTTTGGCCATTGGTTAAATTGTTCGAAACAAAGAACTTGTGATCATTGTTCTATTAGGATTGCCACCTACTTGGGGTGCATTTGCTGCAGGACTTAACAGTTGGAAGGAAGCTCCCACCTTTGAAGAACTATGGACTACCTGCAGTTAGGAAGAAATAAGGATCTCATTAGCTTTCAATTCTGAAGGAGTATCAAATGCCTACAATGCTCAACATAAAGGAAAGAAATCGAAAGGACCAAGGAAGAAAGTTGACATAGTCTAAAGTAGAATGTTATCAATGCCATAATAAGGGTCACTATAGGAGTGACTGCCCCAACAATCCAAGAAACAAGAAAAGAGAAAGAGATCAAGCCAACATTGTTGAAGAAGGAGACTCAAAGAAAGTCAAGCCCGAAGAATTTGACATAAGGGACTTACACTACTATGTCCTTTGTTTGTAGCTTTGGATATCTTATTTTATATCTTTAATGTTTTAGAATTTATAGGTTTCTAACATATTTTTTGGAAAAGAAATTTTATTGTTTTTATAAGTTTCCCTCAAGCTTTGGAGGGAGCCCTCAACAACTCCCAAAGATAAGTATCTCATTTCCTTTCAATTTTTGGTTTCGTGTACTTATTTAAGTTTTGATTATATTAATACTAATCACCTTTCTCCCTCTATTGTCTTGATTAGGAAAACATCTACTATATTCTCAAGAAGTATGAAGGAGGGCCTCTCAAGACAAGGTTTGTCAAGAAACAGAGGTATGCTTTAAAACAATGACTTCTTCATGATAAATGTTCATTCATTTGACAATCTATTACTAACATTGGTGTGTCTTGCCATAGTGAATCATATTGATTCTTATTTTGGGTGATTCATCACTTGATAAATCTACCCCACTCCTATTCTTAATTGTTTTTATAGAACCCTAGACAGGTTCTCTGGAAAACCCTAACCTAAGGGTATGCTAATATGAATGTTTGAAACCCTAAACTGCTTAGGGTTATTGTGAAATGTTATTTGAAGTTTTTATTGAAGATGTCATGTTTAGGATTTTGGTATGATAAGGAAAACCTAACTCGTTAGGGTGGAATGATAAAGTCTAAAGTCTTGGATCTTTGAAACATTAGTAATTTTGGGTTTGCTATGTTCCTATATTGAAATCCTAACTCATTAGGGATTGGTGGAATGCGTGGGCAAGACTCTTATAATGTCTTAGAAATGATTTCCTTGATATGCATGTTTGTCTGATCAAACCCTAGTCTAATCAAATTTATCGATATGTTGTGAAGTTGGGTTTGTCTATGATATGAAATGTCTTTGCTTGATGATGAAACCCTAGGTATATGAAGATATGTCCTTTTTGATCGAAACCCTAGCTTGGTCTAGGTCTGTATATGCGTAATGCATTAATGTTGTCGGACATATGATATGCCTTTGCATGATAATGAATTCCTAGATATATGTGTTGACCTAGCTATTGATGGTCATAAGTCTTAAGATTTGATATAAATCCTTGTCTGAGATTCTATGATGATGATATTTGCAAATCTAGGGTCTTGTAGCTAAACCCTAGTAGTAGTTAAATTCTCTAGTATGTGTGATATAACAATCTGAGATCTATTTATATAATGATTGTTGAGGTTGTGAAAATGAGATTCTAGTGTTTTGAAGTTCAACCTTAGTAGAAGTGAAAATCTCAGATGAATTGAGATTTGTGTAAGATTGTTGAAATCTGAGTTTTGGTTGGATTTGATGGTTGATTGAAAATCTAGGGTTTGCAACTAACCCTAGTGGAAGCTAGTCATATTAATGACTAAGTTGTGATTGACTTTGATTGATTCTCTTGTATGAAATCTAGGATTTGTATAAATCTCTAGTGGAAATTCTAACATATGAAGTCTAAAAGTTGTTAGATATCTCGTAGATCTACATTTAATTGTTTCTAGGGTTTGTTATATGTTGTAGTAGGGTGTGTTACACTTTTGAAAGAAACATTGAAACCCTAGATAGAATGAAAATTGTTATGAAGTAGTCTAGGGATTATGACAAAGTCCCTAGCAAAATATTGAAGAGTATATGTCTCTTGTTTGTAATTAAGTTTGGTTATCTGATATGTATAAATTAGAAATGCTTACGTGATTTTGATATGGCTAACTTCATGCTTCTATAGATTTGGTTGTACTTGCTACCTAAGTTGTTCAGGTACACAATCTTCAATATGGTGAAGATGCTCGTTGATGTGATAAGCATGATGAGGATGATAATAACTCTGATGAAATGGTTGGAAGCCACGAAAGATTCTCCGAAAAGAAGAAGTTGATCTCCCTGAGGAACCCTGAATATAAGAGATCTCCCTAAGATTAAGAGGGAGATGCTACCTGATTGAGAGGGAGGGCATAGCTTGGTTTTGATTGAAGAATGAATTTCGGAGGATATGTTGTTGCATGAGAAGAAAGAGAAAGATTGTATGATGAAGGAATCTTCTGTCAAAGATTCGATTGATAGTCCTAATATGAAAAGTTGAGAAGCAACATCAAGTTGTCTAAAAGACCCCGGAGGTTCCTATTTGTTTATGTACATGTGAAAGTATATTATTGAATGGGGTTGTGTTTGTATAGGTAAATCTCTCGAAGGATTTGATAGCATGTTGGTTACCAATCAGTTTGATTGGGAGAGATTGGTCATCCATGATCTGTTGGATCAAGGAGTGTTGAGGCTTTGCAAGTGAAGCATATTGCATGGGAGGACATCTGATCAGCAGTTTGGGTTGATGTCTAGGTCCCGAAGTTGGAAAGGTTGTGTTGATTAATGAGCTCTGATTTTGGATACATGCCTGGATCCTTGGTTTGATGGTTAGCAAGTAAGCCTAATGGTACCTAAAGGGGCTGAAAGCTTGAGTCCATATTAGTCCCACGTGGATAGATTGCCCTGGTCAGGAATCTAGTGTGTGGCATTGTGGTGCCTAAATTGTTGAGAGACCAATGGATAGATTGCCCTGGTCTGGAATCTAGTCCATGGCATTGTGATCCCTAAAGTTCTTCATTGTTCATATAGTATGAGATCTTCCATTATATTTGTATATGAAAAATACCTCCCTAGTTAAGAGGGAGTGTTCGAAAATGTAACTAGGTTCAGTCTTCATTTAATGTATTTGAGTCATCTTGTAATGTAGTTGTCAAAAGAATAAAGAAAAGAATTTTTATTATTATTATTGTGACTTATTAAAGCATGGGTTTCATGCTTGAGTAACCATGTTATAGGTCAAAGTCCCCATTGAGGACTTCTAGGATTTATTCCAAGTCAATAGAGTTATTGTACTTTTAAAGAGACCCTTCTTGGGCTTTTGAATCATGTAAAAAGGTCTAGTATTGAGTCAAATATGATTTATGTATCCTCCACATAAAGTCGGCCTAAAGACCCTAACTCAACCTCACATGGAGCCTATAAATACAAGCAATTTGAATTCATTTGGAGCACACACTCTCACAAGAAGTTCCATATCTCTTGTAGCTGGGAAAAGTACGAAGTCTGTTGTCGAGAAGCCGAAAGAAGTGCGAGTTTGGGGAAGTCTAAGGAGAAGAAGGAAAACAAAATTTTGGTGCCTCTCTCTCTCTCTCTCTCTGTTTCGTGCTCTGGATTGGGAGATCAAAATCTTCCAAGTTTAACTGCTGCCGGAAGCCATAAGTTGTCGGAAGCTACTGCATAGTCAAAGTTGCTGGAAAGGGGTCGAAATTCTAGACGCTGACTTGGTGTGGAGGGAAAGTCTGGCCTTTGTCTAGGGTGAAAAGTCTCAAAGAATACTATTGAAACGAAGAATTTCTTGATTGTGTTTTCCCCTCAAGGGGGTTTTTTCCCTGGCATAGTACCTACATCTGGTATCCATTGTTTTATGTGTTGCTACTTTGGTAATTGCTTGATGAACTAAAAGAAAGAAGATATAAAGAATCGTAATAACAAGAAACATCACAAGTAATTATCAAGAATAAGAAAATCTTTCTGCCTTTCTAATTTTCTAACACATCTCTACAACCAATCCGATCTCCTTCATACACTAAGATAGCACCACTGTAATAGCACCGAACTGAGGTCACACTGAGATCACGACTCTGTGGTAGCACTGAGACTGTGATAGGCCTTGACTGTGGTAGCACTGTAGTAGCACCGAGAATGTGATATTGTATTGACATCGTAATTGTGATGGTATGAACCTGTAGTAGCACGGAGGCCCTTTCACTGTTGATAGGACCGAACCTTCTCACCTAAAATAGCACTAAACCATACTTGTAATATATCACTGAAACCCTATCTATAGTCTCCATTGTAATCCGCACTTTATCTCAAAAGGTATGCCAAGAATATCTTTGTGATTCATCCGAACTTGTGCATTGTGGTTGCTCGAAAACATCTCTGCAATTAGCTCTGCAATTACCCCGAGATTCTGAGGTGAAGTAATGGCAGGACCTCATACTTGTATATATAGTTGTTGCCATATGTAAATAGGCCGACATGAGTCATTCGAACAGTTGGGTCTTCATATGGTAAGGTCGACATGTCTTCTTTGAGGGACGCCGACTTGAAGGAGATTCCTTTTGAGGCCGACATCAAGGAGACTTTGATGGAGGAGACGTTTAACATGACAAAATAGACTTTGACTCAATCCTAAAGCCTACAATGGAGGCTTGACCTATGACAATTGACCCAAGCATGAAACCCATGCTTTAACAAGCCAATTCAATAATAATAAAATTTATTTGTGCTTTTCTTTTGACAAATATATTACATTGGACTCAAGTAAAATAATGAAGACCGAACCTAGTTACACTCTTCAACAAGTACATCCCTCAAGTGGCAGGTGTCATGTGATACAGCGAGGGATCAGAATGGTTGGCTCAGGTAGCGGAGATGATGGCACATCGAGTTATCTGGTGGCTACAAGGGGTTGTTTCTTGAGGACCATCTATGAGAAAAATTTCTCCTATGGATATCACCCACAGGTGTTGGGTAACAGTAACTTAAGGGATAACTACTAGACCAAATGACAACAATGGGACAAAGACCTACTGTCACCTCAGTCAATGTCCCTTGCTTTTTACTGACTTTCACCAATGGGAGGAGTCCTCATATAAGGGAAATCACTTGAATGATATGATTAATGGCAAGTTATGATGTGATTCCCAAGGCCCATTCAAAGGAGAGACTCAAATAATGGCTCAACGCTTCAAAAGAATCTTAATGGCTCTTCAAGTAAGGCTTATGAGGAGACCTAGACCTAAGAGGAAAGGTTATTCAATTACAAGGGGTACTCCTAGACCTAAGGCTTCCTAAGGAGGCAAGACCTCTCTAAGGCCTTTGTAAGATGACTACCATATAAGGGTTTGACACCACAAGAGAGACCTATGGAAAATCCAATGATTACAAGAGGAATGATCTTCAATGAGATTTCTAGGTCAAGCAAGGGTGAGAAAGGTCACAATAATGATTAACTTCCTTTCAGTTTTCAAGAACAAAATACCTTTGGAGTGTCGAGAACCAAAGAAGTTTAAGGGTAGAATCAATTTTGGAGCTAGGGCTTGTGATTTCTTTCAAACTAGCCACGGGAATTGCTTCAAATTCGAAGGGCCAATAAAGGACACTATAGCGCAGTAGCCTACCAATCCGCTCTCAAAAAGACCCCTCCTACAGCAATTCGCTCTAGGCCCTAGTTGACCTTTTAGCATTAGGACATAAATTTGTGAAAGTTGAAAAGAAAAAGGTTTTAGGTTGATCACCTAGGATTAAGACCAATGCCTTCTCGATTGGGAGAAATGGAGTCAAGATTCCCTTCGATGAAGGAACTTCACTCTATCAAGGAGACTTATGCAACTTTCGCTAACCCTAAAGAGGCAACACCTTGGTTACAATAGATGTTTATACTTCGTTTGACAAAGTTTGATGGAGATTTGAGGATGAAATATGCAAAACAACCCTCTAGGAACATTCATTCACATTATCTATGAGTAATGCATGCAATACTTTATTAATATTAGTGTTTTCCTGAAATTCGCATTAAACTAGGGCACATACAAGATCATGACAAGATAATCCATAAATTAGACATGTAATAATGTAAATATATAGCATCAAATAGCAATTACAAGATAATGCAAGTATATCCATCCATCAAAATTGCAAATAGAAGCTCCAAGACAAGATAGCGAAATTCCCAAACGTCAAAATGCATCAATAACATCCAATTCCATCCATCAATTGCAGGCTTGAATTATTTTTACAATAGAAATCCCAATCCAAATGATGATGAGTTAGAAAATGAGGCTCTCTTTAATTTTTATGAGCCTCTCACAAGTTTGAATGGTCTAATTAACCTAATAAAACCCCTAAAAATATTTTAATGTGCAAATAAATATCCTTTTGGTGACAAGCCCACCAAATAGCTTAATAAGGAATAAGCCATCCAATGCTAGTCAAAATGATAGAATAATAGTCAGGAGGGTCGTTGGAAAGCCAAAACGAGTCCTCTAAGTGCCATTGTGAAGATGAGGGCTCCCAAAATGATGATCAAGGGAGTGGGTCCCTTGATTTCCAAGCAGAGCATCTTGATTTCCAAGCAAACCTCCCAAGTGATTGTGGGGCACCATCAATGGCCTCATGGATCTCCAATGGCTCAATATCAAGTCGATACTCCATCAATATGTGCTAGAAGATGACACAAGCCCTCCCATGTCTCTCCGGATGAGACAAAACCCCATCTGGGCCCTGGATCAGTCGCCAAGTGTCAAGTGCAAATGTGTGGTCGATTGGGCAACGTGGTCCAAGTGCATCATCATCTTTGTATGACTGGGGCACAAACAAGCAATGTGTGGTGTTGGAGAATCCCATGGTCTGGCAATCAATGTTTTAGTGTGATGGAGGTCCATGGCTCTCAACGCCCACCCTACAAGTGCCATTATGACCCACTGGAGGGCTTAGACCTCGTATAGGGAGACCAAGTCCAAATGGAGACCCACCTGCAATCTTCTATAAGATCCGATGTGTCTTCTCACGTTCCAGTATAACAATCCATTAGTGCAATCGAGTAAATAAGCTTGCTAACTAGGGGAAAAAGTGTACACTTCATTGTAGCATGCCCTTCCAAATAGGCTTTAGAGTGTACAAGTGGTTAATAAAGGACCGAGCTCAACAAGAGAGGTTAATAAAGGACCTTAATAAGTGGTTTCAACCTCTATGGGAGTAACAATTCCACGGTACGTCTGTCAAATGGGAGGTGTCACGTGAAATGATGGTGGAACAGAGCAAGGCAACAGGGAAGGCTCCAAGCCACATATCATGGTACAATGGTAGCTATAATGAGGGAAGCCCACAAATTGGGTGTATATGAGTTACCCAGTCCTTTGTTTTTTCCACCCTTCGTCATATGCCTTTTGCCTTTTATAGATTTTTCTTTTCTTTTAAGTTTTAACTGCTCGGGCCTCCAGGGGATGAGAGCATGATGTGTATGATAAAGCAGTGACTACCCCTTAAAGTTCGGCATTTCATCAACCACCAAGGGTTGGAACTTGGGACAATCATGGATTCCTTAATGATGCACTCATAGGGGCCCTAGGAACCAATGTGATGGCCATAGTGATAAGGGGTAGAGCTCATGTTTGGCTTTTTCCCAAACAGTCATTTTTAATGTCTCGACCATCTTTTGCATTTTGTGGTATATTTCGTGTTGTAAGTGGCCAAATTATACTTTTATCTTTCTTCTTAGTTGCATCAACCTCCGAGGCATTGTTCCAAGTCCAACCCCAAAATGTGGACAAGGGGAGGGAGAGGCTAACACCTTGTAGACCCAATGGGAAAATTTGGACCCAGATGGGAAAAGTGTGAAAAGGGTTTATAATGAGCAGAGGGGGGTGAGATATATGGTATTGGGAAGTTGGACCACACAACCAAAATCATGGTTTCCCATGTAGTGCCACTCCTAAAGTTAGTAGCCAATATAGAAGATCCCATGGAACTAGGATACATGACTAACCACCAAGTTGGGACAAGGGAAGAAGAGTATAGTCCAAGCCCATTCTTTCCGCCGAATCCCCCCACTAATCCATGTCCAAATGTGTTTAAGAAAAGCAAGAATAAACACCCAATTACATAATGAAAATCCATACCTTTGGGGTTGGAAGGCCCACCTTCAAACATACGATCACAAGAGATGGGCGAGGGCACATAATGGTTGGCTCAGGTGGCAGAGAATGGTGGCACATCAAGCTATTTGGTCCCTCTAAGGGGTTGTTGGTTGTTGGCGGAAGACAAATCTAGGAGAAAAATTCTCCTATAGGGGTCACCCATTGGTGGTGGGTAACATTTGGCTCTAACTGGGACATGAGCTCTCTATTGAGTGCATGAACCGTGTACTCGAACGGGAAGGTCATGAGAACACTAGTAATCTCTTGGAACCACAGACCTATTACTTGCACATCAAAGATTAAGAAAAAGAGGTAGCATGTTTTTATCGCTTCCTTTGATCGCCCATTCTTTTGTTAGTTCGTAAAATCAACAAGAAATAAAATTTACTCTAAAATGCAGTTTTAATCTAAATGCACCTAATCTAGCATGATAACATAATATGATATTAGGTTCTAATGCAAAAATCAACATGCAATGCATCCTACTCTAACATGCATATGATACAGTATCAAGTATTCTCAGTGAAGTACTCCTTGAGGAGTTGCCCATTTACAGGAAGGGGAATAGGCTCTCCACTAAGAGTTTCTAAATGGTAAGAGTTTATACCAGCTATATCAGATATCCTATAGGGACCTACCCATAGATTGGCCAACTTCTTGTGCATATCGAGCTTTTCTCTCCTCTTGTTCCACAAGAGAACTAGGTTTTCGAGTTCAAAGGCTTTACTCTTGACATGCTTATCAAAATTCGACTTCATTTTCACATGGCTGCAGCCAAGCTGGTCGAGGGCTTTTCTCCTAACCTCATCAGCCTCAATGAGTTGGTCAATTCAGGCTTGAATGGCATCTTGTTGGTCAGGAAAAGCCTTTTAAGAATTCAAGGGAAGGAACTAAAGTTGGATAGGCAACTTAGCTTCAGCACCGTAAACCAATTGAAATGGGCTATATCCAGTTGAGGCCTTTACAGTGGTATGGTTGGCCCATAAAGTGTACTTGATCTTGTTATCCCAACTTCGTTTATTTTCACCAACTGTTCAATTGATTATCTTTATGAGATTTTTATTACTTGATTCAGCTTGGCCATTTCCTTGAGGGTAGCAGTTAGATGAGTGTGACAATATTATTCCATATTTATTACATAGGGATGTCAAGGCCATAGAGTTGAATGCTTTCACACTATCAGTTACAATCTTGGCAAGGACACCAAACCTGGTGATAATTCTTTCCTCAAGGAAGTCCATGACCACTTGATCGGTGGCTTTCTTGGTAGGTATTGCTTCTACCCACTTGGTGAAGTAATCAACGGCAATGAGGATCCATTTATGCCCATTGCTTGAATTATCCTTGAATTCACTGATGACAATGAGACCCCATTTTTGAAAGGGTGAATCCACAACAACATTCTTTAGGGGCATAGATGGTAAGCTACTATTTTCCGACAAATAATTGGCATGGTTGGCCTCGCTTGACAAAATTCAAAGTATCAACAAAAATGGATGGCCAATAACACCAAGCCCTTAAGATTTTGTGTGCGGTAGTCTTCGCAACATAATGTCCACAAAATCCAGCATGGAATTCCTTGATTAGATTTTCAGATTCTTCTTTACTTACACACCGAAGGATCACTCCATCAGGGCTCATCCAACCAAGGCCTTCTTGAGTCAAGCAATATTTGGTTGCCTTCAATCTGAGAACTCTTCTTTGGTGATCAACCAAGTGAGGAGGGGTAGATAAGTTGCACAAGTAATAGATGACGTTAGAATACCAATCATCATTCTCAATTTCAATGATAGTGACGCACACTGGCTCCTTCTCTCCTTCAGGGATACCCTCGCTATTATTTTCAGTCAACATCTCAGCGAAACCTTGACCCTTGATGATCTTCTTAGGACGGATATCTAAGTCATACTCTTGTATTTTTGCCACCCATTTCCCTCTTGATCCAAGGCAGTCAATTTGTGATAATATGTCTTTCACGGCGGGGCAAGGAACATAGGTATCCCATATATGCTCTAAAGTACTTGAGAGATTTGACAAGGGTGTAAGCTTTCTTTTCAGTGATAGTATACATTAACTCAGCATCTCGAAGAGGTTTACTCATGAAGGATATTGGTCGGTCATTTCCTTCATCATCCTTTTGCATGAGTATACCAGCAATAATATCTTTAGAAGCAAATGAAAAGATGATGAAGTCTTTAGCATAATCACGACTAGCAGGGGCGGACACAATCCTTTCTTTGATTTCTTCGAAAGATCTATTCTTTACAGCATTCCATGTATAGGAAACATCCTTTTTCAATAAGCCATTCATTGGTTTGACGATCTCAGCAAAGTTTGGTATGAATCTTATTACAAAATTGACCTTGCCAAAGAATGACCTTAAATATCCTTTGTCCTTGGGGAGAGGGATCTTCTTGATTACTTCAATTCTCTATGGGTCAATACTAATCCCTTCTTTACACACCACATGTCCTAATAATTTGCTTCAAATCGACCCTGAAAATGGATTTCTTAGGGTTAAGAGATATGTTATATTGCCTACATTTCTCAAATACCTTTCCCAAATGCTTGCAATGATCTTGTCTCTCTTTGGATGCCATAGTTAAGTCATATGGGTATATTTCCATGATTTTCCCTATAAGGACCCTGAAAGCAAAATCCATGGCCCTTTGGAAAGTGGAACCAGCGTT
This sequence comes from Pinus albicaulis, assembly GCA_034641835.2. Classification (NCBI taxonomy): domain Eukaryota; kingdom Viridiplantae; phylum Streptophyta; class Pinopsida; order Pinales; family Pinaceae; genus Pinus; species Pinus albicaulis. The sequence goes on along the minus strand of CM076571.1, from coordinate 608,271,390 downwards.
GAGTAGTCCGAAGGGCATTCTAAGGTACATATAAGTCCCCCACAAAGTAGTGAACGTGGTTTTTAAACGGTCTTCCTCTTTTACAAAAACTTGATTATATCCCAAGACACCATCCAAAAATGAAATCATTTGGGAACCGGTTATTCTTCGTAGCAAGTTTTCCATATTGGGCAATGAGTAATTGTCTTTTAGACACACCTGGATAATATCCCTAAAGTCAATGCATATCCTAATGTTGTCAGTCTTCTTTTGGATGATTGCAAGATTAGAAATCTAGGAGGAATGACGAAAAGGGGCAATGATACCCACATCAACCATCTTTTGAAGTTTCTCTTTAACTAAGGGGGAAAGCTCAAGATTCATTCATCTTAATTTTTGCCTCACTGGCTTGTCCCCTTCTTTAAGAGGGATAGTGTGTTGTATAATCTTCGGCCTATATGCTTTCAAATTATCATAAGACCAAGCAAACACATATTTGAATTCTCTTAACAATCGCTCAAGCTCATCTCTTTCTTCCTTGGCCAATCCCTTTCCAATCTTGATTATTTGTGGGGAAGATGTAGTTCCTAGGTTAAGGTCCACAGTATTCAGTGAATTATGATCTGCAGGTTTGGTTATATTGTGGTCATCCCTATTTAAGTGTTGCTCGTTGACCAAATCCTCCTCTCGGGTATGTAATTCATCATGGTTTTGGAGGAAGTTATTTATCTCATTATCACTTTTGAATTAGGCCAATGCTCATTGTAATCAACAATGCAACGTCAGTGTATGGTGTCTACAACACATCTTTCCCAATTTGGAAATATTTTCATCAACGCATTGGGAATTTGATGCGGCCAGAGCTAAGGCATCGGCAATGGAGTTAAGGGATCGATGGACAGGTCGGAACGTAACGTCCTGGAAACCCTTAATCATATGGGTAACCCTTTCCCTGTATGGTTTTAACCTTTCATGCTTGGTACTAAAATCCCCCCTTACTTGCAAGACAATTAGGTCCGAATCACCTATCACAATCAATCATTGAATTTGCCTTGATTGAGCAGCCTCAAGTCCTAGTAAGAGAGCTTCATATTCAGCCATATTGTTAGTACACTCAAACTGTAGTCTTCAGGAAAACATCATATAATCTTCAAATGGGGATATGAGAACTATACCAGCCCCAGAACCAGCTTTTGAGTCAGCCCCATCAAAATACATTATCCAAATCCTAGGGGACACAAGCGTTTCAACAAGCTCATTCTTGAATATCCTCCATTCACCAAACTCATAATCTTCCTCCCTCAATTCTTCATCAAATTCCCATGAGCAAGTGATCATAGGGATAGTAAATTCATGTCTAGATATGATAGCATAAGAATTTTCTCCCATAGGAACGTATATACTAGACCTTTTTTGGTCAATGGTTATTTTTAAGTCTTGCACTACTTGCTTGGATAAAATCATTACCCATGAGGGAGGAGTTTGTACAACGAGTAGATTCATGATGATTTCTTTTTCAAGATGACATTGGAAACATAGTCTCTTTCCTTCTATTACCCCATGAACTTCAACTTCTTTGGAATCAATGATCCATTTACCCGAATATCCCCTAGATATTTTGAGTCCCATATCTTGCATTACTCTTAAGGGCATAATGTTAGCCGAAGCTCCAAAATCAAGGATACAATTCCTCAAGATACAATCATCAATGTTCAGGGCAACATAGAAAGGGTCCTTCATACGAAGGGTTACTATGATAGGAGGATCTACTTCTGTGATCTTGGGTGGTTCTTCTTTGTGCCTCTTCTTCTTCACCTTCTTGGATTTTGGCAACACCAAGTTTTCATCAGGGGATGGTTCATTTTCTTTCATAGGGGCATCTTGATCATTTAATTGTACAACATTAATGGATGTTGCCTTCATGGCTTGATCAAGATCAAAGGTGTTGTTTTGGGCTTGAAAGAGATCAGTTGGATTCTTGTACCTAACATAAAATGCTAACTTCCCAGTAAAGGCATTAAAGTAGGCCACGAGGACTACCTCATTAGGGGGTCTAAGCTCCTCGGGAATCAAGTGTATAAGGGTGTTAAATCTTTGGTTGAATTCTTTAACAGGTTCTTCTTCTTCTCTTTTACTAGAGAGGAAGCTTTGGTACAACTCAACAACACCCTTTTCCTTGAACCATCTTCTCTTAAACTTAAGTCATTCCAAGATGAGATAGAGGAAGTACCTAAGGATTGGAACCATATCATAGCACCGCCACAAAATGTTTCGACGAACATGATCATGCGCTCATCTTCTTTATATTTTTGGCTACCCACCAGGAACTCAAATTGTGTGAGATGCTCTTGGGCTTCCTCGCCCTTTCCCCCACGAAATTTTGGCAACTCTGGATGGTATGGGAGAGGATGGTGGGGTGCTCCTAATATGTTATCAAGGCTTAATGGAAGTGAACAAATGTTTTTCACAATAATTGAAGGCCCTACTCTTAGCAACTTTATCGAGGAAAGGAGTATGGGATGGTTCATCACCTCTTCGTTGGTAAGTTAAAATAAAGGGGTCTTCAATTTCGATGGGAGGATCATGGAGTTGCCAGAGGAATATTTATAATGTCATCAATGAATCAATTCCTCAATGATTCACGTTGGAAGGTAGACATGTTTCTTTCCAGGCAACAATGCCAAAAATGTTACCACTCAATCTGTAGGGGTCTTAGGAGCAATACCCTGGGCCAACTACTAGACCAAATGACAACAATGGGACAAAGACCCACTGTCACCTTAGTCAATGTCCCCTGCTTTTTACAGACTTTCACCAATGGGAGGACTCCTAGTATAAGGGAAATCACTTGAATGATATGATCAATGGCAAGTTATGATATGATTCAAAAGGCCCATTCAAATGAAGAGACTCAAATAATGGCTCGATGCTTCAAAAGAAGCTTAATGGATCTGCAAGGAAGGCTTATGAGGAGACCTAAACCTAGGAGGAAAGGTTATTCAATTACAAGGGGTACTCCTACACCTAAGGCTTCCTAAGGATGCAAGACCTCTCTAAGGGCTTTGTAAGATGACTACCATATAAAGGTTTGACACCACAAGAGAGACCTATGGAAAATCCAAGCAAGGCCTAGGGCTTGCAATGATTAAAAGAGGAATGATCTTCAATGAGATTTCTAGGTCATGCAAAGATGAGAAAGGTCATAAGAATGATTAACTTCCTTTGAGTTTTCAAGAGCAAGTGACCTTTGGAATGTCGCTAACCAAATAAGTTTAAGGGTAGAATCAATATTGGAGATAGAGTTTGAGATTTCTTTCAATCTAGCCACGGGAATTGCTTCAAATTCGAAGGCCAATAAAGGACACCATAGCACAGTAGCCTACCAATTTGCTCTCAAAAAGACCCCTCCTCCAGCAATTCGCACTAGGCCCTAGTTGAGCTTCTAGGGTTAGGGCAGAAATTTGTGAAAGTTAAAAATAAAAAGGTTTTAGGTTGAACATCTAGGATTAAGACTAGTGCCTTATCAATTGGGAGAAATGGAATCAAGATTCCCTTCGATGAAAGAAATAAGCTCTATCAATGAGACCTATGCAACCTTCACTAACCCTCAAGAGGCAAGAACTCAGTTACAATAGAGGTTTATACTTTGTTTGACAAAGTTTGATGGAGATTCGAGGATGCAATATGAAAAACGAGCCTCTAGGAACATTCATTCACATTATCTATGAGTAATGCATGCAATACTTCATTAATCTTAGTGTTTTCCTGAAATTCGCATTAAATTAGGGCACATACAAGATCATGACAAGATATTCCATACATTAGACATGTAATAATGTAAAGATATAGCATCAAATAGTACTTGTAAGATAATGCAAGTATATCCATCCATCAATTTTGCAGATACACACTCCAAGACAAAATAGCGAAAATCCCAAACATCAAAATGCATCAATAACATCCAATTTTGTCCATCAATTGCAAGTCTAAATTCTTTTTACAATAGAAATCCTAATCCAAATGATGATGAGTTACAAAATGAGGCTCTCTTAAATTTATATGAGCCTCTCACAAGTTTGAATGGTCTAATTAGCTTAATAAAGCCGCTAAAAATATTTTAATGTGCAAATAACGATCCTTTTGGTGGCAAGCCAACAAATAGCTCAATAAGTGAAGAATAAGCCATCCAATACTAGCCGAAATGATAAAATAATAGTCAATAGGGTCGTTGGAAGGCCAAAATGAGTCCTCTAATTCCATAGTGAAGATGAGGCCTCCCAAATGATGATCAAGGGGGTGGCCCCTTGATTTCCAAGCAAAACATCCTGTGTTCCTCCCAAGTGGTTGTGGGGCACCATCAAACGGTCTCATGGGTCTCCAGTGGCTCAATATCAATTCGATGATCCACCAGTATGTGCTAAATGACACAAGCCCTCCCATGTCTCTTCGGATGAGACAGAACCCCATCTGGGCCATGGATCAGCATCCAAGTGTCAAGTGCAAATGTGTGGCCGGTTGGGCAACGTGGCCAAAGTGCACCATCATCTTTGTATGACTGGTGTAGGAACAATCAATGTGTGGTGCTAAAGAAGCTCATGGCATTACAATCAATGCTTTGTTGTGGTGGAGGTCCATGGCTCTCAACGCTCACCCTACAAGTGCCATTATGACCCTTTGGAGGGCTCAGACCCCATATAGGGAGACCAAGTCCGAATGGAGACCCACCTGGAATCCTGTATAAGATCCAATGCGTCTCCTCACCTTCCAATATAACAATCCATTAGTGCAATCGAGTAAATAAGCTTGCTAACCAGGGGAAAAAGTGGACACTTCATAGTGGCATGCCCTTCCAAATGGGCTTTAGAGTGTACAAGTGTCACCAAGCTCAACAAGAGAGGTTAATAAAGGACCATATTAAATGGTTTCAACCTCTAAGGGAGTAACAAGTCCATGGTACATCCGTCAAATGGGAGGTGTCACGTGAAATGATGGTGGAACTGAGTGGGGCAACAGGGAAGGCTCCAAGCCACAAGCCATAGTACAAGGGTATGTATAATGAGAGAAGCCCACACATTGGGTGTATAGATGTAGGAGGAGGCAATCGTGGTACATGAGTTACCCCTATGAAAATTTCTAAATCTTATACTTATGAAGAAATCTTACTGTTAAATCCGGTTATGCTCCTCCTACTTAGTTAAGTTATTAACTGAATAAATTCAGATCAATATCGAAGCAAAACACAGACAGACTTTCACCAATCCAGATCTATAAAAAGTATATGCACACATAGACGAAGTGACACAGTGATTTTCTGGACAAATAGTCCTCGGAAAAACCCAATGCGGGAAAACTAGTTTTCTGGCTGCTGGAGGGTTTTATTATTAAGAATTTTGTGAATACAGCAAATCTGGGTTCCAAATCTGGAAAACCCGACAGAGATAAAATAGATCTACAACTCAGTGGTTGTTTGAAGCCAAAATAATGACTGATCCACACCCTCAAACGGGATTTACAAGACCCAGCGAAAATTAGGCCCTAGAATCCCCAGCGCTGCCCTTGAAGCCTCTACGTCAGCCTCTTAAGCCCCTACGTCCATCAGCGTTGCTCCAAAAAGGGTTGTATTACCCCAGACTGGGTGACGCAGTCCTTACGTTGCCCCTTAGGGTCTTTGCGTAACCCCTTAGGCCTTCCAGCTAAATCATGTTGTCATTGGAGGGACTGCGCTGTCCTTGCTGCCATGCTTCTCTGCATTGCCTCTCTGAGTTGATCTCTGCCTCTTGCTGATCATATACATTGGGATCAGATCATCCCCTTTGTCTGAATTCCCCTCTCTACAGCTGAAACACTTCTGAGACTTCTTAGCAAACCCACCCTAGAATCTAATCTTAGCCTCAGTGCTATGTCTCTGTGTGTTTTTACAAATGACCCCAAGCCTTTCCTTTATACTTTTCTCGTTGGGAAACCAATGGCATGATCAAATCTTGAATTAATGGCTAAGATTAAAAGAAAGCTTGATCCGTGTGACTTAAGACAATTTCATCACATGTTTAATTAAATTCACTTTAATGATTTAAGTTCCCTAAGTTTAAACTTAGGAAATACATTAAAATAATTAATTAATTTAATATCTCTTAAACTAGATGAAATTTCCCAAATCCATTTTTGGGTCTTGTAGATCAAGTGTACACTAGTCCTTCCTCAAAATTTGGCAGCTAGAGCACAACTGATGCTACCCCAAATACACAAAATCTCAAAACTCCCTCTTAGCATCAGGAGTGTGCTCTAGCAATACATCACACTATGCATTACAAGATTTTGGGCACTGGTTTTGTGTTGTTGATGCTTGGCCTACTGCCACTCAACTCTGCATTGTTGCTGCCATTCTGCACTGTTGCCCATGACTCTGCCATTGCCACTGCAACATTTGTACTGCAGTTCCCTCTCAATTTGTTGCATATGTGCTGCTCATAGCACTGCCACTGCTGATCTGTAGCACTGCAAAATCAGTTGTTGAGAGAAACAACTGAATCTCCTGCCCAATCTTTGACAGACAAGTCAGTCGGGCTGCACCCTTATCACTGAAGCTGCATAGGCCACTGATCTATGCTGGCATCTGAAGGATGATGCATAGCTACAGCTTTGCACTGCGTAAGCAAACTCCCTCTGCACTGCTGAAGTCACATCAGCCCCTTGTGCTGAAATCTCTCACGCTGCTGCTGCACTGTGTTGTCCCTCTAAAGCCTTCTACGTTGTTGCAACTCTGCACTGCATAAGAAGCTCTGCTCTACGCTGCTGAAGTCACATCAGCCTCTGTGTTGTTGCTGCTTCTACATTGTTGTTGCTCTGCTCTGCACTGCTCCTTTCATTCTTCAGATCTACCTCTCCTTCATCTCTTATCTATGCACCCACTGCTCCACTTGTCCCGCTATTGTCTTAAGGCTCCCATAACTCGTATGTGATGCAAGAGATGAGTTGCTCAAGGATCCTTCCCTACTTTATGTAGCTCCTCTACAGATCCATGTCGCCCCACTTTCGTGGTTCATGAGCGCTCATGACTGCATCATCTTCCAACCCATCATCTGTCACAGCAACCTTGGAAGAAGAAGCTTCCTTGTCCCTTTTCGTCTGAGGACAACTACTGGCAAAATGTCCCATTTCACCACACTGGAAGCACTTGATTTTAGATAGATCCTTCTTCTTCTTTCCCTGCTGCCTCTTTGATTCCAAGGTTGCATCTCCTTCATCTTCCTTCTTCACTTTGCCCAATCCAAAGCTGTACTGTTTCTTGGTGAATCTGCGGAGTTCTTCTTGACGTAGAACTGTCCACAAGTTGTCCCAATCTGGGAGGTCTTCTCTACCCAATATTCTATGGACAAAGGTTTCCCACTCATCTGTGACTGCATTCAGAGAAATCCTGACCATCGGATCGTCTTCCACCTTAGCACTCATTGCAGTCAACTGATCTCTGATCGAGAGCAATCTGAAGAGGAAGTGCTCCATGTCTTCTCCCTTGGTCATCATGAATGACCTCATCTGAGTCTCCAACAGCATCTTCCTTTAGACAAACTTTTCCTCATAAATGGAAGTTAAGGCCTGCCACATCTCATTAGTTGTCTTCTTCTAGGCTATGTGTAGTACAATTGGTCCTTAATTCCGTCCATGATCAGCTGCTTGGCATGCCCAACAGCTTTCTTATGCTTCTGTAGGAGATCTGCATCGGTGGGTGTGGCCAGAGTTTGCTCTGCATGATCTCTTAGATTATATGCCTCAAGGACTATCAGGATACTTGCCTTCCAAACTGAAAAGTTGGAGAGGCCATCCAGTCTGTCCTAATCACACAGCCCATGAGGAGCCATCTGCTCAGAAATTTGTAGGAACTTCCCTTTATCTTTGCTAGAAAACTGGCTCTAAGGCCCTTGGCAAAACAGGCACCTTCTGCTCCCTCTAACAACTGATTTCCCTCCTTGGAAATCTACCAAATCAACAATGATTCAGCTCCCTTTCATCCTCTTGATCAATCTGCAAGTTTCTTTGGCTAGAAACTCTCTGAGAAGTTGATCTCCTCCCGCTCTTTGTCACTTGTGCTTAGGCTAAAAATCTGAAAGCTTCATAAATTTAACCCCGCCAGCACCTTCTAAATTTTTGCATCTAATCTTTAGTCTTTTCTAGATCTGACAGATTCAGATCTGCATAACACTGGCTAGCTTTAGACCAATCCAGCGTTGTTTATGAGCTGCCTCTGCATAGTAATTGTGTGGGCCTACTAGGAGACAGCGTTAGACTGTGTCACCTTGCCCTCTGCGTGATTTTGCCTCTGAAAACTGCGTTGTCTCTTCAGATCTGCCTTTCTGTTGCTTTCTGCAGCTAGAACCTTCAGTCTTCTACTGGTGACCCTCCTAGATCTGCAATTGCTCTGATACCATGTGAAAATTTTTGAATCTTATACTGATGCAGAAATCTTACTGTTAAATCCGGTTATGCTCCTCCACTTAGTTAAGTTATTAACTGAATAAATTCAGATCAATATCGAAGCAAAACACATAACAGACTTTCACCAATCCAGATCTAGAAAAAGTACATGCACACATAGACAAAGTGACACTGTGATTTTCTGGACAAATAGTCCCCTTAAAAACCCAATGTGGGAAAACTGGCCTTCTAGCTGCTGGAGGGTTTTATTATTAAGAATTTTTTAAATACAGCAAATTTGGGTTCCAAATCTGGAAAACCCGACAGAGATAAAATGGATCTACAAGACTCAGCCAAAATTAGGCCCTAGAAACCCCAGCGCTGCCCTTGAAGCCTCTGCATCAGCCTCTTAAGCCCCTGCGTCCCTCAACGCTGCTCCAGAAAGGGTTGCGTTACCCCAGACTGGGTGATGCAATCCTTACGTTGCCCCTTAGAGTCTCTGCGTAACCCCTGATGGCTTCCAGCTAAATCACACTGTCCTTGGAGGGATTGTGTGTCCTTGCTGCCCTGCTTCTCTGCACTACCTCTCTGAGCTAATCTGTTTCTCTTACTGATCCTAGACACTGGGATCAGATCATCCCCTTTGTCTAAATTCCCCTCTCTGCAGCGGAAACACTTCTGAGAATTCTTAGCAAACCCGCCCTACAATCTCAGCTTAGCTCCAGTGCTCTGCCTCTGTGTGTTTTTACAAATGACCCCAAGCCTTTCCTTTATACGTTTCTCATTGAGAAACCAATGGCCATGATCAGATCTTGAATCAATGGCTAAGATTAAAAGAAAGCTTGATCTGTGTGACTTAAGACAATTTCATCACATGTTTAATTAGATTCACTTTAATTATTTAAGTTCCCTAAGTTTAAACTTAGGAAATACATTAAAATAATTAATTAATTTAATATCTCCTAAACCAGATGAAATTTCCCAAATCCATTTTTGGGTCTTGTAGATCAAGTGTACTCTAGTGCTTCCTCAAAATTTAGGAGCTAGAACACAATTGATGCTACCCCAAATACACAAAATCTTAACAACCCCGACCTTTGTTTTTTCAACCCTTCTTCATATGCCTTTTTGCCTTTTATTGATTTTTCTTTTCTTTTAACTACTCGGGCCTCCAAGGAATGAGAACATGATGTGTATGATAAAGCAGTGATTACCCCCTTAAGGTTGGGCAGTTCATCGCCCACCAGGGGTTGGGGCAATCATGGATTCCTCATCGATGCAAGGGGCTTTCATAGGGCCCTAGGAACCAAGGTGATGGCCATAGTGATAAGGGGTAGAGCTTATGTTTAGGTTTTGCCCAGCGCTAAATTTTAATGTCCCGACCATCTTTTGCATTTTGTGGTACATTACCTATTGTAAGTGGCCAAATTATGCTTTTAACTTTCCTTTTAGCGGTATCAACCTTCGGGGCATTGTTCCAGGCCCGAGCCCAAAATGTGGACAAGGGGAGGGGGAGGCTAACACCTTGTGGACCAAATGGACAAATTTGGACCTGGATGGGAAAAATGTGAGAAGTGATCATAATGAGCAGAGGGGGGTGAGATATATGGTGTCGAGAAGCGGGACCACACAATCAAAATCAGGGTTTCCCATGTAGTGCCACTCCTAAAGCTACTAGCCAATAGAGGAGATCCCACGGGACTAGGATACAAGACTAACCACCAAGTTGGGACAAGGAAACAAGAGTATAGTCCAAGCCCATTCTTTCTGCCGAATCCCCCCACTAATCCATGTCCAAATGTGTCTAAGAAAAGCAAGCATAAACACCCAATTACATAATGAAAATCCATACTGTTGAGAGTTTTAATTGGTGAATTAAAGCTCCTAATATTTAATTGTCAATCCGGGCTCATAGACACAAGCTGCACTGCACTTCTTGATTCAGTTTGTAGGTCAGATCTTTAATGTTTCATTTATAATGATCAGTTAAGTAATAAATCACACAAATGCTTGTGAATAAACAACTTTCGAAAAGGGAATCAAACCATCTCACTAAAAATAAGCAAATTCAACTTTAGAACTTAAGATCTCTATTGAATCATTCCAATTATGCTCTTTAAAGGAAAATGCACATCAGTGAAACCCTAATTTTTATTAAGTAAAGAATTGCAAACTTAATCTATTTAACCACTACTCAATCTAAACAAACTTGAAACTCAAATCTCAAAATTAATCCTTGCATTAAACACTAAAACTGCACTTGAAATTGAAAACCCTAAAATGGTAGGAGCTCCGCATACACTTTAAGCAATAATCAAAAGAAATGCTAACTAAGGAATTGCCCTAATAATTCTACTCTTCAAGGAAAACACACTCATTCAATTAATTAATCTCAAGCAATTTGCTAACTGGAATTTAAAACAACCTAGAACTTGCTTCTTTGATAACTCACACTGCTAATCTAGCTACGGCAATATCAAACTCAACAATTAAATCAAACCTTAACACACTAGAATCTGAAAGCAAGCTACAGGCATCAAAATTTAATGGAAATTATTTTTATTCATTCAATCTGGAAATTAAAATTACTGATACACACTCCTATTGAAATTATATCTAACTATCAAACCAAGTCCTATCAAATCTAATGCTTTGAAAAACAAGCTACTAATGTCATTTTTAAACTCCCTTCTTTGTTTCATGATTTTCAAAGACCTCCTTAAACGAATTAATATATACAGCAAATAAAATTCTAAATCTCTGGATAGGATTAAAATACACAGCAGCACTAGTTGAAATGCTCATTGTCCTTCTAACATTCGAGATCATAGGTTATAGATTTCACTGCATTCATGCTTTATGTATAATGGATTTAACAATTATAAGAGATCAGCCTATTAATGCTTGTGTATGCGTTTGGATTCATTTAAATCTTGTATTTCAATACAAATATCTTTGTTTGATTTTGTGAAGGTGAATGTATATAACTCGAAACCAACTGCATATATATTACCCACTCTGTGATAGGTTCAAATATCAAACCCTAATTCTACTTTCAAAAATGAAAAGCAAAATGAGACAACTCTGAATTGCTGTAAGACACACAGAACTGTACTTGAGAGGCTAGGCTATAGTTACATTTAACATTAATCAAATCTCAAACTGAGCTCAAGCAAACCTACCTAAAACTTCAGCAAACCAACACTTTGTTTTCCTAATGAAAAATATAAGGCACACTCCTTCGAAATCCAACAAGCACATACACTGTACTAAGACAATGCTAATGGAAACTATCTTAAGCTGGAAACTAAGATTTTAATGCTAATGAGATTCACACTTAACTGTTCAATCAAATTTCAAATAGTTGATCAATCTAATGCTCCAGAGTCTAATGAAGGAAAGACACTTCAAACTCGATTTGCAAAGACCGGAAATTGAAACAACTGAGATCTATGAACACCTAATTGAACTAAACTACCTACAACACTCACACTCAGAATATCTTGTTAATGGCAGAAGGAATCGAAAACGTATTGCAATGAAATTGACCAACACAAATGGAATCATACTGTGCATGCAATAATCAAGTTAAATTTGGATGCATCTCATTTATCTATGAATCAAGACTTCATTCCTCACCTTCATACTATTCAGAATTACACTTATTGTCCACAGAGAAACAATTCCAAACCAACAAGATTCAAATCGTAATGCAATAACTGTATGGAAATATTGTTAATTTTCTAAAGATACTTCGAAATCGACTTCAAATGTCACTTACTGCTTTCCTTGTACCTATTATAGACTTTCCTAATCAATTGAAACAACAACGTTTGTACCAATTTATGAATGACACTCGTTAATCGTGAGAAAATCGATTCAAAGTGTCTAATTACGCATTCTGATTCAGAATCTTCGATCCTTTATAACACATAGAAGTCGAAAATTTCATCATTCACTTCGTGGCAGCTAATAGATTGAATTTAAAATGTGATTTCGGTGTTTGACCAATCACTCTACACATCCAACGTTTAAAACAGAACAGAGTACTTACTCTGTGGATTAATGCACACACTCATTCAATGATTTCATATGGATCACTATGTTAAACACTTGGCTGTCTAATCGGATAGGAAATGAGATCTGCCCTTCTAACTGGAATCAAATAAATATTAACTCACACACGGCATTTAAATTGCTTTGACAGGTAATTGAAATGGAATCTAAGTTAATTTCTCAGGAACAATTCAAATCGAAATGGGCAGTGATACAGTAAGAACACACACAAGATTTGCCTACGCATAGAATTACAGGAAGCTGGATCCGGATTGTGGTGGGCCCTTGCCACACCCCGAGACGGCTCGAAAACTTACAGAAGCGAACTAAACCTCAACACATATAATTCAGAAACTCATTCAATTCATAACAATCCGAAATTGGATCAGTAACACGTCATGATGGATCACAAAACTAAGCTTAATTACTGAGTAACAGATTTTACAATCTCTAGGTTTGATAGCGAAATGGAATGGCAAAACACTGCCCTCTAACTCATGACATTACATCAGCTTTTATAGGCATAGTGACATTCATAAAATAGCACAAGTTATGTTCATGGAAAATCGTTGAAACCAACTGATGTGAAGATCCTACGAGCTGTTCATAATTAACATTACGCTCTACCAAAGATAACCAATTCTATCTCTGGCATAATTGCGCAATGATCTGGAAGGGTGCTTCTTAAGGATCATCGAGCTGAGCCTGGAGTATGATTTGGGTAGTATAGTTGTTCCAAATCGAGCTTAGGTGCTAGCGTTCATGCTTCTTTTAGCTGAATGAGTCATGTAGGAGTAATTTCACAACTATATCCCATAGTGATGAGTTAACAAACAAGCATGTAACTTCAACTACCTAACTTAACCATAGAATAGTCAAAATAATCCTACTTGTAATGCTTATACCTTATGTTGGTAGCTGATCTGATTTAGGCCATATGAAGGATAAAAAGGGAATAAAGGAGTTCATAATTGACAATAACAGGGTTGTTTGGGATATTTTGATAAATATGGAAATTACGAATTTTACATAAATTAGCCTCAAAGAACCCTGAATATCTCCCAAAACGTAAGGTATTTTGAAAAATTGTTTAGGTTTAATAAATATGCTATACTAGGACTAGAACCCATGTCCTAAAATTTCTTCATTCGCCTTCAGCTGCACGGAAATCTAGGCAGAAGTTGTCAGTTTAGAATTTATTACAGATTTGGACAAATAGGCTAATTTCCTTCTAGAGACCCATATGAGTGAGCTGGGTGGAATCCAAGTTATGGAGAGGTATTATAACATCCTTTTTTATAATAACCTCTCTCGGTTTCTCCGAAAGCACGCCAAAAGTGTCAAAGCCCTAAATTAAACATTCCCATACTTAACTGGCTTGTGGAGGATTTCGGCAATGGAACCCTGTGATAAATGTACTTAGCAACACCGTCATCAGTAAAACATGGCATAATCATCTTTAATCATAGAGAAGTGAAGAAAACTCATGATAATCAACCATAGAGAGTATTTGGTGGCAAATGATGGAATTAGGGTATGGAAGGAACTAAAAACCTAGGGTTTTAGGGTATAAACAGTGATATTTCATGATGACAACATGGGCATATATGAGGCCCAACACATACCTTGGCAGTTGGAAGGCCCGCCTTCAAACATACGATCATAAGAGATGGGCGAGGGTACATAATAGCTGGCTTAAGTGGCAGATAATGGTGGCACGCTGAGCTACTTGGTGGCTGCAAGGCACTGTTGGTTGTCGGTTGAATACAAATCTAGAAGAAAAAATCTCCTATAGGGATCACCCACTGGTGGTGGGTAACAAGCACTTCACTACTCGAGCTTTGAATCTGGATGGGGGGTGGCTATCTGCAAGAAAGATTGCAGTTCAGATTAACCTATGGTTGGGAGGAGAGTCTAAGTCCCTCCTCTAGTTGCCAACATATTTATGTAAATCAAATAAGTGTTCATTCCTTGTAAATGTTTGCATTATGAATGAGCCACAATGAATATCTCTTGTACATTCAAGTAGGAGAATTGGATTTATTACATGGCCATGGATAATTAACTATCTAATGTTTTTATGGCATTTATGGACTAGCCGAAATGGTGGAGTAGATCTTTAGTATCATTGTAGGAGAGTTCATGGATATATACTCGAGGGCCTACAATAACCAAGAATCCATTTGTTACCATATACTCATTTGGTCATCTTTTGTTAATATGAGTATGAGTGGCGGCTAAAATGTTTGATGCAGGGAGTTTATGAGAAACTTGGATATTCCAATCTCTCATGTGTTAGCTAACTTCGTATTTTGAAGACCTAGAAACTCAATGAAGTGATATCGAATGTGTGTGATTCCTTTAATATCTACAGGACTGTGTGTATGGATGGGTGAGGTTGCTTGAGGTGTAATAGCTCTATTGGTCAAAGATAATACATTCTTGTATGTTTGTGACTAGGTGTTCATATCCGTGCTAATGTTGTGAAGGATTTCGGAATCCATATGCTATTTGTATGTTCATAGCAAGTGTTTCAATGTGTTAAAGTATGTTCATCATGGTTGTTATGGTCTCTGCAAGTTTTATTTTTCAATTCCTTCCTCACTCATAGAATGGCTTGATATGCATGGTTAGTTTAGCAAAGAGAGGTGTGGTTGATATTGAGTGTACAAAGTGTTATTGCCAAGGGATGGTTTTGACGATGATTAGGTGTGAGGCTAAGTTCATGTCTTTGTGAATGCATCCTTTATCGATGTTTTGTTCTTGAAATGCCTTGATTTAATTCTGAAAGGGAAAGAGGCAAACCAAGAAGGCCTAGGATTATAAGGAACTTTGAGCTGAAAATCCCTTGTGAGCAGGAAGTCGTGGAGTCATAGCCTTTGTGTATGAGAGTAGCAAGCCTCCCCATTCTACAACATCTCGGGAGGGATAGCCCCAAATCTATCTAAGTGCCAAAGGGCGTCCTCGTCTGTGGATGGCTATATGTTTGTGTGCGTACATATGTATTTGTGAGAATTTAATCTATCACAACAACTGGAAATTATTTTCCTAGTTGTTAATTTTATTTAACAATTTATTTGTAGTTTGCTACAACAAATAACAAATAATTCACTGTGATTTTCACAGATAAACTATGGAATAAAATAGCATTGTAAACTGAGAAAATACTAGCACACACACATAAAATGACACTGTTATTTTTGGACAAATTTCCCAAGAGAAAACCCCACTTGGGAAAACCGGTGAAGCAGTGAGGGTTTTTATTATTATGTAATAGTGAAAATCTAAGTACAATCTATGGATGCCCAACTGGAAATCCAAACAGCAAGAAAATCTGGGCAAAATTATTTTACGGGAATTACCCTTCTTCCACAAGCAACCCCAACACAACTTCCTTTCGAAAACTCGATCTCCTTGGACCCTCTGCATCAGCCTCTACACTGCTTTGTGTAGACCCTATGACGTCAAGCCCCTGAACAACCTCTAATGAAGTTGTTTTGCTTGTCTCTGCTGAGAAAATTGCCTCTCCAACACTTTGGACCCTCTTCCCAGTCTCTGGAACTGAAAACAAATTCTTCTCCAACTAAATCGAATTGGTTCTTTGAAGCAACTGCACTGCCTCACTAGGAATAACTCGTCCCCTTACTGCTGCCTCCCCGGATCTGGAAAATCTCCTTCAAACTCGCTGTCCCTGCCCATCACTCACTGCTTCGATCTCTGGCTCTCCAGCAACTAACTATTGCTACTCTGGAAATCAATCTGCCAAGGAAATCGAACTTTTGGTGTTATGGTGTGTATTCTCTCAAGTGCCCATCGACTTCCTCTTATAATCCACTGTTGGAGCACCAGCGGCCAAGATTAAAACTTAATCAATCGCTAGGATCATCTTGGAGTCGATCTGTGTGAGTTTCTAGATGATTCGCACCTTGAATTAATTAATTCTAATTAATTAGCCATATTCCTAAGTTTAGACTTAGGAAATATTTAAAAATCGCTAATAATCTAATTAAGTTATCTCTAGGTGGAATTTCCAAAAACGGTTTATGGGTCTTGGAGATCTCATGTATTCTAGCCTCTCCACCAAATTTCATGGCTAGAACACATCTGATGCTACAAAAACTAACATTCCCTCTTAGCGAGGAATGTGTTCTAGTGTTGCACACCCTATCACAACACCTTGTCTCTGTACCACCTCCAGTCACGTTAATGATGTCTGGCAACTATGACTGCCTGCCACTGCCCACCAACCATTGCGCAACTCTAATGTTGCATTTGTGCTGCTGTTGACCCTGTTGTACTACTGCCAACACTGCATCTGCACTGCAAATCCCTCTCATCTTTTGTTGTTGCAACTGCAACAATTGCAACTGAGAAACATCCAAAATACCGAATCAATTGTGTTTAGTATGATGCATTTGTCTCCCGAGTATCTGGCTACTACTAGCCTTTGCACTATATTTGAAGAATCCGCACTGCTGCTGAATCTGCTCTGCGCTCTCCAGTATCTGACTGTTACTCGTCTGCAACTATCACTCTGGTACTGACTGCATCAACTGATATTAATCCATCCTGCTATTGAATACTGTGGGCCCCCATAGCCAGGTAATGATCCATGAGGTGGAATCCTCAAGGACCTTGCCCAATCTCTGTAGCTCTTTAGGGTTATAAATCCAAGTCACCCCACCTCACTCTTGGAGGTATGGCTACCATCATAGCGAAGTCTTCCTCCAACCTAGAGGACAGCCTATCTATCTCAGCGTGTGTTGTTGCTTGGGCCTACTTCTCCTGCTTGTCCTTCTTTCTAAGAGGACAATGGGTACTGTATTGGCCAAACTCACCACACCTGAAGCACTTAACCTTAGATAATTCCTTCTTCTTCTTCTTCTTCTTCTGCTCCCCCTATGCCTGACCAGGACCCTGGGATGCAAGAGCCACATTCTCCTCCTCACTTTTCGTACAAGAGCCACATTCTCCTCCTCACTCTTCATGTCATTACTGTTGCTACCACTGATGGTGCTCTTCAACAGAGCCCTCGTCAACTCTTCCTGCTACAGATCGGACCACATCGTATCCCACCTTGGTAAGGTATCTTTGCTCAAGATACTCTGGAAAAATACCTATCAATCCTCTAAGACACTATTCAATGCCAATCGTACAAGCTCCATGGGTTGAGGTGTTGACCCAATAGCTGCCAGCTGACCTCCGACTTTTTGAATCTGAGTGAGAAAGGCATCTACATTCTCGCCCTTCTGCATCCTCGTGTTCCTTAACCTCTCTTGGAGGTACATCTTCTGTTGCTCGGAAGAACTCTGAAATAGCTCAAAGAAGGCATCCCACATCTCCTTGGTCGTTCCCTTATCTTCCACATGTGAGACGAGATAATCCCGAACTCCATCCAAAATCATCCTCTTGGCCTTTGTCATTTCCTTTTTGTACTCCTTCTGTTGATCGGCATCCTGAGGTACTACCACCACACTCTCTACATAGGGCTTCAGACCATATTCATCTAGAAGGAATAGCATCCTTGCCTTCCAGATGACATAGTTGGGCACCCTCCAATTTGTCTTGGTCCATGAGCCCAACTGTGGCAATCTTTGAAACTGTCGAAAACTCCCTCTTCCTTTACTCAATTGCTGCTCTGCTACTCGCACTCCCTCTTGGAATGCATTGTTTTTCTAGTTGCTACTACCAATCTGCAACTAGGAAAATCAAATTTTTTGGCTAGAAACCCTCTGAGAGAATTCTCCCTCTGTGTTTGTGCTTTTCTCTTCCACCTGACGTCGGTTCTGTTGTTGCAAAAACCTTATGCGTCCAATCAGGGAATCTGCTAGGCGAAAATATGAGTTGCAACTACTCCCTCTAACTGTGGGAATCACTAATATGGGCAACTCATATTTTCTGCACAACTACAACTGAAAATTGAACTGTTGCCCCAACAATTTGGCCTACCTGTCTCGGAATTGTGTTGCCTCTAGGAATTTCGGTCTGCTGCTCCCTCTAAGTAGCGAAATTCTCTCTCAACTTCTGAGCTTCCCAATTGATCACTTATGCTCTGATACCATGTCAAATTTTCATCTAACACAGCAACTGTAAATTCTTTTCCTAATTGTTAATTTTATTTAACAATTTATTTGCAGTTTGCTATGACAGATACCAAATAATTCACACTGTGATTTTCACAAGTAAACTGCGGAACAAAATAGCGCTGGAAACTGAGAAAATACTAGCATGTACACACATAATATGACACCGTTATTTTTGAACAAATCTCTCCGGAAAAACCCAACTTGGGAAAACTGGTATAGCAGTGAGGGTTTTTATTACTATGCAGCAGTGAAAATTTGAGTACAATCTATGGATGCCCAACTGGCAATCCAAACAACAAGAAAATATGGGCAAAATTATTTTAAGGGAATTACCCTTCTTCCACAAACAACCCTGGCACAACTTCCTTAAGAAAACTCAGCCTCCTTGGACCCTCTGCGTCAGCCTCTACACTTCTCTGTGCAAACACTATGACAACAAGCTCCTGAACTGCCTCTGATGAAGTCGTTATGCCTGCCTCTACTAACGAAATTGCCTCTCCCGCACACTAGACACTTTGCTCGGCCTCTAGAACTGAGAACAAATTTATCTCCAGCTAAATTGAATTGCTTCTCTAAAGCAACTACGCAGTTCTTTGCATTTCCTCACTAGCAATAACTCGGCCCCTTGTCGTTGCCTCTCCAGATCTGGAAAATCTCCTTTGGACTCACTGTCCCTGCCCCTCACTCACTGCTTCAATCTTTGGCTCTCCAACAACTGATTGTTGCTACTCTGGAAATCGATCTGCGAAGGAAATCGAACTTCTAGTGTTCTGGTGCATATTCTCCAAGTGCCCATCGACTTCCTCTTATATCCATTGTTGGAGCACCAACGGCCAACATTACAACTTAATCAATGGCTATGACCATCTTGGAGTTGATCCGTCTAAGTTTCTAGATGATTTGCACCTTGACGTAATTAATTCTAATTAATTAGCCATATTCCCTAAGTTTAGACTTAGGAAATATTTAAAAATCGGCTAATATCTTAATAAGTCATCTCTAGGTGGAATTTCCAGAAACGGTTTTCGGGTCTTGGAGATCTCATGTAGTCTAGCCTCTCCACCAAATTTCGTGGCTAGAACACATTTGATGCTACAAAAACTAACAGCATTAACATATATGTCGTCTCACAACCCTCGTGAGTGTTAACCCCTCTCGACGAGTTATAACAAGAAGCGGGGCGGGGCACGAGACATGGTGATTTCCTGTGTGTAGGTGGGAATATGTATGTCATGTCGCAGGCCCTTGGGGGCCTTAAACCTTTATGTGTTTTGATGAGAGGGAGCAGGGTGCAAGACAAACAAGAGCCAGCGAAAAGTTTTTTCCATCGTAAGACAATGATATTCACGTCATGGTTGCAGGCCCGTGAGGAGGTTGTTCCATAGTGTTGTAGTGAAAGGGGCCCGAGGCACGATTACATGGAGGCCCAAAGGCCAAGCTCCATCATAAGGCCGAAAAAAATCTTATAATGGGGAATTAATGTTTTGCACAAGGAGTCGGGACCCAGTGGGACCCAGACTAGAGGTCGAGTTGGCAGAGTGATATGAAAAGGATGAGGATGTGGCATGGGGACGTGACACGTGACAGGCACTAGAGGCCTTTTCGAAAAGACAAGTGGCCTAATTTTAATGACATGTGGCATCCTTGGAGGGGACCACGTGGTGGCATGACATCATCGCAGGATAACATTAGCATGACATCATCGTAGGTCACGAACCCCAAGAGGTTCAAAGTGTGTGTTCACAGGTTGAGTCGCAATTAACGAGGATGAGGAAAACAGGACTTTTTCTGGCACCAAACAGCGGGATTTGTCGTCGTGACATCACTGCAGAATGACATCAACATGACACCTGCATGACGTCACCTTGGGACCATGGACCCCAGGAGGAGCAAGAGGTGCATTGTATAGAGGCCACGGTTAATGGAATCAAGGGGTGAGAAAATCTTCCCGACACTCAACATGAATATTATCATCGCAAGACCGTTGTACCGCGGGAGCTAAGAGAGTGTGTTCATAATGAAAGGCCGCAATTAACAGATACGGGGGACAAGAAAGACTCATCAATTCACGTCAACCAATCTTTGACGCACCTCGGAGGTTGGCGGGGTAACGCTAGGGCTTTAGCGCGAAGACGCTAGGGTAGATCACAGTGTCGTGGCAGGGCCCGAGACAATGTGGCATGCCACATAGGTTTCACTACTGTCGAGGAAAGCCACATGGGCCATACGATGAGTGCCACATGGCAGTGGTGTTGACATGGAAGGGTTATAAAGGGGCCTAGCTTTCGAATGGCCATAACTTTTGATCTATAAGTCAGATTGAGATAAAGTATATATCGTCAAAAATCTCCCGACAAGCAGAATGCAATGGTGGCATTGGTTTTTAGTTTCGAGGAGGTTGAAACTTAAGGAATTTTGTAACCCCATTTGCATAATGAGACGTTGCAAGTTTGGGTTAGAGCAAAGTAACACTTCCCATTCAGTCTAGGTTATCTAAGGGAGGTAGGAGGTAGTGTTACAGAGTGGTAACAGAATGAGGTTCAATATTGGACCTCTGGAGGTAAGGTTGGGACTCTAAGGCATATGATAGTATATTAAGAGTTTGTTGCAATATAATGTTAGGGCATCCAGGTTCAACAATTGGACAGGATGGGCTCAAGGCAGATGAACGAAAAGGCAAAGCTTTTGTGCTGGACCTTTGAGGCATGAGATTTTTGTAACTCTATTATAGAGTGTTGTGTTTTTTATGATTGCTTGCTTGTGCAAGTAGGTGTAGGTTGTAGCACTATGATCGATGAGAATGTGTTGATTGCAGATTGAATGTGTGTGCATATCAATGATGACGATATAATAATTCTGAAATGTTAGAGGTAGCAGATCCTGATGTGTTAGATTGTTTTCTAACTGACTTTTAAGCTTGCAGATGTCATGACTACTAACCTTGGTAGGAGGCTAATTTCAATTTGATGATGCAAGCCTTGGGAAAAAGGCTAATTTCCAAATCTTGTAATAACATGGTTATATATATATATATTCCTAATTTCTGGAACATGTGGTTGACATGAGTTTAGATGTGTGAACAGCTGAAAAACAACATGCTTGGTATTAGCATGGCAAGATAATGATCTAATTTGTTTATACTGGTAAAAACTGATAGCTAAGTCTATGTGTGATAACACATAAGAAGACTCAGTTGCAACAAGAAGGAAAAGCATGGACAGTGGTATCCATCATGAACAAGGGAAGAGAAACTCCCCTAAAAGAGTAAATACCTTTAGGCGCTTGAAGGTTGAATTGACGAGCTACAAGATAAAAATTGAAAGGCTCGCTAGGAAGGAAAAAGGGCTAGAAAAGTTGAGCTTGAGGCTGCAGAAATGCATGTTATACATGCAGGACTTGTTGCAACAAGTCTTATCCTCAGAAGAGGAAGGTCATGATGACAGAGTCAAAAAGAGACCTCACAAGGTTGAAAAGGAAAGGAAATTGATTTCCTGTTGGCATTGTCAAGGCGTACACTTGAGAAGGGACTGTCCCAACAAACAGAAAAAGAAGGAGAGCATAGCAAGTGAGCCTCTAGTACATGAACCAAATATATGTAATGCTAGACGAGAGGAGGGACCACCCCTTCAAGCTCTTTGATATACTGAAAGGTCCCTCCATGAACTATTTTAATGGGTGTTGAAATTTTAAGGTTGCCACAAAACCTTGGAAAATACTTGGTTTGATTTTGTATACATATATATATGCATGATGGTGAAGGACACATTGAACACTGGAACTCATGGGATTGAGTTGATTATGGATTAATGAATGTTTTTACATGTTTTTGTATCTCGTGATTGGCTTTATATTTACTTTACTATTTTGACTGTTGACTTTGAGCATGGCCATGCTACCTTGTGTTGTTATTATATGTTGTTGTTCTGATCTTTCATTGTTCTTTGTTTCTTCTTTCCCCTTGCCTTTTGTGTTTTGGTCTTGGTGATTATTGTTTGTAGAAAGAAATGGAGCTTTGGAGAGGAGCTAAATAAAACCCAATTGGCAATATCAGACCTTGGTTAAATTAAACAATGTACATGAGGAAATGGCAATGGAAGGCAGAAGAAGATGATAGACTTGTCAGGTGGACTGACTAGGTCCATGAGAACAAATGGACAGCAATATGACAACCATGAAAGTGGCATGAAAAGGAAAGTTTTCTAAACTTGAGACTACATTATTGATATGTATATATACATTCTCTAGCTTATGATTGTTGGACATTGGATAAACCAATGCTCCCTGTGTATTTTGCGACATGGACTAACCGCCTCTCATGGATCCTCATCTTTGGTGATGTGATAGTTGACTAATACCTGTGGGTTTTGGACTAACGGCAATTGTGATTCCCAATAAGTGGTATCAGAGCATACGTCATGAGTTCCATACACTCCAGGCTCGCGTTAGGTGGGGAGGGAGATTGTTGGACATTGGATAAACCAATGTTCTCCATGTGTTTCACGACATGGACTAACCGCCTCTCATGGATCCTTATCTTTGGCGATGTGATCGTTGACTAATACCTGTGGGTTTTGGTTTAACGGCAATCGTGATTCCCAACAATGATGCCATGAAGGTATGATGATTTTGTTGGTCTGAAAGGCCATTAGTTGAGAATCATCATAGTAGCAAGATAAGCACTTAATTTTAAAATATTGTGAGTGCGCGATGGCATGGAAGTAAAAATTTCACTTGCCATCTTTGGGGTAACACAACAAAGTTATTTAATGGGTTCCAAATTCCAAGTGTTGAAATATGTAACTAGGTTCGGTATTCATAATGACATATGTAATCATGATTTTATGTATTTGATGTAATGAGAAAAATAAATTTATTGTTGTTGTTCTTGAGGCATGGGTTTTATGCTCAAGGAAATTTATTTTATAGGTCAAGCTCCCATTGAGAGCTTTTAGGGCTTATGAGTCATTGTCATGTATGAAAGACCCATTTGGGCATGTTACATATTGTAAAAAGAATTTATTTGAGTCACAGTCAAGTCAAAGAACCCTCCAAGGCCAAGTCATTATGCAATATTCAAGTCGACCTACACTCATGATCAGTCGGCCTAAAAGGAGCAATTCAACCCAATGAAAAGCCTATATAAAGGAGACATCGACTTCACTTGGAGAGCTCACTTCACTCACACAAGTTCGATCATAAGAAAGAAAAAGAGTGCCAAGAAGAAGAGGACGAAGGAGGAAGAGAAAATAGAGTTTTTGGGATTGTTTCTGGGCTACTTCTCTCCACACGTGCGAAAGAATTAAGGTTCATGTTGTTGCAGTAGAGTCGAGTTGCATAAGTGAAGTTAGGTCATCAAGAAGAGCTATTTCAAAAGTCGAATTCTCTAGGAGAGAGAATCTACCCAAGCGAAGGACAAAGGAACAAAATTACACCGTCATTTCTCACACGTGCAAGGGTTAAGGTTTCTATAGAAAAAAAATTCTCGACAAGTCGAAGTTTTAGAAGATTTTTTTTGGCAAGTCGAAGTTGCAGAAGATTTTTTTGGGTAGGTCGAAGTTGCAAAAGAATCTGCTAGGGAGGTCGAAATTGCAAAAAGGCAGTGGAGGTCTGAATTGCAGAAAGAAGTTGGAGGCAAGATTTGACTTAGTCTTGGTCAAGGGTCAAAGGTCTTGGAATTTGTCAATTGAAGGTCTATAAGAAAAGAAAGAATTCTGGTGGGTTTTCTCAAAAGTTGGAGAAGTTTTGACCCTGCCTGATCGCCTACATCTTGTGTCCTATTGTCTCATTGTTCTCTATGTTTTTGGTAGTTGTTTAATGATAAAGAAGGTCAATTATAAATTTATAATAAAGGAAAGAAGTATTAAATCAAGAAAAGTAAAAATACATCACAGACAGTTATCAAATCAAGAGAAATCTTATGTTGCTATCCCTAGATTACTTAACATGGTATCAGAGCTAAGGTGACAAGTCAAGGAAGGGCAGCTTATAGAAGGACACTCAAGGATCAAAGCGCTAGAAGATCATCAAGAGCATCAATCATCAAGAAGGACCTCTTATCTCAAAGGCATCACAAGGACAAGGATTTCATCAAAATTTTGAAGAAGGAAGTTACTAAAAAAGACCTCAAAAACCTAGTTCATTCAAAGAAGGACTCTACACTTGAAGCATTCTTGGGAACCTCGCACAATCATCACCTCAAGAAGAAGGAGACCTCAAAGACCCTAAGGACTACAAATTGGAGGATTTTGAAGAAAAACGAGGAGTTGTCATCATCATCAAGAAACCAGGGTTAACTCCCTATCTTTGAAGGATCACTTATGAAGGAAGACATCTTCTATCATCACTATCATCATCAAAATCAAGAAGTCAACAGGTTGAAGATATTGTCATCAAGGAGTATCTTCTCAAGTAAGTATGTTTATGTCCACATCTGAATCTATCAAAATGTCTTTTTGCAAGGAAAGTAACAAGTTGGTTGGGTCATCAAATTTTCTTGCATGGAAGAAGAGGATAGATTTGATCCTCATAGAAAATGGAGTTGTGTAACATGTTAAGAGCTCAATCACTAAACCTCCAAAGGAAGAAGCTCAAGCTCATGCAAAGTATATGAAAGAATCCATCAAAGATCCCCTCATTCCATATGCATCAAAGTTGGAAACATCAAAGGATATATATGATAAGTTAGTAGAATTGTTCTCCTTAAGTATTGTTGGACAAGTATATCATTAAGGCAAGAACTCTACAAGATGGAATAGACTTGTACTTTCTGAGGGTATCCGAAATAAAATACCAACTACAAGATTGGGAGAAATAATGTCTGATAAGGAAATGACCACCATAGTGCTCAATCACTACCCAAGGAATGGGGCAACTTTACATAAGCATATATGGAAAGAAGGAAGCTACCCCATTCAATGAACTTTGGTCACTATGCAAAATTGAAAAAACCATGTTAAAGGTGAAAAGCAATATAGGATCAAATGAGCAAGCACAAGCATTTGCTGCCATGGCTAAGAGAAAAGAGAAGTTTGGGAAGTTTGGTCCTCAGAAAAAGAAGAAAAATATTGTTACACTGAAAATTGTCATCTTGACATTCTGCTATTTGTATGAGCTCATTATCACTCATACTTCCTCCTTTGCAAGTCTAACACATCAGTTCCTCATGTCAAGCCTTGAAAATAAGAGAAAAGTTCTTAAAAATCTCCTTAACTCTGGTATCGCACTTTCTCTTTATCTTGCCTGCAGTCCTGCACCTAATGTTCATGACTCCTGCATACCTGAACGCACTTTCTCTGTGTTATGGGTGCGGACCCCTGTAAAAGATTAAAAAGGCGCAAGTAAACTCAAAAAGTTCACTTTCAGTGATTTCTAGAAGCCTTTGTAAAGAATCTTGCAGTGGCAGAACCGCTCTTTTGAGGTTCATGTATCCCTTACCTTAAAGAGCTAACACCTTGAGGTGAGGAGCTTTTATCCCTTTGAAGGAGGATTCTATCCCTTCATAGTTGGAACGGAAACCTCCTCTTTTGCACTATGAAAAGAGGCATTGGGTAGCCTCAAGGGGAGTTCAAGCTTTAGAATTATTTGAGGTTAAGTGCTGTTGGGATTCAGAGTCATTTAACTGAGATTTTGTGAGGAAAGATCACATACCTCTATTTGTCTTGGTTGGAAGAGTGCAAGGCTTGTAAGAGTAGAGGAGATTCTTGCTTCGGACACCAGAAAGGTATGTTCAACATCAAGGCTAAGGTTGTAAGGTTTTCCTTCTTTCAAAGTTAATACAAATGAATTCATTTTTCTCAATAAGCTGTTAATTAACTGTTTATTTCATGGATTCCTTGATCACCATGATAGGCATGATTTATGATGTTTACTATACAAGTGCTATTTAATGTTTGCTTGTTTGTGACTGCAGGTTTATAAAGATAACTCCTTCAAGTGACCGAGGGACAACTACTTCGAGCAAGCATTGGATCTACAGTAAGACCTTAACACCTTTATAGTATTCTTTTGTAAATCGCATATGTTTAGAGAAAGATAGGTTTATTTCGTTGTTTGTTGCTAGATTACCTTTTGGTACTAGGGAGATCGATCTTGTCCGCAAGATTGATTTATCTGGTCAACAAATATGGCCAAGGTCCAATGTTATAGTTGTCAAGAATATGGACACTACAAGAGAGATTGTCCCAAACTCAAGGACAACAACAAAAGAGGAAGGGAAGAAGCTCATATCACTGAAGAAGTGGAAGAAGCTGAAAAGAAGAAACCAAAGGAGGAACTAAAAGATATCTACTTTGATTGAGATAATCTTATCCACCAAGTTCTTTTCAGTTCTTGTAAATTATAGCTATCATGGTAGGAAGCATTAGAAGCATGATAGGATGCATCATTTTAGGAGATGGCATCATAATAGCATATGATTGAAGCAAAAGCTCATGACATCATCAAAAGAAGATTGAAAGATAGCTGAAGTAGAAGTCTATGGCAGTCATCATTAGAAGGAAGTAGTTCTTGGAAACCTCATTGAAAGCAAAAGTAGTACTTATGGGTAGAAGAAAATCATCTAGTATAGAACTCATCATACATCATTGGAAAGGAACAATTGTAGGATGAGGATAATCAAGATCCTTCGTTGGAATCTTCATTCGAAGGTTTCATCTCTTGGAAGAAGCAAATGTCTCGTTGAATGGGATTCATTGTTTGAATGATGGTATGAAGACAAAAGGAATGTAGCATGTCAAGATGATTGAAGTACTCTCAAAAGAAGCCTAAATGACCAAAAAGAGAAAAGAGGTATGTATGCATATGATTGATAGATTAATTCATGTCATCATATAGTTGCAGATAGCATGGGTGAATAATCTAACTCATGAGTATGATCAAAGGAAAAGGATCTCTTTCGCTACGCATGAAGGCATGGTTCACATATTGACTAGATTAAATCAACATAATATGTCCTCATATGGAATATGAGGTGATGACAAAGATCAAGGAACTATGAATGGAATTTTCCTGGGGAGTAATATGTAAAGAAATAAAGGAGAGATCGTGAAAGATGAAATTATGAACACAAGGAAATCAACAGTCAATGACTAGGAGAATTGACCATGACATCTCCATGGAAAAGGTATGAAGACTCTGATGAAGTCTGGAAAGACAAGAGACCCTTATCATTGAACATTTTCGAGATGTGTCAATATGTATGCAGGATGTTGATGTTGCTACAAGAAAATATCATGATGAAGGGCCATCACAAAAGGTAACTTTGATTTGATGTTTGTTTTGATTTTTGAACAACATCTGGATGGGTTAATATAGGGCTACCAAAAGAGAGTTGTAGATGTCACCTACAACTAGCACTCATGTGGTTGGATGAAAGATCCTAAAGGAAACATGACTTGGAAGAGGTAGCTATATGAAGAAAAGCTAGATGTGGATTAGAAGACCACTTCCCAATGAAGAAAACGATGACATGACTGACATCGTTCATGAAGGAGAGTGATAGATGGTCGATGCCCTACTAAGAAGTCCCAAAAGATGAAGGCTCCATAATGATAAATATGAAATTCAGGATGAAAGATCCTAAAGGAAACATGACTTGGAAGAGGTAGCTATATGAAGAAAAGCTAAATGTGGATTAGAAGACCACTTCCCAATGAAGAAAGGGATAACATGACTGACATCATTCATGAAGGAGAGTGATAGATGGTTGATGCCCTACTAAGAAGTCCCAAAAGATGAAGGCTCCATAATGATATATATGAAATTCAAGACATTTTAAGGAGGAGCTCTTCAAGCAGTTGAAGGTACCATGATCTCCAGCAAAGAGCTGCTACTGGAAATCAAGTCCCTGGTTAAGAGGGAGCTTGACAAGTCCCCGGATAAGAGGGAGCTTGGGTACATTCCTTTTTATAGGAATGGGTACATTCTTTCACAGGAATGGGTACATCCTCCCTAGTTGAGAGGGAGAGATATACACATCATTCTTGTGTTCACTTTGGAAGAAAGAATGGAGGATTGGGTAAGCATCTGGCATCTGATACTCTTTGAGGATGTGGTGGAAAATCCAAGATAAGAGTAGTCGAAGAGGATCGATATTCTTTGAGGATTGGGAATCCAAAATAAGAATAGTCCTACAAGGACATATCCTGTGAACACCTGGGTGGGGTATGTTCCTTGAGAGACAACGATGATGATGTCTATAAGTCATTGGTCTCGCCAGCATTGTGTTCTGATCTTGTGGAGAGATAGAGTTGTTACTCAGACCTTGCTATGTGAAAATGCTGGTTGGTATGATGCTCTACAGATGGGTTACGAATCCGACTCTCCTAATGAAAATTCTTCAGATTGAGAATGTCCAAGTACCTTGTATGGATTATGAATACCTACCTAGTTAAGAGGGAGTGTTGAAATATGTGACTCGGTTCGGTCTTCATAATGACATATATAATCATGATTTTATGTATTCGATGTAATGAGAAAAATAAATTTATAATTGTTGTTCTTGAGGCATGGGTTTTGTTATTCATCCATAATTTTCACTATCTAACGATGACTAAGTATCGGTTCTATATTTCTAGAAACAAAGTTCATGAACATTGTGAGTTCTAGAAATCTCACAGCCTTCATTATCCTTGGGATAAATTTTCACTATTTCATCATTCCGTCGTGTCAAGCTCAGCTCACCCATCCCAGAAGACCCATCATGGGCTCATGCCATTCATTATCACTATGTTTCGCCACCTTTGGCCTCAGCCCTCTATTTTTGTTTTGCCTACACTCCTCCATTGCCTATCTAGGGTTTTTAAGGCATTTTTCTTGGTTTCATGACCTCCATGATTAAATCATCAACAAGGCTTATATCTTGATGCTCTTACACCTCCTCCTATCCTTAAAATACCTCGATAAACACTTCCCATCACTCCTATCCCTCAGAATCATCATTTTTCTACAAAAGCTAGTCTATTGCCACAATTTGACACTTTTTGAGACTAGGCCTGTGTTTTGAACTTTTGGACCCCTTCCCATCACTCAATTCTTGAAATTCCACTTTCCCCTACTCCCTAACATCTATCCCTATCCCCCAAAATTTCCCCCAGAATTTAGACAACCCTTAACCCCTTCATTCCCCTCCCTTTGCAAGGCAGTCCTAAATCCTCACACCAAACCCTAAATTCCTCTTCCAACTAAGCTAGGGATTGACATGAAAGGGAGGCACAAGAGCAAAGGATTCATTTGATAGATCATGTAAGCAAGAATAAGTCTATGCCAGCTCATAAAAATCATGCCTCCATCATTTTCCAACAATTCATTTCAAGAGACAAGCCATGTGTCACACCTAGGGCTAGTTTTGCTTCGAATTGTGTTTAGAACCAAACAGAGATGAATTTGGCCAAAGTGGGAGAGGTTTTTGTCCATAATAGGGCCATAAAGAAAAACCTCCTTCATTTTTTACACAGGTATCATGGTTTGAGATCAATGTCAAAAATAAAAATGTCACGAGAGAAATTCTGCACTTCTCGAGTGACCTTGGGAAAATGAGTTTTTCTCACCGCTGGGGTGTCCAAATGACTTGCAAAATAAGTCAAATGAAAACTAGACTTCAAGAGCTTTCCAATGAGCTATCATGATCTCAATTTGGAGTTGTGGAAGGCCTCCAAAAGTTGTCTGCACCAGCACTCTGCATTTCTGTGCCAGCACTGAGCACTTTTTGACCAGTTATGGGAAAATAAACATTTTACAAAGCAAATCAACTTCAATAAAGAAAAAAATTGTATATTTGGAAAGTAGACAAGTCAAGATTTCCAACAAGCTATCACGGAGTTCATTTTGACACCGGGAAGGCCTCCAAATGCCCTCTGCAAAATGGCACTGCCCACAGGAGAAGTTTTTATGTTTTTGAAATTTTGAGTCCCTAGGAGCGCAGCATCCTAGGTGCTACTCTTTTTTGGGGGCATCCTCAGCTGCTAAAGTTTACATTTTTGGGTTTTTTATGTCTCCAACAGTCTACCCATAAAATTTCAGA
Organism: Pinus albicaulis; assembly: GCA_034641835.2. Lineage (NCBI taxonomy): Eukaryota > Viridiplantae > Streptophyta > Pinopsida > Pinales > Pinaceae > Pinus > Pinus albicaulis. The sequence goes on along the minus strand of CM076571.1, from coordinate 608,240,841 downwards.
TCATTTGGAGCATTTTTACCCCCTCAAAAGGTCAAAAAACACCTCAAAAATGACCTTTCTACCTCCATTTTAGGCCTGGCGCTGCGCGTTGAGCAGTCACGGGAGATTTGATTTTTGAGTAGGTAAATGGAATCCACTCAGCACAACTCAAGTATTTCTGAAAAGTAGACTCTTCAAGCTTTACAACGAGCCATCACGAGCCCGAATCCGATTCCGGGAAGTGGTCCAAAATTTGGTTGCAAAACAGCGTATTTTCTGCAAAAGTGGCGCTGCGCCCCTAGACTGTCTTTTGCCAAAAAGTCAACAAAACACAAATTTATAGCAAGATGATTTTTTAATATTTTCTTGAGCAACTCACTCCAGATTTGATTGGGGAGTTATGTTCTGATATTTTTCATTTATTTTCTTATCTCTTATGTGTCTTGGGCCTTGCATGGTTATTAAACACATTTATGACATTTAGGGCCAAATTAGGGTTTCTGGAAGCCTCTTACGGTTTCCACCTCCGAATTTGCTCCATAAATAGAGCATGAAGCTCTTGTATATTTTGTTGGATGTGGATGACTTATGTTGAAGTAATACATAGTCCCTTGAAGCCTTTGATGAGAAATTGATGTCTTGGAGCTTTTGCATGATCTAATTTACTTGTTGATGGAGAAGCACTGTTTGCAGGATCCATAGGCTTGGTTGATGGTTAAGTTTTCTCTTGTTAATGTTTTCTAAGTTTCTCATATGTTTTCCATCCATCTATGTTGCAATAGGACAAAAAATTTAGACTAAGATATGCTTGTTGATGGCACCTTAGATCTGTTTGTTTCCTTCACTGCCTAAATGTTTTCTTCTGCTTAAGATATGTTAGGGAATTCATCTCTTGCTCTCTAATAAGTTTTTGGCTTTTATATTTTCTTGAATTATTTAGATCAGTTAGTATCAATTATGATTTATGGCTAGCCCTGCATATTGTTACCTCTTAAGTACTCTATTCTTGAAATCATCTTTTGAAGCAGCTTTGCCTATAGTTTGTCAAAGAAGTCTGTCTTAACCATGCTCTTTGCCTTTACTTAGCTAAAATTGTCTTAAGGAACTTTCATAGCTGTCATTGTGGATGCTAGGGTTTTTCTCTTCTTATATGGTTATAGTTACTTATGCAACTTAAATGTTTTTCCTGCTCTAGATGATAAAGCCCATGAAAGATTAAATAATTTTTTTCCTTTATATGTTTTATCTGAATGTTTTCTTGGTTGATTATATGCTTTCAGTCTAAAATAAAATGGATTAGGTGTTGCTTGACCCTTTGACTCTCTTGCCATGCTTATAAATCTTCTAAATCCCTAAGTTTACAAGTATATAAAGGATTATGTTTCTGCCCTTTATTAGCTTGTTTTTCTCAAGTTTAATGTCCATCTCATGATCCTTCACAACCTTAAAGATCCACCAACCAAGTTAAATTTCCCTGCAAATGCTCTTTGTTGTTCCCAAGTTTAAATGTCCATCTCATGATCCTTCACAACCTTAAAGATCCACCAACCAAGTTAAATTTCCTTGCAAATTCTCTTGACACCATTGATGAACTCATTCATGACCTTGTTTGACTCCATTGCCCAATGACTTAACAATCTTCCTTGTTTTCTATCTAAATCTATCTGAGCATCATACCCAACCAAAAACAATCAAAATACCCTGCACTTAACATCTAGCCTAAAATCAACCCTAATCAGCGAACAAGTTCACATCTTTACACCTACTAGAGAGATCCCTCTCCGAATCCAGGAAGGCTAGGTCCTAGGATTCCAAAGCTTGGTTTGATGTTACCATGTACCTTTGTATCTCAATCAATCTAGAAAATTACGGGGAGCTAACATAATGGCGATCACGGTGGGACTGAGTTCATAGTAGCCTGACAAACTCTTATAGACTCATATAGGTCCTCAGTTTGACTTGAAAAATCAACTCATAGCCAAGAGTAGAAACTAATTGCTTCACCATCCTAGCAATATGATGACTCAGTTAGAGGATGTTCATTGAAACCTTAAGGCTGCATAAAAAATCTCAAAAGCCCAAAACAATCCCTAGATTGATTTTTATCAAAATTTTGGTGGTGGACCATTGTATACATACCCTTAAAAATTACAAAAACATCCACCTGGCGACTCCACTGTCCTTCAGTAGCCCTATTGACCCCACTAGCTCTCATAGACTCCCCTAGGAATGCATTAAGCAATCCCAATCATGCTGATGGTGGACAGCAAAGTTGAAACCCTCCACCTGACGACTCCACAACTTTCAATAGACCTAAAGACTCCACTGGTAGAGAAATCTAGACTGGTTGAAAAGATTCAGTGACCATTTCTGATTATAAACATGGATCCAAGAATACAACGAAGATATGCCCCAATGAGTAGGGATCATATCCTTGGATTCCCACACAAAATGCCTGAAATAAATTGGTTAAAAAACCTACCTATCTTTCAAGACGAAAAGTTGATGACCCTTTGTTACATCTCATCAATTTTCATATACATGTATGGAGGTTAAAGGTTGAATGGCACGAGGACTGCCTCATGAAAATGTTCATGGCAACATTAGAAGGTAAGGAAAGAAATTGGTATGAATGGCTAGAACCTGGCATCTTGTTTTCCTTGAAGGATTTCCACAAGGTATTCTATAAACACTATATAGGGTATTTCCCATCTCTATCATTAGCTGAAAATTGTTGTGATCAATCTCAGGATATCATACAGTACCTTATAGATAGTGATGAAGATTTGGAAAATTTGTATCCTGAAGACCTCTTAACATCCATTCATGAATTTCATTCTCAAGATAACTATCATGACAAATTAGAGGAGTTAGTTAAGGAAGAAATCAAACAAGAAATAGAATAAGACCCACAAGATCTCTCTGAAGACACAAATGATGACTCACCATCTCTTCTAGGTGAGGCTCAACAAAACATTCAACCTCAAAATCAGCCTTCACAAGAAAAAGAGAACTGTTGTACTTCTATCCAAAGAAAGGGAATAATGCCTCCTCTTTTAACTGAAGAGGAAATAAATAAAATGCTAAACATGCAGCCAACCTCTAAGCCTTCATATGAACAAAACATTTATGTTATTTCTCCTATCAATCCCATCTACCATAAATTAGAAAGTGAACTTGTAGATCAACTCAAAGAAGAACAAAATGATAATCCAATATGTTTGATTGGTGATGTTACTTATGTTGATAATTTTCCAAAGTTTGATCAATCTAATGATGATGTCCTCCAAACAGAAACTAACTTTGCAGAGCAATCAGTAGTTGGTTTGTGGGAAGAAGATCAGTATCATCAGCTTGAAAAAAGTAATCAACCAATACAAGTCACCTACAACACTAATAAGGAAAGCCCTGAAAGTTTAGAAGTAGGTGAGGAGTCTCTGACTCTTTGCTCTACTTCACTTCAGTCCTTCAGAAATAATTTTCATATGATTGGAAACCAACAGTCTTTCAGTTTTGATATTGAAATTGGAAAAGAAAAAGAACTTCTTGAGCAAATTGTAAGTGAAAAACCTTTTCCTGAAATGGTTGATGAAATCATTTGGGACACGGAATCTTCTTCAACTTCAGATTTGCAGCCACCAAGTCCCACTGAAATTCAAATTGTAGACGAAGGCTTGGAAATTTACAATCACATAAGAGTTGTTGCACCTCATTCTCAAGAAGATTTATCACCTAAAAATGCTCCTACTCAGCAACATGATGGTCTTCACACAGAATTCAATCCACTAAATCAGAGCATACCAGGACTTCTTGAAGACAACATTGCAATCTATGATGAGTCTACCAGTTCAGATGATCATGAGGAAGAGGATGAGTTTCTTTCCCAAAGGAGTCCTAAGCTCAGCCAAGTAAAGGAAGAAGCAGTCCTGGATCAAGCTTATCTCCCAAATCCTCTAAGCCAGGTATTGTTTCAAGATCCCTTTGCTCATTTGTTAGAGGCACTTGAAGGAGTAAAACATGTCAAGAGCAGTCTGATGCAGAATTTCAAGAACATTTTAGGCACTACTGTTCGAAAACAAGTAAGGTGGAAGTGGCATTTTTATTTCTTCAACACTCTCAAAGAGTTGAAACAAAATCCCTCATGGAATCATCTGCTTGATTGGCTGTGTTGGAAAAGAGATTTCACCAAATGAATGTATATTATGTGTAGGTTAGATTAGGATAGATAGATAGATATGCAAAATAAGCTCAGTCTTCTGAGCATCTTTTTAGTTCTAGATTGTTTGGAAAAAATGAAAAAAAACACAAAAACAAAGAAAGGTAGAAAAAGAGGGAAGATTTGAAAAGTGGTATAGCCCCATACCCAAAAAATAGTGATGTTGAAAGTGTGCAAGCCGAAATGCCACTACTTGTGCCAAAAATTCTTGTTCAGTCATCTAGCCTAATCATGGCTGAACATGTTTTCAATTTGTTGATGATAAGTTAGTGAAAAATATGCTTGTCAAATCATGTGAACTTGACTTGTCAAAAGAAATAGATTAGGAATGAAAAGATACTGGTTCCTCATGCTTAAAACTGAACCAAAGAGAAGGATAGGGATGCCTAACAAATGATGGATTATTGCCCTTATACTTTCTAGTTTTGTTGGTACAAAAATAATGTTTGTGTGCAGCTTGTTCTAATGCCACAACCCATGGTTAGTCAAATTGCTTAATCCTTATTTAAACCATGTTTTCAATTTCATGTTAGTAGGATAGAGAATAAAGTTTGTCAAACAGCTTAATCTTGACAAGTGAGTAGATTAGGTAGAAAATAAAAAGAGTTCATTAGCCTAATCTAAACTCTTAGAAGAAATAAGGGTACAATTAGATAGTTTGATTTTTGTTTTTAAAAAAAAATATGTCAAAGGTTTGCCAGTTCAAATGCACCCAAGAAAGAAAAAATGTTAGGCAAATAGGTTGGGTAGGTAGAGATGATGTTGATGTTAATCATGTTTTTTCAGATTACTAAAGATCACAGCTTCAAGCAAGCATCAGCAAGTGAAAGAGGTAAAAATCTGCCCAATGGATGAGTCACTAGTCTTCATAAACCAAGAGATCTAAAAGTTCTTGAGACCTCCTGAAAAAGAGTTGCCCTCCCCAAGTGGAGCCACTGTTAGTCATCCATAATTTTCACTATCTAACGATGACTAAGTATCGGTTCTAGATTTCTAGAAACAAAGTTCATGAACATTGTGAGTTCTAGAAATCTCACGGCCTTCATTATCCTTGGGATAAATTTTCACTATTTCATCATTCCGTCGTGTCAAGCTCAGCTCACCCATCCCAGAAGACCCATCATGGGCTCATGCCACTCATTATCACTATGTTTCGCCACCTTTGGCCTCAACCCTCTATTTTTGTTTTGCCTACACTCCTCCATTCCCTATCTAGGGTTTTTAAGGCATTTTTCTTGGTTTCATGACCTCCATGATTAAATCATCAACAAAGCTTATATCTTGATGCTCTTACACCTCCTCCTATCCTTAAAATACCTCAATAAACACTTCCCATCACTCCTATCCCTCATAATCATCATTTTTCTACAAAACCTAGTCTATTCCCACAATTTAACACTTTTTGAGACTAGGCCTGTGTTTTGACCTTTTGGACCCCTTCCCATCACTCAATTCTTGAAATTCCACTTTCCCCTACTCCCTAACATCTATCCCTATCCCCCAAAATTTCCCCCAAAATTTAGACAACCCTTAACCCCTTCATTCCCCTCCCTCTGCAAGGCAGTCCTAAATCCTCACACCAAACCCTAATTTCCTCTTCCAACTAAGCTAGGGATTGACATGAAAGGGAGGCACAAGAGTAAAGGATTCATTTGGTAGATCATGTAAGTAAGAATAAGTCTATACCAGCTCATAAAAATCATGCATCCATCATTTTCCAAGAATTCATTCCAAGAGACAAGCCATGTGTCACACCTAGGGCTAGTTTTGCTTCAAATTGTGTTTAGAACCAAACAGAGATGAATTTAGCAAAAGTGGGAGAGGTTTTTGTCCATAATAGGGCCAAGAAGAAAAACCTCCTTCAGTTTTTACACAGGTATCATGGTTTGAGATCAATGTCAAAAATACAGATGTCAAGGGAGAAATTCTGCACTTCTGGAGTGACCTTGGGAAAATCAATTTTTCTCACAGTTGGAGTCTCCAAATCTCCAAATGACTTGCTTAATAAGTCAAATGAAAACTAGACTTCAAGAGCTTTCCAATGAGCTATCATGAGCTCAATTTGGAGTTGTGGAAGGCCTCCAAAAGTTGTCTGCACCAGCACTCTGCATTTTTGCACCCGCACTCAGCACTTTTTGACCGATTATGGGAAAATAAACTTTTGACAAAGCAAATCAACTTCAATAAAGAAAAAAATTGTATATTTGGAAAGTAGACAAGTCAAGCTTTCCAACGAGCTATCACGGAGCTCATTCTGACACCGGGAAGGCCTCCAAATGCCCTCTGCAAAATGGCGCTGCACACAGGAGAAGTTTTTATGTTTTTGAAATTTTGAGGCCCTAGGAGCGCAACATCCTAGGTGCTACGCTCTTTTTTGGGGCATCCTTAGCTGCTAAAGCTTGCATTTTTGGGTTTGTTATGTCTCCAGCAGTCTGCCCAAAAAATTTCAGATCATTTGGAGCATTTTTGCCCCCTCAAAAGGTCAAAAAACACCTCAAAATGACCTTTCTGCCTCCTTTTTAGGCTTGCCGCTGCGCGTTGAGCAGTCACGAGAGATTTGATTGTTGAGCAGGTAAATGGAATCCAATCAGCACAACTCAAGCATTTCTGGAAAGTAGACTCTTCAAGCTTTCCAACGAGCCATCACGTGCCCGAATCCGATTCCGAGAAGTGGTCCAAAACTTGGTTTCAAAATAGCCTATTTTCTGCAAAAGTGGCGCTGCGCCCCTACACTGTCTTTTGCCAAAAAGTCAACAAAACACACAAATTTATGGCAAGATGATTTTTTAATATTTTCTTGGGCAAATCACTCCAGATTTGATTGGGTAGTTATGTTATGATATTTTTCATTTATTTTCTTATCTCTTGTGTCTTGGGCCTTGCATGGTCATTAAGCACATTTATGACATTTATGGCCAAATTAGAGTTTCTGGAAGCCTCTTAGGGTTTCCACCTCCTCATTTGCTCCATAAATAGAGCATGAGGCTCTTGTATATTTTGTTGGATGGGGATGACTTATGTTGAAGTAATACATAGTCCCTTGAAGCCTTTGATGAGAAATTGATGTCTTGAAACTTCTGCATGATCTGATTTACTTGTTGATGGAGAAGGACTGTTTGCAGGATCCATAGGCTTTGTTGATGGTGAAGTTTTCTCTTGTTAATGTTTTCTAAGTTTCTCATATGTTTTCCATCCATCCATCTATGCTGCAGTAGGACAAAAAATTTAGACTAAGCTATGCTTGTTGATGGCACCTTAGATCTGTTTGTTTCCTTCACTGCCTAAATGTTTTCTTCTGCTTAAGATATGTTAGGGAATTCATCTCTTGCTCTCTAATAAGTTTTTGGCTTGTCTATTTTCTTGAATGATTTAGATCAGTTAGTATCAATTATGATTTATGACTAGCCCTGCATATTGTTACCTCTGAAGTACTCTGTTCTTGAAATCATCTTTTGAAGCAGCTTTGCCTATAGTTTGTCAAAGAAGTCTGTCTTAACCATGCTCTTTGCCTTTACTTAGCTAAAATTGTCTCAAGGAACTTTCATAGCTGTCACTATGGATGCTAGGGTTTTTCTCTTCTTCTATGGTTATAGTTATTTGTGCAACTTAAATGTTTTTCCTGCTCTTGATGATAAAATCCATGAAAGATTAAACAAGTTTTGCCTTTCTATGTTTTATCTTAATGTTGTCTTGGTTGATTATTTGCTTTCAGTCTGAAATCAAATGGATTAGGTGTTGCTTAACCCTTTGACTCTCTTGCTATGCTTATAAATCTTCTGACTCTCTTAGTTTACAAGTATATAAAGGATTCTACTTCTGCCCTTTATTAGCTTCTTGTTCTCAAGTTTAATGTCCATCTCATGATCCTTCACAAACTTAAAGATCCACCAAACAAGTTAAATTGCCCTGCAAATGCTCTTGAAACCATTGATGAACTCATTCATGACCTTGTTTGACTCCATTGCCCAATGACTTGACAATCTTCCTTGTTTTCTATCTAAATCCATCTGAGCATCATACCCAACCAAAAACAATCAAAATACCTTGCACTTAACATCTAGCCTAAAATCAACCCTAATCAACAAACAAGTTCACATCTTTGCATCTACTAGAGGGATCCCTCTCCGAATCCAGGAAGGCTAGTCCCTAGGATTCCAAAGCTTGGTTTGATGTTACCCTGTACCTTTGTATCTCAATCAATCTAGCAAATTACGGGGAGCTAACAAGTTTCACTCTCAAGAAATTTATTTTATAGGTCAAGCTCCCACTGAGAGCTTCTATGGCTTATGAGTCATTGTCATGTATGAAAGGCCCATTTGTGCATGTTACATATTGTAAAAAGAATTTATTTGAGTCAAAATCAAGTCAAAGAACCCTCCAAGACCAAGTCATGATGCAGTATTCAAGTCGGCCTACACTCATGATCAAGTCGGCCTAAAAGGAGCAATTTGACCCAATGAGAAGCCTATATAAAGGAGACATCGACTTCAGTTGGAGAACTCACTTCACTCACACAAATTCGATCACAAGAAAGAACTAGAGTGTGAAGAAGAAGAGGACGAAGGAGGAAGAGAAAATCGAGTTTTTGGGGTTGTTTCTAGGTTACTTCTCTCCACACGTGCGAAATAATTAGGGTTCATGTTGCTACAATAAAGCTGAGTTTCAGAAGTGAAGTTAGGTCATCAAGAAGAGCTATTTTGGAAGTCGAATTCTCTAGGAGAAAGAATTTACACAAGCAAAGGATAAAGGAACAAGATTACACCATCATTTCTCACACGTGCAAGGGTTAGGGTTTCTACAGAACAAAATCAATTAAGATATATATATATATATATATATATATATATATATATATATATATATATATTTAGGCAGGTCGAAGTTGCATAAGATTTTTCTGGGCAGGTCGAAGTCGCAGAAGATTTTTCTGGGTAGGTTGAAGTTGTAGAAGAATCTGTTGGGGAGGTCGAAATTGCAAAAGAGGCAGCTGGAAGTCTAAATTGCAAAAAGAAGTTTGAAGCAAGATTTGACTTGGTCTTGGAGGGTCTTGGTCAAGGTTCAAAGGTCTTGGAATTTGTCAATTGAAGGTCTATAAGAAGAGAAAGAATTTTGGTGGGTTTTCCTCTCAAGTTGTAGAGGTTTTGGCCCTGACTGATCGCCTACATCTTGTGTCTTATTGTCTCATTGTTTTTTATGTTTTTGGTAGTTCTTTGATGATAAAGAACACTAATTATAATAAAGGAAAGAAAAAGTAAATCAAGAAAAGTAAAAATACATCACAAGCAATTAACAAATCAAGAGAAATCATCTTATGTTTTTGCCCCTATATTTCTCAACACCAGGCTGCATGGAACACCATTGGGCGAGTGGGCAGGAATGGCCCATTACTGATAAGTATGTTATGATGATGCTCCTAATAATTATGGTGAATATGAACGAAGAATAATGGAGGCTGAAAACTAATAGCATGTGAACAGCGTGGGTGGAGACATGCTGAGTTAAATAGACTGTTGAATATTATAACAGCAGAAAATATCAGTCGACAGTGTTGGTAATGGCAGCAAGGTAAAATAAAGGAATTGGATGAAGAATTCCTTTGGCTGAGTTGGAAACCGTTGATTTCAATTTTATGCATGCTTTGCATTGATGTAGGAGGTTCGCAAACCTTGACATTATGTGAATATGTTATATTTCATGAACATGTTGATGATTAAATGTTATGCAACTTGCTCACAAAAAGAAGAAAAGATAGATCAATGACTTAGAAATCAGCCTCTTCGAGGGGGCAACCTCCTTTACATTACATAAATGAACAATACTTGGATGATTCAAATGACAAAACCTCCCTTCTATATATAGGAGTCTAAGGGGCCACAATATAATCAGATCCTACATAACAATAAAATGTAAGGGCACAACAATAACAATAGTGGGCTTCTATGGGACACAATAATAACAATATGGGGACTACATGGGCACAACAATAACAATAAGGGGGCTACACTAACAATAACAATAAGAGGCTACACTAGTATTATAGGGACCTAACATGCCCCTCTCCTGCAAAAAAGTGTTGTCCTCAACGCTTGAGTAGTTCTGGATGATTCTGTATAAAATTCTCATCCTCCCATGTGGAATCTTCAGCGGGTAAGTTCTTCCACTTGATGAGATACTCTGAAATTGATTGATTTCGAAGTTGTCGAGTTCTTGTTTCCGTGACTGCTTCAAGTTCCAATATGATTTTTCCTTCCTCGTCAAGTTCTAGTAATATTGTTTGAACTGGGAGCTTGTCACCTATAACCTTCTTTAAGCATGAAACATTGAAAAATGGGTGCACTCGGGAAGATGCAGGAAGCTCCAATTTGTATGCCATAGTACCAATCTTTTGCAACACCTTGTAAGGACCATAGTACTTTGGCGATAATTTATTATCCTTCTTAACTTCCATTTCATTTCATGCCCAATCCTTAAATGAATGTATGCAATGCCATTGTATTTGATAGATTTTTGTCAGGAATCATTCTTGTAGAAGGATAATTGGTTATGCTTATAAAATTTGATGAATATATAAATGGCATGTTTGGGATAACATAATGAGGTTATCCAATGAGATTCCTGTTGTGTGAGGAATCCATTGAGCAAGAGGGAACTCTTGCTGTTAATTATTTTATTATCATTTCACTGTGGCATTCGTGTGCTCGTGTGTATATTATGTCTATGGCAAGGAAAGGTTGATTGTTGTTGTGAAAATTTCTGAATCTTATACTTACGCAGAAATATTACTGTTAAATCCGGTTATGCTCCTCCTACTTAGTTAAGTTACTAACTGAATAAATTCTGATCAATATCGAAGCAAAACACATAACAGACTTTCACCAATCCAGATCTAGAAAAAGTACATGCACAAATAGACAAAGAGACACAGTGATTTTCTGGACAAATAGTCCCCGAAGAAACCTAATGCGAGAAAACTAGTATTCTGGCTGCTGGAGGGTTTTATTATTAAGAATTTTCTGAATACAAAAAATCTGGGTTCCAGATCTAGAAAACCCGACAGAGATAAAATAGATCTACAACTCAATGGTTGTTCTGAAGCCAAAATAATGACTCATCCACACCCTCAAACGGGATTTACAAGACTCAGCCAAAATCGGGCCCTAGAAACCACAGTGCTGCCCTTGAAGCCTTTGTGTCAACCTCTGAAGCCCCTGCGTCCCTCAGCGGTGCTCCAGAAAAGGCTGCGTTACCCCAGGCTGGGTGACGCAGTCGGTAAGCTGCCCCTTAGGGTCTCTGCATAACCCCTGAGGGCTTCTAGCTAAATCACGCTGTCCTTGGAGGTACTACATTGTCCTTGTTGCCCTACTTATCTGCGTTGCCTCTCTGAGCTGATCTCTGCCTCTAACTGATTCTAGACACTGGGATCAAATCATCCCCTTTGTCTAAATTCCCCTCCTTGCGGCAGAAACACTTCTAAGAATTCTTAGCAAACATGCCCTAGAATCTCGGCTTAGCTTCAGTGCTCTGCCTCTGTGTGTCTTTACAAATGACCCCAAGCCTTTCCTTTATACTTTCCTCGTTGGGAAACCAACGGCCATGATTAGATCTTGAATCAATGGCTAAGATTAAAAGAAATCTTGATTCGTGTGACTTAAGACAATTTCATCACATGTTTAATTAAATTCACTTTAATTATTTAAGTTCCCTAAGTTTAAACTTAGGAAATACATTAAAATAATTAATTAATTTAATATCTCCTAAACTAGATGAAATTTCCCAAATCCATTTCTGGGTCTTGTAGATCAAGTGTACTCTAGTCCTTCCTCAAAATTGGGAGATAGAGCACAATTGATGCTACCCCAAATACACAAAATCTCAACACTCCCTCTTAGCATCAGGAGTGTGCTCTAGCAATACATCACACTATGCATTACAAGATTTTGGGCACTGGTTCTGTGATGTTGATGCTTGGCCTGCTGCCACTCAACTCTGCACTGTTGCTGCTATTCTATATTACTGCCCATGACTCGCCACTGCCAGTCCAACATCTATACTGTAGCTCCCTCTCGATTTTCTGCATCTGTGCTGCTCATAGCACTGCCACTGCTGATCTGCTACATTGCAACTTTAGTTGTTGAGAGAAACAACTGAATCTCCTACCCAATCTTTGACAAACAAGTTGGGTTGCACCCTTATCACTGAAGCTCCATAGGCTATTGATATGTGTTTGCATCTGAAGGATGATGCACAACTACAGCTCTGCACTGCTGAAGTCACATCAGTCCCTTGTGTTGAAACCTCTCACATTGTTGCTGCACTGCGTTGTCCCTCTGAAGCCTTCTACATTGTTGCAGCTCTGCACTGCGTAAGCAGCTCTACACTGCGCTGCTGAAGTCACATCAGCCTCTGCGTTGTTGTTGCTTCTACGTTGTTGCTGCTCTGCTCTGCGCTACTCCTTCCAGTCTTCAAATATGTCTCTGCTTCATCTCTGATCTATGCACCCACTGCTCCACTTGTCCCGCTACTGTCTTAAGGCTCTCATAGCTCGTATGTGATCCAAGAGATGAGCTGCTCAAGGATCCCGCCCTACATTCTGTAGCTCCTCTACAGATCCATGTTGCCCCACTTTCGTGGTTCATGAGCGCTTCCGACCCATCATCCGCCATAGCAGCCTTGGAAGAAGAAGCTTCCTTGTCCCTTTTCTTCTGAGGAGAACTACTGGCAAAATGTCCCATTTCACCACACAGGAAGCACTTGATCTTAGATAGATCCTTCTTCTTCTTTGCCTGCTGCCTCTTTGATGCCAAGGTTGCATCTTCTTCACTTTGCCCAATCCAGAGCTGTACTGCTTCTTGGTGAATCTGTGGAGTTCTTCTTGACACAGAACTATCCACAAGTTGTCCCAATCTGGGAGGTCCGCTCTGCCCAAGATACTTTGGACAAAGGTTTCCCACTCATCCATGACTGCATTGAGAGCAGTCCTGACCATCACATTGTCTTCCACCTTAGCACCCGTTACAGTCAACTGATCTCTGATCGACTGCAATCTGAAGAGGAAGTGCTCCATGTCTTCTCCCTTGGTCATCATGAATGACCTCATCTGAGTCTCCAACAGCATCTTCCTTTGGACAAACTTCCCCTCATATAGGGAAGTTAAAGCCTTCCACATCTCATTAGTTTTCTTATTCTCAGCTATGTGTGGTACAAGATGGTCCTTAATTCTGTCCATGATCAGCTGCTTGGCATGTCCAGCAGCTTCCTTATGCTTCTGTAGGAGATCTGCATTGGTCGGTGTGGCCAAAGTTTGCTCTACATGGTCTCTTAGATTATATGCCCCAAGGATTATCAGGATCCTTGCCTTCTAAACTGAAAAGTTGGAGAGGCGATCCAATCTGTCCTGATCACGCAGTCCATGAGGAGTCATCTGCTCAGAAATATGTCGAAACTTCCCTTTCTCTTTGCTAGAGAACTGGATCTAAGGCCCTTGGCGAAACAGGCACCTTCTGCTCCCTCTAACAACTGATTTCCCTCCTTGGAAATCTTCCAAATCAACAACGATTCAACTCCCTTTGATCCTCTTGATCAATCTGCAAGTTTCTTTGGCTAGAAACTCTCTGAGAAGCTGATCTCCTCTCGCTCTTTGTCACTTGTGCTTAGGCTAAAAATCTGAAAACTTCAGAAATTTAACCCCACTAACACCTTCTGAATTTCTGCAGCTAATCTTCAGTCTTTTCTGGATCTAATAGATTCAGATTTGCATCACACTGGCTGGCTTCAGACCAATCCAGTGCTGTTTCTGAGCTGCCTCTGCGCAGTAATTGCGTGGGCCTCCTAGGAGATAGCGTTAGACTGCGTCACCCTACCTTCTGCATGATTCTACCTCTGAAAATTGCGTTGTCCCTTCAGATCTGCCTTTCTACTGCTTTCTGCAGCTAGAACCTTCAACCTTCTGTTGGTGACCCTCCTAGATCTGCAATTGCTCTGGTACCATGTGAAAATTTATGAATCTTATACTTATGCAGAAATCTTACTGTTAAATCCGGTTATGCTCCTCCTACTTAGTTAAGGTATTAACTGAATAAATTCAGATCAATATCGAAGCAAAACACATAACAGACTTTCACCAATCCAGATCTAGAAAAAGTACATGCACACATAGACAAAGTGACACAGTGATTTTCTGGACAAATAGTCCTTAGAAAAACCCAATGCGGGAAAACTGATCTTCTGGCTGCTGGAGGATTTTATTATTAAGAATTTTCTGAATACAACAAATCTAGGTTCCAAATCTGGAAGACCCGACAAAGATAAAATAGATCGACAATTCACTGGCTGTTCTGAAGCCAAAATAATGACTGATCCACACCCTCAAACGAGATTTACAAGACTCAGCCAAAATTAGGCCCTAGAAACCCCAGCGCTGCCCTTGAAGCCTCTACGTCAGCCTCTTAAGCCCCTGCATCCCTCAGCACTGCTCCGGAAAGGGCTGCGTTACCCCAGACTGGGTGATGCAGTGCTTATGATGCCCCTTAGGGTCTCAGCGTAACCCCTGAGGGCTTCCAGCTAAATCACGTTGTCCTTGGAGGGACTGCGTTGTCCTTGCTGCCCTGCTTCTCTGCGCTGCCTCTTTAAGCTGATCTCTGCCTCTTGCTGATCCTAGACACTGGGATCAGATCATCCCCTTCGTCTAAATTCCCCTCTCTGGAGCTGAAACACTTCTGAGAATTCTTAGCAAACCCGCCCTGGAATCTCAGCTTAGCTTCAGTGCTCTGCCTTTACAAATGACCCCAAGCCTTTCCTTTATACTTTTCTCGTTGGGAAACCAACGACCATGATTAGATCTTGAATCAATGGCTAAGATTAAAAGAAAACTTGATCCATGTGACTTAAGATAATTCACTTTAATTATTTAAGTTCCCTAAGTTAAAACTTAAGAAATACATTAAAATAATTAATTAATTTAATATCTCCTAAACCAGATGAAATTTCCCAAATCCATTTCTGGGTCTTGTAGATCAAGTGTACTCTAGTCCTTCCTCAAAATTTGGGAGCTAGAGCACACACAATTGATGCTACCCCAAATACACAAAATCTCAACAGTGGTCTCAATAGATATATTAACTACTAACCAAAATCCTTGGTCAAAAGATTGGGGATGTATGCCACTGAGTGTTATGCCTTGGGGCTAAGAAAACACTTTGTGTATCAGCAGGTATACTAACTACCAACTAGAATCCTTGGTTGAAGGATTGGGCATGTATGCTACTGAGTGTTACGTTTGGGGCTGATAAAACACTCAATGCATACATTTGTCTACTTCCACCACCTAATGTCGAACAATCACACCTACCTGATTGGAAGCATGGTTGAGGACAGGTAGACTACCTGAAATGTGGGGTTTCTTGAACCTAGAGGAAAAGTATATTACCCAAAATGTGGGGTTTCTTGAGCCGTGTGAGCGCTACTAGGTGTTATGCCCTAGGGCTGAGAAACACCTAGTGAATTGGAGCTAAAGATTGAACTGGCTGAAGACTGCATGGAGTAGAATAGGCACACTAAGTGTTGTGCCTTGGGGCTAAGAAAACACTTAGTGTTGGTAAATCCATCTGTGGCATTTTGTTTAATAGCCACACTGAGTACTATGCCTTACATCTGAGAAAACACTCAATGTTGGTAAAGCCATCTATGGCATTTTGTTTAATAGGCAAACTGAGTATCGTGCCTCGACACTAAGAAAACATCCAATGTTGGTAAAGGCATCTGTGGCATATTGTTTAATAGCCACACTAAGTGGCTAATTTAAAGTTGCGTTGAGTCTTGTGCCTTGGGTGTTGAGAAAACATTCATATATCTAAGCTTGCAGACAAAGTTAAAAATAGCACGAAGCATTACTAAGAGCTTGCCTTGGGCTAATAAACACTCGGTGAATTGGAGTAAAGAAAAAGATTGAAGATCACATGGAGCTATGTTGAGTGTTGTGCCTTGGAGGCTAAGAAAACATTCAGATAAGTTGAGCTTGAAGACAAAGTTAAAGATCATAGAGAGTTATGCTAAGCGCTTGCCTTGGGATTGAGAAACACTTAGATAGATCAGTTTAAAGTAACTTGAATTTATGATCTGATATGATTTTGTTGTGATTTGAATTGAATTAGATTGCAGGGTTAATCTCATCAAACTCAGGTATCTATGATGTAGGAGAATCATGGAACTGCACAAGCATATGAGGCTAATTGCGAATCAACTAACAACAACTTGAAGATATCAAAGTGTGCAACAGCACATTTGAGATGAAGACTTTAGGAACATGGCTATTGTGGTGACACTAAACCCAGTGATATGCATTGATTACCATGAATTATGTCATGACTGATATGAGTATGTTAAGGCATGCCTTGTTTATAAGACCTTTTCTGGGGCAAGGAAGCCTTGCCAATGGATGGATCGCACAAGGGGCTTGGAAGTAGTGAAGGGGGACGCATGAACTTGGAAGGTAAGTGATTGCACTAAAAGAGGAACCGAATCACCCGAGGGACTAGGAAGCAGAGAAGGGGATCCCTGAATTTGAAGATGAATTAGTTTTAAAAAGTAATGGGCATGTTGATTGGGATCAGAGGTACATTGGGAGTGTCCTAAGCAGCAATGAGCTAAAGCTTCTCGTTGAAAAGGCACTAAGCGTAGTGGAGAACAGTCCTGGACACAAGAGGCAGAAAACACACGGAAAATCAAGTCATCAAAGCTAAATTTGGTGCATTGAAAGCACTGTGAACTGTAAAGAGCCACTGAGAAAATGGTTGATTTAATGGGATGTTATACCCATTGAGTTGTTGGGTTTGCAACTGTAAATGTAAATATGATTGTAAATGAGTTTTGTTTATAAGGCTCGCTATTAAGTTTGCCTTCGGATATAGAACACTGAACACTGTGTTCCTCTAAAGGGGTGGGGATTGTGACATCACATGTGGTTAATCCCTCTTATAAACACTATTATGAATTGTATTGATGTAAATAATGTGGAAATGTAATACAAAGACAAGTTGAGGAGAGGACATGAATTCAAAGCTAGAGTGGGGAAGTTGTTGGGGGGTTGCCTAGAAGAAAACTGCACTCAAAGGTGTAATTAAGGAGCCATTAAACTTCCTGCAGAAGAAAAGGCAGTGGTACTATTGCACTCATGTTTGTCAAAGTTCCAAGGAAGCATATGTACCAATTTTTTCAAAAGGATCAGATCATCAATAAGTTGTTTATTGAGTCATTGTAAACCCATTCTGCAAATTTGTAACGTAAATGATACCAGTAAGACCGTGTATGTATGTAACAACCTAGGTAAGCCTATTTTTTTGGCGAAAATTTCATCCTAGAATGTTTTTCGTCTCACTGACTCGTTTGTGTTTCTAAACACAGATGGTCGACAGAGTTTTTCTCTCTAACCTCTCCCTGAAGTTGTTGAGAAATTAGGGCTTTTCTTTAAAATTTCTCTTCTTGATAATTGCTTGTGATTTACTTCATGCTTCTTTCTCTTAGATCTTATCTTCATTAGATTATTATGTTCTTCATCAAGTCAATTATCAAATTCACAAGGGACACAATAGTTAGGCTTGCAAGCCAAGGCCAACCTCTCACCCTTTGAGAGGAAAACCCGCATCAAATTCTTCTTATAGAGATTCCAATTGATGAATACCAAGCCCATGACCCTTGACGTATTTTGCCATTTCCAGACTAAGACACAGTCATCCTTCTACCTTGATTCTTCGATCTTCCTTATTCTCATATCTTCTCTTGCATGGCACCAAAACATGCTCATTGTAGCAGCATCTAAACATTGTGGTATATCTACGAACTGTGGCCTTACCGAATGCACATCATACCTTCACGAGCACCGAGCTGCACCATGTAGCATCTAACTTATCATCACAACATGACTGTATTACTAAACGTTGCACTTAGAAACACCGAACTCATTGTGACAGCACTTGATAGAGCATCACCTTATCATCATAGCACCGAGCTCACTGTGATATGCCCGTATAACAAAAAAATACATATGCTAAGGAGATCCTGTAGTATACCATCTGAACTGTAGGAATGACAAGAAGGTTCTGTAGATGATCCTTCTCTCTGTCATTACCCATCCGAGACTTAAGATATTACACCGAACTATGCCAAGATTAATCCGCACCTTCATCTATGTTGAACTGCTCTCATCACCGAAATCACAGAGGCTCCATCAGAACTACAACACTATAATACCCATCCGAAAAATTCAGAACTCAACGAACTAATCTATCTGAACTGCGAGGGTATAGGCTCCTTTATATAGTTGTTTGTCCCTATATTTGAGCCGACATGACCATCATGAAGGGGTGTGACTCCATATGTAAGCTGACATGATATTTGAGCATATATATTGAGGCCGACGTGAAGAAGATGACTGTGCTTGTCTTCCAGACACTTCTGTGTGTAACATGACTCCAATTATCTTTATGACAAGATGACAAAATCCTAAAGACATCAAGAAGAAGTCTTTAAATAAAATCCTCGCTCATGAAACCCATGAAGCAAGTAACACAATAAATACATTTTCTTTTTCCTTTGTCTCTTCTTTACATAAAATCATAATTACATGTCATTATGAAGACCAAACCTAGTTACACTTCTCAACACTCCCTCTTAACTAGGGAGGTGTTCATAATGGTACTTGGTCATTCTGAATCTGAAGAATTTCTCATAAGAAGAATCGGATTGGTAACCCATCTGTATAGCATCATATCAACCAGCATTTTCATAGTGCAAGGCCTTGACTAACAGCTCCATCTCTCCACGAGATCTTGAGCTCCAATGTCGGCGAGACCAATGATTAATCATCATTGTCTCTCTTGGATCATACCCTACCCGTGTTCTCTCAGGGCTCGGGTATGTCTAGGACTATTCTTATCTTGGATTCCCATTCCTCAAAGAATATCGGTCCTTCCACAACTACTCTTATCTTGGATGCACTAATACATCCTCAAAGATTATCGGATGCCAGATGATTACCCAATCCTCCATTCTGTCTTCCCAGGTGAAGACCAGAATGATGCGTCCATCCCATTCTCTCCTCATGGCCTTCACTAAGACTTATGGTTGTTAGTCCTGAGCTAGTGGATGACACATGAATTAGAGAACCATATTTGTCACTTCCTTTTAATTTAGGGAGGACATATACCAATGTACTCATTCCTATATAAGGAATGTACCTAAGCTCCCTCTCAGCTTAGGAATTACCAAGTTTCTTCCAAGTAAGAAACTTATTTCCAGGCTCCCTCTTAATCAGGGACCTGCAACAGCTCTTTAGAAAAATAATGGGACATCTAGTTGCTCTAAAGAACTCCTTCCTTCAATGTCATGAATTTCTTCTTCGTTGAGGAGTCTTCATCTTTGGGATCTCTTCATAGGGCACAAATCATCCATCACTTTCTTTCACGAGTCATGTCTTCATTTCATCAGAAAGTGATCCATTAGTCTTCTCATCTGATCTAGCTTCATGTCATGCTGCTTTCCTTCGAACCATATTTCTTTCAAGGATCTTTCATCCTACCATATGGTTATCAACTGTGGAAGACATATACTTCTCTTTGGCAGCCCTGCATAAGCTCATCCAGATATTATTCAATTATAAATATGAATAATTAAATCAATGATTACCTTAGTGATGATCTTTCATCATGACATCTTCCTATAGGCATCAGCATTATTCATACAGATTCACACATCTCCTAATGATATGTATTGCCAAGGGTCTCCATCTTTTCCAGACTTCTATCAAAGTCTACATATATTTTCAGAAGATTTCCCAATCAAATCTTCTTGGTTTCCTTGGATGTTGACTGCCTTTTACCATGGTTGCACTTCTCATGATCTCTTCCTTCCTTTCTCCACACAATTTTATTCCCAGGAGATTCCAATCAGAGTTCCTTAATAGTTGCCAATCATCTCATACTTCATATGAGAATATATTATGTTGATTTCATCTAGTGTGAACCATGCCTCTTTGGCATCCTTTTAGAGGAGGAGATCCCTTTCCTTTGATCATGCTTCTCGGGATAGAAGGAGTGATCAATGTTACCTACAACCACACGACATGATATTATAATATTAAATACAAGCATACATACCTCATTTACCTTCAGGTCATCTAGTATTCTTTCAGTAGCTTCCTTGATTGAAGTGTCTTCAATCCCTTCATCTGCTTCATCTCATATGTCATCATACCATCATTCCATGAACTCCACAAGTTGGAGTTCCTGATGAAACACTTGCTTCCTCTCTAGATCGATGAATCCTTCAATGAGGATTCCATCAGAGAATCTTGAGGATCTTGAATATCCTTATCTTGGCAAATGTTTCCTTTTGATGTATGATGAGCCTTCTCTTGGATGACTTCTCCGATGAGGTTCCCAAGAGTTATATCTTTCATATTTGATTGCCATGAACATTGTTTTTCTTGTCCTCCATGGTTCCCCATGGTGATGTCACAAGCTCTTACTTCTTAATGCTTTCATGATGTCACACCGCATCTATTTACTGTAGTCATATCCTATACAAGATTTAGGAGCCATGAAAAGGCCTTTTGTGAGGGAGACTATCTTAACCATAGTAAAGATATTTTACTCCCTCTTTCCCTGAAATTCCTGTATTCAACTTCCTCCATCCTTTCCAGTGGTATGAGCTTTCTTCCTGTAATATCTGAGTCCTTTAACTTTCAACATTCTTATCCTCAACTTGTCTTCTTCTATCTAGCATAGAAGCCACGAGTTGTTAGATAAGGTAACTTTCTTGTCCTATGGAAATCTGTTACCTTGCCCATCAGAACAGTGATGATTTTCTTTTTATCATTTCTCCCAGATCTCACAATTGAAATTCTATGAAGATATTCCTTCATTTAGTGTAGATCGGATCTATGTGATATGACCTTCTTTACTGCATGATTGCATCTTCAAAGAATATATATCTTTTAGCTTATCACATATCTCCACACCTACCATATATAGAGGGATGAGAGGACCTTTGATTGATTTCATAAGACTCCTTTGAGCCCTTTGATCCCCTTACATGAATTCAGATAACACTTGACCTTTGGAAACTTTTACATAGATATGACTTCACTTCCTTCGAGGATTATGCCTATCCTCCTTTTTACATGCAAAAAACTTCGATGACCCAACCAATGTATAGATCTCCTTGCAAATACAAAATCATTTTAACAAATTTGATTACAGAATAAAAGATGCTTACTCGACATGTGAAGATGAAATTTTCACCTTTGTCACTTTGATGATGGTTGAAGAACATGTATTAGTGCTACTTTTAGATGATCTTCTTCCAAATGAAAAGTCCTTCTTCAGTAAAGGAGATTGCTCCTTTAGATTTGGCTACCTTTGTTGATGGTGATTGCTGAGGATAATTTGATGCTTCCTCGGATTTTCTTCAAGGATAAAGAAGTGGTCCTTGCTTCAATGAGAGGGAACTTGTTTTATAACCTTTGAAGATGATGACAATGCCTTTAGCCTTTTACTCTTCAAGATACTTTGAATTTCCTCTTGAGGTAGACTTTCTTCTTCAATGTAGATCCATCTAGACCTTATGGCATCGAATCATCATTTTTGCACTGAACCTGGACCGAGTTGTAGCTATCCTTTTCTCAAATTGTGTTTTTCTATGAGCATCGAGACTTCTATCAAGACTGATGAAACAATGTCATCAGAGGAAATTTCAGAGTAAAAGTGGCTTCCTAAGGAAAAATCTTAAAATAAGAATTATGATTTTTGGATGGAAAAGAATAAAACTACTTTTTTAATTGTATTTTTGGCTTATCTCCTTGTAGGTTTACTCAAATTTGAAGTGTAGAAAACACTTTTTTTTAATGTATCTGCAATTCTTATCAATGTGGGTCTTCTCAAAAGTATGTGTAATGCGTACTCGTTGGATGCGAAATTTAATCCGCATCCAACGAGTGTCTACACTTCAAATTTGAGTAAACCTATAAGGAGATAAGCCAAAAATACAACTAAAAAAGTAGTTGTATTCTTTTCCCTCCAAAACATTTATATGTACCTCTTTTTAAATTTAAAAGATTTTGATTGGTTTACATATTATGACATGGAAATTACATGAAAATTTCATGGGCATTTTTAGGCTAAAATTTCCTCTAATGCATATGATTGAGATAACATTATACCACAGAGCTCTTAGTACCACTGTGTAATCTATGCTTGTAAGACAACAAAACTACACTGAAAAATCTTCACTGTGATATAATGTCGAAACAATGAGGAGATGTCATTGTGGTGTCATCAAAACATTGCCCAGGTTCTATGCTCCAATCTATCTAGTGATCTTGAGATTCCACCGAGATTGAGTGTGTTCCTTGAGAGTCTCTTAGATTATATGCCCTTCCTTGACTGTCACCTTAGCTCTGAAACCATGTTGATAAATTAGGGCTTTTATTTAAAATTTCTCTTCCTGATAATTACTTGTGATTTACTTCATGCTTCTTTCTCTTAGATCTTATCTTCGTTAGATTATTATGTTCTTCATCAAGTCAATTATCAAATTCACAAGAAAAACAATAGTTAGGCTTGCAATCCAGGGCCAAAACCTCTCACTCTTTGAGAAGAAACCCGCATCAAATTCTTCTTATAGAGATTCCAATTGACGAATACCAAGACCACGACCCTTGACCTATTTTTCCATTCCCAAACCAAGACACGGTCATCCTTCTACCTTGATTCTTCGATCTTCCTTATTCTCAGATATTCTCTTGCATGGCACCAAACAATGCTCATTGTAGCAGCATCTAAACACTGTGGTATATATACGAACTGTGGCCTTACCGAATGCACATCATACCTTCACTAACACCGAGCTACACCATGTAGCATCTAACTTATCATCACAACATGATTGTATTACTTAACGTTGCACTTAGAAACAATGAACTCATTATGACAACACTTGATAGAGCATCACCTTATCATCATAACACCGAGCCCACTGTGATATGTCTGTATAACAGAAAAATACATATGATGAGGAGATCCTGTAGTATACCATCCGAACTGTAGGAATGCCGAGAATGTTCTGTGGATGATCCGCATTTTTCTCTCTATGATTACCCATCTAAGACTTCAAATATTACACCAAATTGTGCCAAGATTAATCCGCACCTTCATCTTTGTTGAACTGATCTAATCACAGAAGCTCCATTCGAACTACAGCACTGTAATACCCATCCGAAAAATTCAGAACTCAACGAACTGATATGTCTGAACTGCGAGGGTATAGGCTCCTTTATATAGTTGTTTGTCCCTATATTTGAGCCAACATGACCATCATGAAGGGGTGCGACTCCATGTGTAAGCCGACATGATATTTGAGCATATATATTGAGGCCAATGTGAAGAAGATGATTGTGCTTGTCTTCTGGAGGGCAATCTAGACACTTTTAAGTGTAACATGACTTCATTCACATGACTCCAACTATCTTTATGAAAAGATAACAAAATCCTAAAGACATCAAGAAGAAGTATTTTAACCTATAAATAAAAACCTTGCCCATGAAACCCATTAAGCAAGTAATACAATAAATACATTTTATTTTTCCTTTGTCTCTTCTTACCATAAAATCATAATTACATGTCATTATGAAGACCGAACCTAGTTACACATTTTAACAAAAGCTAGGGTGGAATTCTTTGTCAAAGTCTCTTAGGTGAGTCCTAGCATTTTAGTCGAGTTTTATTTAAAATTGATTTGGGAATAATTTAAGCTAGTTGGCTAAATTATTTTATTACAAATCACTTGGTCTACTAGATCATATTGTGTTGCAGAATTGGGTGTGTAATTTGAGGGTCTATGTCGAACAGGTGTTCCCCCTTTGAGGGTTGAAATGTAAAAATCTCATGTAAAAATTATTTTAGTGCATGGTCCCTCATACTTAGACACCATGGCTAAAATATTAGAGGGTGGAAAAAATATTTAATCCCCTCAAGTGTCAATTAATTAATTTTTCTAGAAAAAATTAATTAATTAGAGTCTAAATTAGACTTTTAGAAAATTTAAATTCTCCAAGTCTAAAAATTCGTGGGTATCAAAGAAATTAATTTTTGGAGGTCCCCCACTCAGGGATATTGAAAATTTCAAGAAAAATTGGACCATTGGACCTTGGTGGTTAAGTCAAAGTCAAGTTTTTGAGGAAATTAACTCAAAATAATTATTTTTGAGATAATAAAAAATGGGTTTAATGAGAAATTCGAAAATTCTTCAAAAATAATTATTTCAACAACAGAGACTAAGAGATCATCAAGGATTTATCAATCGCCGAGATTAATTTGACGAGGATCAAGCCAACTAGCCATTATTTTTCCACTTGGAGGGTTTATCTATAAATAAGAGTCAGTTGTATCAAAAGCCATCTGATTTTTGGCAAAGAAAATTCTGCAGAAAAGCTGATGTAATGTTATTGTCCCACTAGGAACATTTTTTGAATCATAATAAAGACTTTGGGGTGCAGTTTATGGTGTTTATTATCTACTGATTTCTGTTATGTGCAGGGTATGGGCTTTCCTACATTGTGCTTGAATTTTTTAAAGTTTGTTTTTCATTAGAAGGTGATAAGAACATTCTATTGGTAAATTTTGGGTCTATCTTAGGCGATCTAATTCACCATATGTCTAACAAGCTTTCTTGAAGAAAATATATAGTGTGTTCAAGTTCCCCAATCCTTGGGCTCCAAGTTCACAAATGGTGGACGTATGCTAACCTTGTTTGGACTCCGAATATTTTTGTGGTTTATTTAATTTCGCTAAGGTTGTAGCTTGCATATATTCTTCAAAATACACTTAGCCATTTATCAAAAAAAATCCTAAAAAAATTATTTCAAAAGCCTTGTATATTTGTACATTTGTAAATAAGTTTGTATAATATATTTGTAAATTATTTTTCTCTAACTAGGGTTTTTGGGTTTTTGAGATTTTTCGTATATATTGGGGTTTCGGGTATTTGTAAATTTACTTTTTGCAAGTGAGATCAAGTGGAAGGAGCTAGATTAGAGCTAGATCTAGGCCCTTGAGGGTAAGATCTAGCCTCTAAGAATTTTTGCAGGGCCAGCGACTGGAGAATTTGCAGTAAATTTCACATCTGAAGCAAATTTGTAGAAAATTCTGTTTCCCACCCCGGTTTTCAGTTTTCACCTTATTACTCCAAAATAATTAAATGCCCTTTCCCATATCCATACATTTAATAAACTGGAAAATAAATTTGCTGAAAACACAAATTATGGAAAATTTCGAATGCTGAAAATGCTGAAATAAAATAACGGCGGTAATAACAGTCATTCAACACATCATAACTCGGTAATTTTTTGGTCAAGGTGACCCTGGAAAAACCCCTACAACTCTTGGGGAAAACCGATTCGAAAGCTCCTCCTTATTTACGGAAAAAATGCTTTTTAAAGTGATAGAAATATTCGACAAAATAAATAATCGACAAACGAGACTTTTACAACTTATCTCTTTTTCCGTGCTTAACCACCGCCTCGGAAAAACGCACAACACAAAAGAAACGAACGACAATAAATGCTATACGGATTTCTCGAGTTTTCGTGCCAAATAACGACCTTAAATGTCGCCGTACGGCACCGCCTAGAAAAGCGTGCAAGTCGTCCAAAAAATACGTTGTACGATTTATCGCCTTGAAATGCGTGCCAAAGGCATGACCACTTCGCTGTACGGCCTCCCTCAAATACGCTCTCGAAATACGTACACGTCTACAGTGCAAATCGTCTGTACGACTGCTCTGTACGGCCTAGTTGTACGAGCCTTTCTTCCTCAAAAATCGTGCCAAAATCTGCCCTTCTTTGTGTGCTAAAGGCTGTCGAGCCGTCTTCTTCGAAAATGTCTTCGTTTGAAATCTCTGCCTTGGAATGCGTGCCAAGCTGCTTTGCCTCCTTCTCCTCAACGCTTGAGAAATCTCCCTTGCTCTCTTTCTCTCCTTCTCCCAATACTGCTCATGAAAGAATGAATGACCTTTTCCTCCTTTTTCCTCCTTTAACCTAACCCTAAGTGACTTTTGGGGAATCCCTAAATCCAATGGGTCGAGATTAAATGCTCATTTAAATCTCACTTTCTATTTTTTTAATTCACCCCACTTTAATAAAGACCCACTTAGTCTTTTATTTCCAAAAGTCACTTTTTCCTTTCTAATTTTATATTGACTTTATTAAAGTCACTTTAAAAATTAGACTTTAGTAACTTTATCACTTAAAGTCACTTTTAAATTAGATTTGACTTTATAACTTTATAAAGTCACTTTAGTAACTTTATCACTTAAAGTCACTTTTAAATTAGATTTGACTTTTATAACTTTATAAAGTCACTTTAGGAGAAAAAATTAAATTCTTTTGGACACTTTTCCCTAGGCCAAAGATCAAAGCCTTAGGGAACCACCGTCCTCCCGTGCCAAATTTCAACACTCCCTCTTACCGGGGAAGGTGTTCCTCACCACTCCCATCTTGTCTCCCGAAGTGAGACATGCTTGCCCCAGTGGTAAAGCTTTGGTAAGAATATCCGCAACTTTGCTCATCGGTGGGAATATACTCAAGCTTCACGGCTCCTTCTACGAACATAGTCTACGATGAAGTGATATTTGATCCCGATATGCTTTGACTTTCGTCATGAAATACTAGATTCTCCGTGAGTTTAATGCAACTCGATTATCACAGGTAAATCACTCGAAGGTCTCAACGGGTCGACCAAATAAGCCAAACAACATCTTGCGAAGCCGGATGGCCTCACAACTAGCTAGAGCGGTCGCCATATACTCCCTTCCGCTGAACCCGATAGTACTGTGGCTCGCTGCTTTCGAGCCGAACCACTGACACAACGCTGAACCCAACCCAAAAACGACACCCCGAAGTGCTCTTCTATCGAAGCACAACGCCCAATCGAATCGTTGTAACTCCGCCAATCTCACTCCATCCCCCACACCGTAGTCCGGACCATAATCCACTCGTCCCCCGTAAGTATCGCGAATGTGTTTTGCGACCACCCGATGAACCTTCCTAGGCTCACACATAAAGCGACTCATCGTGTTGATTGTAAAACAAATATCTGGTCTAGTGTTGACCAAATACATCAATGAACCAATCGGTGCTCGTACAATGTGGGATCCACCAACTCGGAATACGAAGCATGAAGCTTCTTCCGATTGGTGATCATCGGTGTCGACATGGGTCTACAATCCTCCATGTGGAATGCGCCAAGGATGTCCACAATATACTTCTCTGTCCCCGGGAAGAAATGCCCCTCCTCCCCTGCCACACCTCCAAACCCAAAAAGTAATGCATCAAGCCGATGTCCTTCATCTCAAACTCCGTCGCTAAAGATCTCTCTTGCGGGTGCTCTATGAGTCTCTCTCGCACCTCGTAATGACCAAGTCATCCACATACGGCACCGAATGAGAGGCTCCTCACCTATCACAATATAGTAAAGGTTCGGATCTGCCTCACTCTTTGTGAAACCCATCTTCGCAAGTAAGTATCTATCCCTGGAGTACCAAGCTGCGGGAGCTTGCTTCGGGCCATAAAGGGCCTTCTTCGGTCTACACACATGGGACTCCTTCCCATGCACCTCAAAGCTCCGTGGTCGCTCAATGTACACCTCCTCTGTATGAAGCCATTGAGAAATGCGGTCTTCACATCCATCCGGTGGATCTTCCAACCCATCTCTCGTCTGCTATCGATATAATGGAGCGGATCGAAGTATGTCGAGCCACGGGAGCGAAGGTCTCCTCATAATCAACTCCCTCTACTTGGGAGAACCCTCTAGCCACAAACCTCGCTTTGAATTTCTCAATGTCGCCATCTGCGACATGCTCTTTACCTTATAAAGCCATCCGGAAGTAACCACGGATTTGCCCTCGGGGCCCTCGGCACCACCTCCCCAAACATCATTCTTCATGATAGAAGAATACTCCTCTCGCATGGCCTCTCTCCGGACACCTGCCGGCTAGCCGCCTCCTCATAGCTAGAAGGCTCGGAGTCGAGGATCGTCGGTAGCCATTGCCATATAGGCGCAAAACCTCTCGGGGTGGTCTGCTCTCTCCGGCCAGGCCTCTTGGGCTCGACAACGGATGTGGCATCTCTCAAGGTGTCCCGAAGCCACTTGGGCTTCCTCTTCCACCCGAGTGCACTTCTCCCGTAGGAGAATAAAACTCCTCCTCCTCAACATCGGGAGCCTCGAACTCCCGACTGTCTCGTCTGTCGTCCTCCTGCCCGCATCTGAACTTTGTAGATCTTGAGGTACCGTGTGAGCTGTCCATCGGTGGACTCCCCCGATGAAGCTGCTACGTGGGATCGCTCTGCGTGCGCCCAAGCACCACCCCTCCCGACTCGCGAGCCACTCCCCACGCGACGGACCCCGACATCGTCATAGATGTACCTTCGGATCCTCCGATCCTCCCGCCCACTAGATCCTGCAGTGACTCAGCTCAGCTGTCGAGGGTGCCGGGCCGATCGAATTCTCTAACTCCCGTGACCTCCTAAAGGCCATGTCCTCCTCGAACTTCATCCGCGTCTAACAACAACTTTCCTCTGTGGTGAATGTAAATCCGAAAGGCCTTGGAGGTCTCACTCTGTAGCCCACAAAGATACCCTTCTCTTGCGGTGGGCTCTAGTTTGGTCCTCTTCTCCTTGGGTATGTAGGAGTATGTCATGCACCCAAAAGATACGAAGATGACCCATATCGAGGCTTCTTCCCGAGAAAAAGCCTCCTCGGAGTCATGTGCCCCAAGGCACGATGCGGACTACTGTTCGCAAGTAAACGCTGTGTTGCGGTGCGCACAAAAACAATGGCAACCCCCGATCATGTAACATGGCTTTGGCGACCCCTCCGATGGATCCGTTCTTCCTCTCGCAACCCCGGATTCTGTCGGGGGGTTGTAAGGAACGAGTGAGCTCCCTCCTAATGCCTCGCTCCGCACAATAGTCAACAAACTCTCCAAGGGTGTACTCTCCTCCATTGTCCGACCTCGGGGGACTTGATCTTCGACCTCGTCCGTGTCTCCACAAGAGGCTACCGAACTCCGAAACCGCTTGAAGACCTCACTCTTGGTCTTCAAGAAATAAATCCGGGTCCTCCGGGAGTGATCATCGATGAATAACACATAGTACTCATATCCACTCAAGGAAACATGAGACATCCGAAGCCGCTCACATCGGAATGAATCAAATCAAGTATCCCTGGGATCCAGCTCTGCTCGTCATCCTTCCGGGGAAAAGGGATTTGGCAAACTTGCCCATCGCACATCCTCGCAAGTATCAAAGTGATCGATGCTCGAACTGCGCACACACCGTAGTGATCTCCCGCAAAGTCCTCGAGGCTCCATGGGATGCATGTGCCCCATCTGCGGTGCCAAATCTCACGTTTGCTCGGAAGCTGGCTAGCTCTGTTGCTCGGTACTACCGCTCAATGCCAAAAAGGGTCGAAATGCAAACTTGTACACCTTTGCATGGCGTACACCTATCACTCTAGCCGAATCGGTGGAGTGCCCCGAGTACATCAACACCCTGTCCTCCCCACGAGCAGATTACCTCACTATCCTCTATCCTCCAAAGCTGAGACGGATATGAGGTTCTTCCTCATCCCTGGCACATAAAGAACATCGACACCTTCAAGGGAGGTTTGGACTCCCTACGAAATGTCAATGTTCCCACACCGACTACTCTAACAACTTCCGTCATCACTGAGTACTACCTCTACATCGGTGCCACTCTCCCGAAAGCTACGAGAAGTACTCACGGACTCGTCATGTGACGTGAAGCCCCCACTTGTCCACATACCGGATACCCGAAAGATGCTCGCTAATCGAGGGAAATGCATGCTCCCCTACGAACCTCTATGGCGGATAATCCCGCACTAGAGGACTCACACGCAGGTGAACCCAAACTCTCGGTCAAAACGATCTGCAAAGTCCTCAACCTCTGCTGAAGGCTCGCCATGCTCGGGTTCTTCCACTTCTTCTTCTTCTTCTCCCGGACACACAAGCGCATAGTGTCCCATCTTCGACAATTCCAACACTTCACTTTGGAATAGTCCTTCGCGTGTGTTATCCTGTTTACCTTTACCTTTGCCTTTGCCCCCCACCATTGCTTGTGGAAGCTTTCGCTTCTTCCCTTTGCCTTTCTTGCGTCCTCGCCCAGCAGTGCTACATCCTCATCCTCGCTCAATCGGCTTGGCTGCCCCAAGTCGACCTT
This sequence comes from Pinus albicaulis, assembly GCA_034641835.2. Classification (NCBI taxonomy): domain Eukaryota; kingdom Viridiplantae; phylum Streptophyta; class Pinopsida; order Pinales; family Pinaceae; genus Pinus; species Pinus albicaulis. Next base: position 608,210,362 of record CM076571.1, on the reverse strand, counting down.
TCTCGATCTCTCGTCACGAATGCAATCATCCCAAAACCTCTCCCATGTGGGAAAAGGTCTCACGTGCACAAACCCCATCGACAAAGTTCACCCATGAGCGGGAGGCCATTCACCGCAATCCGCACCAACTCGGTGGGTGGAATGGCCTCTCCAATCGCTGCCAACTCATCTCTCACATTAGTAATCTTTGTGAGATATCCGAGTCGCACTATCGGTCTTAGCCATCTTAATGTTCTTCGACTTCTCCTTCGGGACCATTTTCCAGTTCTCATTGGTACTACGGTAGAGGTTGGTCAATGCGACCACATCTCATGGGCATTTCTCTTTCCTCTCACATGAGGAATGCAATGGTCCTTGATTCCGTCTAGAATCAGTCTCTTACCCTTGTTGTTCTTTCGTTATATGTTGCCAAGTCGAACAGATCGGTAGGCACATTAACGAGTACAGCTGTGTGGTATGAACCATGATATCCCGGGACTTCGCCTCCTCAAAGATACTCTTGCATTCTCTCCTTCCAAACACACTGTAATTTGTATGCCCATCCGACCTATCCTCCACCCTCAATCCCAAAGACATCCCTGCTTGTCCTAAGCGAAAAAATAACAACTGCTTTGTGGTAAAGATAAAAAGCTGATCGTTTTGTGAAAAAATCGACTTCGTTGGAATTTTCTGAGTGAAAAAATCAGCAGTTCGTAATTTTCCCTCATCGTCGTCCCAAGCGCCCTCGGCACTCAACCTACGATACCATGTAGAAAAATTACGTTTCCCACCCCGGTTTTCGGTTTTCACCTTATTACTCCAAAATAATTAAATGCCCTTTCCCATATCCATACATTTAATAAAGCGGAAAATAAATTTACTTTGAAAACACAAATTTACGGAAATTTTTCGGAATGTTGAAAATGCGAAATAAAATAACGACGATAACAAACGAGTCATTCCAACACATCATAACTCGGTAATTTTTGGTCAAGGTGGCCCTGGAAAAACCCCCTACAACTCTTGGGGAAAAACCAGTTCGAAAGCTCCTTCTTATTTCTGGAAAAATGCTTTTTACAGTGATAGAAATATTCAGCAAAATAAATAATCAGCAAACAGACTTTTACAACTTATCTCTTTTTCCGTGCTTAACCATCGCCTCGAAAAACGTGCAAACAGAAAAATAAGAACAGCAATAAATGCTGTACATATTTCTTGATTTTCGTGCCAAATAACAACCTTAAATGCTGCTATACGGCTGCCTAGAAAAGTGTGCAAGTTGTCCAAAAATCTGTTGTACGATTTCTGCCTTGAAATGCGTGCCAAAGGTACAGCCACTTACTGTACGGCCTCCCTCAAATTTGCTCCTCGAAATCTGTGCAAATCTGCAGTGCAAATCTACTGTACGGCTGCTGTACGGCCCTTCTTCCTCAAAAATCGTGCCAAAAATCTGCCTTGCTGTGTGCTAAAGCTGCTGAACTGTCTTGCTGAAATGTTGCCTTGGAATGCGTGCCAAGCTGCTGCCTCCTTCTCCTCACTGCCCAGAAATCTCCCTTGCTCTCTTGCTCTCCTTCTCCCAATCTGCTCATGAAAGAATGAATGACCTTTTCCTCCTTTTCCTCCTTTAACCTAACCCTAAGTGACTTTTGGGGAATCCCTAAATCCAATGGCTGAAATAGATTGAGATCTAGGGCTGGGATTAAATGCTCATTTAAATCTCACTTTCTATTTTTTAATTCACCCCACTTTAATAAAGACCCACTTAGTCATTTATTTCCAAAGTCACTTTCCCTTTCTAATTTTACATTGACTTTATTAAAGTCACTTTAAAATTAGACTTTAGTAACTTTATCACTTAAAGTCACTTTTAAATTAGATTTGACTTTATAACTTTATAAAGTCACTTTAGTAACTTTATCACTTAAAGTCACTTTTAAATTAGATTTGACTTTATAACTATATAAAGTCACTTTAGGAGAAAAATTAAATTCTTTTGGACACTTTTCCCTAAGCCAAAGATCAAAGCCTTAGGGAACCACCTGTCCTCCGGTACCAAATTTCAACAAAATTAACTTTTTCAGAGCAAGGGTTTTGAGTTTTGGGGTTCCTAGGCCTGTATCTAGCTTCTCCTAGCCCAGCGTCTTCCTCCCAAGCCTCAGCGTCATCTTTTTGAGGCCCTGTGTCATCATTTTCGGCCTTTATGGGGTTGGTCATAGCCTTCAGGCCTCTTAGCTTTCCCTTCTTGGCCCTGCGTCAAGCCTTTAAGGCCTTTTCAGGCCTAGTCATGGCCTCTAGGCCACTCAAACCCCCTTCTTCACCCTAGATGGTTGCCCTAGGAGGCTTGTTGTGGGCTTCCAAGCCCTTTCCCAGCCTCAGCCTCCTGCGTCCTCCTTCTTCTCCCTAGCCGCAGCCCTCCAAGGCTTGTGACCTCGTTTCTCGACCTTCTTACCCTAGACCATGGCCCTTGTGGGGCCCACGGCATCCCTATAGCGCTCCTACCCTAATCTGCTAGCCCTTAGAAGGCTTTCTCCCTTCAACGTCAGGCCTTCTTTCCCTTTTCCCTCCTCCTTTGCCTATTTTGTGGCCTTCTAGGCCTTCCTCCCCTCAACGCTAGCCCTACTCGGCCTAGCGTTCCCCTCCTTTAGCCTTGGTTTCCCCTCTCTTCCATCTTTGTGGGCAGGTTTATTTTTGGGACTGAATACTTGGTGTGTTTTGCAGATAAAATTGGCTCAAAATTTGTATTTTCAGGTGGCATAATCATTGGAGAAATTTTGGCATTTTGGGCAAGTGTGCTACCAGGCCTTGGGCCTAGGGTTTGCTCTCTAAACCCTAATTTTATTTCTGTTCTGCTTCATCTATAATAAATTCTTCATAACAGTGAATTAAAGGCCCTAAAATCACATCTAAGTGATCCAAACACCCTAATAATTTCATGTTAAAAATTTGCTAGTGTTTGGACCACTTGGGCATTGTTCATTAGGCTTAGATCTACTTATTTTCTTGCTGAAATTTCTCTACATAATCATAATTTCAGATCTGATAGTTTCTGAATATCACATCTTAAAGGGCTCAAAAATCAAATTTTTCAATTTGGCAAACTTACTCTAGCATTTGGCAATTTTGGGCACATGTTATTGCATCAATAGCTCATTGTTTGGATAATGTATTCACTGCTGTAACAAGTGATTTCAGATCTGATATTTTCTGAATATAACATCTTAAGAGGTCTAAAATTTCATAAATTTACATTGGCAAGTTATTGGGCTACTTCTCGGTCATTTTATGCTTCTTATGCTTGGCAATTTCTTGGTTTAAAGTGACATATTCGTTGTTGTCCTATACTTCATCATAAGTAGTTCTTTCATGATTTATTTGGTTCATGGTGGTTTATATTGTTAAGTTCTAACAATTTGCTTGTTTTGTGTTAAATTTGAGAATTTGTTAACTTGGCACTAAAATCACTCAAAACATCTATCTTCTAATCGTATTGATAAGCTAAGTCATTTTGGCATTAAGATCTAACTGAAAATGTGGTTGAAGCATTGTTGAATAAGTGCTCTAAAAGTTTGTAAGCTGAAGAGGCTTTGGTAATCTTATTGTCTATCCTGAGAAATTGGCATCTTAAGTTTTATTTTAATTGAGCATCTTAGCATTCTAGGTTTAACTTACACTAATAACTTATCTCCAAGCATAAGCTTGGTTGATAGACTCCTAGGACAACCCTTTCTCACGTAGCTTGAGGGATTCAACCATTTCTAGTGGTTAACACAGTGACCTTGCAATCGTTAGAGCCACTGTCTCTGCAACGCCGGAGGCATTGGTTAGTTGGAACACAGGGGGAGGTATCATTAATCAAGTCTCTTCTTTCTTCCCGTTGGCTTCCATCACACAACCTACTCTAAAGACTGATCTCAAAACAATTAAGAGAGAGGTTCCATTTAGACTAGGAATATAATTTAAAAGTAACCAAGATCCTTGCATCACACTGAGATCTTAATACTTGCATTTCATATAGGTTAGTTAATCATTCAAGCAACAGTTTTCGTTACTTGGTATTAATTTGTATTAAGCAATAATTTTGACTCCATAAGGCACTGGTCTCGTTTCCAAATCTAATCAAATCCTGAAGTCTTGCTAAATTTTACCAAGTAGTTAGGCCACTCAACTGTGTCTCCCAAACAAGTTCGTTCCCAACTTGTTTTCCATCATCTCATTTCCATAGGGACTACCCCCCATAGCCTGCTATTGGGAGACAACTTGAACAGAGTGGGCAGGGATCAGAGTGATAGCCCTTGCCCTGAGCCGTTGTCACAGTGCCTATACAATTTGAGCGACAATAGGTACAAGCAAATAGGGAAGATTATGGGCTCCTACAGAAATTAAAAAGACAAACCATGTACAAGCGTTTTAAGGATTGTATGAGAACCTGCAAGCGAGGATGAAGGCAGTCCTGTTCTCATGAAGACATTGGCGTGGTCAACATGTTGAGAAAGCGCACGGGGGAAAATAGGAGAAGGGGTCAAAAAAGAAGGAATGAAGGAGGAGACAATAATCAATGCACTCCATGAGTGAAGGAAGCAAGACGAAGAGATCGTGTTGGAGGTGGTGCGCACGCACAGACAGCACAAGGAGAATTCAGGAGCACACGCAGAGGAGAGGAGGTGTTAACAAAAGAAAAAAGAAGGCTTTTTGGAGAGTGTAGACAAATAACGCACGGGTAGATGCATCAGTTGAAGGCAGGAAGGCATGCTAGTATGCATGACTAAGAAATAGAGAGAAAAAGTGGGTTGTTGTTGAGGAGTCATAGAGGTTGGTAAAGTCCTGCTGAGGTGGAATCACTGTGAGATCCTTGCACTCCTGTGTTGTTGGTGGACTGGCTGAGGCACATTCCCTTTAGCACTTCACTACTCAGGCTCTGAATCTGGCTAAGGGTGGCTACCTATAAGAAAGGTTGCAGTGCACATTAGCCTATGGTTGGGAGGAGAGTCAAAGTTCCTCCTCTAGTTGCCAACATCTTTATGCAAATCAGATAAGTGTTCATTCCTTGTAAATGTTTGCATTATGAATGACCCATAACGAATATCTCTTGTACATTCAAGCAAGAGCATCGGATTTATTACATGGCCATGGATAATTAAATCTCTAATGTGTTTATGGCATTTATGGACTAATTGGCATGGTGGAGTTGACATTGAGTATCATTGCAGGAGAGCTAATGTATACATACTTGGGGGTCTACAATAACCAAGAATCCTTTTGTTACTATATACTCATTTGGTCATCCCCTATTAATATGAGTATGAGTGGTAGCTAACATGTTTGATGCAGGGGGTTTATGAGAATGCTTGGATGTTCCAATCTCTCATGTGTTAGTTAACTTCGTATTTTTGAAGACTTGGCTGCTCAATGCAGTGATATTGAATGCATGCGATTCGTTTAATATCTACAGGATTGTGTGCACGGATGGGTGAGGTTGCTTGAGGTGTAATAGCAATGTCAGTCACAGATAATACGTTCTTTTATGCATGTGACTAGGTGTTCATATTCATGCTTATGTTGTGACTCGTGAGGGATTTAGGAATACATGTGATATTGGTATGTTCATAGCCAGTGTTTCAATGTGTTAAAGTATGTCCATCATAGGTTGTTACAATCTCTACTAGTTTTATTGTTCAATTCCTTCATCGCTCATAGAATGGCTTGATATGCATGGTTAGCTTAGAAAAGCCTGGTGTGGCTGTTATTGAACCTACATAGTGTTATTGCCAAGGGATGGCTTTGATGATGACTGGGTGTGAGGCTGAGTTCATGTCTTTGTGAATGCATTCATTATCAGTGTTTTTCTCTTGAAATGCCTCGATTTAATTCTGAAAGGGAAAGAGGCGGACTGAGAAGGCCTGGATTTAATGAAAAGGACATTTCAAACTAAAAATCCCATGTGAGCAAGAAGTCGTGGAGTCATAGCCATTGTGTATGAAATTAGAAGGCCTCTCCATTATACCACGACTCAGGAGGGATAGCCCCAAATCTATCTAAGTGCCAAAGGGTGTCCTTGTATGTGGACAGATATATGTATGTGTGTGTGTGTGTGTTTATTAACATATATGTCAGTTTGTGGCCCTTGTGGGTGTTAACCCCTCTCTCCGAGCTTTGACAAGGGGCGAGGCAAGGCACAAGATGAAGTGATTTCCCGTTTGTAGGCAGGAATATGTATATCATGTCGTAAACCCTTGGTGGCCTTAGCCCTTGCTTCAGCAAGAGGGAGAACAACACAAGACAGATAGAAGTTGATGAAGAGCCATTTCCGTCGCGAGATAGGAATATTCACATTGTGACTGTGAGCTCATGAGGGTGTTGCTTCATAGTGTTGCAGCAAAAGGGGCCCAAGGCACGATTACGTGGAGGCCTGAAGCTCGAGCTCCACCATAAGGCCAAAAGAAATCTTATAACGGGGAATTAATGTTTCACACAGGGAGTTGGGACCCAAACTAGAGGCTAAGCTAGCAAAGTGATATGGAAATGATGATGATGTGGCATCGGCATGACATATGGCAAGCGCCAGAGGCCTTTTCGGAGTGTCGAGTGTCCTAATTTGAGTGACATATGGCATCCTCGAAGGGGGCCAAGTGGTGGCATGATGTCATCGCAATTCGTTGGTCGCAGACCTCGGGAGATACAAAGTGTGCATTCATAGGCTGAGCCGCGATTGATGGGGCCAAGGAAAACGAGAATATTTCAGCACTAGACAAGAGGTTTTGCCATCATGACATCAATGTGATGTCACCGCGAGATGATGTCAGCATGACACCCACATGATGTCACCAGGGGACTGCAGAGCTCGGGAGAAGCAAGAGGTGCATTGTATAGAGGAGGTCACGGTTAATGGAGTTGGGGGACGTAGAAATCTCCCCAGCACTCAACAGGTTTATTGCCATCATGGGATCGCAAGACAGCAAGAGTTCAAAGTGTGCATTCATAATGGAAGGTTACAGTTAATGGAGTCAAGGGACGAGAAAGACTCCCATTGATTCACGTCAACCAATCTCTATCGTGCCCCATAGGTTGGAAGGGTAATGCCAAGGCTATAGCGCGAAGACACGGAGGGCAGGGCGAGATATCATGGCAGGGCCTAGGATGATGTTGCATGCTACATGGCTTTCGCTGTTGATGGGGCAAGATACATGGGCTATACGATAAGCACCACATGGCAGTGATGCTAACATGGCAAGGTTATAAAGGGGCCTAGCTTCGAACGGCCATAACCTTTGATTCTTAAGTCAGATTAACATTAAGTCTATATCGTTGGAAAGCTCTCGATGAGCCAAATGCAATGGTGGCATTAGTTTTTATTTTCGAGGATGTTCAAACTAGTGGAATTTTGCAACCCCATTACCATAACGAGACCTTAGAAGTTTGGGTTAGAGAAAAGTAACACTATTCAACCTGGGTTATCTAAGGGGGCTGGGAGGTAGTGTTACACTGAGAGAGTTTACTGCAAAACAAATGTCAAGTCATGTGTTCACCAAGTACATAAGCGATCCAATCAACTACCTAGGAAGCGTGGAGTTCACTAGTTCCGACAAGGATGTATCCACTTTCCTCGAGTTTGTGACTAGAGGCATAGACATGGGCCTACGTTCTTGCATCTTGAATCTCCTCAAAATTTCAATGATGTACTTGTCCTACCCTAGGAATATCTCCCCATCCCCCTACCAGTCCTCCAATCCAAGGAAATAGTGCATAAGCCCTAGATCCTTCATCTCCACATGCAAGATCTCTCTTACACCCCTGGATGAGCTTTTTTGACCCTGTCATGAACAAATCATCAATGTATAGTACTAGAATGAGTGGTTCACCTCCGACAATGATGTAGTAGAGGTTGGAATCTACCTCACTCTTTGTGAAGCCCAATCACTATAGATAGTTTTCAATGCAAGAATACAATGCTCGTGGAGCCTGGTTGAGCCCATATAGAGCCCTCTTCAACCTACACACATGTGTTTCCCTACTATGTGTCTCAAACCCCTTTGGCTACTCGATATAGAACTCCTCCTCAACAACTTCGTTGAGTAACATTGTCTTTACGTCCATCTTGTGGATCCTCCACCCCATCTATATTGCAATCGATATTACTATCATAATGGATGAGTATCTGGCCACGGGGGTGAATGTCTCATCATAATCTATGCCCTCCTTCTGTGAGAACCCCTTGGCCACAAATCTTGCCTTGAATTTCTCAATGCTCCCATCAGCTCCATGCTTGATCTTATAGATCCAACGTGAGCCCAGCACAGATTTGTTTTCTAACCTCAACAATACCTCCCAAACATCATTCTTCATGATGGAGGCATACTCCTCCACCATGGCATCTCTCCACACCTACTTCGTGGTTGCCTCTTGGTAGTTGGAAGGCTTAGCCTCCAACAACTCTATCATTAGGGCCATATATCATGTGTATTGATGTGGTGGTCTACTCTCCCAAACTGAAGTCCTAGGAGCTCCCACTTGCTCCTGAGCCTCTTTGATCACTCGATCTACCCATCTCATCCTACTTCTCCCAATGTTGTGAGTCACTAGGTAAGAGGGTTATTCCCACTCCTCCTCATGTGTGTCCAACTTGTCTTCATGTTGCTTCACTCGCCCATCACCCTATCTAGATTCTAACTGTTGTCTGAGGAACTAACTGAACTTCCTGCTTGGGAGCCTGTTGCTCCTCCTCCTACACTGAAACCTGCTCAGTGTAAAAGGACTTCCCCATGGCCCTTTCCTCCTCAAACTTCTCATCTTTGTGGATGACTGTCTTCTTGAATGCTAGTACATATATTACACAGGCTTTAGAAGTCTCATTTTAGCCCACAAAGATGCCCTTCTCTGCAGTAGGATCAAGTTTTGACCTCTTCTCTGCTAGTACATGATAGTACGACAGACTGCCAAATATTCTAAAATGAGATACATCTGGTCTTTTGCTTATGAAGGCCTCCTCTGATGTGACTTGCCCCAACACTCAATGTGGGTTGTGGTTCTGTAGGTAAACTACATTTTTGCATTCTTTTATCCATAAAAACATGGGTAGCTCCTGATCATGCAACATGGCTTTGGCGCTCCAATTATGGCCCTATATTTGTGCTCTGCCACCCTGTTTTGTTGAGGGTAATAAGGTGTAGTGAGCTCCCTCCTGATGCCCTCCTTGGTATAAAAGCCCTCGAAGGCATTGGAGGTGTACCCCCCTCCATTATCTTATATCAGCACCTTGATTTTCTTTTTGGTCTGGTTCTCCACCAAGGCTCTAAACTCCAGGAATTTTGAGAAGACCCCATCCTTGTTCTTCATGAAGAATATCTAGGTCTTTCTCAAAAAATCATCAATGAAGGTGACATAATACTTGTACCCACTAAGGGATACAAAACACGTGGGCACACACATGTCTGAATGTACAAGGTCCAAGATGCCCTTCGCCCTGTGGTCACTACTAGGAAATGAGGTTTTGGCATAGTTGCCACGTGTGCACCCTTACACACGTCATGGTGATCTATGTTGCATTGAGGTAGTCTGGTCACTATCTCCTTGAGCACCTTCAGCACCCCATGGTGTGAATGCCCCATACGCCTATTATGCCACAACTCACCCAGCTCTCGCCTTGAGTCATAGCCACCTCTGCTCATAAGCGTTGTGGCTATCTCAAACTGCAATCTGAACAAGTTCTTTTGTTTAACCTCAATCTGCTTGGAAACGTTTGAATTCTGGGGCTAGATGAAGACTTTTCCCTCTCTAAAGACTATTTCATGCCCCTTATCTTCAAGTGTTGAAACTGAAATGAGGAACATAAAGAACATCTCTGAGCTATAAGGGTTTTCTCGAATCCCTCTCAAATTTGACTGTACCAAGCCCTTCGACTTGATACCACCCATCATCTCCTAGCTCAATGTGAAAACTCATGTCTTTCTCTGTCAGTTTGTAGAAGAATTCCTTATTTCCCATCATGTGACAGGACGCTCCATTATCAATGTACCAAACACAGGTACCAACAAAACTTGCCATACAAGCAATGATGGAAACTCCCTCTCAAATTTGGTTGAGAACTCGTCAATCCCTGCAGAGGTTGAAACCTGGTACTTCTTGGAACCCTTTTTCCAATTAGGGCATTTAGTAGCATAATGCCCTGGTTGATGGCATGAGAAACATTTGATTCCGTTGAGGTCCTTCTTCTTCTCTCCCTTGGAGCTCAACTGAGCACCCTTCTTGCCCTTCAATTTTCCCCCTTTACCAGCTAGGGAAAAAATTTCCTCATCTTCGGTCTTGGCATGAGACCCTCTTTGGATCTCCTCTTTTGGACGAAATCACTCCACAATCTCTCCCAGTTTGGGAGCTTCTCCCTAGCGACAACCCTGTTGACAAAAGACCCCCAAGATTTGGTGAAGCACATCAAGGCTAAGTGCACCAACTCAATCTAGGCTAGTCTCGGCCACTCTTGCCAGCTCATCCCTCACTTGGGTAAATTTGGTGAGGTTAAGTCACCACGAAATCTGACTTGACATCCTAATGCTCCTCAACTTGTCTTTGAGCATCATTATCCTGGCCTCGTTATTGCTCTGGTATAAACCCATAATGGTTGTCCACATTTCCTTAGTTATCTTCTTCTTGTACAAGTGAGTTATTATGTGGTCTTTGACCCCTTCAAGCAGAATCCTCCTCGCCTTAGCATCCCTTTCGTTATGAGCAACCAGCAGTTGAGGGTCAATGGGTAATGCCAAAACTTTGTCCACAAAGTCCCATACACCCAACTCCTCCAAGACTACACCAATTCGTTGTCTCCATGGACAGTAATTTGAGGCACCCTCAAACCTGTCTTCAAAACAAAGCCATTGCTTTCTAAAACCCTAGTTGTCAAGTTGACTTGGTCTTTTCTACTCTCTCTTAATATTGATTCTGCTTTTGTGAGAAGAAACACTAGTGTTTTGGCTTTTAATCAAAGGCTAACACTTTCATACCGTGTTAGTTTTTGAAAACTCAGCAATCTGATCTATAGTTTACAAAAAAAATTATATCCAGAAATGCAAAATTGAAGATGCAGAACTGAAATTTAGAACTGCAAAAACTATTGAGTTTTTGACCTTAGCATACACAGTTGAAAATTAAAAACTAATGACAAACACACCATAAAATAATAGACACTAGAAATACCTAGGAAATCCCAACTCTGGGGAAACCCTGCAAACTTGTGTTCTTATTCACATCAACAAATTCTGAGATAAAATTACAGCTAGGCAAAACCCCTTTCAATAAATTCTTCTTGCTATACAATGCCCTCACTTAACTCGACCTCACCTTGAGAGGATGTGGCATGTACAACTGAGGTTGTACGACATATGGCTAGTTGCATTGGTCATAGGGTACAGCTGTGATGAACTCAGCCTTCCTCCTACACCCTTTTAGAGTGACCCGTCCTTGTTGATTAGCTGAGATTCAAGTCATACATCCCTCTTCCTTGCCCGCTTGAACGTTGAAACACTCCAACTAACTGCTAACTTGTTGAATCGACCTCCTCTTGTTGATTGCTATGAACACAAGTGGTGTCACTCGATTTGATTTTCAGCTCAACCTTATTTTCTCTTTATAAGGTGACTTTGTCCTTCCAGAAGGATCCAAGGGCTGAGATTTACCCTTGCTCCTTGAATATCAATGGCCACAATCTAATCTTATCTTGACTTTGAACTTTTTAACTTTTACAAAGTCTAACATTCAGAAATAATTTATTTTTTTAATTAATTTTGGCACAGTGAATTGATCTAAGATTTTTGCATGCCCTAAAATTTGGGCAAATGCAAAATCACCTCTTACTCTACTCCATTCAACAGCCCAACTCTCCCTTGACTCAAGATGGGTATTCCTAGAAGGATTATTAATACCAAGAAATGAAGCACAAGGTGACATTGAGAGTAGACTCAGTAAAATAAGGTTTGGAGTTTTTATGGTTTTTTCATAAAAGTGATGGAAGGACATTAAAACAAGTTCAAAGTTTAACTAGGGAAAAGGAGTCAAGGTGAATCAAATGGAAAATGAGGTCAAAAAGAAAACCCTGCAAGTAGTTGGCTTATTCTTTCAAGGATTAGGGTTTGAGACTAGCACCAAAAGGTAGAGTAATCCCTTACCCAACCAAGATCAACAATGAATTCAAGGTATACAAGCGAGGGCTTCAAAGGAAGACAACCTTTGTCATCAAAATCAATTGTGATTTGATAAAAATCACTTAACACTTTGGTCGAGGAACAATAAGGAAGAACAAAGTGCGGTATCAAATGCGCACCAAATCAACAAAGGAAGAATAAGGGCAAACACTAAATTTCTTCCTTCAAAATGATAAAGTTATCCTTCAATGAATTGATCGTGAAAGGTTTGTAGAATACTTGAACATTCCACCGTTAATCTTCATGCAGCAAAACAAAACCAAGTAGAAAAAATTCAAAAATTGACAACATTCATCTAGAAAGAAAGAACCCTTAACACCATAAATGCTCCAAGAATGATATATCGATTACGCTACAATTAAAGAGAGCTCTCCAAAATCCAATGACGAGTCCAAATGTGGAAGTGCGTCTTTTTATATAGACGATGCTAAACTTCCTTCATAATAAAATAATATTATCTCATGTGATTACTAATATCTAGCCTAAGCAAAGTAAATTTAACTAACTAATTCTAAAACAACAATAAAATAAGTGGTAAAGCCATATGTGCAATGGACAAGATGAAGTAAAGCCCCAAAAAGGGATTCTCTCCTCCAAAGAAGGGTGAATGATATCCCAAGTTTCCATGTTGGCCTCCAAAGGCTCTAAGCATGTGTAGATCCTCAAGCCACTTCACAAAAAGTGCAAATCAATCCTCCAAAATGATGACACAAACCCTCCAAAGGGGGCGAATCCTCTAAAACAGTGCCATAAAAGGTGTAATATGATGCTCCATTATCTCCAAATTAGACATCAATTGAATGACCATGCCCATACCTTAGGTCAAGGCATCTCCATGAAGCATGGAAATGATTTTCCAAATCAAAATCTAGTCCAAAAAAACCCCAAAGCCATGTTGAAATCCAAATACATGGGGTTGGCCTTCAATTTCAGCCTATTAGTCTTCATGTTGTGTCTTCTTAAGTCATGTCAAAATTATCATAAGTGATTTCCACATCATCCCTTCAAGCTTTGAACCTTCAAAAATCATTGAGTGACCCATACATGTCATTCAAATCACCCCCACAGTTGTCATAAGGATCTCGTTTGTGGGTTGGCCTTCTAAACAAGTGAAAATCAACTCACAAAATGACCAATCAAGAAAGCGCTCCATAATCTTCCATGTGGCATGTCGAGAAGAGGCCCATGTGTGCACAAATAACCCCAAAAGAGCCTTGAAGAATCATATGCCTTGAGAAATGTGCACTGCCACAAAAAAATTGAAAAAGCCCAAAAATCAAAATGAAGGACACTACCCAAGAGAAGAGTCAAATGCCTTGAGAAATGTGAGCTGCCACGAAAAATGTGAAAAATCTTGTTACCGCTCAAACTAGCAGGGGTCCTAGGAGGGGATCCTAAAGAGCAACTACTAGGTCAAGGGGCAACAATGGAGCGATAGCCCACTTTCACTTCAGCTAAGGCTCCCTGCTCTTTACGAACTTTCACCGATGGGAGGAGTCTCGATACGAGAGGAATCACAAGGAAGGATAAATCAATGATAAGATATGGTGATTCCTAAAGTCTACTCAATTAAATAGCTTACTTGCTTAAGAAGCAAGGCGATAGGCTCTCTAAAAAGGGCTAAGAGGACACTTGGGCCTAGGTTTGGAGGATATGCCTTGACAAGGGGCTTCCTAGACCTAAGGATCCTTGTGGAGAAATGGATTCTTTCTAATCCTTGTGGAATTTGAGTTGTAGATTTGGGGGACCACAAAGAACCCAAGTGGACCCAGATTAGGTCAAGGGTATGGAGTTGATCAACCAAGGAGGGGCTTGACCTAGTTAGGGGAGAGAATAGGATCAAAGGGCTAATCTTCTTTTGAAATTTGAATGCAATGATCCAAATGAGGACAGTAACCCAAATCAACCTAGGGAGAGAAATGGTCCTTGAGCTAGGGCTTGCGATATCTCAGGATTTCGCTGTCAGATTGTGCTCAAATTTGGAGGACCCCTTGAGAAGACCCTAGCACAATTGTGGACCATTTTTCAAGGTGTTTGGATGGCTACAAAAGATTTCGCTTGATGCCCTAGGTGACCCTCTAAGTTTGGGCCTAGCATTTGGAAAAGTGAAGAAAAGAGAGGAAAATTTGACCACCAAAGCGATACGAGGATCCTTGCCTTATTGCTTGGGCTTAATGGAGTCAATATACACATAGATCGAGATTTTTCGTGAGCTAAGGAGCCCTAATTAATCTTTGCTAGCCTCTCTAAGAGCAGCAAAACTAGGTCAATAAGGATCTGTACTTCAAATTTGCGAAAGAGATGAAGTTTTGAGGCTTAAAACCTATTAGGTGCCCCTAGGAACATTCACCCACTCTCTTCAAGTACCATGCATGCATTAAATCACTTATTCAAGGTTCCCAGAAGAATTTTGCATTTTGCATTAGCCCATAGATGAATAATGATAACAACAACATGCAGTGAACCAGTAAAATAACAAGAATAGCATCAAAATTTGACCTACATGAGAGAGAGAGTATATCCATTCATCAACTTTGCATTAGAAAGAAGCTCCAAAGACAATAGCGAAAATCCAAACATCATAGTGCATCAAGAAAGCTCCAAAAAGTTTACCTAGCAAAATGTGCAAAAATCTCTCAAGGGATGCTAATCCAATCCAAGTGATGATGATGAAAATGAATCATCTCACTTCTATTTATACAATCCTCTAAGGGATTCGAATGGCCTAATTTGGACAAATAATGCCCCTAAAATAAAATAATGTGCATAATAACAATACTTTTGGTGACAAGCCCGCCAAAATAGCCCAATAAAACAAGAATAAGCCTCTCAAGAGGCAGAATGATCAATATAATGAGTCGTTAGGCCTGTGAAGAGGCCTAATGAAGTCCAAGGGGTGCCATGATGTAAAATTGGACTCCAAACATAGTGGACAAGGGGATGACCCCTTGTTTTCCAAGCAAGAACCTGTGGTGCTCCCAAGTGGGTGCGGGAGCACAAGGACATTCTCATGGGTCTCCAAGTGGATCGAAAATGCCTGTATACCATCTGTAAGGGATAGGATGATGACATAAGCCCTCCCTCTGCAGCAGGAGACATCCTCTGGACCCTGGAACATCTGCCAAGTGTATGGTGCATGTGTGGAGCCAGTTGGGCATGATGAACCAGGTGCATCATCCTCATCCAGAAGGTGGAACACAAGCAATCAACGAGTGGTGTTGGGGATCCATGAAGTACTCTCTGTTATGGTGGAGGCCCATGGCTCTCAACGCTCACCCTACAAGTGACAATGTGGCCCTCTGAAGGGCTAGGACCCTGTATAGGGAGACCAAGCCCCAAATGGAGACCCGCTTGCAATCCTACATAAGATCCAATGCGTCAACCTGCCCTCCAATACAACAAATCATTAAGGTAATCAAGTAAAAGAGCTTACAAGTCATGGAATCAATGGGGCACTTCATGGTGGCATGCCCTTCCATAGTGGGCTTTGGCATGTACAAGTGTCTCCAAGCTCAATAAGGGGTTAATCAAGGACCCTATTAGGCGGTTTCAACCTTTAAAGGGGGGTGACAGGTCCATGGTACAACCCTCAAGTGGTAGGTGGCAAATGATATAGTAATGGAACGGAGTGGGGATCAGAGGATTCATCCAAACCACATGTCATGGTACAAGGGTAGCTATTATAAGGGAAGCCCACACCTGGGTATATGAGTGTAGGAGGGAGCAAATAATGGTACATGAGTTACCCCAGCCTTTGTTTTTCCACCCTTCTTCATATGCCTTTTGCCTTTGACTGATTTTTCTCCATAACTGCTTTGGGCTCCAGGGAATGAGAGCATGTTGTGTAATATATAGCAATGGGTAGCCCCTTGAGGTGGGGCAGTTCATCGCCCACGAGGGATTGGGACAATCATGGGTTCCTTAATTATGGAGGGGGGCTCGTCTATGGCCCATGGGAACCAAGGTGATGGCCACGGATAAGGGGTAGAGCTCATGTTTGGCTTTTTCCCATGTGCTAAATTTGTATGTCCCGGGCATCTTTTGCATTTTGTGGTGCATTTCCAGTTGGGAGTGGCCAAATTATGCTTTTTCTTTTCTTTTTAGCTGCATCAACCTCCGAGGCATCATTTCAGGCCCAACCCAAGGTGTGGACAAGGGGAGGGGGAGGCTAACCCTATGTGGACCCTGTAGAAATTTCTAAATCTTATATCTTATGCAGAAATTATTACTGTTAATCCGGTTAAGCTCCTCCTACTTAGATAAGTTATTAACTGAATAAATTCAAGTTAACATCAAAGCAAAACACATAATAGATCTCTACCAATTTAGATCTAGAATAAGCACATGCACACATTGACAAAGTGACAGTTATTTCTGGACAAACAGTCCCCAGAAAAACCCAACGTGGGAAAACCAGTCTCTGGCTGCTGGAGGGTTCTATTATTAAGAATATTTCTGAATACACAAATATGGGTTCCAGATCTGGAAAACCCGACAGAGAAAACACTAGATCTACAGCTCACTGGCTGATCTAGGGCCAAAATAATGACTGATTCACACCCTCAAACAGGATTTACAAAACTCAGCCAAGATTAGGGCCTAGAAACCCTGCATCAACCTCTGAAGCCCCTGAAAGCCTCTCCGTCAGCTTTGGAAGTCCTCCAAACCCTCGACACTACTCCGGAAGGGACTGCGTTACCCCAGAATGGGTGACGCAATCACTACGCTGCCCCTGAAGGGTCTGTGCGTAACCCCTGGGGGTTTCTTGAAAATTACGCTGTCCTTGTTGTTGTTGTTGTTGCCTTCTTCTGCGTTGTCCTTGAGCTAATCTTTGCCTCTTGTGTATTCTAGACCCCGGGATCAGATCATCCCCTTGGTCTAAATTCCCCTCTCTGCAGCCGAAACACTTCCGAGAATTCTTAGCAAACCCTACCCTAGAATCTCAGCTTAGCTTCAGTGCTCTACCTCTGTGTGTCTTTACAAATGACCCCATGCCTTTCCTTTATAGTTTTCTCGTTGACAAATCAACGGCCATGATCAGATCTTGAATCAATGGCTAAGATTAAAAGAAAGCTTGATCCATGTGACTTAAGACAATTCATCACATGTTTAATTAAATTCAATTTAATTATTTAAGTTCCCTAAGTTTTAACTTAGGAAATACATTAAAATAATTAATTAATTTAATATCTCCTAAACCAGATGAAATTTCCCAAATCCATTTCTGGGTCTTGTAGATCAGGTGAACCCTAGTCCCTCGACAAAGTTTGGGAGCTAGGGCACAACTGATGCTACCCCAAATACACAAAATCTCAACAGACCTAGTGGATACATGTGGACCCAGATGGGAAAAGAGATGGATAGGGCTAAAATGAGTGGAAAGGGGTGATGTATGTGGTGTCGAGAAGCGGGACCACGCAACCAAAGTCGAGATTTTCCAAGTAGTGCCAACCCTAAAGCTATTGGCCAGTAAAGGAGATCCCATGGGACTAGGATACAAGGCTAACCAGGGAATCAGACAGTGGAGATAAAGGTACAGACCTAGCCCACTCTTTCCGCTGAATCCCTTCACCAATCCATGCCCAAAAGTGCCAATGACAAGTAAGGAAAATTACTCAACTATACCAATGAAAAGCCATACCTTCAGGGTCGGGAGGCCCACCTTCAAACATACAATCATAACAAGTGGGCTAGGGACCACATGGCTGGCTCAGGTGGCAGAGATAATGGCACATTGAGCTATCTGGTGGCTGCAAGGGGTTGTTGGTTGCCGGCTGAGGACTATCTAGGAGAAAAAGTTTCTCGTATATACGCTACTCACGGGTGGTGGGTAACAAAGCCCAAAAATCAAAATTAAGGACGTTTCCCAAGAAACACCATGCCATGTCATCAAACACCTTCTTATTCATCAAAATTCATGTGCATATCCCAATCAAGGAAAGGGGTTACATACCCAATAGAGGTCAAGCAACCATTAAGTAAGCCGCCTCCAATGTGCAAATTCATCACAAAACATGTACCCCAAATCTCATGAAGCACCCCCAAACATGGTGTAAACAATTTTGGAGTAACCCCGAAAGCTAACAATCATAGGGGGTGGGATGTGGTCTCTCTCAATACATCCATAAAGCCTTTTTGCCAAAAAGGGTTTTCATTTGATCATCCCAAGCTTTAGAAAGCCTTAATCTAGAATAGAAAAAGCATAGCATATTTATAACAACATACAAGAGAAGATCACACCATAATTGTAACATACCCAAGCCCCTAATGCCTAATTCGGTCTACAAGGTTTATATAGACCTGACCTTCAATGTTAATCATGAATATGAGGTTAACATATTTCTTCCTACTTCTGACACTTCAAAAACTAATTATGATATCTCCATTGTCGTTTGCTCATTGAGATCTTTCTAACAATACAAAATTTTCCCAAAACCAAGCTCTGGATAAGAAGTTATGCCCATTTGGAGAATCTTCCCTTCAAGGGCTACCTCATCAATCAATACATTCATGTGTCTTTACCTCATTAGCCCGCATTTGCCAGCCCAGACCACTAGCAAGCATCTCAACTTTCATTCCGCGAGGTAAGGCTTCTACTGTTTAAACGAACCTGTCTCAATTCCTCCGAGCCTGTCATTGGGTCATCAAATGACAAAGCCCGACCTCTTCGTCAACTTCCATCACCTGATAGACTTACCGGGTTCTATTACTATTGGGTTGGTGAGCCCTTGGCCATCAAGACATAGTCTAAACTTCACTCTAGTTTTGCTTGAGGTCTAACACCCAACATGCCGATAGACCGGCATACCATTTCCAATTAATGGAACCAATCTT
This sequence comes from Pinus albicaulis, assembly GCA_034641835.2. Taxonomy (NCBI): domain Eukaryota; kingdom Viridiplantae; phylum Streptophyta; class Pinopsida; order Pinales; family Pinaceae; genus Pinus; species Pinus albicaulis. The sequence continues at coordinate 608,191,364 of CM076571.1, read as the reverse complement.
CATCCACTAATAGGCATTACGAGTTTTGTTAGCACCGTGGGCCACGCCTAATACGGGGTCTAGACTCTAAACCTCTCGAAAGCTTGACACCTGATAGTTGACCTCCCGACATTCAATATCCACATCACTTGCCACTGAAACTACCATCTGGCTACCACCTTAACGCCACTGCGTACTTTTATCCATGTGACATTGCCACATCAGTGCCACATTGGCCCCATGTCAGCGTCATGTTAATGCCACATCATCTCCACAACAATGTCAGCGTGTCACATCAGGGCCCTTATTGGCTTAGCAGTTTTAAGAGGAATCCCCCAAAGCCTTACCTTTTCTCTCTAACACCCAATCCTCGACACCCATTACTAAACTGTCATCAGGTAATGAAAAGTTCCTCTTCAACAACAAACACGGTTTTGGGTCCCAATAGTATCATGGGATTATCCTGGTGAAAAAGGTCCATCCTCTTGGTAACTTGACACCTATCAACAAACTCCTGTTGACGGGAAAATTTCCCTCAACCAACAAACATATCGACGCCCATTAGTACTAAGAGGTCACAGGGGTTCAATCTCTCCCAATCGCCCAATACTCCATCACGCCGAATGTGTCAAAGCCATAAATTAGGCATTCCCATACTTAACTGGCTTCTGAGGGATTTCAGCGATGGAACCCTGTGATAAATGTACTTCAAAGAAACCGTCATCAGTAAAACATGGCATAATCATCTTTAATCAGAGAGAAGTGAAGAAAACTTATGATAATCAACCATAGAGAGTATTTGGCGACAAGTGATAGAATTAGGGTATAGAACGGGTTAAAAACCTAGGGTTTTAGGGTATAAACAGTGATATTTCATGATGAAAACATGGGCATATACGAGGCCCAACACCTTGTCATACAGCGCCCATTCATGAAAGAAGCATTAGTTAACCTTCAAACATTGTACAATCATACTTAGCTCATTATTCTTGCATATTTAGTACAACATCACAATGACATCCCGCTTATCATTGCCACATTCATAGTAGTCCAACATTATAGACAACATCAATTCATTTCATTAACAGGAAACAAGTTCACACTTATCTGAATAATGAAGAAGGGAGTGCCACTCTCCACCCAACCATATGCACAACTATGCTACAAGTTTCTTGCAATTGATCACCCTTAAGCCAAATTCGATGCCTTAGGGGAAACTTCACACAGGGTTCTACAAAGTTCACTTCGGAGGATGTGAAAGCCACTTTCCTTCACTTACAGGGTTCATGGTTTTCTCTCATCTCACCCCTCTCTATTCTTCTCTATGTCTACGTCATCTATTCGTTCAATCTTTTACACTCTAATTTCTTCGTTCCACCACACAAACTCTCTCTCCCCTTGCCTTCAAAATTTATTGCTCTTCCCTCTCTACTCTTTCACCATATGTGTTGTTCTCTCTCTCCTTGCCTTTAGGATTAGCTACTTTTCCATGCACATTCTACCCACCACCAAAAATTCAAGTCCCTTGGGTTACGTGGGCACTAGAAGTCTCCAGAAAAGGGGGTACGTAGCCCATACCTTAGGGCAATTTGGTACGAACTTCCTAATTCTTCCATAATTGTTGTTAGTTTGGGTAGTTCAGCTATCACATCAAGGGTCTATTCAATTAATTCAATTAGAGAGAAAGTTTCTCCAATCCCACTCACAACTCTCCCTTAGTGAAGTTTCTCTCCTAGGCATCGGGATCTGTGTTGGCCACTATATTCTTCAACTTTAATATATTAAATGAAGATGAATATCACACCGATTTAAAATTTGGCAATATCCATTTTGGTAATTCCAACATTATAGATCTTAATTACAAATTACAAAAATGTAGGGATTTAAAAAGGGATGTTATAATTACCAAGCACGAGAACTCCAAGAGAGGAGATGTATAGAAGAGATACCCTTTGACCTTTATTCAATAATTAACTTGAGTTAATGAATATGAATTGGAGGAGTGCATACACCCACACACACACCCTTTACGGTTTGGGCACTAGCCCTAAGGGATTAACTAGGTAGATCCTAAGTCACCGGATACTCCTAAAATGCCATCGAATCCCCGTATCGGACACCTACCCGTACCGAATTCGGCCCCAATTCAAAGGATATGGGGTACGGTCGGGATACGGCGTGTCCGAAAAGGGATATGCCGTATCCCGACCGTACCCTGTCGAATACGCCATATCTCGTACAGCCGGGTACGGCCGGGCCCGCGGCAAGCAAAATAGCGCTATTTTTTTTATAAAGTGCAGTTTTTCTTCTCTATTTTCTCATAACCAAAATAGCCAAATAAAGTAAAATTAAATGGGTCAATTATGCATGGATAAGATAGATAAAGTCATTAATACATCAATACAATAAGTTGACATGTAGTTTCATGAGAAGATTAATCGCATAATCTCAACCAAAGTCCTCCTACTATCTCTTGAATCGAAAGGCCTCGCAAATAAACCTCATCACCATCCCAAGAATCTACACTAAACAATGACAAAGCACGCTCTATCCAAGCTTTGTTCAGTTTTCAATTAGAGATAGGTAAAAAATGACAATGGACATTACTTGGACATGTCGACCCCAACCTTTGAACCTTCATCATCACTGATAACAAAGGCCCCTATATGATATTAACCACTCCATTAAACCCCTCAACCAGGCACACTGATCCCTACCAAGGTGAGCTCATCCATCCCTACACCTATCAATCCTATTGTCAGTCAATGGACCATTCACATTTAAAACGTTGTCCTTTCCCTCCAATTCACATGTATGCTCTATACCATCATTTTCAACCATAACTATACTTCTTCAACTACGGTTTTTTGGCACCCCTTCTGCAATCTTGCTAGGAGAGCATGTAGATTGAGGAGAAAAAGTCTTTAGGGCTAGGCCATAGTTAACCAAGTATTCATAACAACTAGAGTTTAGCAGCCCTAGCTCAATATCCTCAATATCCAATCCTCCTTCCTCCTCCTTCAATAGCCTTGAGCCAAGAAAACCATCTTGCAAATAAACATTGAAATTCCCACAAATTCTCAAGAGGGTCATGGAAGAAAACCACCAATTTCTCTTCCTCCTCCATTCTCCCTTTCAATCACCTTGAGCACCTTCAGGTTTGGGGCACTTCCGAAATCATTGGCAATTTTTTTTGAGATTGAATGGTATGTATTCTAGGATACACTTCAATCAATGCAGTACCGTTGAGCGATTATTGATTGCATACATTCTCCCACAACGACGATTTTACAGAAACTTGAGATGTAAAGAGGAATTCTGCTGAATCTTGCCATGCAAAAGAAATAACTATTACAAAATCCGTCTGCGTTGCGATCATCTTGGCTGTGACTCATCCATCGTCTTCACCAATTATCTTCTGTCATCAGAAGAATTCTTCCTCCAGCATGTTCTATCTTTGCCCCTGAATCACTGCTAGATCCTTTGAAGCAGTCATGACTGGCATCCGGAAATACAATATGGGAATGGCACTGTGCGCCTAGATGGCCCAGAGCAGCGTGGTTTTTGGGGGAGAGGTGTGTATAAGGCTTACTCTATTCATGGTTTTGGGTAGGCGAGTAATTATCTTGGGACATTTGGAAATTAATGTTTCCCAAAATAAAGTAGCAGGAATTTGCAAGCCTGTATGTTGATTAAATTGAAAACCCAACATGCAAATATGTTTAAGCTTTTCTATTAAATGCAATGCAAACACGAACAATCAATCAAGTGATGACTGCAAAAAGTTGAGCCGTGAATGAATGCATGCTGTAAAGAGAAAAAAGAGAGATTAACAATTAATAATACATATGTGAAATTTTGAAGCCATGAATGAAGGTTGTAATTAAAAAATAAAAGTCCATATCCATATCCACTACCCCCTACCTGCAATGGGAGGGCATCCATGTCGGCACGAAGTGCAACGACTGGGGCAGTGCCCGATCCGATGGTGGCAACCACACCCGTCTGTGCAAAGGGCCATTCGAAATGCACTCCCATTGCATCCAGCTCATCTCTTATTAGTTTGCTGGTATTGAATTCCTCAAACTTGAGCTCCGGATTTCTGTGAATTCTCCTCCTTACTGACTTCAACCACGCAAACATCTCTTCCCCTTTAGCATCTTTCAGAAGCCCTTGTGCTTCAGCTACAGCGCTCTCTTGACCAGAGACCGGCAGAGGCAGGCCTTTAGCCGTTAGAAGTAGGGAGGAGATTAATCCTATACACGCAAAAAATAGCAGACATGAACAGCAACAGGATCTCACACCAGATCGGCATGGAAATGCTTCAATGAAGAAAAATGACATGGAGCTACACTACAGAAAATGTATTGAAGGCTGTGGGGTATTAGAAGAAAATTGCCTCAGACAAAAGGGAGGACATATGGGCAGAATAGCTTTAAAGAAAACAAACACTGGGGCACTTTAACCTAGGCAGATCAAAAGCATGCGGCGGCCTCAATATATCTCGGAGCAAAAAACATGTTACGGCCGAGTGATAGCTCGGAATTTATGAGATGTCGGAATTTATGAGCAAGACATGTTACGCCTGGAATTTGGAAATTGAATTGAAGAATTTTCATGACGTCCACTGGACCAAAAACTTAAAGGGACCTACCTAGATATCCAACTGACAAAACATTTTTCTCTCAATAACAGCACGGATTTGAATTTGACTAGCTGTAGCACCTATTTGTTTATATCTTATATCAAATTAAGATAATATATGGGACAGATTGCTTGAGTAGATCATTTCAATTATTATTATTTTATTAAATTTGAAATTAATTATCTTTCTATTAAATATTGAATTAATTATATTGATATTTAAATGTATATCACATTTTTTAATTAAATTTTGAATTAGTTATTTATTGTACCTACCCCAGTAGGGATTATGCATTGGGTTTTTGTGATCTTGACATTAATTTCTCTATTTGCAAAAAAAAATTATAATTTTCCATAATTAAACATTAAAAAAAAATTATTGTTTATTTATTTAAATTATTTAAATTTATTTTTCTGATTTCTTATTGGTCTATACTTTGAACATGTTATTGGAAAATGCTTTATAAATTGTGCTAAAAGTACAATGCATTTATAGCATGTGCCACGAGAACCCGAATAAGCATTGTTTTCTAGCGAGGTCATATCAGTTGGCTTGAAACAAATGACGATGTGGTGTACACTGGTACCAAAATGGGAGTATACTCGTGTACAACAATGACGAAAGACCTCGGGCGTTCGAGCCCTGCCTCGCGGCAAAGGTCACATCCCAAAAAGTTTTGACACACAACCAAAGTGAATATTACAAAGGCCCAAATGTTTTATTGTTAAGTGTGTGACCTATAAATAAAAATTTATATGTTTAAGTATAAGTTAAATGGATTCGTAATGCTATATATCACAGTGACATGTATGACGTATAAGTATAAGTTAAATGGATTCGTAATGCTATATATCACAGTGACATGTATGACGTATAAGTATAAGTTAAATGGATTTGAAGTATAATATAAAATTGCTTTTTGGTCAGTTGATAGTTTATAGGCTTTATTGTGAAAATAAACAATAATTCATATATATGTATATTAAATAATTTATTATTATTATTATGAAAATATATAATTAAAAAGATATTTATTTATTATTGTTGAATTTAAGATTCAGTTAATAAAAATAAAAATTTTAAATATATAGTTTGTTATTGGTTGACTTCATTTCCTTTGCCATTAAGTATCTTTCAACGTTAAAATAATACATGTAATTAATTTTAATCAAGGCATAGTTAATGAATAAACGAATATTTATGTTTATTAAATATCAAAATATTTGCATTTTTTTTAATATATAATAAATTAATTTTATATTAATTCTAATATAATTATAATTATATTTTTGCCAACCACAAAAATATACATTGTAATCTTTCTCAACTCATAGGAAACACATATTTGAAAGCTAAAATAATAATTTTAAAAAAGAAAATGAATTTGTAACATCTTAACCTATAATCATATCTCATTAGTATTTGTGTGTATTTTGCAAACAAACTATGCTAAGTAGATATATGTTCTACTAATATGAACATATACAATGTTTTTCTAGTGCTTTTTATTGTGTAAAGATATCAAACCCTAAAGTGCTGGTTCATTCCCCTAAACCAAACCAAGGTTCTTTTTTTGTCTAGGGGACTTCATTTAGTTATTTCATTATTGCTCGGCTATTTTATATGCAAATATTATAATAATAAACCCATTTGGTTTTATAATCAAATTTAAACCCATTAGGTAAATGAGCACCCCATGGAGGATAGATTGTCAACAAGAATTTGGTGAGTGTGAGTCTAGTCTAGTCCAACATGGTAGGTGGTTTTTTCTTTATTCCATATTCTATATTGATATGCACATGTGGTTATATAATGTGTTTTTCTTAATCTTATATATTCACATGGATGACTAGAAGTCTACACCATTGGTTTTTATTTATGATTTGCATGGAAAGAGAATCAAAATATGGAGTGGGAATGGCACATGGTATTTTATATCCAATATGCATGCTTTACATTTAATGGTATATATTTTAATATTTATTGTTTGATTAGTAGTGATTGATATTAAAACAAGTTAATTAGCTAAGAGATCATCTTCTTGGAAGGCTAGGAACAAGTTAATGACTTAAAATTCAAAGACGTCTAACAAAATGGAAATGGACTACCAACATATCATTTTAGCGATTAAATTTTTTGTACACATGATGAAGTTATGTTTACATATAATAATACAACTACAAGTGAAAGTAAAGAATACAACTACAAGCTAAAGTTGAAAATTATATTATTTTATATATTTTTAAATTTTATTGATTAAAAATTTATAAACTCAACACTAAAATCTATTACCCAATTTTTTAACCTTTTTTTTTTAATACCAAATTACAATAATTAGATCCTCAAACCAGAAATTTTAGTGTATTTTTTTTTCCTAAGTGAGATATGAAAACTATATATGTCATTTTAAACTTACAATCAATAAAGCAATTTTACCAAGAAAAAACACAACAATCCTTGCATTTGACTTATATGCTTATTATTGAATAGCAAATATATTACTGAATTTTAGTTCTAATATAGCATAAATTTTGTCTATATAATATTAGCTCATGGTAGAGTAACAAAAGCTATTTACCATTCAAATTTTTCCATAATAATTTAAGCTTAAATTTCCATGGTTAATAATATTATTTAATGCATATATTAATTATTTTTATAATTAATATTTTTTTAAATGTGAATTGTAATAAAATGACTTTACATTACATTTTAGCTAGTTCTTAAAATAACATAAAATTTATATACTATATAATTAACTTACTTTTACTTAATTGTACATAATTTTAAATTCATAAATACATGTATTATTTTTTTCAATGATTTTTTAGAACACGGCTAAGTTGAAATAAATAAATAAGTTAAATATTAATTACATTTAACCAATACTAATTACATAATAACAATACAAAATAAATTAGTAATAAAATTAAACTAAGTAGCCAAAACTAAAAATAAAATTAAATATTTATTTAAAAATAAAAGTAAAATTTTATAGTATAGAAGATGTCTAAATATCATGCAAATTAAATTTATAAGAACTTTATCATACCTAAATATTATAAAAAATTTATTGATAATAATAATAATTTAAGTGGAAACTTATTTTAAAAAATAATTTATTATATTTATTTATCATAATTTACTAAATTTACATTAATAAAAATTATATAAATTAAGAATATTTTGCAATTGCAGTGCAATATTTAATAGTATAAAATAATAAATAAACAAACTATTAGTACAAATAATTTAAAGAGAAGTCGCAGATTGAACAAATAATTAGTTAATCTATGATTGAGCATTTTAAACGTGATAGATTCCAATCTTAAAGTGTTATCCATATGTTTTTACTAAGTGAATTAACAAGGCACTGAAAATAATTACTCATAAACATACTCAAACTCAAATTGTAACATTTCTATATTTACATTAAGGGGCAGGTAATAGCTACCTTGTAGCCTTGTTAAATTTTGAATTAGTTATATTGATATTTTTTATTAAATTTTGAATTAGTTTTATTGATATTTAAATGTAAATCATATTTATTATAAAATAAAGTAGATAAGGTTTTGGTTTTTAAACAAGCTATATAGTAGCTAATATCTAGTTTAAATATAAGTAAGTTAAAGTAAAAGAATATGAAGATTTAGCAAAATGGAAGCTTATATAAATATATAGGAGAAACAAGAAATCAATGATAAACAATTTTTCAATTTTGAGCATTAAATCCAAACTTATTAAACAACTATTTAACTTAATTTCAAATATGAATATATATGTATACAAATTTTTTATTGTTTATATTGATTTTAGTTCAACCAAATACTCTAAAAACATAATTTCATAATTATTGTTTTCACTAATTAAATAAAAATATAATCTTTTTATAAAATTTATATTAATTAAAAGTAATTAAAATTAAAATTATTTACTAATTAACTAAATTTAAAATTTAGTTATATTTTAATTTTACAAATTATTTATCCAACAAATTCAAATTTTCATTTAACCATATAATTTGCAAGTATTTATTAAAAAACAATATTTCATTTCGTTTTTATCATTTTCTCATAAATCAAAATTTAGGAGGCTTATTAATTTGTCTTCTAAATTGAAATTTCAAACCAAAACTAGAAGAAAAAAATTGGAAAACAAGAAATTACAAAAAAAAACAACCAAGTCAAAATCTACAATGATATTTTATAATTTTTTAATATTAAAAATAAATATTTAGGAATATTATTTTATAATTTTAAATAGTGTCATTTTTATTTTTTATTTTTTTTGGTAAATTAGTCTATTTCTATTAGAAAGCTTATGGTACACGGTGGATTACAATCAGAAGAGGCTAGATAACACGGAACCAAAAATGAAGAAACATTCAACCTCGATCCCATTGAGTAGCCAAGAGAGAAGGAAGAGAACAAGAAGAGAAGCAAGGGAGCCATAAGACAAACATTGGAATCTACCTGGGTCCCATTGAGTAGCCAAGAGAGAAGCAAGAGAAACAAGAAGAGAAGCAAGGGAGCCATAAGACAAACACTGGAATCTACCCAGATTGGGTTGCCTCCTTAGTACTACATTTCTTTCCTTTCTTTTTTGAAACTCTGACCCATCCATCCTGGGGTTGTTGGGCTAGTACCACTTGGAGCCTCTTGGTGTCTGAAGGAGTGGGCTCCTTATCATAATCTGAGGAAGAGGTTTCATGAGACACACTCGAGGGACCGGAAGGCACCGGAAGGCACTTCAAGGTCTATCGAGGTCATGTCCTTCTCTTGCTTTGCAACTTCCACCTTTGCATCGATCTCTTCCTCATCCTAGCCGAAGGAGTAGATGTCATCCATGAGAGGCAGAACACATGGCTTCCAGCTCTTAGAAAAAAATGTCATTTATTAGTTATAGTCAATAATAAAAAGAATTTAACTGGGAAACAAATTGTTTGTCAAATGTGTTATAAATAGGCCAATCACAATGTTTCATAAACTTAAACCTATTTAATTAGGAAACAAATTGTTTATTTGTTCACTCAACCTAAAACCATTTTACAAATATGAATGTCTATTTTAAATTTATTATTTTTAAAATTAAATTATTTTTAATTAGGAAACAAATTGTTTATTTGTTCACTCAACCTAAAACCATTTTACAAATATGAATGTCTATTTTAAATTTATTATTTTTAAAATTAAATTATTTTAAAGAATAATTAGTGATAACATTCTATTGATGAATAAATTGTTTCTTTATCTAATATTAAAATCAACTTAATCTAAACTCAATTTAATTATTAAAAAATATATAAATATTATATATAAATGGTTATAAATTCAATTTAATTATTAATAAAATATAAAGTATTATAAGTATATATACATGTGAATGATTCTCGGCAAATAAGATTTTGAAATCTGTATGGAGAGTAGCTTTTGAAGTTATTTGCTATTCATAATTTTGTAATATTATACCTTAGGGTTTGCAGGTTACAAACATTTGTATGGAATAAAATAATGGTTAAGTCCAAATGACAAGAATCACATTTATATGTTAGAAACACATTAACTGATTTTATTCAATATAATGTGTGGATTTGAATAGCAAATTTTTTTAATATGTTGGTTTTATGTGAACATGTGGACTCATCATAACCTTAGAAGAAGATAAAGGAATATTATTCAAAATTAAGATATTCATCAACTTTGTTTTAATAGTATAATTATCTAACATGTTAATTTGTATAATTTTTTTGAGTTAAAAAGAACTAATAGCTAATCAACACAAAAACTGCATATAATACATACTACTTTTGATAATTTAACACAAATTATTTTAATTATAATATTACTATATATTTAATTTAATATTAATAACATAAATAAATAAATAAATATATATATATATATATATATATATATATATATAACAAACATTTCACAATCGATTATATATCAGTGGACAATTTAAAATAAAATTTCTTTCTACAAATTGGGACTCTGCGTTTTTGTTTACTCTGCGTTTTTGTTTAGTTTAAAAACTTTTACTTTGTTTTTAAAAATCTGGAGAAAAAATTTAGTTAAATGTTTCCGAGTTTCTGAATATTTCCCTTTAATATTTTTAAAAATTTTTAGAAATGTATGGAAAAATTATATCCCTTAAAACTTTGTCCTGGAAAATTAATAATTATAGTTATCTCAAGAATTTCTGAAACTGTTAAGAACCACAGAGAACAGCACTTATATCATCAATTATTGAATAGTACAGTTGAACGCGTCATAAAAAAAAACGTTGAATTTATCACGTGAACACTGATAATATCTCATACCTTCAAAGACACGTCAATACATGAATGTATCGGGGTGGTGTTTCGTTACCTTTAAAAATTTAATCATTTAAAAACATTTAATCAATGTTTCCGCCGGCGGCGGCGTATAATCAATCATATAGGTAATTATTGCAAAATGAGTAAATAAAAGTAAATCAATCTAATTTTAAATAAATATATTTAAATATTATATAAAAAATTTTCGGTGAAAATCACATAAAAAGAAATTTGTGTCGATGCGTTTCGAACCAGCCAGTGTGGTTCATCATCAGGACAAGATGAGAAATCTGATCAAGAAACCAGTTTAAGTAGAATAGGACTGCTCCAACTAGCCGTTGGAAAAACAGCTAGTTTGACTAGAATAGGAAAATTATAATAATTATTATTATTTATTTGTTTAATTTAATTTTGATTATGTTTTTACTATAAATTCTATATATATAAAAATAAAATATAAAGTCAAATCAAATAAATTAAATACATAAATCAAATATAAAATCAAATTAAATAAATAAATAAGTAATTCTGTGGGAGCGTTCTCCATTGCGGGCTTGGGGTGAGCAGAACTTGGCGCATGGAACCAATTTTAACTTGCCACGTGTGGTCTCCGTAATGGCTCGTAAACGGCTTTCGGCTTTCGAACCGCGGGTTGAAATTTAATTAGAACGAGGAGTCGGTGGCTAGGTGCAAGGAGCGGAAAGTATTAATGAAAGAGGCGGTGGCAACGCGTAATGCCTACGCCGCCGCTCATTCGGGGTACATAGTGTCGCTGAAGAACACAGGTGCCGCGCTCAACGACTACGGCCAGGGCGAGGCGATTGAAGCCCCGCGCCAGGGTCTGCTCGTGGTCGTCCCGATATTCAACGATCCGCTTCCCCCAGCCCCTCTGCCGCCTCCGCTCACCGATTTCCAGCGCCTCCCGCTGCCTCCCCCGCTGAAGCGCACCCACAGTGAGCCGCCCATCCAGTAGCAGCCAGAGGTAAAAAAACCCCCCGAAGCCCCAGCCTGCGCCTGCGCCTACGCCGCAGAATAGTTCCTGGGATTTCTTCGACAACATGCTCTCGTACACCAACCCCGAACCCCAACCCTCCGTTGAAGAACTGGAGCACCACGACCACGATCACAACCATGATCACGATCACGCTCACATTTACGCCGACATCAAGAAAAACCAGCAAAACCACCACAGAGACGATGAGATCGCCACCGATACTGACACCGACACCGCTCAAACCGGGATCGTGGAAGATTCCCCCGCCAAGATGCCAGAAAAGTCTGCCGCGGCCATGGAAAACAAAATTGCCGACAGAAAGGCCAACCAGATGCAGCTGTCAGTCCCTTCCGACAGAGGGGGAGCTAAAGGCGGTGGAAAGGAACTCTTGAAGGTCTTGGCGGAACTTGATGATCGCTTCCTTTCGGCTTCCGAGAGCGGTTATGAGGTCTCAAAGATGCTGGAAGCCAATCACTTGCATTATCACTCAAATTTCGCAGATAATAAAGGTTCTTTAATTTCCCCCGTCCTTTTTTCCCCTCTTTATTCAGGGGTTTCTGTTCAACCATCTGTTTCGAGCCTGTTAAAGTGAAAATTAGTTCAGTATTTTCTGTGTTGATAATCTGCAAGTCGTCGTTCTATATCTTTTGTTTTGATAATTCAGAGCTTTAGATTAGGGCCATGGATGAAAGAAATCGAAATCGGTTAGATCTTCCTTGAAATACTTGCAACAGAAATATACCACGACCAATAAATGGGAGAATCCTTGGTGGCCGTAGCAGCTACAATGCGTATATATATAAATCTATATTCAAGGGTGCTTTGTTCTTGGGTATAGTGTGTTGTTGTCGATGATCGAGTGCAGGAATATGATATGAATAATTTGACTTGGGGTTTTTCAATGGATGCTCTGCATCTCAATTATGGATATTTCCCTTTAATATTTTTTTTTTTTTTTTCCCTTTAATATTTCTGAAACTAGGTTGATATACTTTAGATTTGTTACCCTAACCCCTCACGAGGTTTTTCTCTTAATTTCCAGTGGGAAGTCCCCGTCTTTTCCATAATTGTAATTGGAATTTTTATCTACTCCGCAGAATTTTTAACAAATGGAGTATTATTAATGGGAGTAATAGTACTTGAGCCACCACTAATATGAGCTAGCAGGTCTCTGGTCATTTTCAAATAATGCAGCAGTAGAGCATTATGATATTCAGTTAAATATTCTCACTTCAATGTTCTCCAGGGGCGTTGGCGATGGTTTACAAAGTGAGCAGGCTGGCAATGGTGGCTTCCAAAGCTCAGCGGCCGAGCGGCACTGCCATGGCCATAGCGAAAAAGACGGCAGCAATGGCCGGAGAAAGTCCTGCGAAGGCCACGAAGGTGTTAGGGCTTAATATTCCTGTGTCGGTTTCTCTAGAAATGAAGCAGTTCCTCGGCGTTTTTGAGGTTTCCCGCTCAGAAGCAGTGAAAAAGATCTGGGAATACATCAAAGCTAACAGTCTTCAGGTTCATCTCACTACATTTTTCTTTAATGCTTTAATTGCTTCACTCGACATACATTGTTGAAGGTTTTAGTCTTCTATTTATATATCAATCTTATTATTGCTAGATTTTTAAGTGTAGAGCCGAGTGGCATTTTGACAGAATTGTATCAGGTTATTTTAGCTTATAAGTAAAACTGAAGCTTCTGGTTGCAATAAAATGTATGAGTGGTTTCGTTTGATTTTGCTCTTTTATTTTGATTTAGTTTTTTCCCTAAGGTATTGATGGGATTAAGTGCTATAAAAGGAGATCGATTGAACCTTCTGGATGTTGCAAAGAGGGCTTCTTTTGAAGAAATCTTGAAGGCAAGAATTTGCTGTTGGATACGAATAGAGAGGACCAGGAGCTCGCTGCCCATGTAAAATTGTTAGTTTTGAGTATATTGGTAGATTTGAGTAAATTTATTTCTGGGGCCACTTCACACTGGTAGATACTAGTTCAGGGCCTTTTCTATTTGGCAGGTGAATTGAAAGAAGATAATCCTCAGTTTTGTTTTGTTGTTTATATTACTCGGAATATTAAATTTGAGGTTTATAATCTTCCTGGGCTGATATGCTGATAATCTTCCAATTTGAAATTCATAGCTGGGCTGATAATCTTCCTCCGTGTTTACATTTGCTGGTAAAATTTTTAAAGGCTTAAAATTTTTGCACCTCTCGGCGTCTCGCGTTAACACCTCTGGGTGCAAGTATATAATAATAACATTAATAATTACTAATTAATCAAATAATTTAATATTACTAAAGAGGTAAGATTCAAACAAAAAGAAAAAATTAAATAAATAAATAAAAATAAAATAAAATTAAAATAAATAAATAAATAAAATTAAAATTAAAAAACAAATAAATAACTAAAATAAATAAATAAATAAAAATATATATATATATATATATATATATATATATATATAAAAAATTAAAATAATAATTTTTTCTTTTTTTTTCTTTTTAAATTAAAATTTTTTTAAAAATTAAAATTAAAAAAATTAAAAAAAAAATAAAAATAAACATAAAATTAGATTCAATTTAAAATTCAAATAAAAATAAATAAATTAATTAATAAATAAATAATATAATAATAAAAATAAATATAATAAATTAATCAAAAAAATATAAATAAAAATATAAAAATATAAAATAATAATAATAATAAAATAAATAAAAATAAAAACAAATAAATTATATATATATATATATATATATATATATATATATATATATAAATAAAATAAAAACAAAACAAAAATCCTAATCAAAACAAAATTAGAAAAATAAAAGGAGCACATCAGGAAAGAGGAATTAAGATCGACTAAGAGTGAAGAGCAGGAATCCAGCATCTGCTAACATTCCACCCATCATCCCTATTAAGGTTAACCGGCCTCTTTTCTATTTCCAAGGCTTCCCTTAACTTTCGGTTGTGGAAGTGGTCAATAGTTGCAATAACCTTAGTATATTCAATACAAATATGGTGATTTGTTTTTTCAGCATGCTCTGCCAAGGCAGAGGACCGAGATCTACCATGTCTAAGGTCAGCGACATGTTCATGAATTCTTTGGTTAATAGATCGACCAGTTTCACCAATGTAAGGGGTCCCACAGGAACATGGAATCAAATAAACACCCTTACCATCCAATATTATAAAATAATAATAAAATTTAGTTTTTAAAGTTAAACTATGTAAATATATATATATATTTTGAGTCAAAACAAATTAATATTTAAAACTAAATATAGTTTTATGATGGGTTTGGTTGGGCAGATTGGAATTAATAAGATTTCAGGTATTTTCTCCTTTTCTAATTGACATGTGGCACTATAACCTTTATGGAATTAGCTGGGGAAGTGTGTTGTCATTTGAATTCTTAAATCCATATTAAATGAAAAAAGAAAAATGCTAATCTCTAAATTTTGAGATATTTTGATTTTTCATTGGTTTTTAAATTAATTCATCATAAAATTAAGTTTTGAAAATAAATCTATAAATATTAGAACACTAATTCATATTTTTATATTTAAATGTTTTAATATTAATTTTATTATATAAATTTTTTAATATTTACTATACAAAATTTTAATATATATTATTAATATATAAGTATATTTGATACATGGCATTCCAATACTGGTGGAATGGGTTTGGTTGGGCACATTTGACCAATAAGATTGTATTTTCTTTCTCCTCCCTCCAAATAAAATTTGATACTTGGCACTTTACCTTCATGGAATTAGTTCGAAAGTGTGCTCTCATGTGAAGTTTTCTAAATCCCATATTAAATGTAATATATATATATAATTTCTAAATTTTGAGATATTTTGATTTTTCATTGGTTTTTAAATTAATTTATCATAAAATTAAGTTTTATTAGGTTTTGAAATTTTTTTTTATAAAAATATTAGAACACTTATTTATATTTTTTATATTTAAATGTTTTAATATTAATTTATTATACAAAATTTTAATATATAAGTATTTTTGACATGTGGCATTCCACAATCATGGAATTTGTTGGGAAGTGTGATGTGTTTAAAGTTTTCTAAATCCCATCTTAAATGAAAAAAGAAAGATTATAATCTCTAAATTTTGAGATATTTTGATTTTTCATTGGTTTCTAAGTTAATTTATTATAAAATTAAGTTTTATTGGGTTTAAAAAAAATAAATATTAAGCCCCAAGGGTTAGCTCAATGGGTTGAGTCCCAGCTCTTAAGTACTTTGCCAATTGGGAGGTCATAGGATCGAATCTCCTTGACGCCCACGGGGTTAGGCCTCGCATGTAAGGCTAACGATTTTAAATCCCCTTGGGAAGGTCTGACAATTTAAATCCCCTTGGGAAAGTGTGACGATTTAAATCCCCTTGGGAAAGTCTATTAGACCACTCAAAGATGTGATGGAGCTTCACCTAGAGTGTAAGGAAATATTTAATTCTTGTAGATTAATCATGGACTAATGTTTTTTTGGTGTCGCCTTCTTTTAACCAATATAATGAATTGGATGTGCTTGTAATCTATCAAAGTTTTGGCCAAAATCAATGCCATTAGTGTTCCTTTTACCCCAAAATGGAAAATTATGGGGACTTCGACGGTGATTTGAAGCATCTAAGGATTGATAGTTTTATTTGCAAGCCCAAGCCTCAGATCACAGACTGTGTGTTTGGGATTTCATAGGAACATCCTATAAATTGGTTGGTGAATTCAAGATTGTCTACTTTAAAAGGTAACTCCTGTTCCAATTGTTTTTTATGTAATTGCAGTCACCACACGTGAGATATGCTACCCATTTCGCTTGAATTTCTTTGTTTTCTTCTAAAATGCCTTTTATATTATCATGGTTCCCATATTTACAAAATTCAGAACCTAGAACTTCAAAACTTTGCACAGAAATAGACTTAGCGAGAAAATAATTAACGAAATTAGATTGTTTTTCGTGGAAGAGTGTCTCTCTTTCCACCTTTGGAAGAGCGTCACTTTACTCCAGCTCCAGCTCTTATGTTTTCATCCCCATTCCTCTTGCTTCGACACTGGACTGTACTGAAAGAAATGACAATGACATCTTTCTGAATACCAAAAATAACATCTTCAATCCTAATAGCAGCACAATTCTGCTCATCATTCATTAAAGTATAACAGGTGGAGTCCTCTTCAGAGATTTGTATGCCCCTTTCTAACGTCTCTGAATGGATTTATATATGTCATCTACATATTCTTATCTAGAATTAATTTTTTTCCACTCATAGAAATGATTAACAATGCTTGCATTGGAGTGAGTGGCCAAATGATCTTCCCAAATCTTCTATTCCTTTAGTGTACCTTTGCATCTTTAGGGGCAATTGCTAGTTTTATTGATGGAGATTTACTCCCATTTTATCATGTAAATTCTCAACCTGTATAATAATTCTTTTTACAAACTTATCAGCAAATACCATGACTTATTACATTAAGAGATGCATTCTATAACTCACGCTGAAAACAAAGTGTAAATATGTCTATGCCTAAACAAATTAATATAGCGTCCAAAGAAAATAAAAATAATTATATAAATAGAAAAATAGAAATCAATTAATACAACTATTACAATACACCTAAAACTAGATTCAAACTCGTTCACGCTCGCTCGATTTTCAAGTGAGTCTTCGTGTTCGCTAGATTTTCAAGTGAGTTCCTGGAGTTTAAATATTGGAACTTTTGTGGAAGCATTATCGTGCTTATTTCAAAACAAATATTTCTTATATAGTTTTGTTCATGGAAGATTGTCATATGAGAATCTTAAAGCATACCTTCTACTGAAGAATTTGTTATTAAGCATGTTTCAAAGGAAAAATTGTAAGTACATAATATTTATGTTTAATTTCTTTATAAGTAGGGGTCGAGAGATTGCTTTGAAGGCATAATATGCTTTGAAACACTTAACCCTCCCTCACAAAGTACTGGAAAAAACAATCACTCACATATAGTCGTTGTTAACTCTACGACCGCGAACACTCTCGTTGTTTGCAAGTCGTCAAAAGAGAGCACAAGGCAGGCTATTCGACTTGAAAAGGTTGATCTACAAAGAACAATATGGTACTCAAAAGGCTTTCATGGCCATCTCCAGTCAGCTATACCAGTTTTTTTCGTAATGCAATGAATTATATGTTTATTAATAAATAAATATCAAGATTAGTATACATTGGTGTCTAAAAAAGATTTGTATAGATTAGTGTCATATTTTATTTGTGTATAATCATTTTTTTAGGGTTTTCTTATATTTGTGTAAGGAGGAACCATGTCTAAGGATGGCTATTATTTAATTGAAATGTAATTTTGATCACCTCGGTACTTTTACATCATGATTCTTTAATCCATAAATTAATCTTACAAATTATAAATACAGTAATAAAATAAATAACTAAACATAAATAGCATGTGGATTTATGTTTGTTTGAAAATTTTCATTTAAAGAAATATTATTTAGATATAATAAATAATGGACTAACACATTAGCTTGAATCTTAGATTATATATAACTTGAATTTTTAAATTATATGTAACTTTTAAATTTTATTAATGGACTAAGATTAATTATTAAAATATAGCTATGTATTATTATATATAATTTGAATGGATAATAAATCATCTCATGTGTTTAATAGTTCATTTATCATATACGTTGAATTCAAATGAGCCAATAGCATTTCTTAAATCAAAGGAAAAGGTTAATCTTGTAACACCCCCTTCCCACATCTACCCAAGTAGCCAGCAAACCAGGGCAACACATGTGACGATAGGTTACTATAACGAGATTCAACCTCTTATGTGACTTTCATGAAGTGGAACCAACAGAAAACACAACCTATAGACCTTGTACACCAACCACAACACCCCTAGGAGGCAACCCAACCATTCAGGCCTCTTACCCCTGGGTCACACTAACATTTTGACCCTCTTTGTGTCATAGACGTAGGCATAACACTGCATTCTAGGTGCTAGAAGTCTATAGCCGCAGGCATAACACTACATGCCAGTGGCAAGGGCCCAAATGCTCAGTTTTGTGTCTGTGGCTACGGTATTTGAGCCACCTTTTCAAGCCCAGAGCCCGGTTCATTGCCTAGAACTTCATGAAAACTTAAGGGATGGTAAATAACAATAGGAAAATGATATGTAAGAAATCACATCAACAAGAACTCATCTAGACCCCTCATAGCCATGACAGAAATTTTGTCAAAATGTCACAAACATTGAATCTACAGGTGTAAACAATAGATTTAAGCATAGGGGTCTCATACTTATCTGAGAATCGCTAAGAAGCATTGCTCCCCTACATCATAAGTTGCAATACAATATATTTGACCATAGATACAATGTGCATTCATTTACAAGTAAAAAAGTGGATAGAGCCATACATCATCACTGATAAAATACATGCTTATAACCAACATCATAACAATAGAAATATAGTGGATACAACAACAATATAATCCACATAATAAACAATACATTTTCATACCAAATACCAAAGGAATGAGCTCTTCATTACTGAATGTAAAAACCAACATGAGATGGTACTTCCACGTTCCATCCAACCATAGATTGGTTGAGCCAAATCTCTCTTCAACCAATCACCTTCGTGCCATATTCCTAGCATGAATATGGGACTCAAACCGAAACAACCAACCAAGGCATCGCGAGGCTAAACCACCTTACCCTCATCAACCGATCTGTATTTAAAATTTCTTGAGGTTTATGTAAAATTTGCAAGTGATTCAATTAGAGTTTTAAGCCTCTTTTGTCAAATTATTAAACACATAAACATGGAATTAAAACTCAGTTTTTTGTAGAAAACATAAGACAATATTACCACAACAGCAAACACACAACAACAAATGATGAAGGAGTTCACCCCTCCTGGGCTATGTCTCTTGGTCCAGCTTCCAATGGTTAGGCCTCTTTCATTATGCTTAACAAATGATTGTATTAATAGCTCCAATGGATTTAGAACTGCCAAAAACCCATGTCTATCCTCTTTTTGATCCCAAAAAGGATAAAAACAGAAGAAATTATCATCTCCACAAGTTTTTCAGCTATTTGTCCTACAATTTTGACTTACTTGCAAATCGTCCTACAATTTTGCCCCAAAAAGTGCTAACTCAGCAAATTTTTCTCCAACCACTGGCGCAAATCGTGGGATAAATAATTTGCCTAATTTTCCCTATGGACTGAATAAATTAATTAAAAATCAGGGGTCGGGCTAAGCCCTGACCCTTGGTCCCACCCCTTGTTTCCCCTGGGCATGGTGACCAAGGTTGGGGCTAGCCCTGATCCACCCCCCAAATGCGCCATTTAAAACATTCAAATAAAATTTTTAAATTATATAGGTTAAGTCATATCATGCGGCGTGTTGGTCGGGCACCGGTCTTGCTACTCAGAGGTTCTATGTTCAATTTTTTTGGAGGTGCTTTCCTCCAATACCAAAATTTTGGTTGGCCACCAAGTTGCCATGTGGCGACCTCTTGTTGGCCCATGTGGTGTTCCCTGGTTGGTCCGACCAACAACTAATGAAAACACCTCATATCAAACCAACCAAAATATGACAAATGGAAATCTTCTATAAGCTAAAGAATTCTAGTCAACCATGCACAGTCAGGGTCCAATCAGTTGTACAGATTGCTCACTCGGCAGCCCTGTACATCCCAAAAACATTTTTTTTAAAGTTGTTTCTAAAAACAGATAGAACGCGATTACAGTAGAATATAGAGCCGGTTTGTCATGAAACGAGTTGTACTAGATTCAAAACGATGAGATCTACGCAGGTGCACAAGCTTCATTCCATTCTGAGAACTTTGAATTTTGAGCATAAAATTGACCCACTGGATCATTCCTCCCCACTGGAAGCTTTTGGATCCCAAAATATCATTTTCATTTAACAAACATATGAGGGTACAATTCTAAACACTCGCATTCTCACAGAGCCTCGAAAAGTGACCTTTGCCACATTGTCCCAACATTGTTCCACATGGAACAATCCTTAGATTGAATGGTCGGAAATTTCTCCACAGTAGACATGTTTGGATGTCGATGTTTCGAGTCTACAACAAGACCCATCATCAAGACAAATGTCGAGGAAGAGCTCCCCTGACCTTTTTCCTAACGATGGGTCTTGTTGTAGACTCAAAACATCGACATCCAAACATGTTTACTATGGAGAAATTTCCGACCGCTCAATCTAAGAATCTACCCCACATAAATCTGCAAACATTAATGGAACAATCCATTCAAACAACAATTTGTGAAACAAGGTATAAGGTATTCTAGAAAACAAGTAATTACAAGAACAAAATCTATCGAGCCTATATGTGAAGATAATTATAAACTCAATAAAAGCAACTTGCATAAAAACAATTTTCCATTTTTAACTAATGAATATTAGGACTCGAACATAACTCGAAGCTCATTAGACATACACATTCTCACTTAGTCTCATGAGTGACAATTTCCACATTGTCACAACATTTTTCTAGATAGAACAATCCATCAAACAAGATCATCTTGAAAAACAAAATTACTAAATATAAAAAATCTTTGAGAATGTAAAATTTTGTGATTCATAGTGTTTCTTCAAGATAGTTCTTTTGGTAAATCACATTTAAAATTTATTGGTCGACACATTTCGAACCACTAAGTATGGTGCATCATCAAGACTATGATGAATGTTTTGATCATACAAGTTGATATATACTGCAAAGATGCACAACAGTCCGAAAATGAACGTTAGAGACAAATGAATAAAATAATAAAATGAATGTTAAAGAATTTAGATTAGGATATTAAGTTTGATAAAATATTGCTAATTATATTTAAAAAAAATATTATTTAATGAGAAATTGTTAATATTGTTAAAAAAGGGAAAGACTTCCCCTAACTGCTTAAATATTTAACAAGCATACCACGAAGCATGGGAAGGAAACACCGAAGAGAATAAAGGGTGGATATATTGTAAAAAGGAGAAGAGTGTAGTTATTAGGATAATGGTTTAATGTATCAAACGAAAATTATAAAATTTTGTTGAAAATGGCAACAAGAAATGGTGAAGGAGGCCTCCTGAAACATCTTTCCTGATCCTAGTTGGAAAGTGATCACCTAAACTAGGTGGGGACCACACATGTGATTTTTGTCGAAAAGTCTATTTTTAGACTATGTCTATTTTTAGACATATAGAGCATGGTCTAGGAGTTGCGGGATGCTATTCTTGGATGATTGGTCAAGTTGGTAAAAATAGATGGACATCTATTTTTAGACATTTAGGTCGAAGTCTATTTTTAGATCATTGGGTTTGGTCTGAGGTCACCAAATATTACTAACCCTTAATAACATTTGCACTATAAACATTATCTTTTCCCTCTCGCAGCACTTCGCCCGAGGCTAACATGTGCACATGCAAACACGAAGAAATTACTATTCCTAGGGTTTAGTTGAGTTTTTGCACTGCTGACTTCTGGCGCGTAGAACTCATGTGGCAAGAAGCTCAGGAGCTGGAGAGGCTGATGGAGTTGTTCTATTTAACTTACTTGAACTAACATATTTATTTAACCGGCTAATACACTATGATGAGCAGTGAATTCACTAAAGATTACCCACTATTAACTCATTATTCAACTAAAGAACACATCAGTTAACAGCAGTGCATGGACAGTTCAGTGGAGACCAGTGTTAGAGGTGGGTGAAAGGGTGAGTCGACTATCAGTTGTGACTATAGTGATGCATGAATTGCATCTATATATACATTGGAGTTTCCAATGATAATGACGCAGTCAATGAGAGTGGGATTACATCGAATTGGTCTTTGTAATCAGCTTGGATTGCGCAGTGGAGGCAGGCTATCAAGTGGCAAAAGGTTGGAGCATGAGTTTTGCTAGATCTAGCTTGATAGTGTGTAGCAAGTGAGGTAGTGCTGAGAGCTTGCAAAGAACTTTGTACTATGATTGTTACATGATCTCCATGACATGTATAATATACAAATAGTTGGGGGTTTTCAGCTGTAAGCTTTCCCCGGTATACATACTGTGTTATATGTGTTGAATTTCTATGTGCGCATGTGAATGTTTTCAATACCGCTTGTTGTTTTTTTATTTCCGCATGTGATGATTAATGCGTAGAAGAGATTATGTGTTATGTATGAAGTTCAAATAGTATGTGACCAGGATAATCTCGGTGAATAATTCAGCAAATTATTCAAATTTCTACAAATTTCTCAAAGACAATAACAAATACATCTATGTAAAATTCATAGTGTAACATCAATTACAAGAAATATGATTAAATTCTTCTTATTATGTCGACAAAATAATGGAACCTATAAGTGATGGGTGCTTCCAAATTTGAACACATTAACACTTATCAACTTTTTTGTCTTTTGAATATATTGATGTATCACATTATCTAATAGTGAAAGGGCCATACTTGGGTGGCCCAATTGTTCCCTATTACAAAAATTACATTGATGGTCACATGATGATGAAGATAAATCGACACATGAAAGCTAATCTTATTAAACAAAGGGTGTTTTTGATAAGAAACATATGGATGCCCAAATGCTTGTAGAGTTTCAAGTGGTCACAATAGGAACTATTGTCACCCACTTTCTTCACTCTCGATTACCTTACCAATTTATAGTACTACAAGGGGAGGAGAAATGCATTGAATTCAAATTAGTGAAATGAAAATGGTTGATTCTATCATGTTGCAAGTAACATATTGTCATGCAAAAAATACCAATTATAAAGGAGAATAAAATTTGTGTAGACTCCATATGCTCATGTAACATATTATCACATCACCAATGCGAATACCATGATGCTTAGGTAAAATATTGTCACACCACCAATGTCGGCCTTAAAAGAGCATAGTATTTGTGTAGATACCACAATAGACCTCAAAGAACCATAGTCTCATAGATTTCAAAAGGAATTTCCAACCTTTTCTTGTAATAGAACTACAAGTTCTTAGTGCGAACACTAACCTTAAATGAAGATTTTGAAAACATTATAGAGAAATATCACAAGTCTTATTTTGTTTTGAATAGGGTACATTTGGCTAAATTTTTTTTAATTTAAATGATTTTAACTTATATCAAGTTTTGTATAGGAAATTAAGACTTTGGCCAAATCCAACGTTGTTTTGGTTTTTCTTTTTTTGTTGAAAATTTTAATTTATAAGTAACAAACATGTGAAAAATGACCAAGGCGTGCATGTGACACATGAAGTTGAGACATCATAGGGGAGATCATCAACTAACAATCCTAACCCTCTAATTTCATGATGGCGTTGTTTATTTCATCCCCAATAACCCTAGATCTTTATAATGGTTAACACACATTTTATACTATAACATGCAACTGCATCAATATGATTTACATAGATGTATTTGGAAAAATAAATATAAATGTTAGTAAATTAAGTGCCACACTAACAAAATTTTAATTTCATCAAATTACTAATTGTAGCATAAAAGGAAAAAAAATGTAGGATCAGGGACTACATATGAATGAGATTCAAATGAAATGTCCCTACTATGTAATATCAAATGGATCATTTTAGTATGCAGATGGGAAGTGTAATTTCCATTTAATCTTTGAAAAAATGGCATTTTCTTTTTTAATGTTAAAACATCAACTTTTGAGAAGATAAATACAATCTATTAATCATTAAAAAAACATAATAACGATAATGTAACATACCTATCTAAATCACGTACATCATTATTCTTATTTTGGAAATATATATGAAATAGAAAAAAAGACCAATTAATTAAAAAAAAACGAAAGTGAAGAATTATAAATGACACACTCTAACTAATAGACAAAATGGGCTTTCCACCCGGAATAAGGCAATAGAATTTATTGGGAGATTGTGATTTATTGTTGTTTAAAAATGCATAAATGGATTCAATGCCCTGAAAACCACTAGGATACTTGAAATTTGCAAATTAATCAACTTGAACTTATAATTATTAAAAATATCAAACAAATTTTGGCAAATTGTTCAGAAAAAATGCTCAAGAAAAATCTCACTTTTGTCTATGAGTTATACTATGCTATTAAAAATATGAAAAGCGTGTCAAAGCTCACAAAATATGAGAAAACATGTGACAAATGGCCAAGGCATGCAGGTGGCACATGAAGTTGAGAAATCATAGGGGAGATCATCAACTGGCAATCCTAACCCTCTAATTCCATGATGGAGTTTTTCATCTCATCCCCAATAGTCTGAGATATTTATAATGGTTTAAGACTAATTGTATACTATAACATGCATCTGCATTACTGCAATTGAAAAATTGTATAATGTTTTTGTCATTTAATTCCAGTTGGGATTTTGTTTACTAATTAATAGGTTGGGCACTCATACCCATGCTAACATGTTTTTATTCAATTTAACTTTAAGTAAATTTAGTGGCTAAAAATAATTTGTTTAAAATCTAAGATAACAAAAAACAATGTTATGATTTAGGTCTACTATCATGGAAAAATAAATCTAACTAACAAAATTTCAGTTTGATCAAAATTTTAATTGTAGCATCAAAGGAAAAAAGGTGGGATCTAGGAATATATTTAAATGATATGGAAATGAAATGTCCCTATTATGTAAAATCAAATGGAATCATTTTAGTATGCACATGGAAGTGTAATTTCCATTTAACCTTTGAAAAAAAAATAACATTTTCTTTTTGAATTTTAAAACATCACTTTTTGAGAAGATTAATACAATAAATTAATTTTAAGAAATGTAATAACAATAATGTAACATGCATATCCTAAACCATCTACATCATTTGGAAATAAATATGAAATAGAAAACAAAAACCAATTAATAATAATTTAAAAAAAAAAGTGAAGAATTATAAATGTTACACCCTAACTAATAGTTGAACTTTGCAAACTAATCAACTTAAATTTTTTGACGAGAAAAAATGCCCAAGAAAATGCCACTTTGTCTATGAGTTAGACTATGCTATTAAAAAATATGAGAAACATCTTGAAGCTCACAAAATATGAGAAAAGTGAGTTCAAACCATGCACTTGTAAGAAACAGAAAAATATGAGTGGCAAGAGAAAAATATGAGTGGCAAGAATGACTACATTGGGCTTAGGTTACAAGAAGTTACGTGATGTAGAGACTATAAAAGAATATGATAATTATAGTATAAAAATATTCAACGATGTAGAGACTATAAAGGAATATGATAATTACAGTATAAAAATATTCAACAATGTAGAGACTATAAAAGAATATGATAATTACAATATAAAAATATTCAATGTGTCTAGTGGCAAGATAAGAACATATGGCTAGTGAAAAACAAAAGGGTGAGAGCAACCCTCCTCTTATAGAACATCTTTGGTGTAAAAATTTATATTAGTTAAAAATAAAGACCAACGACTTCTTAAGGTCCACATTTTTTTAGTAATAATGATTAGACATTGAATCTTCACTTTTAATATTGATGGTCATTGCGCCGAGAGGCGCATCTACAGCCCAGTATGACCCCGATGTCGTGGGTCACGTCCTCAATGTCGGCTGAAATTTTAAATTAAAATAAAAATAAAAAATAAGTGTTGGCTTAAGTTTTAAATTTATAAAAAATAAAAAATAAAAATCGCATTGTGCTAGAACATATATCAATTTCTAATACAATTATGTATTATTTATATAATTTGAATGGATAGTAAATTATATATGTGAATTTGAATGGATCATAAATTTACCTTTAACAAAAAAAATGACCACATTCAATTTCCAAATTAAGTAAAATTTTAAACATCTTTACTCTTTACCAAAGTCAATACCATTTCCTAAATAAAAGGAAAAGAGTTAATTCAACACAAACAATCAAAATCCAAAATCTTTTAATATTTATTTTAATTAAATATTTAGAAATAATTTATTGCGCCGATAGGCGCATTCACAATGCAGTATGACCCCGATGTCGTGGGCTACGTCCCTCACTGCTCACTAAATTTTAAATTAAAAATAAAAATAAAAATAAGTGCTAGCTTAAGTTTTAAATTTAAAAAAAAAAAAAAAATCGCATTGTGCTAGAAAATATATCAATTTCTAATACAATTATGTATTATTTATATAATTTGAATGGATAGTAAATTATATACATGAATTTGAATGGATCATAAATTTACCTTTAACAAAAAAATTACCACATTGAATTTCCAAATTAAGTAAAATTTTAAACATCTTTACTCTTTACTAAAGTCAATACCATTTTCTAAATCAAAAGAAAAGAGTTAATTCAACACAAACAATCAAAATCCAAAATCTTTTAATATTTATTTTAATTAAATATTTGTAAAATGAATTTATTGCGCCCAGAGGCGCATCTACAGCCCAGTATGACCCCGATGTCACGTCCTCAATGTCGGCTGAAATTTTAAATTAAAATAAAAATAAAAAATAAGTGTTGGCTTAAGTTTTAAATTTAAAAAAAATAAAAAATAAAAATCTCATTGTGCTAGAACATATATCAATTTCTAATACAATTATGTATTATTTATATAATTTGAATGGATAGTAAATTATATACGTGAATTTGAATGGATCATAAATTTACCTTTAACAAAAAAAATTACCACATGGAATTTCCAAATTAAGTAAAATTCTAAACATCTTTACTCTTTACTAAAGTCAATACCATTTCCTAAATCAAAGGAAAAGTGTTAATTCAACACAAAGAATCAAAATCCAAAATCTTTTAATATTTATTTTAACTAAATATTTGTAAAATGAATTTATACTTACTCCAGAGCTATGGTTGCGCCGAGAGGCGCATCTATGGCCCAGTATGACCCCGATGTCAGGTGGGTCACGTCCTCAATGTCGGCTGAAATTTTAAATTAAAATAAAAATAAAAAATAAGTGTTGGCTTAAGTTTTAAATTAAAAATAAAAATAAAAAATAAAAATCGCATTGTGCTAGAACATATATCAATTTCTACTACAATTGTGTATTATTTATATAATTTGAATGGATAGTAAATTATATACGTGAATTTGAATGGATCATAAATTTACCTTTAACAAAAAAAATTACCACATTGAATTTCCAAATTAAGTAAAATTTTAAACATCTTTACTCTTTACTAAAGTCAATACCATTTTCTAAATCAAAAGAAAAGAGTTAATTCAACACAAACAATCAAAATCCAAAATCTTTTAATATTTATTTTAATTAAATATTTGTAAAATGAATTTATACTTACTCGAGAGCTATGGTAAATAAATATGACCCCGATGTCAGGTGGGTCACGTCCTCAATGTCGGTTGAAATTTTAAATTAAAATAAAAATAAAAAATAAGTGTTGGCTTAAGTTTTAAATTTAAAAAAAAATAAAAAATAAAAATCGCATTGTGCTAGAACATATATCAATTTCTAATACAATTATGTATTATTTATATAATTTGAATGGATAGTAAATTATATACGTGAATTTGAATGGATCATAAATTTACCTTTAACAAAAAATATTACCACATTGAATTTCAAAATTAAGTAAAATTTTAAACATATTTACTCTTTACTAAAGTCAATACCATTTCCTAAATCAAAGGAAAAGAGTTAATTCAACACAAACAATCAAAATCCAAAATCTTTTAATATTTATTTTAATTAAATATTTGTAAAATGAATTTATACTTACTCCAGAGCTATGGTAAATAAATAAAAAAATATATAAACTAGATGTCTAGTAAATAAATAAAAATTCTTTTTATATTTATTCCATAAACCTTTTTATATTTAAATTTTTTTTTAAAATAGGTTTTATTTAGATGAAGCCTATAGGACGAATATCATGGGACAAATTAATATTGATACCATGGGTAAATAAATAAATATAAAAGAGGTATAAACAAGTATGATAAATAAATAAATAAATATAAAATAGATATAAAGAGGTATGGTAAATAAATAAATATAAAAGAGGCATAAAGAGGTAACGTAAATAAATAACAATATATCAAAGAGGATTATAAATAAAAATCTAATTATATAACAAGCCTATGGGCCAAATACCATAGTAAAGAAAAGGGGTATGGTAAATAAATAAAAATATAAATAAACTAGGGGTATGGTAAGTAAATAAAACCTCTTTTCATATTTACTCCATAATCTGCTTTATATTTACAAATATTTATGTTCATTAGTTTACATAACTAAGAAGAAATAGAGAGAGAGAGTGATAAGGGAGAGATGAAGAGAGAGTATGTATGTTTAGGGGTGAGATAAAGAGACAAAGTAAGATGTATGGAAAGAAGGGGGGAGAGAAGAAGTGAGAAGGAGAGGGGGAGGGATATAGTAATGTAGTTGGAGAGAGAGAGGGGTGGAAAGAGAGAGAGAAAGAAAGGGATGGGGGAAGAGAAAGGATTAGAGAGAGAGAGAGATATGGGAGAAGAGAGAGGATTGGAGGGAAAAGAGAGAGAGAGAGGTGGGAGAGAAAGGGAGAGAGAGGAGGATGAGAGAGAGGAGAGTGATGGGGGAAGAGAGAGTATTGGAGAGAGAGAGAGAGAGAGATCGGGGAAGAGAGAGGGATTTAGGGGAGAGAGAGAGAGGAAGGATGAGAGAGAGGACTTGAGAGAGAGGAGGAGAGAGGGATCGATAAGAGAGATGGAGTTGGAGGGGGAGAGATGTAGGAAATAAGAAATATAAAGAGTGAGAAGTGGAGAGAGAGAAGGAGTGACAAGGGAGAGACAGAGAGAGAGTGTGTATGTTTGGGGCTGAGATAAAGAGACAAATAAGGAGAGATGGAGGTAAGGGGGGAGAAGGAGATATAAGGAGAGAGGGAGGGATATAGTAACATAGTTGGTGGGTGAAGAGAGGGAGAGAGAAATGGGAGATAAAGGGAAAGAGAGGAAGGAAGAGAGAGGATGTGAGAGACTGGAGAGAGGGAGGGAAAGAGAGATGGACTTGGAGGGGGAGAGAGGTAAGAAGAAAAAAACAGAGAGAGAAAGGTGAAGAGAGAGAGAGTGAGTGAGTGATAAGGAAGATGGAGAGAGAGGGAGAGAGGGGGAAGATAGAGATATAGATGGAAGGTGAAGAAAGGGAATAAGAGAGAGATGGGGAGAGGAGGGGATTGACAAAGAGATTGATATATATGGATTGCGAGAGTGTGTGTGTTTAGGGGGGTGAGATAGAGAGAGATGGAGAGAGAGTGTGTATGTTTAGGGGTGAGATAAAGAGACAAATTAAGATGTATGGAAAGAAGGGGGGAGAGAAGAAGTGAGAAGGAGAGGGGGAGGGATATAGTAATGTAGTTGGAGAGAGAGAGGGGTGGAAAGAGAGAGAGAAAGAAAGGGATGGGTGAAGAGAGAGGATTAGAGAGAGAGAGAGATATGGGAGAAGAGAGAGGATTGGAGGGAAACGAGAAAGAGAGAGGTGGGAGAGAGAGGAAGGATGAGAGAGAGGAGGAGAGTGATGGGGGGAAAGAGAGAGAGAGAGAGAGAGAGAGAGAGAGAGAAAGATCAGGGAAGAGAGAGGGATTTAGGGAAGAGAGAGAGAGAGGAAGGAAGAGAGAGAGGACTTGAGAGAGAGGAGGAGAGAGGGATCGATAAGAGAGATGGAGTTGGAGGGGGAGAGATTGTAGGAAATAAGAAATATAAAGAGTGAGAAGTGGAGAGAGAGAAGGAGTGACAAGGGAGAGATAGAGAGAGAGCGTGTATGTTTGGGGTTGAGATAAAGAGACAAATAAGGAGAGATGGAGATAAGGGGGGAGAAGGAGATATAAGGAGAGAGGGAGGGATATAGTGACATAGTTGGTGGGTGAAGAGAGAGAGAGGGAGAGAGAGATGGGAGAGAAAGGGAAAGAGAGGAAGGAAGAGAGAGGATGTGAGAGAGTGGAGAGAGGGAGGGAAAGAGAGATGGACTTGGAGGGGGAGGGGGAGAGAGGT
The DNA here is from genome assembly GCA_034641835.2 of Pinus albicaulis. Lineage (NCBI taxonomy): Eukaryota > Viridiplantae > Streptophyta > Pinopsida > Pinales > Pinaceae > Pinus > Pinus albicaulis. The sequence continues at coordinate 608,160,458 of CM076571.1, read as the reverse complement.
AAGAAGAAAGAAATAGAGAGAGAAAGGTGAAGAGAGAGAGAGTGAGTGAGTGATAAGGAAGATGGAGAGAGAGGGAGATAGGAGGAAGATAGAGATATAGGTGGAAGGTGAAGAAAGGGAAGAAGAGAGAGATGGGAAGAGGAGGGGATTGACAAAGAGATTGATATATATGGATTGCGAGAGTGTGTGTGTTTAGGGGGGTGAGATAGAGAGACAGAAAAGAAGAGATGGAGGGGGATATAGATATGGATGGAGGGTGGAGAGAGGGAAGAATATTTCTCACACTAGATTTATTGATATAAGTGGAGATGGTGTTTTATAATCCTATTTGATTATTTGCACTATATGCATCGATTTTAGTGTAGAAAATTATTTCTAATGATATTTGATTACTTGGACTAGATGCATTGATTTCAGTGTAGGTGGTGATTTTTAATACAATTTGATTGCTTGCATTGAATTTGTTGATTTCAATTTAGATGTCAATTTATAATTATATTTGATTACTTGCACTAGATGAATTGGTTTCAATGTAGATGATTTCTAATCCTATTTGATTGTTTGCACTAAATGCATTGATTTCGGTGTAGATGGCGATTTCTAATCCTATTTGATTTATTTGAGTAAATGCATTGATTTCAGTGTAGATGTTGGTTTCTAGAGAGAGAGAGAGAGAGAGTGATAAGGAAGAGGGAGAGAGAGGGAGAGAGGACAAAAGGAGGAAAGAGAGATATTAATGGGGGAGAGGGAGAGAAGGGAAAGATAGAGATATAGATGGAAGGTGAAGAGAGGGAAGAAGAGAGAGATGGGGAGAGGGGGTGATTGAAAAAGAGATTGATATATATGGAGTACGAGAGCGCGTGTGTTTAGGGGGGTGAGATAGAGAGACAAAAAAGAATAGATGGAGGGGGGTATAGATATGGATGGAGGGTGGAGAGAGGGAGGAATATTTCTCGCACTAGATGGATTGATATAAGTGGAGATGGTGATTTCTAATCCTATTTGATTATTTTCACTAGATGCATCGATTTTAGTGTAGATATTTATTTCTAATTATATTTGATTACTTGCACTAGATGCATTGATTTCGGTGTAGGTGGTGATTTCTAATACAATTTGATTGCTTGCACTGAATGTGTTGATTTCAATTTAGATGTCAATTTATAATTATATTTGATTACTTGCACTAGATGACTTAATTTCAATGTAGATGATTTCTAATCCTATTTGATTGTTTGCACTAAATGCATTGATTTCAGTGTAGATGGCGATTTCTAATCCTATTTGATTTCTTTGACTAAATGCATTGATTTCAGTGTAGATGTTGGTTCCTAGAGAGAGAGAGAGAGAGAGTGATAAGGAATATGGAGAGAGAGAGAGAGAGGACAAAAGGAGGAAAGAGAGATATTAGCGGGGGAGAGGGAGAGAAGGGGAAGAGAGGGAAGAAGAGAGAGATGGGGAGAGAGGGTGATCGACAAAGAGAATGATATATATGGAGTGCGAGAGCGTGTGTGTTTAGGGGGGTGAGATAGAGACAAAAAAAAAGAGATGGATGGGGATATAGAAATGGATGGAGGGTGGAGAGAGGGAAGAATATTTTTTGCACCAGATGGATTGATTTAAGTGGAGATGGTGATTTATAATCCTATTTGATTATTTGCACTAGATGCATCGATTTTAGTGTAGATATTTATTTCTAATGATATATGATTACTTGCACTAGATGCATTGATTTCAGTGTAGGTGTTGATTCCTAATACTATTTGATTGCTTGCATTGGATGTGTTGATTTCAATTTAGACGTCGATTTATAATTATATTTGATTGCTTGCACTAGATGCATTGATTTCAATGTAGATTATTCCTAATACTATTTGATTGTTTTCACTAAATGCATTGATTTCAGTGTAGATGGTGATTTCTAATCCTATTTGATTGCTTTGAGTAAATGCATTGATTTCAGTGTAGATGTTGGTTTCTAATCTTATTTGATTGATTGTATTAGGTGCATTGATTTCAATGTAGAAGTTATTTTCTAATTTTATTTGATTGCTTGCATTAAACACATTGATTTCAATGTATATGTTTATTTATGATTTGATGTAATTGGATATATGACGGTACATTAATATTAAAGTGATTGGATTAACAATATGCATTGATTTTAGTGTAAGCACAAAAAGTTATTAACAATGTAGATTGATTTTTTTGTTATAGTAATTTAAGCTATTAATATTGGAGAGCAAGAGAGACAAGGTATCATGTTTACTACAATAGATCGAGCTAAAGATTTAAATGGTTTATGATTTAAATTTTCTTTTTCATATAATCAATATGAAAAGATAACAAAACTAACAAGGGAGGAAATAAGAATAGTAGAAGAAAATAGTTTGAGATTGATTGTAACATGAGTACGTTCTTATTATTCACATTTTCTATCTTTCAACACTATTATTGTCACTTTGCATTTTAAAAAAATATTTCATCATTTTTCATCATTATAGTTATTAACAATAATTATCATCTCAACGAACCGAGGTAACTAAGAAAATTTAAAATTAAAATGACCAAGTCAATCTCAGAAATATTTAGTATATTTAAAATGATTATATTAATATTTGATATATTTACATATTACTGATAAAATTAATCATATCTTTGATAGATTTTCCTTGGCAGCACACGACTGAAACCAGCCTAGATCTATCTTACATCTCAAAAATATACAAAAATTTTAATAATCTAAAAAATGTGACGTTGATGCCTCCGATTGGAACCAGCCTAGATCCATCTAACTCTGGATCTATCATGCGCCGAGAGGGATCAAATCTCTCGAGGTGCAAACATTTCCTCAAGTTTTGCACTCAAAAAAGAGGTTTTCACCTCGAGAGATTTGATCCCTCTTGGCGCTTGATAGATCCAGAGTTAAGATGGATCTAGGCTGGTTTTAGAAACACATAAAAGCTTAGAATTTCATTCCACCTTCTCAACAAAATAATGAATATGGAGAAAGATGTGAGTAATCACCTTTTAATAATTTGTTTATAAAAATAAAAATAGACCCACAAATAATAATAACTTTAGAGATATCCAAATCTCTCAGCAATTAAATTCAATTGATTTAATATTTTAATTATATATAATATTTAAAAAAACTTTATATTAAGTTATATATTTAGGCCGATAGGCCTTCTCTTTTGAAAGAGATGCAGTTTTTCATCGTCAACATTTTTAATGCGCTGCTGACATTTGTTACCTGGGAATTTTAACCTCTGACTAACACCTGTTGAGAATTCATATTTAAACTGAATAGGTAGACGTGCCATTAAAATTTATGTACAGTGGAAGACTGAGTACAGGTGCGCCTGGTATGGACCAAACGACTTCGCTGGCTTCTCCTGACATCTGTACAACATTTCTCTTGCTCTCTGCGTCATCGGGCGAAACCTTATCAACAAATGCGGCATCTTGGGTAGGTCACCGAGTACAGGGCATTTAATGCGCCTGTGTGGGTAAGCGCTAAACTTCCTCATGTTCCTTGGCGCAAGCCTAGCATGTCATTTCACTCTAACCTTCTTCTGAGCCTTCAGGAGGTTGTCTCTGATTGTGATCAGAGCCAGGTTTCTAGTTGCTCCACGAGCTTCAAGGACTTTTCTTAAGAATGTGATTGATAATCTTTCAGAGTTCAATCAGTTCATTTTTCATTCCCCTAATTTGTCATCTCTTCTTGCTTTCTCCGGAATACAGAAGTGCCTGTGTTACAAGAAACTGAGTCATCAATTGCATTAAGAAGCCAGTTGCTCAAAGCTTGATGATATTACTGCATGGATATTCTCCATTCAAAACAATCTCACCTGCTGACTTATTAAGGACAGCTAATTTCAGCTTCATTTGATGATTCCAAAGAGAGATGGAAAGTCTCCAGAATCACCGACTCTCAGATATGTGTGCTACGCAATATTTTTTTTCTACTAGTCTGTCTATTTATTGAATGACTTGAGCTCTGCGCTATGGCATGTTGATCTTCTTCTGGACTAATCACTGATCCAGAGTTGAAATGAAGGCTGCATTAATTATTAGTATGATTCATTTTGCTACATTGTTCTGCTGCTTCGTGTATTATACATGCCCGTAACAGGAAATGCATAATGCAACTTCCTCGTGAAAAAAAATAAAAAAATTTAGCTGAGAATCTTTTGGAAGAGGTTAATTTCTTTAATTTATAATCTGGATGCCAATTTGCTTTTTGCAATGTTCCAGGCAGTTCAAAATGGCCATTGACAAGAGGGCTGCTTTCAGTGCCAAGAGATCATGATTCTTATAACATACCATTTTTGAAAACTGGTAGAGGTTGGTAAGTTTGAGTCTCAATTTGTTTGAGCCATTTTTTTACTTTTTTGTTGGAGGTTTGACACGAAAGATTACTATCTGAAACAGGTTATCTTTTTTACCATTTATGAGTGTGGTAAAAGGTTGGCTTGAGCCTTGAACCTGTAAACTATATTTCTTTTATCTTGGTTTCTGTGGGAGATCATGTGCAGAGGAGACGGAAGGAAGTACCATCAGTGGAAGAGGTATGCTACCCAATCTAGATGCTTATGATTAATTTGTTGCAGATAGACGTTTATTTTCATTGATCAGTTGACTGTCTTGCCTTTGATTAATAACAGTATTTCCACACAAGGGAATAAAATGGCCCAATTGGCCAAAAGAGAGGCATTGATAATTCCAGAGATATTTTTTCGACCATTTAAAATGTACACAATTACATGCTATATCCTGTTCTATCTAGGATTTTTTGGCAGGTCCAACATTGTTCAATATGTTTTAGCTCCATCAAAATTTCCTGTTATATGCACAATGCTTCATGTTTCCCTTGATTGTAATTTTTGTCTCCTTTGCTAGCAATTCATTTTCGTTGAAATTCCTCCAGCACTTAAATTTGTGCTCTAGTCTTGTCTTTTATCTATTACCATATTACGATCAGATAGTTCACGTTACTTTTTATCTTCCACAACGTTGGGCTTGTACAACCCCTCTATTTTCTTTGTCAGGAGCCACCACCCAATTGGTATTGAAAAATTGTGGCCTTCTGCATTGTTGAAAGCAGACATCATGAAATCACTTCAAGGGCTAATTGCCCTGCGTCCACATATTCCAAATTCAAGAAGGCAGGCTGTGTTAAGACAAAGGTGGAGAAAATTACAAATAGCTCATATGGTTAATGTCTCCTTGAATGCTTTTGGAATGTATGCCTATGACAATATATTGATGATTGCCCATTCTATCAATGCCTACTTGAACCAAGGGGGAAAGATCTCTTTTGCAGAACACTCTATGCCATCAAGCGCTGGTGGAAACGATTCAGAACTAGGAGCACTGAAGGTCTTTGAAGGAGGAGCACAGTTACGAAACATAATACTACAAACTTACTTGGAAGGAATTGTAGGTCCTGTACAGTTAGACAAAAACAGGGACTTGATAAGTTCTACTTTTGAGATTATCAATGTAGTTGGTACAAGCTTCCGCAGCATTGGTTACTGGTCAAAGCGAATGGACTTGTCGGTTATCGCTCCAAAATATATAGCCAATAATGATAATCAATCTCATATAGACCTAAAACTCTCTGATATTATATGGCCCGGTGAAAGCAGAACAGTCTCCAGAATGCACATCCATTTTCTGCTCTGATGGCTTTTTCTGGAGCTCTGCGTTTCTTTCATCGTCCCTCAAAACAAAACTGCAAAATGCTTTCAGAATCCTTGCACTCCTTGAGATGAAGCTGGAACGGGAACCATTATTGGAATCCTCAATAATATATCTGCTAGCATCACGAATGAACATGTAAGTCATGCGACAGAAAAATACAAGCAATGATATAATGCATACAATTCCAAGCAGTAAGAAGAGACCCCAGAATCTGTTTAGGTCAAGCTTATTGGAGTTGAATTGACTATTCTTTTTATCACATGCATCATGTTTCCACCACTTATTGCTGATACTCTGAAGTTTGCCACTCTCAGAGAGGGCCAGGATAGCTGTGGACATATCGGGTGCTAGTGGGGAGTTCTTTGGAAAAACCTGTTGATATCAACATAGATCTTGTCAGGATTTTCATATTGAAGAAAAATAAAATGGCAAAACAAAAGTGAGAGGAAGGCTACTTACAAATACCCATCCACCTTGGGAAAATTGTCCACCCACAATTGTAAATCCACAATACTTGGATAAAAACAATTGAATATAGGGAAGCTCGTCCACAACTGCTGCAACACCTCCTTTGTTTGGTCCTAGAGATAATGCTTCAGCATAGCTCTGGACTGAATCTAAAGGAACTAGTCTGGAATTGGCTATATTGAACGTTTCTGATAGATATTTTTTAACATATGATCCAGTTTGATATCCTATTGGTGAATTGCTTACCACTAGACTATTAATTCCTTGAATTTTTGTTGAAAGACGTTGCAATGTGAGGATTGTTGTTAGATTTGCAGTGTAACTTTGACTGATGATTAAGACCACAAATAGCCATATGATAAGAACTGCTCTTGCAAGCGTGCTCTTGGTATTTTCTTCTGCATCAATGCCATATACATTTGCATCATGTTTTTGCATTATATTTGATTGTATTTGCACAAACTTGTTCCCAGAACACTTGTAATTTAATACCACCAATACCTTTCCCTTATTGCTAAGCTAGAGAAGCTTTCATCATTCTGAGAACACCTTCGTAAAATAAATAAATCAAGCCATTACACTACACAGAATCTTAAAGCCTTTACCAACAGAAATTCGAAGAAATATTACTCACTATGTGAAAAGAACTGCGTGGAGAAGGAGAACCTGCACAAAACAATATTGCACTGTGGTCAGTATCATTTTAAAGCAGAAATATATTATTATAATTGTGATTATTTTTTCTACTTCCAAAGTGAATGAATTTACTAAATTAATTTTAATTTTGTTTTTATATATCATAAGGTTTCCCTGCCAAGTGAGTTATTGTTCGGAACATTTTAAATAAATTTATTAGGATAATTTTATTTTCAAATTTATGAAGTATGGAAAAGATTAATAATATTATAAAAAAAAATTTGATAGTGTTATATATTTTAAATTATAATAATTTATTGGTAAATTGATAGTAAATATAATATTATTAGTTATAATTAATAAAAAATAATTCATCATTATTATTTAAAGAAAAACATAACTTTTAAAAAGATTAAATGCTAATTTATAAGGGACTAGAGTTTAAAGATTAAATTTTCAATGAGTAAATATCTTTGGGTTTTATAACATGAACTTGTTTTTCTTTTTCAAGTTTGTTGTCTTTCATTTAAAAAAACAATATAATATCCACGATAACATGCAAGTTATTATGACATCTATTGTGGTGAGCCGAGCCTTTTTAAAAACAAGGTTAAAAATAATTTTTTTGGAGTTTAAATTAAGAGTTAATTTTTTTTTTTTTAAATATGATATTTTTTTTTTCTTTTTTTTCATAATGTAAGGAAAAAAAATTAGAAACTCAAAATTTAAATTACAATAATTTTTTTTAAATGAAAATTAATTTTTTATTATTAGTATTATCTAATTTTAAGGTCATTGTCAAGTCAGACACTAAAGTGTATGAGAATCCTTTGTTTATGGAACAATGGACCCACCTCTCTGCAGCTTTTACTAAGGCATACATACTCTATTCCTACCTTTTAGGAGGAAACACAAGCTCTCTAAAAAAATCATACATATTAGACATTTCAATAATAAAACACATTCATGAAAGTGCCATAAAATTTCTTCTCTGATCTAACCAAATTTGGACCTAATGGTTAAGAGCATGTATTTCCTCCTAAGAGATCACAGGTTCAAAACAAGAAGGGGGTAGAGTATGTATGTCTTGGTAGATTTAGCCCTCAAATCCCTGAGGGAAGGTGTGTCCCTTGTCCCACAAACAAAGAGATCTCATACACCAATTTGGTGCCTAACTTGGCTATGACCTTAAAATTGGATAATGATTATGTATTTTCTTTCCAATGTCATGAAATTTCCCATCTAATTTAACAATTTCTTTTTAGAACAATTTAATGGCTGAACTTCCCAATATCATGAAATTTCCCCTAGTTTAACATTTTCTTTTGTTCTTCTCTTTTCATTCATTTGCAGACTTTTATTAATTCCTGTTAAAAGTTTTCATAGAAATATTTAAACCATTATACAATAAGCAATGAACTTCATTGAATCTAAATTTCCTTTTATTTTTATTTTTTATTATTGGTTTCATATTTATATGATATTTGGTGAAGTTGATTCTGATTACTAAGTTATAATGTAAAAATTTTATACATATATCTTTTTAACATCAAGCAAGCATATAAAATATCATTTTAACCTCAAGCAAGCATATATAGGTGGGGAATTTGAATATTAAATCTTTGATAGGTAACAACACATACTGGCCAATTAAGTTACCACTCAGAATAACACATATTCTCTACTTGCCAATTAAGTTACCACTCAAAATAACACATATTCTCTACTTGCCAATTAAGTTACCACTCAAAGCAACACATACAAGTAGAGAATTTGAATCTTCGAATCTTTAATACATAACACTTAATTTTCATGCGACCTGCCAATTTAACGACCCCCGATATCAACACAAGAAGGTACTTCAAAGCTAGGTTTCAACTCCTTTAAAAAAAAATAAAAATTTAAACCCATTAAATGCCAAAAGTTATATATGTTGTTCAATCTTATTATAAATTGTTCAATCTGGAATTACTCCAAAGGCAAGAAAATAAAACAAAGTTAAACAGATCCAACACTTTGTACATACCAGAGAACATTACTAAGTTGCTTCTTTGGAGGCCCTCGAAATTCACTATTTATTCTATGCTCCAGAAGCCACACAACAGCTCCTATGATGAGAAAAAAAGCACCAGTCATACCCCACATCTCTGCCGAAAATGGATGCAGGAAAGCCCATGTATCGGAACCTATCTCTTTTACAGGAACCACCACAACCAGGCCTGTTGCTACATAAGGCTGTGTGAAATCCACAATGTTCGACCTATTTTTGACAATCGAAATATCTCCTATGACTGCATCAAAATTCTGCAGGAGTTCAACTGTAATTAGTTGCACTGAAGCAGTATGCAAATACTTGTTTTTAGACTATATGATAAATTATCCAAGGCTGTTAGATTATCCCTAGGGTAAACTCATTTTCACATCAACAATTAGGCTACCAACCAACACAAGAGTCATTGAACTTTAACCAATACCAACCTGCTCACCAGATCATCATAACTGGGAGTAGAATTCCCTGCTTCATACGATTTAAATGTATAGTGAACAGTGTAAGAAAGCAATTTCACTGCAGAAACAAACACATCAATACAATATCCTTTTACTACGCTGCTACCTTTTACTGTTGTCACATTAACAAATTCTTTGAACTCTGCCTTTCTGGGCACACCAATTACAAGTTTCTTGCCACTCATCCAACCCCGTGGCACTGTTTCACTTCCACCAGGCCATATGACACCAGAGAGTTTTGGCTTTGTATGAGATTGATTATCCCTGTTGGCTGTAATTTCCGGAGGGGTAACTGATAAGCCCATTGGCTGTGACCAGTAACCAATTCTGTGGAAGTGTTTACCAACTATATTGATAATCTCAAAAGTAGAACCCATCAAGTCCCTGTTTTCGTCTAAATCTACAGAACCTGCGGTGCCCTCAAAATACGTTTTTAGTATTATATTTCGTAGCTGAGCTCCTCCTTCAAAGACCTTCAGTGCTACTAGTTCTGAATCGCGTCCACCAACACTTGATGGCATAGATCGTTCTGCAAAAGAGATATTTCCTCCCTGGTTCAAGAAGGCATTGATAGAATTGGCAATCATCAATATACTGTCATAGGCATACAGTCCAAACACATTCAAGGACACATTGATCAGGTTAGCTGTTTGTAATTTTCTCCACTTTTGTCTCAACACAGCCTGCCTTCGTGAATTTGGAGTATGTGGACGCAAGCTAATTAATCCTTGAAGTGAGTTCATGCTGTCCATTTCCAGAGAATCAGAATCTAAAACAGAAGTTAACCATTCTGTGGCTATCCAGACATAGCCGGTGCTCAACATTCCAATGTCCTTGGCTTGGGCAAAAAATTTAAGACCAGCATTTGAATACATATGGACTACAAAAACTCGTGTATCCATTAAAGCCAACTTTGCCAAAACATTACCCATGTCGCTTCGGTTAACTCCAGGAATCATTGCAACCTTCATGGTAATCTCAGCACCCACACTTACCAGAGCATCCCCTAATGCACTAATTCCATTCCTTCCGTAGTCATCATCTGTATACACGGCCACAACTTCTCTCCAACCATAAGAATCCACAAAAGCTGCAATTGCTTCCATCTGAAAGACATCGCTATTGGTCATACGGATAAAATAAGGGTACTCGTGTGATGTGAGAGTTGGATCAGTTGCAAAGGACAACAATGGTGTTTGAATTCCATTTGCGAGATGAGATACAACATGAGAAAGGTCAGAGAATTGAGGGCCAGCTACTGCTACCACGCCTGTTTTCAATAGTTCCAACGCTGCATCAATGCACGAACAACATCAGAAATTATAATATTGCGTTTTATAATTCTTAACTATACATTAAACCCTCTTTGAAAGGTTTTAAAACTTAAATACAAAACTTGATCATTTTATATTTTAGGCCATTAGATCCACAAGTAAATAGTTTTATGTATGGTTTTTATAATGTTAGTTTTTTATTTTTTAGTGAGTGTATGATAGAAATGTTGTTATGTCATGTTTAACATTTTGACTATGTGTAATTTTACACAAAAATAAAAATAAAAGTAAATTAAATAAAAAGATTGACATAATGTAATGAACACTTTAACTAGGTCAAAATACAATAAAAAATAATAATAAACCATAAAAAGAATCCGTGGTATTGATCCATGGTATTCATGTGGAATGTAAATTAAATAAAAATTAAATTAAATTAAATAAAAAGATTGACATAATGTAATGAACACTTTAACTAGGTAAAAATACAATAAAAAATAACAATAAACCATAAAAAGAACCCGTGGTATTGACCCATGGTATTCATGTGGAATGTAAATTAAATAAAAATAAAAGTAAATTAAATAAAAAGATTGACATAATGTAATGAACACTTTAACTAGGTCAAAATACAATAAAAAATAAAAATAATAAAATAAAATAATAATAAACTATAAAAACAGCCCATGATATTGACCCATGGTATTCATGTGGAATGTAGTCTATTTAAAGAGCAAAAATGCCTTAATGCAGCCATGCTTAATACTGACTAGCATACAAAGGAAACTGCAACATGGACAATATTGTAATAAGGCTGATGTCAGTGGTGGTAGCTGAAGAAGGAGCTCCTACAACAGGGCCACATTAATCTTTCTCTTAGAATATACATTTATGTTATGACATAGATTACTTCTTCAAGATAGCTATTTACTTGACAGTAGATATTTGCATTTTCTTGTTATGTCTTTTGTTGCTTTTGGTAGTCTCCACAACCTTTTACAAGTAAGTGGTATGCATTCTTCTTTCATAGAGTATTTAATTGTAAAGGTTGCTACACAACTCATCGAATAACTCTCTACCTGCATAATTGAGAATTCAACAATAACTCTGTTACTGCACAACTCAGAATTGAACATCATCTTTGCAAAATTCTACAAAATCCTCTTCATCTCAAAAACTACAATTACTTCAAATTAATAATTAACAAACTATACTCCTATTGGCCTCTCCTTGCACCTCCTGGGGCAAGCTAGTATATCTATTATTAATTTATTTATTTTAAAAATTTATCACTAAAATATATAATAAATTATATAAATAAATAGATTGACACTATCCCGTGGAACATTATTGAAGTTAAAATGATGCTTTGGCGACATTCCCTCGCGTCCCTTTATTATTAAGGAATGAAGTTTGAAATGAAATTGATTTTAAAAAATACACGAGGGACAACTGTAATAGAAAGGTAAAATGTGTTTTTTTTTAAATTTGATGCGTATAAATAATGAAACGGCGTAGGAATCTTTTTCTTATAAAACATTTTTGGTGTAATATATATATATATTAAGTTGGGTAGAATTATATTTTTATCATTATGTCTAAATATATCATTTTGATTGAGGTGGGGAATTGAACCAGTAACTTTACATCAAGGAGTGTCTTAAGAGAGCAACCAATTACCTTTCATCCAAAACTTCGTGGACTATTTTTTATATTTATTATTATTAGAAACATAATACAATAAAATAATGATTGATAAAACCAACCCAACTATTTTGAAAATTATTATAATTAAGAGAATACTTTTCTTAAAAAAAAACAAAAAAATATATAAATAAATAGAAATAAAATCAATAAATAAATATAAAATAAAATCAATAAATAAAAGTGAACATTATCTTAATAAAATAATCTAACATTACTAAAGAGAAGTGAAAAAAATAAAAATAAGAGAAACTAAATAAAAAGAGAGAAATAAAAATAGGAGGGGGAGAGATAACAAAACAAAGGGGAGAAGATGAAGGAGAAGGAACAAATCTAGAAAAAAGAGATGGGATCCAACAACTGCTAATTTTCCATCCATCATCCCTATTCAACGTATGAGGCTTTTTCTCGATTTCAATGGCCTTCCTAAACTTGCGGTGATGGAAATAATCAATCCTCAAAATGACTTGAGACTTTTCCAAATAAATATGGTGTTTTGTCTTCCCAGCATGCTCGAATGGACAGTGAGGACTGCGTCGCACAGTGCCTTATATCAACAACATGCTCTTGAAGTCTTTGATTTATAGATCGACTTGTTTCCCCAATGTATGGAGTCTGACAGGAATATTGGATCAAATAAACACTTTTCATGTTCTTAGAGTTCAATGGGTCTTTAACAGATGTGAGGGAACCACGGATTTTCAAAATTTTGTAAATATATTTTGAGAGTATTAATATTTTAAAAAAATTTAACTTAATTTCAATTATATGTATTTTAATTTATTTAATTATTTTAAAAAATTATATATCATTACAACATCTGTAAGAAAATATAAAAATTATATTGAATTATTAAAGCTCTAACCATTTATTTGTTTGTTGAAAAACAATATTATTCAACAATATCTTTACATTTTTATTTTTGAAACCTTAAATTATAATTACATTATTGTTTTTAAATAACTCATGTGACTTGCAGTATTCACATTGATTTATAAAATTTTGTTAAATTTTATCTTGTTCGTCTCACAAAATACAATATTGTTGATCTAGGAAAATGTGGTTATGAAGAACACTATCCCCTCACCAAAATTAAATTTTTTATGTATGATCTCATGATCATAAAGTTATATTCTAGATTATTTCGAACTCTAAGATGAAACAAGGGAGGCTGCAGAGCAGCAAGTCCCTGCCTTGAGTAGGGGCTAAGTTTTGCTGATGTCAGGTAGCATTCTCACTGGATCTTGTATCACACGGAATGTTGTAAGCACTGTAAATATGGTTGTGGCAGTACTGTAAATATGGTTGTGGGATCTTGTATCACATGGAATGTTGCAAGCACTGTAAATATGGTTGGTTGTGGCAGTACTGTAAATATGGTTGTGGGATCTTGTATCACACAGAATGTTGCAAGCACTATAAATATGGTTGTGTCAGTACTGTAAATATGGTTGTGGTAGTTAACAGTGCATCACCCAATGAGGATTCAGTCACCACGATAGAGCTACAGGCACAGACCAGACATTGACATAAATACACAGATTGAGGCCAAGCACTCATATTTCTTTTTGTATTCGATGATCACTGTAGTCAAAGGACACCAGGACGACATAAAAATTAGGAAAATTAAGATTAGAATATGTGGCTCTGAGAGTAACAATGATTCCCCGAAATAAATCTAAGCACATCTCAGAAATCAACCACAAACATTTATTATAATTTAGAATGACAAATTACAGTGACAAATCTGCTAGTCTATACTCTATGAACGAAAGAGGTGAATGTGAAAACGGCCTCCAGGCACAAAGGATGCACCACAAACTCCACCTAGATTGATGAACTGCAGAATCATCCGCTTGCACTGAATTATATGTCATAGGTCAGGGGACTGCACTCTCTTCGTCTAAGCTTAGTAGGCTCGAAGAAAGCTGAACTCACAAACCCCAGAGCCATAGAGGATCGTGTGTCTAATAATTATGTCCAAAAGGTGAATTTTGGCACTGGTTTCATCAATCCAAAATCAACAGAAACACGGGTTCATAGAACTTCATACCAAAATTCCAACTAGACAGAGCGGGGCTATTTCGCCCTTCCCACCGAGGACTTTATCCGTAGTGGTCCTGACCCACTAATAACTTGCTCGGTGGTATTGCCTGCTCAGCTATAGCTTGGAGAAATAAAGAACCACTATTGCGCTTGTGTAGTCCTTTCCAATTTAAGCCGTGGCATTCTCGGCAGCATGTGCCAAAAAGAACTAAGTAGAGACTCCAAAAATTAGACTGCAGACCTACATGGTCTTCATAAAATAATGTCACTTTAGTCGAAAATGAAGGCTTAAATTACCTTTGCTTTAGAAAGAACTGAATAGAACTCTTCCAATTCTGTCCCGGATGAAGAGGATGCCATCCTACACACAACATTTTAGGATATCTCAGTCTTAACATCTCATATGGACACAGTTGGCTACTTGCAAATTAATATTACGTATGACTATCTGGAGTAAAATAAATCAACGCAACAAGACAACCAAAGATAAGCTGCGAATTCAGAAAGTCTCCCCGTGAACCAGATTCAACGAATTCAGACAGTCTCCCCATGAACCAGATTCAGTGAATTCAGACAATCTCCTCGTGAACCAAATTTCTTCAATGCTTGAAATAAAATAATTAAAAATTAAAATCGACTCCATGGACCAAGTGGGCCTCGCATGAGCACCATGTGCCTTAAAAATTCTGTCTTCGTCTCCATAACATAACATAGCATACCAAGAAGCGTGAACCATGCCCTTTGGTGTGCAAGAATGCTGGTCCGCAGCAGGCAGAGGGATTTGATTCGATGCTTTACGAAAATGCTAGGAAGTGTCAGTACGACAGGGGCGACAACGATGGCAATCAAAGCATGCGAGGGTATTGCAAGAGCACAGATGACGATTGCAGTGGAAGCCGTGATAATCCAGATCACGGAAGCTTTCTTGCATCTGCTGAGAAATTTTAGCTTTTTCATTACCCTTTTCTGGTTTATATCCAGCTTTTTGGGCAAAGATGAATAACTCTCGTGAAACTTCGAGAAATTTTGGGACGTTGGATCGGCAAAAGGATTGTCCACTTTCATAAACATAAGGAGCTCCGCAATCGTGAAATGGCATTGCTTGCTACTTAGGCTTCCCGTGGAAGGTGTAGTATCCAGGACGTTCCTTATGTAGCGATAGCTCAGCTTCGCTTGCTCGATGTTCTTAAGGAGACCATACTGCTACATCTGGAACACAATCTATTGAGTTGAGCCCATACCATTACAGCACCATATGCACCATGCGCGTAACCAGATGCAAAGGTAAAGACAACTCAGGTCTGGGTTAAATGCATCCACGTCAGCGTGAAGATGGGGCTTAAGAGATGAAGGCTAATTTGGCTACCAGTCCACAGATTTCAAGCAACTAGACAAGGTACACTCAAATTACTCTCTGCTCATAAATCTAAATTGCATATAGATTGATTGTGGCCTTTTTTAATTGGATGTCTGTAGGAGTAGCGACAAAGATGCCCAGCCATGCAGCCATGCCCTGCTACTGCGGAACTGCAAAGATGCCAAGCCATGGCTTGTTCTTGGTTTGCTTCTCTGATCTGCTGCTGCGGAACTACCCACTGCCACAGAACTACCTCTGCTTCCTGTCTGATCTGTTGCTGCGGATCTGCATGTGCTCGAAACTGCCTGCGCACCCTTTCCTATGCTTCTTAGCTTAGTCTTGCTGCTACTGTGCTCGCTTCATTCCCTGTGCTTCCTGGCTTAGTCTTGTTGTCTGACCTATTGCTGCAGAACTGCATGTGCTTGGAACTGCCTACACTTCCTTGCATGTGCTTCCTAGCTTAGTCATGCTACTACTGCGCTCGCTTCCTTTCCTATGCTTCCCGGATTTGTCTTACTGCTACTGTGGAACTACTGTTGGATCTGCTTCCTGGCTTAGTAATGCAATGGTAATGATGACGCTATGAAGATTAAAGCCATGGCTAGATATTCAGGAACCCTTACTTAAAAGATTCAAGGTCTGCCCTTGCCTGCAATGGCTAGACCTCAGGTCTGGTGCACTTGATTTCATATAGAAGAACATAAGGTTGAGAGGAGTCGGATTGGTGAATCCTTCCATTAGACAGAGCCCAATTCGGCCCTCTGGTGGAATTGAAAAAGTACGTCCCTTTGGTAGAGTTGCTACCAACAGGTGTCAAGCGTTGTCGTAGAAGCCATGTGAGATGGTGAGCTGATGAAAGAATTCATCTAGAAAGTAATGTGAACTCGGGAAGATATATATAAGTGATGCGGCAAAATAACATAACATCTAATCCTGTAATTTAATGTTAGCATCAATCTATATTCATGATCATATATGACAGAAAAATGCACATATTATATGGTTTTATATGGTTCGCCTCTTCCTCCGCCTCGGGAAGAGGCCAAATAAGATGATCAAATTCAACCTATGCTCATTTAATCAGTAGCACCCAATAATAACCTGCTTAAACAGCTTAAATTAATGTTAATAGTTCCATTTCCGATTATAATAGTCCCATGCTTGAGGCAGGGACTAATAAGTTTCTCCTTCGTAGTTTAAATTCGGCCAAAGTTTCCTCTTAATAATTTGTGAATCGTCATATCTCTTCAAAGCTACCCTTTAATGAAAAGGGAAATGGAAAAAGCGCTGATTTAACGATGACTTTTCATTTTTAATATTAATGAGGAGTCACAAAGTTTTGATTGTTCAAATTAAAAATAGTATGAGTCCCTTTAACCAATGTACTGGAAGCAAAGTTACGTACAATAAGCACGGCGTCTAAACATCATAATGGAATAATTCGAAAGAAAAATAAATGATATCATAATTATATTAAAAATTTTAATGCAAAAGAATTCATATAATAATCATATTAAAGTTTTTAATATATATATTATATTTAGTGGTTAAATTATTTGTACATTCATTATGTTGAAGGTTCCTAAGGTGTCTAAGGTCGTTCTTGGGGACTCATTCTCTCATTTCACAAGTCATCGATTTGATATCAATGACATCTCTAAACCTATTCTCCCGAGTAGCGACCCCAAAAACTACCACATCCACCTCCCTCCAGTTAATGGAGCTACCTATGGCCGTTTCATGAAAGGAATAAATAACCATCCCCATTGAACCTCCAGATTGGCACAACTTCACGGGAAAACTCCACCTAATTCTCCCAAATTCTCTTTACCACCGGAGAGCTTCAGTGGAGGATCACAACTAACTTGAGTGCCACTGAGGGCGAAGGAGTCCGCAATCCTTAAAGGAAAGGGAGGTCGAGGAGTCAATTTTGGCTGTGATGGGCTTCTCTTCTCTTCAATGAGTTAATGTTTCCTGTGTACATTATAAGTATTCACATCCCTTCATATATTTTCTCATCCAAGTCTTTCAAATCTTAGAGTTATAGTTTTCACATTCTCACTGACATACTCTTCACACATCTATCAAATTTTAAATCGTTTGTATATAAAGAGTGATATCCTATCTCATATCATATCGTTTTTCCGCTAACAAGATTTATGATGAAGATCCCTGAGACAAATATTTCGATTATGGCCTCGTTCCTGCTCATTGGAGAAACTATCAACACCAGGTTTCTTATGAAGAATTAACAATTTGGTTCCCATGTTAGGGTCCTATGTCTAGGAACCTTGGTCATGTTAGTCTTTCTATTTATATAAGGTCAATTTTTAAATATTACTCATGATGACTTGACTATTATGGTTTAAAGAATTAAGTGTCATGTAAAGTTTGCCTATTTTGCTAAAGGTCCAAATGTCTAAATTCATGAGGTTTCCTTATTAAAGGGTGATCATAGGAATTTTTTGGTCACCATGGAAAGAGTACAAAGATCATGTTATAAAAATCCTTGGTTATTATAAGTTAGTCATCATCCTTGGTCATCATAAGTGGGTCACCTAAGTTTAGAGGTTGAGACTACATCAAAGCAATCATGAGATGGATTAGGAACAAATTTCGAGGCTTTGTTGAGTCAATTTGAATGTCATTTCAATGATAGGTCATGATCTAAGCGGGAATATAACGGTTAGAAGGAAAATCCTTTTCTTTTCCCCAAGCACTCTGTTTTCCAGGAGGTGTTGCACATTCATAATTTCCATTTTGAAATCACAATTATCACTATTATTTCCACTCCAAGCCACATTGGGAGGTTATTTGAACCTCTGCCTTCATCCAATATCGCCTATTTCATGCTTATTCGCATCAGAACCCTATGGTTTGGTCAAGGTGTTGCGCAAAGGAGGCAGGGGCGTTGTGAATCCACACAATGCTATTTTTCTATTTTTCCAATGCAGCGCTACTAAATATAGATACTACTTATGCCTTCTCCTGGTGTGCCATGGGTACAACACCCATCCTAACATATCTTCCAATGATTCTGAATCCAAGTGAGACTATCTCTCTTCGCCTTCTTTAATCTCAATCTCAAAAATCAATTGACGAGTCCCCGGTAAAATAGCATTAAAATAAGTTGCCACAGAGTCATGGGAAAAAAAAATTGCACTATGCTGACCAGGTTGGGTTCTGACACCTCCTCCCCTTCTACCTTGGTGATCTAGGGGATCAAAAATATCCTCAAAAATCAAAGTGACCAAATTCTCCTGAAATGTGTTCTGAATTTTTTGTCAAACAATTAAAAAAAATCAACTTGTAGGGTTGACTTGGCAGAATGTACGCTAACATGGCACTGACGTCAGGAGGGTGACTGTGTATTATGGTTGTCAGACGGCCTAATCAGGACATGAAAAGTGGCAAGTTTATATTGTTTGTGGTGATTGTGGTTGGTCCAACGACAGGTCACCACGTGGCCCAATGGGAGGCTACCATGTGGCTCTGATTCATTGGTTAAAAGTTTTGTTATGGACCAACCAACCTCGACGGGGTTCAACCCCATGACCTTCGGCAACAAAACCGAATGCCTTACTAATACACCACATGGATATTTCTTGTTATACGTTGTGGGTGAGTTATATTTAACGTGGTTCGGTTGGCGATTTGGGGGTGGGGTGGGGTTGGGCCGCCGGGCTCGCCTGACCCACTAATGCTCGAGTTCTATGCAATGAGCGTGACCAAGGGTTAAGCAGAGAGGGCGAGATGCAAGGCCTTTGGCCCATGCCCCAGCCCAAGGTACTATGTTATTATCATAACCACCGACAAAGGCGTGAGGGGCGGGGCATGTGGCCATAGCCCAGACTTATATCGCAACCATAAAACTATTGGCAGGAGGTTCGGGAGGGGGTAGGAATGTGGTATCCTACTCACGCCCGTCCCTGAGTCACATTAATTTCCATATGACCTAGGGGAAAAGGAATAGGGGCATGACCCTATTGGTGCGCTTAACCATCTGAAATATTGCACCATAATCGACAGGTCGCTGAACCCGCACAATTTTTTTTCTTTTCATATCTTCCAAAGGCATAAATCGTTGCCAGTTTTGGGAGAGGGTCAATTTGCATAAAAATTAGTAAAGAAATGAAGGAGGAGGCCTAAATTGGCCATTTATCATCCTTTTTGAGCCCAAAAAGAGCCTACACAGGAAGTTTTTGGGTGTTCTAGACACAATGGCAGTGTTATTTTTCTGATTTGAGCATTGTATGTTGATGTAATTTGAAATTTGAGGACATAATTTAAAGGGCCAACATTGGAAGTTGAACCTAGAGATGTATCCCAAGAGAGGTGAAATTTGTCATCAAATTGTTGTTTTGTGATGTTGCATGTTGTTTATTTTCACTATTAAAATATGCAAAAATTAACTAAGTTTACTAAGTTTATGTGCTTTTGCAATTTCGATCCATTGCCCATAATACATAAACTAGCTTGAAATTTTTTATAAGAAACCTTAAATTTTTAATTTTAGATCACTTTAGTATCATAGCATGGTTGTTTTGAAGGTTTGACAGTTTTTGCAAGTGATTTCTTGAATGTTTACAGGGTCTAAATTGAGAAGAGGAGAAGGAGTGCTTGAAGAACCAAACCCTCAAATTGGTTAAAGGAGGTCACAAACTCCACAATATCCCCCAGTCATGGCACATGAAGAAGGACAAGAGTTGATGTCTGAGGATGAGAGATATTTTATAAAGGATTTCTATGATATGTATGAGATGGTGAAAGTGTTGTACAAAGATAGGACAACAAGGTTCCAAGGAGAAAGTTCAAATCAACAAAAAGGTAATGGTGGTGATGGGATAAAGCCTCCACCTCCACCTCCTCCTTCACCTCCATCTTCACCTCCATCCTCACCCCCTTATTCACTTTAGATACCTGCTCCTCTTCCATCTCCAAAAGGACATGGTAAGTCTCTGCTTAAGCTTGAAGTCAAGTTTGAATTGCCTATGTACAATGGGGAAGTAAATGCTAAAAAGTTGGATAATTGGATTCCTCAAATTGAAGTATATTACAAGATTCAAAATATTGATGATGATGTTACAAATGTCCAACTTTCTTCTTTTCATTTGGAAAGTGCAACCCTCATTTGGTGGGAGGCTAGAACTCAAGAAGATTTGAAGAAAAGTGGTAAAATTATCTCTTCTTGAAATGATTTTAAAGTTGAATTAAGAAGGCAATTTTATCCATCAGCTTACATGCAAAAAACAATTATGGATTGGCAAAATTTTAGAGAAGCCAAAGGTCAAAGTGTCCAAAGGTACAAGAATTTAGAAGAAGAGCTTTATTTTTGGGTGTTGATTTGTCTTCACAAGACACTCTCCTTAAATACATTGGTGGATTAAATAGTTATTTGAGACATACTATACTTATGTTTAATCCCAGCAATCTAGTTGAAGTATGCATTCAGACAACTCATTTAGAATAAAGAGGAAAGAATGTTCCTTAAGACACTAGCAAGAAAACTTCCAAATACAGAGACAAAGGAAAGGGGAAGTTTAAAAGAAAAGGAAAAAATGATGCTACAAACAAAAGAGAGAGAGAGAAGCTAACCTGTAAACATTGTTCAAAATAAGGCCACGATGAAGACCACTGTTGGAAATTACATCCAGAAATGAGACCAAAGAAATTCAATAACAAGGGGAAACAAAATATTGTTGTTACAACTCAACAAGATCTAGGATTTGATTCATGTGATGAAACCAAAATCACATCCATGGGAATGAAAGTACTAGTTCTTCTAGTAACCCTATAGAATGAAAAAATGATAAAGAAAGAAGTGAGCTTTTTCATATCAGGGTCATTAAAAACATACAAAAGTTGATACATTATTTGATAGTGAATCCCAATTAAATCTTATTTCTGAAGCAATTGTCAAGAAACTAAATCTAGAAACCACACCTCATACTAAACCTTACCCTTTGGTTTGGGTATGTGATGATTCCAAATTACAAGTGATAAGAAAATGTAAACTAAAATTCACCATCACTGCAAATTTTATAGATGAGGTATAACTTGATGTTGTACCACTTTATATATGCATAATTGTTTTAGGGAGTCCATACTTGTATGACTAAAAAGCCATTTTCTATCATCATGAGAACAAATATCATCTTTTTAAATATGGTGTTGAGTATATTGTTAGACCACATCGGAAGAAGATGAACTTATCTCTTGTAAGTGTTGGTCAGATGAAAAGGCTTGTAAATGCTAGTTAGAATTTTGTGTTGCTAATGATTAAAGCTAATGATACTATTGAATCCGAAGCTTTCACAAGATGTGATTCAAAAATCAACATGAATTGGTTGAAGTTGTGAACACTTACGATAAGATTTTTTAGGAACCTGAAGGGTTGCCTCCAAAAAGAGGAATCCAACATGATATTCACTTACATCGGGATGCACCACTTCCAAATACTGGTGAGTATAAAATCTCAGTTTTGGAGAATGAAAAGATAAAGAAGAAAATTCAAGAGTTGCTTGACAAAGGAGTCATCATGCTTAGAACATCTCCTTGTGGGTCTCTTATTGTCTTAGTTCCAAAGAAAGATGGTACATCGCACATGTGTGTGGATTTCCAATCATTGAACAAGATCATAGTAAAGAATCGTTAACCTCTTCCTCGCAATGATGATTTGCTAGACAAGCTAAAGGAAGTTCTTTACTTTACTAAGTTAGATTTGAGAAGCGTTTATCATCATATAAGGATTGTTGAAGATGATATTTGGAAAACTAATTTCAAGACAAAGCAAGGTTTGTTTGAATGGTTAGTTATGTTTTTTGGGCTTTCCAATGCACACACAACATTCATGGGAGTTATGAATGATGTGTCGTGACCATTCCTTGATGATTTTGACATAGTCTACTTAGATGATATTCTAATTTTCAGTAAGACTCGTGAAGAGCATGGTAAGCATGTGAAGCGAGTTTTATATGTACTGAAGAAGGAAAATTTGTATTTGAAGATGTATAAGTGTGAATTTTGGAAAACATCTTTGGTTTATTTGGGCCATATTGTAGGAGGGGGTGAATTGAAGATTGATCCATCAAAGTTTGAAGTTATTGTGAATTGGCCTAAACCCAACAATGTAACAAAAGTTAGAAGATTTTTGGGAAAAGCACAATATTGGAGAAAATTTATTACTAAATTCTCTCTCATTGCAACACCATTACATGCTTTGACAAGTGTGAAACAAGTCTCTCAGTGGGGAAGAAAGCAAAAGAAATTCTTCAACACTTTGAAAGAGGAAATTAGTACAACACCAGTTCTAGCACTTCCAAATCTTAATCAACAATTGAGAATCAAACTGATGCAAGCGATTATGCTATGGGAGAAATTTTGATGCATCAGGGTAAGCCAATTTGTTATCATTATGAAGCCTTTACCAATGCAATAATTAACTATCCAACTTATGATAAAGAGTTGTATGCTTTGGTACAAAGCGTGAAGAAATGGAAGCATTATTTGATGGGTAAAGAAACGACTATTCCATTTGACCATCAACCTTTAAAATATTTACAATCACAAACCAAGCTACAACAAGCTATACATTTTAGGTGGATGGGGTTCCTATAAAAAAATCATTTGGTAATTAGGTATCAGCAAAGTATCTACAAAAAAGTTGCAGATATGTTATCAAGGCCTATTATTAATGCATATGTTATTCTAAATCATAACTCAATCATGCATGAAATTTGTATTGAAAAGTATGCTCAATATGAAGATTTTAAAGATGTTTATGCAACTTTAAGTCAAGGCAATCATGTTGAAGAGTTGGATTATCATGTTCACAACAAGTTGTTGTATCATCTTGGAAAGATATGTGTTCCATATGGGGAGAGTCAATGTCATAAGGGAAGCCCACAATTATCTTATTTCTGGTCACTTTGGTGTAGGAAAAACAATTGCTCAAATTCAATGGTATTGTTATTGGCCTCGCATGAATGAAATTGTTTCAAAATATGTGAAAGGATGTTCCATGTGTGCTACTAGAAAGATTAGAAATAGGAAATTGGGTTTGTATACTCCACTTCCTATTCCTTCTCGTCCTTGAGAAGTTATTTCTATGGATTTTCTTGGGGGACTACCAGTGTCTAGGAAAGGTCGTGATTATCTATATGTTTTTGTGGATCATTTCAACAAAATGTGTGCATTGATGCCATGTATGAAATGGGTTACAGTTGAACATACTGCAAATATGTTCTTCCAAAATGTATGGGTTCACTTTGGGTTACCCAAGTCTTTTATTATTTGTTAGGTCCCTATATTACTAGTTTAGTCCCTTATTGTTATTAATGTAGCCCCCTTATTGCTATTTTTGTACCCTTGTAACCCCAATATTGTTATTATTGTGCCCTTACATTATTATTGTTAGGTCAGCTAGGATTATATTGTGGCCCCATGGACTCCTATATATAGAAGGAGGTTTTGGTCATTTGTATCATCCAAGAATTGTTCACTTATGTAATGTATTGGAGGTTGCCTCCTCAAAGTGGCTATTTCTAAGGTGTTGATCTCTCTTTTCTTCTATTTTTTGAGCTAGTCTCATAACATTTGGTAAAAGAGATTTGGATTCTAGGGTTTCGCTGCTCCAAAAACGTCATCGTGGAATTTTCGCTATAACATTTTTTCTACGAAGGTTCAGAAGTTGAAATCTTAAGGAACGTCAAGGAAAAAGTTTAGATCTCGGTTCGCAATATGTTCAGAGATATGATCTGTGGAAGTTAGGGCTTTTTGCAGGCTCTTGAATTTAACCTAAATAGGTCATCGTGGTATTTTCGCTATAAATTTTTTTCTTACGAGTGTTCAGAAGCTAAAATTTTCACAGTGTGAAGCCAAAATCCTGAGAAACATTGTGGAAAAATTTCAGAGCTTGATTCGCAATATTTTTTGAGATATGATATGTGGAATTTAGGGTTTTTTTAGGCTCCCGAATTTCATCTCAATCAGGTGACCGTGGGAAAAGCGTCATAACTCCCTCTCTGAACATTAGATTGGAATTATGTAAAAAGTGGCCGCAATTAAATGGACTGTAGTTTCCGGTGTATTAATTTTAGAGCTGAAGGAGGAAACAGTGACATGTGGCACGCCGTACAAGTTCTCTCTATTAAAAAAATCCATAATTAGGTCATTGTGGGAGATTGGGCATAACTTTGTCTTCAAGAATCTAAATCAGGTCAGACCTGTGGCATTTGAAAGAAGTTCAGAGGGCTACTATAGGGCCGAATTTCAGATATTGAAGATTCGAAATCACAAAGATAATTCATTTTCAATATCGAGCTCCTCAAAATTAAGAAAAAAGTGTGTATTTTTTTTCAAATTGCATAAGTCTTGTGTGAAAAATCAGTTTGAATTGATTCTAAGGGCATATTGTAGAATAGATATCAATATTGGGTTCTAAAAATGCCTCATAAAAATAATTCAACACCCATTAAGCCTTTTGAAGGCTCTACTATGACTCATGAAGACGAAGAATAACAACATGACATATCAAAATTACAATAGCAAGTGCACCAAATTTTGCTCTCGCAAAGAGCAACAAAAAATGAAATGGAAGATTTGAAGAAAGGCATGGAAGCTAAGATGGATGGCATGGAAACTAAGATGGATGAAATGGAAGCTAAGATCGATGAAAAAATGAAAGACAACATGGAAAACATGAAGAATGATCTAAAAGTAGACATGGAAGGTTTGAAAAAGTTGATACAAGAAATGTTTCCTAATGGCGAAAATATAGTAGAGGAAACTCATGATGAGAAAAAAATAAATTTTAATCGCGATTTCATAAACTCTAATTTTGGATGGAAGAACCACCATATTCCAAAGATGGATATGAGAAAGTTTGATGGCAAGGATCTCGTAACATGGATACTACAGATGGAGTAATATTTTGATCTCAATATGTGCAAAACACACAAAAGGTACACATTGCAACTTTACATTTAGAACAAAATACATTTGGATGGTATCGATGGCTTTGCTCCCGTAAAAAAATTGTCACTTGGTCGATTTTTATGAAGGAAATGATAGTACATTATGAGGATACAAAAAGCAACACCTTCTTTAGCCAATTGATAAATCTCAAACAAAAGGGTTCATTGGTGGAGCACATTGAGGACTTCCAAAAATTGAATATAAGGGTAATTGGTATTCCAAAGGAACACAAGATTGATGTCTTCATAGGGACTTTAAAGGATAACATCCAACATGAAGTTTGTGTTTGGGAACCTGATTCATTGGAAAAGACATTCAGGTTGGCAAGAATAATTGAATGTAAAATCATGGCAACAAGGAAGCCTACCACTCACATATATAAAGATGGAAGGGTTGCTACTCCTAGACTTCCACAACCTACAAGGTTGACACCACAACAATTGGAATAAAAAAGAGAAAAAGGGTTTTGCTATAGTTGTGATAGAAAATACACTAAAGGTCATAAGTGTGCCAGAAAGAAATTATTTTACATAGATTGTGAAGAGGAAGAAGAAAATGAACAAGAATCTTCAAAAGAAGAGGATATACACTAGGAACCAACCCTAGAAGAGGAAGAAATGAGTTTGACCATATCATGTAATGCATTGGTAGGAATTACCACTCCTCAAACTATCAAGATAGTAGGACATATGAAGAAGAAAAAGGTAATAATGTTGATTGATTCAGGTAGTACCCATAATTTTATTCATTGTAAGGTAGCCAAGGAATTGAATTGTTTCCTATACCTAGCACCAGAATGTCAAGTGATGGTTGCAAATGGAGGAACTATAAATTGCTCTGGAAAATGCCATAATATCAACCTAACCATGGGGGAATATGTATTGAATAATCCAATTCTTTACATTCCAATGGGAGGTGTTGACGTTGTACTAGGAGTACAATGGTTACAATCTTTGGGGACGGTAGCTTTTAATTTTCAAGAACTTTTCTTGATTTTTTTTTTTTTTAGTTTATTATTTTATTATTTTATTTTTATTTTTATTTTTAGCAGGAAAGGAAGTCGAATTACGGGGTATCGAAAGGAAGCCGGGAAAGATAATAAGCTCTAATGTCATGACAAAGCTTATGAAGAATGAACAACAAGGCGTAATTTCACAATTATGCTCACTAGAAGTTCCAACTTCAAAATCATCTATTTCTACAGATCTCTGAAAATTTTTAGACAATCATTCCAAGGTGTTTGAAACTCCCAAAGGACTCCCACCTATTAGTGATAATGACCATGCTATTCATTTGATTCCAGGAAGTGTTCCTCCAAACATCAGGCCTTATAGATATCCTTATGTCCAAAAGAGCGAAATTGAACGTATGATTGCAGAAATGTTAGAGGCTGGTATAATTAAACCTAGTCAAAGTTTTTTCTCTACTCCAGTAGTATTGGTGAACAAGAAGGATGGATCATGGCGCATGTGTCCGGATTATAGGGAGCTCAATAAGCTCACTATTAAAGATAAATTTCTCATTCCTGTGACTGATGAATTATTATATTAATTACATGGAGAATTTTTTTTTTTTACCAAGTTGGATCTTCGTTTAAGATATCATCAAATTAGAATGAAGACTAAAGATATTTCGAAAACAACATTTCAAAATCATGAGGGTCATTATGAATTTTTGGTCATGCCTTTTGGCCTTACTGATGGACCTTCTACATTTCAAGGGTTGATGAATTCCATTTTCAAACCCTTCCTTAGAAAATTTGTGCTAGTATTTTTTGATGATATACTAATCTACAACAGGTCTTGGAAGGATCATGTTGAACATGTTGACACGGTGCTCAAACTATTGCAGGAGAAAAAATTATATGCAAAAACATCCAAATGTTTCTTTGGAGTACAAGAGGTGGAATATCTGGGTCATATTGTATCTCACGAGGGTGTTAAGGTAGACCCTAACAAAATTAAAGCCATTAAGGAATGAAAAGTCCCCACAACCATAAAGAAGTTGCGAGGATTTCTCAGGTCAATATGGTATTATCGAAAGTTTGTTAAGAATTATGGGAGAATAGTGGCACCTCTAACAACATTATTGAAGAAAGATGCATTTTCATGGACTCTTGAAGCAACTAAGGCCTTTGAACATCTTAAAGAGGCAATGTGCCTAGCACCAGTCTTAGCTATGCCAGACTTCACAAAAACCTTTATTGTGGAATGTGATGCCTCAAGAAATGGAATTGATGTTGTTTTAATGCAAGAAGGAAGACCCATTGATTTTGAAATTCTTCCAATCAAAGGAAAGTATTTACAGAAACCTATTTATGAGAAGGAAATGTTAGCAATACTGCATGCACTAAAGAAACATAGAACTTACCTAATGGGAAGACACTTCAAGGTAAAAACTGATCATGATAGTCTTAAACACTTTTTGGAACAAAGACTATCTTCAGAAGAGCAGCAAAAATGGGTCACAAAGATGTTGGATTATGACTTTGAAATAATCTACAAAAAAGGAAAGCTTAATGTTGTTGCAGATGCACTCTCAAGAAAGAATGAAGAGGTGGAAGCATTCCTTTGTGCCATTTCTATTATCCAACCAGATTGGATAACTGAAGCAAGAGATGAATGGAAGAAGGACAAAGATGTATGGATACTCATTCAAAAGTTGCAGCAAGATCCTAGTACATCTGATACATTTAGTTGGAAAAATGATTTCTTATGGTACAAATATCGCTTATATCTTTGTAAGAATTCCCAACTAAAACAAAAGATTCTTCTGGAATTGCACACTTCTCCTTTAGGAGGACACTTAGGATTTTTAAAAACTTACCACACGGTGAAGAAAGAATTTTTTTGGGATGGCCTTAAATCTGATATTCAAAATTTTGTGGCGGAATGTTTGGTTTGCCAGCAGAATAAAGTTGAGACAATTAAGACCTTGGGTCTTCTACAACCTTTATCCATTCCAAGTCAACGTTGGGAGGAGATTTCAATGGATTTTATCACAGGTTTACCTAAGTCCGAAGGAAAGAGTGTCATCATGGTGGTAGTTGATAGACTTACCAAGTATGCACACTTTTGTGCATTATCTCATTCATTTAAAGCAAGTACAGTTGCTACTACATTTATGGACACAATTCAAAAGCTGCATGGAAACCCAAAGATTATTGTGAGCGACAAAGATCCCATTTTTACTGGAAATTTTTGGACGGAGTTATTTTCTTGTTTAGGTACTCAACTAGCTCATAACTCATCTTATCATCCTCAATCCGATGGTCAGATTGAGATAGTGAATAAATGTTTGGAAGGATATCTTTGTTGTTTTGTATTTGATAAACAAAAAAAATGGGTCAAGTGGTGACCTCTCACTGAATGGTGGTATAACACTTCCTTCCATATTGCAGCAAAAATGACCCCATTTATGGCACTTTATGGATATCATCCACCGTCCATCACATCATATTTAAGAGAAAATTATAAGGTTCAAGCAGTGGAAGATCACATTGAACATCAACAAGAAGTTCTCCAACTCTTAAAGGATAACCTAAATTTGGCACAAAATCAAATGAAACAATAGGCACAACAACATCAAAACGAGAGAAGTTTTGATGTAGGAGACTGGGTATTTTTATGGCTACAACCATACAAATAAATGTCCCTTAAGCAAGCTAAGAAAGATAATAAATTATCGCCAAAGTACTATGGTCCTTACAAGGTGTTGCAAAAGATTAGAACTATGGCATACAAATTGGAGCTTCATGGTTCTTCGCGAGTGCATCCAGTTTTCCATGTTTCATGCTTAAAGAAGGTTATAGGTGAAAATATTCCAGTTCAAACAATATTTCCAGAACTTGATGAGGAAGGAAAAATCATATTGGAACTTGAAGCTGTCACGAAAATAAGAACTCGACAGCTACAAAATTGATCAATTTCAGAGTATCTCATCAAGTGGAAGAATTTACCTACTGAAGATTCTACATGGGAGGATGAGAATTTTATAGAGAAGCACCCAAAGCTACTCAAGCGTTGAGGACAACACTTTTTTGAAGGACAGGGGAATGTTAGGTCCCTATATTACTAGTTTAGTCCCTTATTTCTATTAGTGTAGCCCCCTTATTGTTATTGTTGTACCCCTGTAACCCCAATATTGTTATTATTGTGCCCTTACATTATTATTGTTAGGTCGGCTAGGATTATATTGTGGCCCCATGGAATCCTATATATAGAATGAGGTTTTGTTCATTTGTATCATCCAAGAATTGTTCATTTATGTAATGTATTGGAGGTTGCCCCCTCAAAGTGGCTATTTCTAAAGCGTTGATCTCTCTTTTCTTCTATTTTTGGAGATGGTTTCATAACATTATTTCTTATTGAGATTCTCAATTTGTCGGGATGTTTTGGTTAAGTTTATGAGAACTCATGGACACGAAATTGAATAAGAGCACATAATTTCATCCACAAACTGACAACTAGGCAGAAGTAGTGAACAAAAAAGTAGAGCATCTCCTTCAAGGATATTGTGGTAAGCATCTTAAACTTTGGGATGAGAATTTTCATTGCATCCAACATGCCTACAATCGTTCCAAGCATTCATCTAGACAAGTATCTCCATTTGAAGCTTGTTTGAGTTATTTTTCAAAGTCTCCTTTGGATTTCATATTTGGTAAAGATATTGCAGTGGATGTACATAGTGATGTGGAGAAATCCAAGCATATCATTGAAAAAATTCAATTTGTGCATCAAATAGTACAAGACCAACTAGAGAAAAGAAAAGGCAAGTACAAAGCAAGACATGACAAGCATTGGGTTGATTATGATTTACAAGAGCGAGATAAAGTTTGGTTGTGCATAAATAAGGAAATAATACAAGGTGAAGGTAAAAATCTCAAGCCAATCAAATATGGTCCTTTCAAAATTTTGGAGAAGATTGGTAACAATGCTTTTCGATTAGATTTTCAACCTTACATGCAAATTTATTATGTTGTGAATGTGGAAAACTTGACATTGTATGAGCCTCAAATGATTAATGATCATGAAGATAATGTTTAGATTCCATCTATAAAATATTTTTCTCCCAAATATTTAAATGAGTTGCAGGAAGCCTCAATTCTTGACAAGAAGATAAGAACTTCATGCAGAGGCAATGTGGAGTATCTTCAAGTGGGGCTCAAAGGTACCAATCCAAGCAAAGCAAGGTGGATTGGGATCAAGAAAGTGAGGAAGTTGTACCCTCACTTACTTGCTGAGTAAAAACAAAATTTTTGTGGTCCAAAAGCTTCCAGTGGGGAGGAATGATCCATGGGATCAAAATATGTTTAAAATTCAAAGTGCTCAAAGTATCTCGAAATTATATCTCGTCGTTTTGATTCCAATGATGCTTGAATTGCCTCAATCTAACACAATATGATAAAGTTATCACGTTTTGAAGTTTTTGACAAACATCTAAAAAAATCAACTTGCAGAGTTGATTGGGCAGACCGTACACCAACGTGGCGCTGACATCAGTATAATGACTGTGCAGTACAATGGTTAGACAGGAAAATCAGTACAAGATAAATGGTGAGTTTCTATTTGTTGTGGTGATTGTGGTTGGGCCAACCACAGGTCATCACGTGGTCCAATAAAAAGATGCCATGTGGCCCTATGGCAGGCCACCATGTGGCTTTGAGTCATTGGTTAAAATTTTGGTTATGGACCAACCGACCTCGACGAGGTTCTACCCCATGACCTATGGCAACAAAACCAAATTCCTTACCAATACACCACATGAATAGTTCTTATTATACATTGTGGGCGAGATATATTTAACGTGGTTCGATTGGCGATTTGGCGATTGGGGGAGGGGGGGGGGGAGTGGGGGACGAATGGCCCAAACCCGAGTTATATGTAATGAACGTGACCAAGGGTTAAGTGGAGAGGGAGGGGCACAAGGCACCTAGACGACACCCCAACCCAAGGTCCTATGTTATTACCATAACCACCGGCGAAGGTGTGAGGGGTAGGGACTTGGCCCTAGCCCGGGGTTATATTGCAACCATATAACCATTGGCGAGAGGAATAGCAACGTGACCTTATTGATGCACTTAACCATCCAACTTTTTGCACCATATTCAGCAGAATTGTTGCTGAACCTGGCGAATTTGTCGCCTTGGATATCCTCCAAAGACAATTCGTTTCCATTTTTGGGAGAGGGTCAATTTTGTAGAACAATTAGAAGGGAAATGAAGAAGGAGGCTTAACTTGGCCATTTTTTAGCCTTTTTTAGCCCAAGAAGAGCGTACACAGGGGTTTCTGGGTGTTCTTGACACAATAATTGTGTTATTTATTTATTTTTATATTTTTATATTTATTTTTAATTTTTAATTTTTATTCTATTTATTTAATTTTTATTTTTTTTCAGCATTGTATGTTGATGTAATTTGATATTTGAGCATATAATTTAAAGGGCTGACATTGGAAGATGGAACCGAAGACGTAGCCTAGGAGGGGTGAAATTCGCCATCAAATTGTTGTTTTCTGATGTTGCATGTTGTCTATTTTTCACTATTAAAATCTGCAAAACTAAACTAAGTTTACTAAGTTTATGTTCTTTTGTAATTTCGATCCATTTCCCACAAGACATAAACTAGCTTGTAAACTTTTACAAGGAACCTTTGTCAAACACACATGGAATGTGAACAACAAGAGTAGGATAAATCATTTTCTATTATCTATGATACACATTTATACACTTACTTGTGACCCTTGGTCTTCATTTACCAAGTGGTGTCTTTGACTCCCTTTTACTGTTTACATTCCACACTAACCCTTATAGGATTAGGTATCCAACGTTCCCCCCCTTTATCCGAAGCGGTATGTATGAGTCGAAGACGAGAGTTGTAATAAAAATTTGCAAAAATTCATGGTAACACTAGGTGGATGAGCTCTCTGAAATTTTGGTATAATGAGGTGGTTTAAGGATGACCACCAACATTGGAACGCTTAGTGCAGTTCCTGTAAATCTTCTAAGTATTGCACGAAGATGAAGTCTCTTGCTAGAGGAAGTGCTCCTAATGCTTTGAAGAGGGAGACCTTCAACCTGAAAAAGGGAGGTCTACAACCTGCATAAAAAGGGAGAGCCTAAACCTGAAAAGGGAGGTCTCACCCTGCGGTGGTTTAAGGATGACCACCAAATCTTGAATGCTTAATGAAATTCCTAGAACTATTCCAAAACTAGCAATAATATTAAGTTATTTTGCTAAGGGAAGTGTCCTCGATTCTTTGAAGAGGGAGAAGCTCAACTTGAAGAGGGAGGTCTCAAACCCGCATATATGGTTGAAGGTTTACCACCAACCAAAGGCATGTTCAAGGGCATCTCTGTCTCTGGCTAAAACTCTGGAAATGGTATGACAGGTTGTGGACCAGGCTTGCTTGATGTGGCTTTGAAGCTTGTAGATGACCATCACTTTGTTGATTTATGGTAGCATCAGATGTGCTATAAGTCTCAAATTTTGCAGGGAGGCTTACACACATGTATTCCAAAATACCTAGAAAACATTTTTGGAATTCCACTCGGATGGGGTTTTATTAAAATAATTAATTATTTTTAATGCGAGCCTAAGTCTAAACTTATGGAATTAAAAAAATTAAAGTATATGAATAGAACTAGGTGTGAATCTTCTAGAAAAAGACAAATATCAAGTCAAGTTAATTTTAGCCCTTGATTACGTTTTAATCTGGGTCATTGATTTCTCAACGAGAAGGTTATAAGAGAAGGCTTGATGGGCATTTGGAAATCACGTCGAGAGACAATTTAGAGATCGATTTCTCAAGTGAGCAGTGTAGAGCAGCCAAAGAGATCATCGAGTTGATTCTTGCGGTGAGGGGCAGAGATAGTTTCAGTTGGATATTTTTCCTGAACCGAGAATACATCGTAGAGAAGGCAGAGAGAGGGTGCAAAAGAGGCAGCGTAAGGGCTACGCTAGGCAACGCAGTGCCACGCAGAGGCAACGCTGAAGCCTTGAGGAGATCCATAATTTTGTTAAGGGTGAGATCAATTTCAGTGCCAGGAGACGGGGTGTGAGACCAGAGGGCCAGTGATTGAAGCATCTAGCCAGTAGAAGGATCAACCGAAGTAAGTGACATAGTTCTTAGCCAGTGTGACGCAGATCTACACAGAGGAAATGTGGGGATTGTCAGTTTGGGGTTGGATTAGTGTCAGTTTTTCAGTGATAGTGTGGGGACATTTTCTCACTAACTCTCTGCCAGTTATTTTTCTCTGTATGGGTGGCCAGTAAGGCATCCTAGATTGTATTCAGAACTACTACTTAATAATACAATGTTGATTTATCGTAGCATTGGATGTGCTGTAGCCTTGTAACTTTGTATATAGGCTAAGACACAAGTATTCCATAAAACCCAGAAATGGTTTTGGAAAATTCCACTTAGAGATGATTTAATTAAATTAATTAATCATTTTTTAATGTTTTCCTAAGTCTAAACTTAGGGAATTTGATTAATTAAAGTGTTTTAATTAAATCAAGTGTGAATCTTCTAAATAAAGTCATGGATCACCTCCAAGCTAATCTTAGCCTTGATTATGTTTTAATCTTGGCCGTTGAAGATTCAATGAAAGATTATAAGAAGGAGGGTGAGGGGCCTATGGAAAACACACTTGACACTTGAGCCATTGAGCATTTTCGAATTTGTGTGAGGAGACACAACTTTTGATCAAGAAAAAATTACTAGGGTTGGGTTTGCTAAGTGCTTTGATTCAGTGATCAGATCCAGAGAGGGGCAGAAGCAGATATTGGTCAGGGGGGCCAAGAATACATTTCAGAGAAAGGCAACATCAACGCATGAGAGAGACAACGCAGTTTCTAGCTAAGGTGACGCAGTTACTACAGAGAATCACGCAGAGCCAACACAGTGTCTCTTGGATTTTGTCCGGAGAAAGATAGAGGTTGGGGTTCCAATCCAGGAGGGCCAAGATCAAGCTTCAGATCAGCCATATCAGCTACAGGGAGGGGTGACGCAGTCCCTCTAGATTTCCTACACAGGCTTACGCAGATCCAACGTAAGAAATCATGCAGAGGCAGTGAGGGCTTCATCAATGATGTTTTTGATCAGTCGAAGACTTGCTAAGTGAGGTATATCTCATAGTCATTTTTGCTGTCTAGATTTCTCTAAAGGGTTTGCCAGATGTTGGCACCCTAGTTGTATTCAAGATTCTGTTGCTTAATAATACAAACCCCCAGATCTGCTGCACCATTTTTCCCAAGTTGGGTTTTTTCGGGGACTTAGTCCAAAAATAACTGTGTCAATGTGGTTGTTTTTCAGTGAGTTTTGTTCAGATTGTTTCGGCACTTAGATTTATTCTGCAGTATTATTTGTATAGACTGCTTCAGTATTTAAATGTAATGAAATAATTATCAAATAATAGGAGAAGTAATTCAGATTTGTTGTAGTAGGAATCCAGATCTAGGATTTTTCACATGGTATCAAAGCTTATTTAAGCTGAAGTGTAGGAGAAACGAAGAGAGCTAGAAAATCAGCGTTGTAGAGTCTGGGATCTGCATAAGCAACGATAGACCCTCGTAGAAAATTACATTGTCTAGGCAGGAGGGAATTCCAGTGTAGAAAAGGCTCCCTCTGAGATATTTGACAGAGGGGTAAGCTTTTTAGTTGCAGAAGTGGTAGCGTAGCTGAAGGACGCAGTTACTGCATAGCAGTAAGAGTTGGTGCATAAGCATTAGAAAATTATGAAAAACACAGTTGGAGATTTCTTGATCTTAGAAGGTTTCTTACTCAAAGAAACTCATTTTTTTTTTCCCGTGCAGAAGAAGAAGAAGTGACTTATTCCACAAGGAGTGCGTAAGTCAAAGCTGAGCAAAGGGTTAGAGAAAGGTATCGATAGTTAAGGAGATGGCCAACAACGGACTGCGTGACCAAGATAGATTGGAGGGTGCCTCCAACTATGTTATATGGAAATCAAGGATAGAATTTCTCCTTGATGAACATGATTTGAAAGCCCTCATAGACAACGTAGTTGCAGAACCTCTTGATGCAGCGCACCTGAGGCAGTTCAAGAAGAATATGGCTAGAGCCAAGAGATTGATCCTAGATGGAGTGAAGGATCACATTGTACCTCACATAGCAGCCAAAAGCACTGCTAGAGAAATGTGGGCAGGGCTAGAAAAGATGTACCAAGGATCTTCTGAGCAGCAGAAGATGTACTTTGAAGAGAAAATACGAAATATCAGGATGAAGAAGGGAGAGCATTTTGACTCCTTCTTGTCTCAGATTCAGGAAAATCGAGATCAACTGTCTGTAGTAGGATCTGCTCCTAAAGACTTAGAGCTAGTAAGGCTCACACTAAACTCTGTTTCAAAGGATTATCAAGTCTTTGTCAAAATTATATTGGGCAGAGAAAAGCTTCCAGGATGGGAAGCAATGTGGGAAAAATTACACCAAGAGGAGTTGAGGAGAGATCTCCTGCAAATCCACTTGGTGGATGGCAGTAGTAGTTCAAAGTTCAAGAAGGAGGAAGAAGACAACACTGCCCTTGCATCAAAAGGCAACCAAAGCAGAAGAAGAAATATCTATCTAAGATCAAGTGCTTCCGATGTGGGGAAATGGGGCATTATGCCACACAATGTCCTCTTAAGAAAAAGGATAAAGAGGAGAAGGAAGATCCACTTGCAGGAGCTGCCAAGATTGAGGCAGAGAAATATTGTGTTATGTTAGCTCATATTCCAAAAGGAGAGAAGTGGGTTGACTTGGATTTGTAGATCCAGAATCTACAAGGAGGCGAGATCCTTGAGTATTTATGAAACTCTTGGATCACATGTGAGCTACGATAGCCTAAAGACAGTAGCAGGATGGGCAGTTGCAACAGAAGATGATGAGATGGTGTAGCGGCTAGCAATACTAGAGCCTGATCAGCGCAGAGAGGGAGCAACATCAACAACAGTTGAGCAGTAGCAGCACAGTGCACACTGGTGTAGCATAGTGCAGAGCAGTGCTCACGCAGTTCAGAGCAGCAACAACATATTGTAGAGCAGTGCTCACGCGGTTTAGAGTAGCAACAACGCAGTATTTTTAGAGAGCTAGTGTAGAAACTAGGAGCAGTCAGTCTCGTTTTTTAGTAGTAGATTTTATTGTCCAAATTTCAGATGTATTTCTGTTGCAAATAGAAATAGTAGCAGCAGTGCAGCAACAACAACAACAACAGATGAGCAGCAACGGTATAGCGCACAAAGAGGCAGCGCAGCGCAGAGTGGTGCTCACATAGTGCAGCAGCATGGTTGCGGAATTTAGAGGGAGTTGTAGTATAGTGGCAGTATGCAGAGTCATCAGCAGTACAATTGCAACATTTTTTGTGCAGTGTTGGTGAGCAGCATCAACAACACAACAGAGATGTTCCAGAAGTAAGATAAGCAGCACATTGAGGTGTTTTGCTACAACACTTTCCTCGCTAAGAGAGAGTGTTGATTTATGGTAGCATCGGATGTGCTCTAGCCTTGTAACTTTGTATATAGGCTAAGACACATGTATTCCATAAAACCCAGAAATGGTTTTGGAAAATTCCACTTAGAGATTATTTAATTAAATTAATTAATCATTTTTAAATATTTTCCTAAGTCTAAACTTAGGGAATTTGATTAATTAAAGTATATGAATTAAATTAAGTGTGAATCTTCTAGATAAAGCCATGATCACCTCCAAGCTAATATTAGCCCTTGATTATGTTTTAATCTTGGTCGTTGAAGAGTCAATGAGAGATTATAAGAAGGAGGGTGAGGGGCCTATGGAAAACACACTTGACACTTGAGCCATTGAGCATTTTCAAATTTGTGTGAGGAGACACAACTTTTGATCAAGAACAAATCACTAGGGCTGGGTTTGCTAAGTGATTTGATTTAGTGATTAGATCCAGAGAGGGGAAGAAGCAGAGATTGGTCAGGAGGGCCAAGAATACATTTTAGAGAGAGGCAACATCAATGCAGGAGAGAGAAAACACAATTTCTGGCTAGGGTGATGCAATTACTGCAGAGAACCACGCAGAGCCAACGCAGTGTCTCTTGGAGTCAGTCCGGAGAAAGATAGAGGATGGGGTTCTGAGCCAGGAGGGCCAAGATCCAGCTTCAAATAAGCTAGATCAGCTACAGGAAGGGGTGACGCAGTCCCTCTAGCTTGCCTACGCAAGCTTACGTAGATCCAGTGTAAGCAATCACGTAGAGGCAGTGAGGGCTTCATCAGCGTTGTTTTTTATCAGACGAAGACTTGCTGAGTGAGGTATATCTCACAGTCATTTTTGTTGTCTAGATTTCTCTAAAGGGTTTTCTGGATGTTGGCACCCTAGTTGTATTCAAGATTCTGCTGCTTAATAATACAAACACTAAGATCTGCCGCACTGGCTTTCCCGAGTTGGGTTTTTTCTGGGGACTTAGGCCAAAAATAACTGTGTCAATGTGGTTGTTTTTCATTGAGTTTTATTCAAATTGTTTCAGCACTTATATTTATTCCACAGTATTATTTGTGTAGACTGCTTCAGTAATTACTTCAATCTTTCAATGTAATGAAATAGTTATCAAATAATAGGAGAAGTAATTCAAATTTGTTGTAGTAGGAATCCAAATCTAGGATTTTTCACATACAAACCCTCACTTGCTGCACCAGTTTTCCCGCATCGAGTTTTTCCGAGGACATTTGTCCAAAAATAACGGTGTCATATGTGTATCTATTTTTCTTCTTGCTCAGTTCTTGTTTCTGTATAGTATTTTATGTAGTGAAGGTTTCAATGTGATGTATTATGTGTTTGTCATAGAACAATTGCAAATAAATTGTTAAGTAATGAATAACGATTAGGTGAATATTTTGTAGTTGCTACAATAGTATTCTAGTTTTAGGAATTTTCACATGGTATAAGAGAAGCGCAGATGAAGCAAGAGCGTAGATCGGAAGAGCTCAACGTTAAAGAGAAAGAGGGAGATCGAACATATGCGTAGGTAGCAAATCGAATCCCCAAGAGTTTGTGCAGTCTAGGCCAGTAAGGGAAATATTTGTGAGGAAGTATCTCTCTAAGTGAGTCGAAAGAGAGGTAGGACTTTCCAATTTGTGATTTTTTAGTGGTAGAGAAAGAAGGACAAAAAAAGATTCAACGCAGAGAAGTTTTCTATGGGACACAGTTTTTTGCTGCAGCAGTTGCTAGGGCAGAAAGCGTCAAAAGAAGGAAGAAGAAAACATTGGTTTGAGGGAATTTATTCCTCAGTGAGTTCCGAGCCAAGGAATTCTATTTCTCAGTTGCAGAGAAAAAATATAAAGGATAAAATCTACTAATTCTATCAAGGAGTGTGTAGGCCAACCTAGCAGATCTATAGAGGAGAGAGGGAGAAATTTGACTTTTGTTAGCAGAGATGGCAACTAACAGGTTGAGAGATCAAGATCGGTTGGAGGCTGCCTCTAACTATGTGATCTGTCAAGAAAAGATCAAGTGTCTTCTAGATGAGAATGATCTCAAAGCCTTGATCAATGGTGTGGTAGTTGTCCCTATGGATGCAGATCCATTGAAAGCATACAAGAAGGATATGGCGAAATCCAAGCGCTTGATCCTCGATGGAGTGTGGGATCATGTAGTATGTCACATCACTAGCAAAGGGTCTACCAAAGAGATGTGGGATGCCTTGGAGATGTTATATCAAGGATCTTCCGAGCAACAGAAGATGTTCTTGCAGGAGAAGATGTGATCTACGAGGATGCAAAAGGGAGAATTCATTGATCCGTTCCTTGCGAAGCTTTAGGAAACCCGATATCAGTTGGCAGTTTTAGGATCAGCAACTCAAGGGACCGAGATGGTAAGACTATCCCTGAATTCAGTCTTAGAAGAATGGCAAGTCTTTGTCTAGAGCATCTTGGGCAAAGAAAGGTTGCTTGACTGGGAATCGATGTGGGCCACACTTCACCAGGAAGAGATGAGGCAAGATATGTTCAAGTGAAAACTTGATGGAAACAACAACAATGGGACAAAGCCCAAGGAGGAGTAAGATAATTCAACCCTTGAATCTAAGGGACAGTAGGAGTAGCGGAGGCAGAAAAAGGACTTCTCGAAGATCAAGTATTTTCGGTGTGGTGAGATGGGTCAATACGCTATGCAATGTCCTCTCAAGAAGAAGGAAAAGGACGAGAAACATGATCCGCGTGTTGCAACTGCTAGGATCGAGGAGGAGGAGTTCGCCATGATTTCTCACATATCTCCAAGGGAGAATTGGGGTGATATAGAACTGTAGTTTGAAAGAGATGCATTTGGGCAGGATCCTTGAGGAGTCCACCTCTTGGATCAATACCTTTCTACAGAAGCCCATATCAGAAGTAGGAGGATGGACTAATGTCATTTGGTGCAGAGGAGTGCTAGAGTGACAATGCAGTAGCTAGAGAACACCAAAGCTTGAGAAGCATAGAGAAGATTTGGTAGCAGTGTAGTAAAGCACAACGCAGAGTCAACATGACAGTAGCAACTTCAGAGGGTCAGCGCAGAGACTAGCAGTAGTTAGATCTTTAGTATCAGATGCATCATGTTGAACAATTAGTTCAATATTTTGGATGTTTTTCTACTGCAACAAAAAAAAAGTTGCAGTGCAAATGCAGTTGGTAGCAATATGTAGTGTCAACAACATAATAGATGTAGCAACGCAATAGTTGGTGGACAACAGTGTCGGGCATCAACAACGTAGAGGAAGATGTTACAAAATCAATGTAATGCTTCAGCATGATGCATTACTAGAGCACATTCCTCGTTAAGAGGGAGTGTTGATTTCTTGTAGCATTGGATGTGCTCTAAGTCTAAAATTTTGTAGGAAGGCTTAGACGCATGTATTCCAAAATAATTAGAAAATGTTTTGGGAAATTACACCTAGATGGGGATTTATTAAAATAATTAATTATTTTTAATGGGAGCCTAAGTATAAACTTAGGGAATTAAAATAACTAGAGTATATTAATATAAATGGGTGTGAATCTTCTAGAAAGAGACGAAGATCAAGTTAATTTAATCTTAGCCCTTGATTATCTTTTAATTCAGGCCATTTATTTCTCAACGAGAAGGTTATAAGAGAAGACTTGATGGGCATTTGGAAATCCCATTGAGAGAGAGTCTAGAGATTGATTTCTCAAGTGAGCAAGGCAGAGCAACTAGATCATCGAGTTGATTCTTGAAGTGAGGGGAAAATATAGTTCCGGTTGGAGATTTTTCCTGAGCCAGGAATACATCGCAGAGAAGGCAGAGAGAGGACGCATAAGAGGCAGCGTAAGGGCTACGCTAGGCAACATCGAAGCCTTGAGGAGATCCTTAATTTTGCTAAGGGTGAGATTAGTTTCAGTGTCGAGATTCTGGGTGTGAGACCAGAGGGCTAGAGATTGAAGAATCCAGCCAACAGAAAGATCAACTGAAGGAAGTGACGCAATTCCCAGCGAGTGTGACGCAGATTTGCGTAGAGGAAGCATGGGGCTTGTTAGTTTGGGGTTGGATGAATGCTGATTCTTTAGTGATAGTGTGAGGACATTTTCTCACTAACTCTCTGCTAGTTATTTTTCTTTGTATGGATGGAGAGTAAGGCATCCTAGATTGTATTCATAACTATAACTTAATAATACAAACCCTCAGCTATTGCACTGGTTTTCCCACATTGGGTTTTTCCGGGGACATTTATCCAAAAATAACGGTGTCATATGTGTGATTTTTCTTCTTACTCAGTTCTTTTTTTCGTATATTATTTTATGTAGTAAAGGTTGCAGTGTGATGTATTCAGTGTTTTCCGTAGAACAACTACAAATAAATTGTTAAGTAATGAATAACAATTAGGTGAAAATTTTCCAGTTGTTTCAATAGGATTCTAGTTTTAGGAATTTTCACCCACTTCCCCCTTTGTCAGATACAAGGTGAGACGATGGAGAAAACTCAACTGCAAGACTTTTTAATACTCTAGAAGAAATTTTGACATATGATTGAAGTATCTTCTTGGTTTTTGAAGCCCATTGCCAATAAGCGATCCATCCAAGTTGAATCTTTGTTCTTGCAGGAGGCTTGTTTCTGAATAATTTGTTTGAAGAATGAGTGGTTTTATGACAATGCTTACATGGATGAATATCAAAACAATGATCTTTCAAATGGACAACTCAGTCACAATGTTCTCATTTAAAATTCTATTGTTGCTATTGTGGAAGAGCAGTAGAATATCGAACATCTGAAGGTGAACTGTCATGAAGAAACCCAACAATATGAAATTGAATGAGATTGGAATTGCCTGGGATGTGAAAGGACACATCCTTGTCATATCCAAGACCAATTATGTGCTTGTTATGGATAAGCTCTTCCCAAGGTCTGATGATGAGCTTGGGAAGTGCAGACTAAACTTCTACATCTGCATATAACTCTGTTGCTTCATTGGGCACTGGATCTGAATCAACTACAACATTATTGACTTGCTTCTTATGGGAGTCTATTTCAATGTTTTGAACAGAAACAGGTTCAAAACGACGACTAAGTTGTTGTAGCTCCTCTTGATGTAGCTAAGATTCAAGTTGCAAAAACTCTATCTTTTCTTGTGCTTCCTGTAGACATATGTGAATATTAGAAATATTGTCCTTGCTGATTTTAACAGTGCTTTAATAGTATACACGATTAGAGTTCTCAATAACTCTAATGAATTGTCAATTTGGTCCATTTTTTTTTTTTTTTTTTGCAAATCCACCCTTCAACAATTAGCAAATAGTAATAAGAAAAATAAACACTGACTTGAGGTCTCAACTCATATGCTGTTGATTTTACTGAGCAAAAAAATTCTTCCAATGATCTTACTTATGTTTGGAGGCAACACTAGTTAATTCAATTTTCTTTAGCATATAATTCAAGCATAATTATCAAGATCATTGATATTTGGATATTCGCTCTATGTTCTTAGCCAAGAAAAATTCCTTGGCCACAAATACTAAAATTTTAAACACAAACTTAATTCCAAAACACAACCTTAATACCAACAAAACTGGGACCTCATAGCTTATCTTGTTTCTACATATTATTGGATAATATTCAATCTTACGGTTTCTCTACACAACAACACAAGAGCGCCCAACCACCTTTTGCAAATGATTCAACGCAAATGACTCACCATCGAGATTCATAACGTTCAACGCATATGACATACCAACCAGGTTCAACACAATATGAGGAGACAATGTTCAATGCAAATAGGCAACAACACCAATACCAGGATCAACGCTCAGTGAAACACGTTAGCAAGTCGGCAGTCAGAATTTGCAGGGACCAATGCACAGACAATTTAATGCACTGAACATGCAGTGTATAATAGGAACAATCTTCATCATTTTATAACACATAGCAGTAATAACTAGTTCAAAGGCGCGTAGTCTACCGAGGTCGCGTTTTGACCCAGAATCTGGTAACGATTTTCAGAAAATCTGGCAAAGATTTGCCCAGAATCTTGTTTACAATTGTTAAACATTAGTATTTTGAGTGCCCCAGGGGTTTTTGATAGTGTTGAATCCATTTCCGCTATCAAAAATGGATTCCAAGCACTGCAACTACCTGATTTTTTAAAATTTAGTTGACCGGATTCCAGCAGATTTCTGCCGTCCGGGCCAAAACGCGGCCTCGGTAGACAACTCCGTTCAAAGGCATCGAGCACACTTCCAACTAGGGCGAGAATTCGCAAGGGACAAGGTGTTCGACTTCGGTGGTAACAAATGTAGCAGATAGACGCATGTTTGATAGTTAGGTAGGGCGCACAACTAGAGAAAGGCCACACATTTTGATGCTAGGCGCAATTTCTACCTCACCTCTTCTCATGAAATAGTGCTCTAGTATGTAAAACTCAGCCTCTAGCCGCAACACTACAATTTCTCTGGTGGCAA
The DNA here is from genome assembly GCA_034641835.2 of Pinus albicaulis. NCBI lineage: Eukaryota > Viridiplantae > Streptophyta > Pinopsida > Pinales > Pinaceae > Pinus > Pinus albicaulis. Next base: position 608,116,878 of record CM076571.1, on the reverse strand, counting down.
GCTAGCTCACTTCACCTTTCTGTCCGAGTGTATTCCTTGATTTTGTCTAAGACAATAGCTGACTTCCCGACCATTCCCACAACCGTGGATGCAATGCCACAAGTGTACTTACCCCGTGTTGCGCGTTACCTAGCTCGTGCGCCTTCATAACTAGGGCTGGACTGGTTCAGACTACAAATAACAACTAGAGTTGCTTCACTTTACCACAATGATAGTCGGTAGCTCCTGGGTTTCAGCGCCCTGCTACTTTCCACACTTCAACACCCTCATTGCCTTCATATATCAGAAGACAGGGAAATTCCCGTCTTGTGGGCCAATCAAGTGACATTTCTCTCTGAGCCTTATTGTGCTTCTCACGTGTAAATGATCTCTTGCTCGCTCGATGGTTTGCTAAATAAGGGCGATAGCCAAAGTTTGTCATCTGATTATTAACAAGGAGGTAATTACCCAGGAGTGAGGGAGAGGAGCATATGTTATGGGATGTCACGAGGAGCATTATCGAACTGATGCTAGATGATAGTCTGTTGGTTTTTGAGGAGGAGCGCAGAGGTGGGAGGAGTGCTGGTGGAATGTGTGCCAGAAGTATGGGAACTGGTGCGAAGGGAGCCACAAGAGCCACAATGGTGGATTCATAGTGGGGATATTGTGAAGTAGAGGAGCGTAGATTCCGTGTAATGCCTGGACCGAAGTGTGGGAAGTGTAGAGATGTGCCAAAAGTTGGTATGGAGTAGACTGATAACGTGGGAGGCCAACCGAATTAGGAGTAGAGAGGTAGCGGGAGTCGACTGTTATACTACCGGCGGGAGTCGACTGTTATACTATCGAGGTGCAAACATTGATATACCACCATATCAATATTCACTCATTGATGGCTTCACTCGATATTGCATACCTCTATATTGAAAAAATCATGGAGATGTGGTCTTAACGCACAACCTCGTAATGCGCAAACACTATGCATTCGTTGAGATAGGTTTGAGTGGTAGAGATGGAAGGTGCAAGGGTTTGGAATGTGGTAAACAAACACCCAACACAAAAGGAGAAACAATACTTGAGAGTCTGCGGAAGGGCATGCATAATAGTAACCGACGAGAGATATAGTCTTGATGAGTGCTGCAGAGGATGACCTTTTTTAACCTAATTGAGTAAATCACTTCTTATCCCGACATAAGCTCCAAACGTTATTGCGTGGGAGAATCCATAGAGTGCAGGTTTGACATAAGGGCTCTGGTCGACAATGAACAACTAAGAGATGCTCAGGTAAATATTATGACCACAGATAGAGAACGAGCGTTACAACACCAAAAACCAAAGAACTCAACACAATGTAGAGGCAAATAATGTTGAGTAGAATGACACACAGATAAAATAAATGGTTTACCAGAAGAGCATCTAGGTGGAGCAGATATAGATGATAGGCTAAACAGAGAAATAATGGTCAAGTCCTAGAAAGGATGCCAAGCTAACAAAATCTGAAAATGACCAGGCTTGGTCTATGCTCTTATACCATGTCAAACACACATGGAATGTGAACAACAAAAGTAGGATAAATCATTGAATTCATTTACTATTATCTATGACACAGATTTATACACTTCCTTGTGACCCTTGGTCTTCACACACCAAGTGGTTTCTTGGATTCCCTTTGACTGTTTACATTCCACAACAACCCTTAGGGGATTAGGTGTCCAACAACCTTTAATTTTTAATTTTAGATCACTTGGCAGCATCGTAGAGTCACACGAGGGTTCTTAAATTTCCTTACAGGGGCTACCTATTCCTACAAAAGAACATAAAGACCGACTTGACCCTTCCACAACAAAACCAAGATACCAACAAATAATTTCATCATAGAAACACCAGACAAATGACCTGACTTTAGACGAAGATACACTAGGAAAGGAAGTGGACAACACTTCCTAGGCCAGAGACTCAACCCCTTTACCATTGATCACACAATACTCCACCCCAGAACCAAGAGGCTTCTACATCCTACAACCCACAGATAATTAACCAAGCCCAACCCACTACAATTGACCAACTTCACAATTAAAATGACCCAGATGACCCTTCGCATAAAATTTCGACTACCCACTCTCACAATAAGAGACTGACCCAACGTCTAATGCCAAAAAAATTTCATAGACCCAACAAAATCCCCAACACTCAGGACACAAACCACACCCAACACCTGAGACGCTAACCCATAAGACCTACCCTCTCAGAATTACTAAGCAATAAATTCAAACATAACCAAGACGAGGCCAACAAGAGCACACAAGGCTTACCAAATTCAAATGCCAACAAGAACCTCCATGTGGTAGTTTCCGACCTCCCGCAAGACCACGCCAAGCCAAAGACTCTCTCAAGAAACTTCCAAGAAACTTCCAAATTGGATAAAATCGAGGAATTTACCCTCTTGCGGACCATACCAACGCATCCTTCTTCCCCAAAACCTCACCACCAAAAACCCTTGCATTTCGACTACACAAAGGTATCGAGGGACTTGCCTCTCCCTAGAACCAACTTACACAAAAGACTCCACCACCCATCCCTTCCATTACATAGCCCCTCCACCAACTACAGGGCTACATGCTCATGCATGCAAATAACAAGTGTGTCCTTTCTTCATCAATGACCAATTAATCAATCAAGGGTGGTGGGCACTTTTCCCCAAACCCTGTTCCTTCCAACATAACACCCCCATAAGGGGGAATATACGTATTTGGTTAGTTTTAATTAAAAGTATTATAAAACATCAATAATCTCGGTCTCATTGTGCTCGCTCCATTATTCATATTACAACCTAGTGAGAAGGAGATGTAAAAATATTTCACTCTCACTCCCACAAATAAATAAAATATTTAGATCTTCATGTAAAATAACATAATTTTATATCAACTTTAAAAGGACATAAAGTAATTAAAAGTAAAGAAAATCAATTATTTTACAAAAGAAGAGAGATATGCATAATTCTTTTAATTCTTAATATTAAATTAATATGTGGAATTAAAAAAAAAATCAGTAATAATAAAAAATTCAATGAAGATTATAAATAAAATATTTTATTATTCTAACGTAAGTAACATTTCAATATCATATATTGTTATGAAACCAGCTCACAAAATAGAAGAAAAGATAGATCAACGACTTAAAAATTATCCACTTCGAGGGGGAAACCTTATTTAGATTACATGAATGAACAATTATTCGATGTACGAATGACAAAACCTACTTTCTGTATATAAGAGTCTAAGGGGTCACAATATAATCAGAACCTACATAACAATAATAATGTAAGGGAATATGGAGCACAATAATAAGAATATGAGGACTACGTGGGCACAACAATAACAATAGTGGGCTTCTATGGGGCATAATAATAATAGTATGACGACTACATGGGCACAACAATAACAATAGTGGGCTTCTATGGGGCACAACAATAACAATATGGGGACTACATGGGAAAAACAATAAAAATAAGGGGGCTACACTAATAATAACAATAAGGGGCTACACTAGTATTATAGGGACCTAACATGCCCCTCTCCTTCAAAAAAGTGTTGTCCTCAATGCTTGAGTAGTAATGGATGCTTCTGTATAAAAATTCTCATCCTCCCATGTGGAATCTTCAGCGAGTAAGTTCTTCCACTTGATGAGATACTCTGAAATTGATCGATTTCGTAGTTGTCAAGATCTTTTTCCCATGACTTCTTCAGGTTCCAATATGATATTTTCTTTCTCTTCAAGTTCTAGCAATATTGTTTGAACTTGGAGTTTGTCACCTATAACCTTCTTTAAGCATGAAACATGGAAAACTGGGTGCACTTGGGAAGATGCAGGAAGCTCCAGTTTGTATTCCATAGTACTAATATTTTGCAATACCTTGTAATGACCATAGTACTTCGGCGATAATTGTTTATCCTTCTTAGCTTGCTTGAGGGACATTTGTTTGTATGTTTGTCGCTGTACACAATTGCCTACATCAAAATTTATTTTGCTACGATTTTGATCTGCTTGTTGTTTCATTCGATTTTGCGCCAAAGTTAGGTTATCCTTTAAGAGTTGGAGAACTTGTTGTTTATCCTCGATGTGATCTTCCACTACTTGAACCTTAGAGTTTTCTCTTAAAGATGATTTCGATGTTTGAAACTCTAGTGAGCATAATTGTGCAATTACACCTTATTCTTTCTTTAGAAGCTTTTTCATGCCATTAGAGATGGTTATCTTTCCTGGTTTCCCTGCGATACCCCTTAATTCATCTTCCTTTCCTTCTCAAAAAAAAATCAAGAAAAATTCTTGAAAATTAAAAGCTATTGTACCCAAATATTGTAACCATTGAACTCCTAGTACAACATCAGCACCACCTATTGGAATGGAAAGCATTGGGCTATTCAATACATATTCCCCCATGGTTAGGTTGATATTATGGCACTTTCCAAATCAATTTATAGTTCCTCCATTTGAAACCATCACTCAATGACACTTTGGTGTTGGATATAGGAAATAATTCAATTCCTTGGCTATCTTACAATGAATAAAATTATGGGTACTACCTGAATCAATCAACACTATTACCTTTTTCTTCTTGATATGTCCTTCTATCTTGAGTGTTTGAGGAGTGGTAATTCCTGCCAATGCATTACAAGATATGATCGTATTCATTTCTTCTTTCTCTAAGGTCAGTTCCTGGTGTATATCCTCTTATTTTGAAGTTTCTTGTTCCTTTTCTTCCTCCTCTTCACAATATGTGTAAACTAATTTCTTCTTAGCACACTTATGACCTTTAGTCTATTTGTTATCACAACTATAAAAAATCCCTTTTTCTCTTTTTTCTTCTAATTGTTGTGGTGTCAACCTTGTATGTTGTGGAAGGATAGGAGTAATAACACTTCCATCTTTATAGTTGTGAGTGGTACACTTCCTTGTCGCCATAATTTTGCTTTCTTTTTTTCTTGCCAACCCGATGCCTTCTCCAATGAATGAGGTTCCCAAAGGAGAACTTCATGTTGGATGTTAACATTTAAAGTCCCTATGAAGACATCAATCCTATGCTCCTCGGGAATATCATTTACCCTTATATTCAATTTTTGGAAGTCCTCAATGTGCTCCATCATTGAACCCTTTTGTTTGAGACTTATCAATTGGTTAAAGAAGGTGTTTCTCTTTGTATCCTCATAATGTGCTATCATTTCCTCCGTAAAAATTGATCAAGTGACAATTTGTTTACGAGAGAAAATCCATCAATACCATATAAACTAATTGTAATCTAAATATAAAGTTGTAATGCATACCTTTTGTGTGTTTTGCACATTATGGAGATCAAAATATTACTCCATATATAGTATCCATGTTACATGATCCTTGCCATCAAACTTCCTCATATCGATCTTTGGAATATGGTGGGTCTTCAATCCAACGTTAGAGTCTATGAAATCATGATTAACATTTCTTTTTTTCTCATCATGAGTTTTCTCTACTACCTTTTCGCCATTAGGAAGCTTTTCTTGTAGCATATTTGTCAAACCTTCCTTCAAACCTTCAAGTTTTGCTTCTATATCATCGATCTTAGCTTCCATGTCATTCTTCAAACCATCCATACCATTCTTCAAACCATCCATCTTATCTTCTATGTCTGATTTTAAACCATCCATGTCTCCTTTTAGTTCATGTTTGGTTACTCTTTGTGAGAGCGTAATTTTTTGCACTTGGTCTTGTAATTTTGATATATCATGCTGGAATTCTTCCTCTTCATGCGTCATAGTAGAGCTTTTTGAGGGCTTAATGTGTGTGGAACCATTTTTTGGGGAGGAATTTTAGAACCCAATACTGATATATATGCTTCAACGTGCCCTTGGAATCACTTCAAATTTATTTTTCAAACAAACGTTATGCAAAATTTAAAAAATACACAAAATTTTCTTGTTTTTTAGGATCTCTATATTGACACTGTTGTATCTCTGTGATTTTGGATCTCCAAGATCTGAACTTCGGTCTTGTAGTAGCTTATTCTTATTTCCAATGCCATAGTTCAAACCCTATTTGGATTCTTCAAGATAAAGTTATGCCAAATATCCCACTATATGACCCGATTATGGATTGATTCAGTAGAGCGAAGTTGTAAAGGGTGCCACGTGTCACTGCTTAAGCACTCGACTCTGAAATTGATATAAGAAAAATTAAAGCCCATGCACTTTCGGCCACTTCTTATAGAATTCAAATCTGATGTCTAAAATGAAAGTTATGACGATTTTCCTTCGATCACCTATTTAAGACTGAATTATGAAACCTGCAAAAACCCTAACTTCCTCATATCATATCTCCAAAAATATAGCGAACCAAGATCTAAAATTCCAGCACAAAGTTCACCAAGATTTCAACTCCACATAGTTTCAATTTAAGCTTTTGAAGCTTCGTAGAAAAAACATTATAGCGAAAACGCCAAGATGACCTTTTTGAAGAAGCGAAACCCTAGAATCCAAAGCTCTAATACCAAATGTCATGCAACCAGTGCACAAAATAGAAGAAAATATAGATCAATGACTTAAAAATTATCCACTTCGAGGGGAAAACCTCATTTACATTACATAAATGAATTTTTTTTCGATGATGCAAATGAGAAAACTTACTTAAGGTGTCACAATATAATCAGAGCATACATAACAATAATAATGTAAAGACACAACAATAACAATAGTCGACTTCTATGGAGCACAATAATAACAATATAGGAACTACATGGGCACAACAATAACAATAAGGGGCTACACTAGTATTATAGGGACCTAACACACACACACACACACACACATATATGTTAAAACATTTCAAATAGTCTTATTATTTAACATTTTGGTCATTTCTCAAGTATATATTTCGATGAATGGGTGTATGTGTGTGTGTGCGCGCGTATAACCAATATAGATCTATCACAATCACGGATCTAACAAGAGATCAAAGGGACGAAATCTCTTGAGGTGCAAATGTTTTTTCAAGCTTTGCACTCAAAAAGAGGTTTTCACCTCAAAATATTTGATCCCTCTCAGCGCTTGCTAAATCTGTGATTGATATGGATTTATAATGGTTATAAAAACAAATTAGATTGAAATATATACAAAGAGAAATTATTGACTTAAAATTAAATTCTTTTCATTATAAAATAAACCAACCTAAATCCATCTTAACTTTGGATCTACCAAGCTCTGATAGGAATCAAATCTCTTTCACTCTAAAAGATGTTTGCATTTCAAGAGATTTGATCCCTCTTGGTGCTTGGTAGATCCAGAGTTAAAATGGATCTAGGCTAGTTTAATTCTAATCATGTTATTGTTGAATAAATCTAGATTGGATTAATGTCTATAACTTGTCATAATATTATCCATCCTCATAAGGATTTGTTTAATGTTTGAAACATCACAGATTTAGAAACACTATAATAGATAGAATTTATAAACATTACATATTTTCCTAGATCCTAAAATCACTCCATAAATCAATTTTTTCTAAATCTTAAAATCACTCAATCTATCCCTAAAATCTCTCATGCTTTACAAAGAAGATTTCCTTTTAACATATTAACAAAATCTTACCTATCCAAACAACTTCTAGACTTATGACTCGTTCACTTTGATTTCCTAGAATAAATCAACTCAATATAATATTTACATAGAATAATATGAATTCTTCTCAAAATGTCAAGACCCCCTTTTAGAACTTTGTCCTACAAAGGCTTTGATGGTTTAAAAGCTCCAATGCTCTTGCATCACTACACCCCATCCCCATTGTATTTTTCATCCTATTTAATTCCTTCTTCATTTCCTTTTTTAATCTTTTCTAATGTAATCTTTCTATTTCCCTTAACCCACACTTTTTTTATTACTAACCTTGAATTTTTTCTTAATACTATTTTAATAGTTTAATAGTTTAATTCTACTTTTATTATAATCAATAATTAAATAATTAAATTTTATAATATTTTAACACTATTTTAATAATTGAGACCTGGAATGGTGGGCTGGCGTGGGAAAGGTAGACAGATTGCTTTTTTGGGCAATGCTCAGGCAAAGGTCCCTTACTTCTGCGGTTTTTGTGGTTATTGGTTGATGGATCTGGGTTTTTTTTGTCCTGCGTGACACACATAGAATGCTTATAGCATGTACTTTTTATTATATTTAATGGAAAATTTCGATTTTTTCTTTGGAAAAAAAAACACTATTTTAATAATTTAATATTTTAATTTGAACTTTTAACCAAATAAATTAATTTACCAATTTTTAAAACTATTATTAATAGTTTTAATTCTACATTAATTTTATTTTAATAATATTTAATAATCTAATACATTAATTCTTTAATTCTATATTAATATTTTAAAATTTTAATATAAATTAATATTTTAATTTAATTTGACTGAACAATTTCATTCATTTTTATTTTAAGACTTCTAATTATTTTATATATATATATATATATATATATATATATATATATTTTGACTTATTAGTAATTATTATTAATAAATAAAATTTCATCAATCATTATATTTCATTTTTCCTTTTAATGATTATTCATTTTATGGTTTTTTTTCCATATATACTTTTTTTACCTTTTTTTTTTTTTTTTTCACAAGTTCGGTTGCTGCTTATATTCAAAAGAAAAAGGGCGGGAGATAAATCTCCAGAATTACAGAGCGATGCTGGAGTATGAAGCGCCAACAGCAAATGGAGTTGAAATTAGTTTCATCATTACATCGTGCTTCCGTCGCTGTAAAGAAGCGGGATACTGTGTAGATTCTAATGAACTGTGAAAGAAGAAAGCAGGTTTTACATTTCATTAATAACTTTTGCAGTTGTGTCGAGCTGGCCGCCCACTGAGATGGAGATTGCGCCAATCATTCAGCTCCAGAAGATTGATATTTAGAGTGCTTTGTCTTGTTTTCCAGATCTCTTGTGAAGCAGACCCAAGCGAGAACGAGGTAACAGTAGGATGGAAATTGGGGCAGGGACACTCTGTCTGGGCAGGCAGAGGAGCTGCTTTCAAAGAGCCATGTGCAAAGTGCGCCTGTGGCCAATACGCTGGAGTTAGAAAGGGGTCACCAGGAGTAGAAGGACACTTGAAAGAGCACGAAAGGATGGAGTTTCTGAGAGCGCAGATCTTTAAGGGATTTGAGGAAGAGATCCAATAAGAGTCAGAGTTTGGTGTTGAAGGGATTACAGCAGTGAAGGTCAATGTCATTGGGTAGGAAGCAGACGTTTGATTCTTTGTAGAGGGGCAGGACAAAGATCTTCGAACTCTACAAACAAAAATCTGCTGTGAGGTGGATCTACAAAGAGGGTTAGGCCTAATCATGGTAAGAATGAGAAGTGATCAATACCATTGCACCGAAGATTACCAACCAAATGAAGACAAGCTTTATTTGCCAATTTATCTGCAGTTTTGTTATGAGATCGGAGGACGTGGTAGAAGAGATTGCCTTTCATTTGCTGGTCAAGAAAGTGACATCGTTCAATAATCTGCAGCAGACTCAGATTTTGGGGTTTTCTGTTGCTTACCATCAACCCAATGATAATGGTAGAGTCTCCAATTATAGTGGCCTTAGATATGCCTAGCTTCTGAAGTTGTAGCAGACCTTGAAGAAGGGCGAGGGCTTTAGCCCTGTTGTTTGAGGCATAACCTAGACCCCACTCATATTCAGATAGCACATCTCCATTACTGTTGCAGATGAAACCTCCAGCCCCAGCCACTCCTGGGTTGGATTTGGAGGCTCCATCGAAAAAAAGATAATGAGAGTTGTTGTTCCTGAGCCACTGGACAAATTCTTCATCTTTCATTCTTATTTTCCAGCTACATCTGGGACTGTCTCTGCTATTGGGGTCACTTCTCTTTTGTTCTATGCTGCTTCTATCCAGAACATGCCTTATATAATTCCTTTCTTCAACTGTTAGGTCCAACACCTTCAAATTCCCATGACATTTTGTGGTTAAAGTTTCCAAGTTGAGATTCCAGGCTTTGTTGTAAAGCTTTCTAACATTAATTTCAGTACCTTTGAAGATCATTCTGTTCCTTGCTAGCCAGATGTTCCAAAGAATTGTGCAGGGCAGGGCATTCCACACCCTTCGAGCTGTATTGTTTGCTTTTCTTCCCCATGGGTAGCTCTTTTTCCATATGTGCATCACTTCAAATATACTAGTGCCAGGCACCCAAGGTGGATTGTGACTCCGGTAGGCTTCCTTCCAGCAGGCTGATGCAAAAGGGCAGTCTATAAAAAGATGCTGAGTTGTCTCTTCTTCATTTTGGCAGTTTGGGCAGCGAGATGGTCCAATTATTCCTCGCTTTCTGAGGTTCTCAGCAGTGAGGGCTTTCCCTTTTAAGAGGATCCATAAGAATAATTTGATTTTTGGGAGAGTTTCTGCCTTCCAAACAAGTCTCCAATGAGCCCAGATTGCCATGGGATATTCGTTGTTGCAGATCTGTTGGTAAGCTGCCTTAATAGTGTAGCTAGTGCCTGAAGGATCCCACCGAAAATCATCAGCAAGGTAGCGTTTGGAGGGCGCTAAACCATGAAGATGAGTTTTCAGGTTATTGAAACTGTTTTCTGCAACTGCTGGAATATGAGGAAAATTCCAACCTTTCCAGGTGTGGGAGTGGGCTTCCCATTGTGAGATCTGGTCCAGAGTGTGGATACCTTCGCTGTTGAAAAGTGCTAGAATCTGCTGAGTACCAGGCTGTTGGCTTATGGGCTGTTGCCCCATTATTTTGTCTTCTCCAATTCTTATATGACTTCCTCCTTTGGGCACTTTGGAAGTGTGTTGGTCAAGAAACGCTATAGCTTTCTTACACATTCTCCAGATTTTAGAGCATGCTCTGTTGGGGAGCTCATGGTCCAAGAGCTGGTGCCTTGGGTGACTGAGGTATTTTTTTTCAAGAACAGATTTCCACCAAGCATTTTTTCCAGTTATGAGTCTCCAAACCAGCTTGCCAGCAAAGGCTAGGTTTAGGGGTTTAGATGATCTTATTCCCAGCCCTCCATTTTCACACGGCTGGGTGACCTGCTTCCAATTTACCAAGTTATATTTTTTCTTTTTGTTCCTCCCTCCTTGCCAAAGAAAATGACGAAGGAGAGCATCCATTTTGAGATGAAGGTTGGCAGGGGCTTGTAGAAGTGTAAAACAGTACAAGGGCAGGGAGGAGAGGCCTGCTTTCAAAAGAATTGTGTGCCCTGCAGGGTTAAGCCAAGAAGTGCCCCAATGTTGTATCTTCCTTTTCATTTTGTCAATAATAACTTCCCAGGATGTAGCTTTCAACTTGCCGGCACTCACAGGCATGCCCAAATATGTAAATTGCTCCCAATTCAGTTTATAAGGAACCTCAAGGGTACGAGCAATCCTATGGAGAACTTGTGCCGAAGTGTTCCACCCATAAATACAACTCTTAAGATAATTTATCAGACCTCCAGAGTAGCTCATGTATTTTTCTAGGAGAGTTTTAAAACGACGGGCTATTATGTTTGACGCTCCCCCCATTAGAAGAGTGTCATCGGTGAACTGAGAATGATTGATGTTCTTCACTCCATTATCAAATTTGATCCCGGTGATGAGGCCCATGCGGCGATTGTATTCCAGAGCTCTACTAAAAGATTCAGCCATTAAAATAAAGAGGTAAGGTGAGAGAGGGCAACCTTGTCTAAGGCCTCGAGAGGATTGGAATGAAGGTCCAGGTCTGCCATTAAGGAGAGGGGAAATCCAAGGCCCTGTAATACAGGCTTTGATAAGGCTAATGAAGGATTCGGCAAATCCCATTTTTTCAAGCACAGCAAATAGGAAGGAATGTCTGACACGGTCGAATGCATTGGCAGAGTCTAACTTTAGGATGAAGCCTTTCTCATTTCGAGTTTGACTAGAGTGAATAGCCTCTTGGACGAGAAGGATGGAGTTCGAAATTTGTCTATTGGCCAAAAAGCCCCCTTGATTTTCTGATATGATAGTGGGGAGGATGGGTTTTAGGCGAGTGGCCAAGATTTTTGTCAAAATTTTATAAGATGAATTACACAAAGAAATTGGGCGAAAACGAGAGAAAGTCAAAGGTCGATTTTCTTTAGGGATAAGGGCAAGATGGGTAGCATTGGTGAATCCTCCAACTTTGCATTTCCGTTGGATCCATCTTATCATTTTGACAGGATATTTTTTTATTAATCCCCAGTAAGTTCTATAGAAGCAGATAGGGAAGCCATCCGGACCGGGTGCTTTATCTGGCTGAAGAGCCCATATGGCATCAAGTATTTCTTCTTCATTGATCTCCTTAGCCAAATTTGCATTAATATCCTCATTGATACCTTTGGGCAAATGCTGTAGGAGATCAGAATAGTCCTCAGCTTCCTTAGTCTCTGTTAAGAGAGTGCTGTAATAAGCTGTGGCAGTTTGTTTGATAGCTTCTTGGGTTTTTTGGGGGCAGCCTTCCTCATTGTTGATCATAGTGACATTGTTTCTAACTTTCCGGACAGTTGCTTGCTTATGGAAGAAGGCTGTATTTTTGTCTCCTCCATGAAGCCAAAGCTGCCTTGAATTAATTCTCCATTTCTGCTCTTCTTCTCTATTAACCCGGTACAGCTGATAATATATATCACTTTCTAATGCTTTGTCCTCTTGGGACAGCCCATTTTCCTCGATTTTCTTATGAATTTCTTTCAATTTATTTTTTAGCTCAACTTTGACATCTTCTGGTTCTTTGTAATTCTGCTTCACCCAATCCTTCAGGGCGTGTTTTGTATTTTTCAGCTTGCATTCCCAAATATATCCCGGTGATCCTTCTATATGATGATGCCAGGCTGTTTGGACAATCTGATCCACAGTAGGATTGTTACGCCAAAGAGAGTTGTATTTGAAAGGCAAAGGCCCCAAAGGACAATGTGCTTCAAGAACAATGCTAGTGGGGTAGTGATCAGAAGCTGAATATGGCAGAATATCAGCATGAGCAGTGGAAAACTCAGAGAGGAAAGAAGTATTTACTAAGATTCTGTAAAGGTGCTCCAGAATGTTATCTCTGTCCAGCCTGCGATTGTTCCAAGTATACCTCCTATTTTTTGGGATGATATCTACCAAATCACACTCTTGCATGATGTTTTCCAGCTTTGCTCTATAAGGATCATGCAAGAAATTGCCTCCTCTTTTTTCATTGGAGTGTAATATAAGATTTAGATCTCCCCCTACTATGATATTTCTATTGTCTTCAACTTGTATGTCTTCTTGTAGTGTGTCCCAGCATTGATATTTATCTCTGAAATGGTTCGGAGCGTAAATGCTATAAATGACTATTTGCTTATCCTCTGCATGTTTTTCTAGTGTGACTTTGATCCAATGTGAATTAGTAGTTTTGGAGGTGCATTTCCAAATATTTTTGTTCCACATTGTGGTGATACCTTCGGAAGCTCCTCTTGCTTCACATATTTGTCCCTCATAATGCCTGAACTGTTCTATAATTCTTGTCATCTCTTGCAGTCTTTGCTTTGTTTCCTGAATCATTACAATTCCTGCCTTCTCATGATCTATGAGGTCTTTCAGGGCAGCAATTTTTGAGGGGTGCCCTAGTCCCCTACAGTTCCATGATATAACTTTCATCATTGAGTATTTGGATTTCGGAGGGATGCTCGTCCCCCTTGCTCCTTATGTGTTGTTTCCTTGCTGTTTTGCCCCAAAATATAGGTTTCTATGGGATTTTGAGTTCCCAAGGCGATGTCTTTTTGAGCATTTTTGTTCCTTTGCTGCTTACTTGATTTCCTGCCAGGTCCTTTTTTGGGGGGTTCTTGATTGATTCCGTGCTCTTTCGAGGTGCTTCTAGTAGCTCGGGGTGGGGGGGGGTCAAGGGAATGGGAGGGGGAGGATTGGGAAAGGGAAAAGAGGATGGGAGGGTCATTTTCAAGGGAGATAAGAGGGTTATTATTAGGGCGAGAGAGGGCGCCAAAGGGATTTGAGGAGATCAGGGGAGAGTCAGTGGAAGGTCCCGAGGTGGGGAGGATGGGTGGACCAAGAGGAGAGGAGGGGGGAGGGACAGCTGATGAGGAGGCTTTGGGCGGAGCTGAAGGGGGAATAGGTTTGGTAGGGGTAGATTTGGGAGGAGCCTCTTCAGGGGTTGCTTTTAATCCAGGGGCAGTCTTCTTTTTCTTTACAGTTTCCCATTGATCTTCTGGTTGAGCAGATTCAACATTAACAATTTTAGAACATCGATTGGAAAAATGGCCGTACTCGTGACATACCTTGCATTTGAAAGGGATTTGTTCGTAGTCTAGTTGCTGTATATGCGTCCAATCGTCCACCTTCAGTTTGATTGCTTCTGGGAGGCCCTTGCCGAGGTCAACTTCAACGCATATCCGCGCACATGCCTGCATATTATCCTTTGGCTCACACCGATCAATGTATTTTCCAACAACATTGCCGATGGCTCGAACCGAGTCATCTCCCCAGCAGTGGAGTGGGAGATGCGGAAGACGAACCCAAACTGGAACAGCATTGGGGACGTCCAGCTCGGGGTCAAAGTCTGGAGTCCATTTATTCAGATACAGACCACGCGAGTCCATGAAGTACGACCCATTTATGAAGATTAGATCCTTGTCTGCTCTGGATTCAAAATGGAAAGTGTAATAACCTTTCCCACAGAAACGAATGGAGATTTTACCATTAACTTTGTCTGCCCAGTTTCTTTCGATCCACCTTTGAACAGTTTTTGGGGAAGGCCATAGGCCAGTGAACTGACCGATGAGCCCCCGCTCTGCTAAAGAGAGAGCCGCCATTCGAGGTAACGTAGGAGGAAGGTCGACTTCTTGTAACCCATCCAGTTTTTTGACAAATTTGGACAAAGCAGGACGAGATCTTTGAGGCTGAAGAGATCTGACTAAGGCGAAAAAAGCATCAGCATCTGACTGGTTACTTGCATCTGCGTTGGGCTGAACAAAGGGGCCCTCCGTGGCAGGAGTCGGAGTGGCCATGGAAGGCCAGAGGCCGGAGGCCTCGCGCTGCAGGGAGGAGACCAGTGGTCGGCTGCTAGGTCAGGGAACGCGCAGGGAGGCGCGCGCGCATTGGGAAGATATCCATCTTGTAACTTTTTTTCCATATATACTTAGTATGAGAAAAAAACACTATTTTTAATAATTTAATATTTTAATTTGCACTTTTAACCAAATAAATTAATTTACCAATTTTTTTAAACTATTATTAATAGTTTTAATTCTACATTAATTTTATTTTAATAATATTTAATAATCTAATACATTAATTCTTTAATTCTATATCAATATTTTAAAATTTTACTATAAATTAATATTTAATGGTAATATTTTAATTTAATTTGACCAATTATAAATTAGACTGAACAATTTCATTCATTTTTATTTTAAGACTTCTAATTATTTAATATATATATTTTTATTTTTTGACTTATTAGTAATTATTATTAATAAATAAAATTTCATCAATCATTATATTTCATTTTTTCTTTTAATGGTTATTCATTTTATGGTTTTTTTTTCCATATATACCTAGTTAGATTCATCATTTTAGTTTATTGTTGCTGAGAATGGGTGAACAAGTTTTTTCCATGTATATCTAGTCTTAGACTTTTAAATTCATCATTTTAGTTTATTGTTTTTGAGAATGGGTGAAGTGTTCATCCAATAATGGGTTGTATTTAACTATAGAAAAATTAGACGCTAAAATTATGAAACATATCAAACAAAAAATGCTAGAAAAATTAGACGCTAAAATTATGAAACATATCAAACAAAAAAATGCCACATAAAATTAGGGTTTTAATAAACATAAAAAATAAAAAATATCTTTATATAGAGATGTGAAATTTATATAACATGCATAATATTATTAAGAATCAACATAGTTGCAAACTTTTTCTCAAATTTTACACTTAAAAAAAAAATTATGTCTTCAAAGATTTGATTTCTATATTAGTTTTTAATAAATCCTTAATAAAAATGGATTTCTACTTTGAACATTTTGCTTATAATATTATTATAAAGTCTATTTCATATACCAATCTTTTATATATATATACTTTACCATCATTTTAAACTAATTTTTATAAATCCACACTTCCAATGTAATTTACCATCATTTTAAACTAATTTTTATAAAACCACAATTTCAATGTGATATTAAACTTATATATATATAAACGGAAACATATAGATTTTTAATCATTGAGATATTTAATTATAAGAACTTAAATTTACATTCTGTAATATTATGCCTAGTCATAATCAAAGTCACAAATCACTAGCAGGAGGGCCATGTGTTGATATCAACCACTTATCAGAGTCAAAGTGAGAATACTAACTCTTCTTATGTGAGTAGAGGGAATATGTGTGACTAATTTTAGATGATGAGGTAAAAGACTAATCATTACGGAAATTTTGAAGTAAAAATTGAACCAAAATTAAGCTTAAAATAAGCAATATAATTTATGATGATGATGTCATCTCAATTTTAATGGACAAATATTTTGGACGGAAAAGAAAAAAACTATTTTTTAATTGTATTTTGGCTCATCTCCATGAGAGTTTAATGAAATGTCACACCAATTGGATATAGAATTAAATTCCACAATCCAACGAGTAGGTAGCATGTAGCATACTTCCAAATAAACCCACACCAAAAAAAATTAAAAACATATTTTAAAAAAAAATATTGAATGCATTTTTTTCATGTTTTTTTCAATATAGATCTACTTAGAAACCTGCAAAGTGGACATTTGAGTAAACCTATTAAAAAACAAAAGCAAAAAATACAATAAAATAAAATTATCAAAATATTATCATTTTTTATCATATCATAGTGATCGATCGTTAATATCACAATTTCAATATGATATTAAACTTTTATATATGTAAAAACACAAACATACATAGAGATTTTTAATCAAGATATTTACATATTTACATCTCAATTATAATACCAGCAGAGTTAAAAGCAAATATACATTCGTTATATTATGCCCAATAATAACCAGTCACATATCACTAGTAGGAAGGGACATGTGTCTATAACATCGCACTAATCAGAGTCCAAGAGCCGATAACAACTCTCCAATGTTAATGTAATCAGAGTGATCTGAGGGATCTTTTAATGTAATCAGAGTGATCTGAGGGATCTTGTGCCTACTCTTTAGCTGATGAGGTCAAAGTGCTTTGGTGCTTCAATCATAAAAAGTCTTGAAAATATCTCTTTATTGGAAGTTCCTTTCTATAATTTTGAGTAAAAAAATAAAAATGGTTGATTATGTACACAATGGTCTCCCATGGTCCAGATACATTTTTGCAATTGTTGCATATGAAGCCGCTCCGAGGGGAAGCACTTCTTCATCTAAGAAAAAATGAGGAGAATGGAGTGAATGGATTGAGCCAATGCTCTCATTTCTCACACCAATCGAAAGTAAAGCTCCTGGTATTATCTGTGTATAAAACGCAAAATCTTCCGCTGCCATTATCGGATCCGCACACTTGACATTATGTGCCCCAAGCAAAATTTCTCCAACCTTTTTAACATGATTATGCAACTTTTCGTCGTTAACAGTAGGGGGATATTCAGGGTGTTCATCTTCTTTAAAATCAATATATCCTGCGCAGCCATTTACAGCAGCCTGCTTCTCTATAATCTTCACAGAACTAAATTATGAGATGCTATTTGGTCCTCCATTTTCTTATCCATCATATGGTTTATTATAAAATAAACAATGTTTGTCTTATCCTGCAAATAAGGAAACTTACCTCTTTGACTCTTTTCTTTAGCTTAGCAAGCCCCTCAGATGAAAGGCTCCGTAACGTGCCTCCAAACCTGACCTTGTTTGGAATGATATTGAATCCTTCACCACCATCCATGAATGTTACTGTCACAACCTTCGTGGACAAGAAAAGTAAGACGGGCATCAGTAGTATACCTTTCATTGCTAAAAAAATCATCAGTAGTATACATTTCATTGCTTAAAAAATCAGTGTGTTGTACAGACAACATATCAGTATTTTAGGGGATTGAGCAGCACGAGTCAAAATCTCTCAAAAACAAATCCATGCAAAGAATGCCTCCATAATAGATAGCATACTTTTGCAAAGAATACCTCCATAATAGATAGCATACTTCTATTTACAATTATCAACCTACATGTTGCAATTGTGGAAGAAATACCATATTTGGGCCACTTTACAAACTTTTGATGTTCAAGTAATCATACCAAATAAAAAGGTTGAATCATCAGAGCTGGAACATAGCAAGAAATATACTAGGTTAACCATTGCAAACACAAATGAGGACACTTGCTTCCAACCTTGTCATAAGCCAGCTCATGTTTTGAAAGGAATATACTAGGTTAACCATTGCAAACACAAATGAGGACACTTGCTTCCAACCTTGTCATAATCCAGCTCATGTTTTGAAAATTATTTCTGTTTGTACTCCAAAGAGGTTAGCCAAAACACAAATGAGAACATTTGCTTCCAATCTTGTCATAATCCGTCTCATGATTTAAAAATGATTTCTATGTTTATCCTACAAAGAGCTATTTAGCCAAAACACAAATGAGGACATTTGCTTCCAATCTTGTCATAATCCGTCTCATGGTTTAAAAATTATTTCTATGTTTGTACTACAAAGAGCTATTTAACCATGAAACAAAATAACAGTATCAAAGGTCAAATAATATGCAAAAATCAAAACAGTTTCAATTTTCCTCTTAACTCGTTTATTCAAGAAGAAGAAGCTTTAGAACGTGCTAAGTGTGGGAGAAATTATTCTAAAACACAGCGGAAGTGTTAGAATGTATTTTACATTCTCAGTTTGAGTAAAAATATACTCTCAATTAGTGATTGTCACAAAGCTTAATCCATATTTTTAAAGGATAAAGATGTTCTGTGGTATTTAAGAGTAATAAGAAATATGCTTTATGCATGAAAGAGCGAGGCCTTTATAACATTATTGAGATGAAATGGAAGAATCGCATGCTTTGATGATTAGCAGTGGAAATAGCAATAATAGCAATCTTGTTAACTAATCCTTCGGGATTATTAATGTAAATAGTTAGTTTTAGATTCCGTTTTATTACCGTCCAGACATAACTGTCTGATACCCAGATTGTCATTGTATAAATATTTGTTTCTTTCATCAATACAGCATCGAAGTTATTATTGTGGAGTTTACACGGGCATGTACAATTGTATCGAATGCGTGCCCAGACTGATGATTCAAGAACGTAATCAGTTCTGGTAAGTTCTATCTTGGAGGAGCGAATTGTAAAACAGAGGACTAGTGGGCTCCACAATACAGAGGCCATTGCCTCCCGGTGGCTTGAGAAATCGACCACAGGTGGGTTCTCTTCCCACAGTCACAAGATAGCAAAAACGGGTATCTACAAATTTGGCATTTTTTGTTTCAACGTTTTCTTCTGGTTGTTCCTATGGCTACCGTCTCTGCAACATTTTTTTTTTGTCCTGCACATAGTAATGCCCTTCTGCTCCTTTTACTGTGTTAAATATTTTCTCAAACCTTCGTCCTTAATTACTTTGTCACCTGCCGCTCCACGTGCTCATCTCAACATTGTCAAGGAGACATTTTGGACATTGCATCATTTCTTTCAATTGGATGGAACCGATTCATATATTGAGGGTTTAAAAGTAGTCATTCCTCTGAATCTCAGCTTCGCTCTTCCATTTGTTTATGCAACCAAAAGGGTCATGGATTAGGGCCTGTGAACACGTCTGTCATCAAGGAGGTCACTAGTTTTGGACGAAGAAGAACTTGTTTCTGTGCATGAAAATCCAGAATTCTAACATTTGGTGCCTCTACAACCATTTTTTTTCTAACTGTGCAAAGGAAGGATGTCTTGGTAAAAGTGAATGACATGTATATGTTGAATGAGATATATGAAAGTTGGATGATATATATTATGTGAGTGAGCATTGAATTAGAATATATATTGTATGCCATTGGTTTTGATGGTTGTCATATAGAAGACAGGGATTGTTTTGGAAATTAAAAGTACCCTTTTTGGAGGAGAGTTCAGTCATTACATATTGATTATTGATTGTAATATTTGTGCACTTGTTATGGTTTTAATGGGTGAAGCATTAGAGTTCCTCAATATTTGATACACTTTGTTGTTGACAACACAATCCAAGTCAGCGAAGACTCAATTTTTTACATCCAAACTTGCTTGCAAAATGCACAAGACAAGATAGAGTTTTTACACCTTGAATCTCAATACCAACAAGAAGAATTACAACAGTGGAGTCATCATTTTGAACCTATTTCTGTTCAGAACATTGAGACAAACTCCCATTAGCACCAAGAATATAAAGTTGAGGTTGATTCACATTCAGTGCCTAGCACAAGAGTAAATTTACATGCAGAGGCAGAAATTCAGTGTGCACTTCCCAACCCATCATCAGACCTTGGAAAGAGCTTGTCAGCAACAAGCACAGAACAAGTCTTGGATATGACAAGGAGTTGTCTTTTCATATTGCAGACTATTCCAAACCTATTCAATTTCAAAGTGTTGGGTTTCTTCATGACAATTCACCTTCAGTTGTTCTAGTTTCTGCTCTTTCACAACAACAGGACCGAGTTGGCCATATGAAAGATCATTGTTTTGATCTTCATCCATGTAAGAACTGACATAAAACCACTCATTCTTTGTACGTATGCTTCAGAAACAAACCTCCTACAAGAACACAGATTCATCTTGGATGGATCGCTTCTTGGCAATGGGCTTCAACAACTAAAAAGATGTTTCAGTCATATGTCAGAGTCTCTTCTAGAATATTAAAAGGTCTTGCAGTTGAGTTTCTCCATATTCTCACCTTGTATGGGAGAAGTGATGGTCATATACAAGTTTCAAAGCCACATCAAGCGAGCCTGAGCCACAACCTGCCATACCAGATTTAGAGTTGTAGCTAGAGATAGAGATGGCCATGAGAATGCCTTTTGGTTGGTGGTCAGCCTTAAACCATATATGCGGGGTTGAGACCTCTTTTTTCAAGTTGAGTTTATCCCTCTTCAAAGAATTGGGGACACTTCCTCTAGCAAAAGATTTCAGCTTTTTGCCAGTTTTAGAAGAGTTCCAGGAATTGCATTAAGTATTCTATGTTGATTTTTGTAGCATCAGATGCACTCTAGCCTTGAGATTTTGATTAAAATAATTAATTAATTTTTAATATTTCCTCAAGTCTAAACTTAGGAAAAATGATTAATTAAAGGGTATTAATTAAGTTGGGTGCAAATCTTCCACATAAAGGCGTGGATTGAGTCCAAGTTAATCTGAGTCAATGATTAAGATCTAATCCTGGTCGTTGATGTCTCAACGAAAAATTATAAGAAAGAATTCGATGGGCACTTGGAGAACACGCCAGTGTAGATACTCAGTTGCTCAAGCAGATCGATTTTCTCAGTGGATGAAGTTCGGGAAGAGAAAATCGAGTCAGAGGGTGAGTTGCAGGTGAGAGAGAGAGGGCATCAGCACTAGTCTGCGAGTGCAAGGCGGATTATGGAAAGGGCAGTGTAGAGGAAGGACGCAGTTCATCAAGCACTACGCAGAGGATGATGCGGTGAGGCCAGCATAAGGGCAGAGGTTCCTCTTCAGGGTCTTAAAAACGTTGTGGAGAGAGAGAAATTCATCAGTAAATTTCTCTCAGTGGTTCTTCCTCTATTTTTGCTATTTGGTATCTTGTACATGAATTATTGTTGAAGATTAATAAAAAAACCCTTATCTGCTCCACTAGTTTTCCCACATTGGGTTTTTCTGGGGGAAATTGTCCAAAAATAACTGTGTCAATGTGTTTATATGTGTACTAGTATTTTCCTTTCATTTATTTTTCACAGTGTTTGATTTGTGAAAGCTGTAGTGTATATGTTTCGATATTTTCTGTAGAAAACTATAAATAATGTGTTTAATTAATTTTAACAAATAGAAGAAATAATATCAGTTGCTGCAGTAAGATTCAGGTCATCAAATTTTCACATTCCAGAGTTGGTGGTTATCCTTAAACCACTGCAGGTTGAGACCTCTCTTTTCAAGTTGAGGTTCTCCCTTTTTACGCAGGTTGCAAACCTCCCTTTTTGCAGGTTGAAGGTCTCCCTCTTCAAAGCATTAGGAGCACTTCCTCTAGTAGAAGACCTCAGCTTCTTGCCAGATTTGGAAGAGTTCCAAGAACTGCACTAAGCGTTCCAGTGTTGGTGGTCATCCTTAAATCACCTCTTTATGCCAACATTTTAGAAAGCACAATCAGCCTAGTGCTGCCATGCATATTTTGCATATCTTCTATTACAACTCACTCTGTGGACTCATACATACCCCTTCGAATTAAGGGGGGGAATGTTGGACACCCAATTCGCTAAGGGTTAAGGTGTGGGGAATGCACTGTCAAAGGGAGTCCAAGAGACCACTTGGAATATGAAACCAAGGGTCAACAAACTTGTATAAATATGTATATCATATGAATAGTAAAAGTATTTAATTCTTAACTTTCAAATTGTGTTCACATCCATGTGTGTGTTTGACAGGGACAAACAACAAAATTATAGACAACAAAGGAATTTTAATGACAAACCAGCTATCAAATGTTTTAGATGTGGTAAAATTGGTCATACTGCTGCTAACTATAAAATCCTTTGGGAGAAAGTCAGTGAAATGAGAGAACAATTGAATGAAAAGAAAGATCAACCATTATCAGATAAGGGGAAATCATCAGAATCTGCACATTACATTGTTGCTCACTGCAATTTTAATATGAATGATGTTTTCAACACTGCATTTTCTTCATGGCAAGATAGTTGGATTTTGGATTTAGGAGCCACTTGTCATATGACATTAGGCGAAATTTTTTTGAAACTTTCAATGATAATATTGATGGTGTTATTTACTTTGCTAACAATTCTTAGATTAAACGATCTGGCATTGGGTTTATTCGTTTGAAGATATTGAATCTTGCAGATTATGTTCTATAGGATGTACTTTATATTCCACAGTTTTAGCAAAATTTGATGTCTCTTATCCATATTCGGAAACAGGGGCATTCTATTAATAAATTTGATGGCATTATCGAGATACGAACAACATCTGATCATACAATTATTATGACCGGTGTGGAAGAATGTACGCTTTAAAATTGAATGGTATTTCATCTACTAATTCTTGTGAGAGTTCTGCTCTTTTGGCACAACAAAGTGATACCCTGTCTCCTAGCTTATTATGGCATGCTTGATTTGGTCACATCAATTATGGCAGCATCAAAATTATGAAAAAGAAGGGTATTAAAGGTCTTCCTACAATCCCCAAAAAGATTACACCTTGTGATGCTTGTATTCTAGGAAAGAATTGTAAGCATCATTTTCATAGTTCTTCTTTCAGATCTTCATGAAAAATAGGTCTCATACATTCAGATTTATGTGGACTTATGTCTGTTTCAACTGCCAATGGAAATAAATATGTGTTGACATTTATTTATGATTACTTGAGAATGTGTTATGTGTATTTGTTGAAAGATAAGTCACAAGTGTTTGAAGTTTTTAAAACCTTTCATTTGATGATTAAAAATGGAACTCAACAAAATATAGGCATTCTGAGAACTAATAACAGTGGCGAATATACTTCTCATGCTTTTGAACAATATTTGAAGGACAATGGAATCAAATATTCCACAACAGAATGTCGTTGCAGAACGTATGAATAGAACTTTGCTTAATATGATTAGATTTATGATGTTCTTTAAGAATGTGAAGTTGATGTTTTGGGGAGAAGCAATTCTTCGTGCAGCTTATATTAGAAATCGTTGTCCTTCTTCTATTATTAACAAAAAACTATTTATGAACTTTGGTATAATAGACTCCCAAGTTCGTACAACTTGGATATCCTCTCTCTCTCTCTCTCTCACGTATGACCGAAGGAAGAGTTTTCTGGGTCAAAATTGTAGGCTGAATTTGAAAGTTCAGGGACAAGTTTGACTAGCATTGACTGAGGTGTTCCTGACCAAGTTTGACTTCGATTTTTGGAAGAAAAAATTGATTTTTGTAGGCCGTACTGCTGGGCACAAAAATTGAGAAATTATGGGCTAAATCACAAAACCAAAATTGCAGAAATTTCAGACTGTTGACCAATGTTTACTGAGACTGATTTGACTGAATTTGACGACGGTTTTAAGGGAAAAATTCCGCTTTCTTGAGGCCTCATTGCTTGGCATGGAAATCGAGGTGTTTGTGGTTGTTTGACCTGCGTTGATCGCAAGCCTATTTAACTGCAGGGATGACTGTTGTTTGACCAAGTTTGACCGAAGTTTGTGGGATTGTTTTGGGTTGACTTTACCCTTTGTTGGAGGCCGAATTGCACTGCCTTTGAGCGAGCTTCAAAGGAGGTGTTTTGTTGTTGAATTGACCAACGTTAACTTTCTGGTTAGGGTTGGTTTGACTGCATTTTATTGCAGAATTTTATAGGGCTGATTTGACTGTGTATTGGGTAAGAAAATTTGATTTTTGTACTCTCTCTCTCTGTTGAACTATTGAATAATAATAAGAATAATTGATCAAAGGGTTTTCCCCACTTTGGGGTTTTTCCCTGGCATTCGCTAAATCCGGTGTTCTCTTGTCTTGGCTTGTCTTTTGCATTTCTTTTATGTTCTATCTACATTTACTGTCAATGTGATAAATGGTTAATGTGATTGCTACTGGAAATAATTGGATATTGTTATTGGGTTGCTAAAGGAGCATTGAAGTAAATTGTGCTAAGCATAGAACATACCATTGTTAACTAAAATTAACACCCTCATTGAATATTCGTTATCTCCTTGGGTACCACCTCAGGATCATGATCAATCTATAATTCCCCCTTTCCACTGTGATCATCACGGGCAACCTACTTGTGCCTCTCCATCTCATCAATTTCCCTTCCCTACTAATCATAACCCTGTAGAGGCCATGAAATATGACATAAATAATAAGGACCATAATAATTTACCTGAGGTTGCCATCTATCAAAAGTTTATGAGCCTACTCA
Source organism: Pinus albicaulis (assembly GCA_034641835.2). Taxonomy (NCBI): domain Eukaryota; kingdom Viridiplantae; phylum Streptophyta; class Pinopsida; order Pinales; family Pinaceae; genus Pinus; species Pinus albicaulis. Next base: position 608,091,843 of record CM076571.1, on the reverse strand, counting down.
TTGACATCTCTATTTTTGGTTAGAAGAGAGGATCTCATAGACTAGATTACATCATTTCCATACCTCTTTTGACATGATTATCCGTGTGTTGGCATTCTAGTTTCCTACCTTCCACCGGCCTTATCATCCATGTGATTCTATCCACTTTTGTTTTGGCATTTGCTACATGAGTAATCATAAGTCGACATATTTATATTGTCTTGATGATATGTCAGTCGCATTGGCTTTATGATTACACTTAGTATTAGTTTTGTCCCATATGCATGTTAGGATAGGATGCATTGCATATTGATTTTTGCATTAGAACTAATGTCATATGATATTTTTCATGGTAGATTAGCTGCATTTAAATTTAAAAGAAAAAATTGCATTTATTTTATTTTTATGAGTCGATTTTATGGGTATAATTCAAGCATGTGCAATCATGAGACGTCGTGAAAGCATGTTGCCCCGTGGTTTTTCATCTATGATATGTGCAGGTAATAGGTCTACGATGTACCAGACATCGCTGGAGTTCTTGTGACCTCCCGTTCGAGTAGCTTTGCCCACTTTTCGAGAAATCACGTCCCAGTTGGAGCCAGATGTTACCCACCATTTTGTGGGTGATATCCCTAGGAGAAAAAATTCTCGAAGATGGTCCTCAATCGGCAACCCCGCAGCCACCAACTAGCTCGTTGTGCTATTTCTCCACCACCTGAGCTAGCCATGTGGTCCTTCACCCATCTGTCATGATCGTATGTTTGAAGGTGAGCCTCCCGAACCTAAAGGCATGCTTTGTCATTTGGTAACTGAGTATTGTAGTTTACTCATCATGGACACTTTTGGGCATGGATTAATGGGGTGATTCGGCGGAAAGAGTGGGTTAGGTCTGTGCTTTTGTCCCTAGATCTCTTTTGGATGTTACCCTTGGATCTTAGTCTCATGGGATCTTTTTTACTAACCTTTGGGCTCTAGGGATGGTACTTCTTGGGAAACCCTAATTTTGGTTGCGTGGTCCCGCTCCCTCATCCACATATATCTCTCCCCCTCCATTCATTATAGTCTCATCCATCATTTCTCCCACCTGGGTCCACATTCCTTCACTAGTTCCACATAGGGTTAGCCTCCCCTTGCCCTTGCCCACACCTTGGGTCAGGCTTGGAACGATGTCTCGGAGGTTGATGCAGCTGAAAAGAAAAATATAAGCATAATTGGCCACATTCAACAAGTAAATGTACCACAAAATGCAAAAGATGGTCGATACAAACATATTTAGCACGTGGGCAAAAGCCAATGCATGAGCTCTATCCCATTCTCAGGGCCATCACGCTTGTTCTTATAGGCCCTTGATGAGCCTCCTTTATCATTCAGGAATCCATGATTGTCCCAACCCTTGGTGGGCAATAAACTGCCCTACGTTAAAGGGGGTATCCATTGTTATACCTTACACATCATGCTCTTATCCTTTGAGCCCCAAGTAGTTAATCAAAGAAAAATCATAAAAGGCAAAAGACATATAAAGAATGGTGGAAAAATCAAGGCTGAGGCACCTCATGCACCACGATTTCTCCCTCCTATAAATTATATACCCAAGTGTGGGCTTCCCTTTATTAGCTACCCATGTACCCCAACATGTGGTCCAGGATTGCCCCGTTCATTCCCTATTCAATTCATCTCTTTATCACATACCACCACCATTTGAATGATGTACCTTGGATATACTATCCCCTCTAAAGGTAGAAACCACCTAATAGGGTACTTGGTTTACCCCTTTTAGAGCTTGGAGACATTAGCGCATGCCAAAGCCCACTATGGAAGGGCATGCCATTATGAAGTGCCCACCAGTTTTCCATGGTTTGTAATATCTTTAACTCGATTTATTTAAATGCCTTGTTGTACTTGAAGGCTAAGAGACGCATTGGATCTTATGCAGGATTGTAAATGGTCTCCATTATGGGTTTGGTCTCCCTATACAAGATCCTAACCCTCAAAGGGCTACATTGGCACATGTAAGGTGTGTGTGGAGAGCCATGGGCCTCCACACCCGTAGAAAATATTCCATGGATCCCCAAATATGTTCAGAGATTGCTCGAGATTCACCTATTGGACGAGGAAGATGCATCTGGTTCACCATGCCCAGTCAGCCCCACACTTGTACCATGAACTTGGCAGATGACCCAAGACTTGTATGTTGATGTGGCATCATTTACACCATCATCTGAGCCCTTAAAGATGGTCTACAAGCATCTTTGATCTACTTGGAGACCCATGAGGTTACTTGTACTTGTGTGCCCCCACACCCATTGGGAGCACCACATGTTTATTATTTGGAGAACAAGGGGCCAACCCCTTGTCCACTACTTTTGGGAGTCTTATTCATCATTATGGAAATTATGGACTTCATCAGGCCTTAGAAGGCCTAATGACATGTATTTTTGATCATTCGACCTCTTGGGAAGCTTATTCTTTTGTTTATGAGCTAGTTTGGCGGGCTTGTCACCAAAAGTTAGTTATTTTGCACATTATTTTATTTTAGGGGTTTACGTAAGCCTAATTAGCTAAATCGAACTCATTAGAAGTGTATAAATACAAGTGATGTGAATTCATTTTAGCGTCATCACTTGGATTGGACTTGTATCTCTTTAGAGAACTTCATTATCCTTCTTGGAGGACAAATTTTTGGAACATGGAATGAATTTTGATGTTTGGATCATTTTATTTTGTCTTGGAGCTACTTGATTGACAAAGTTTTGATGGTTGGATATACTCTTGATACATGTAAATGCAATTTAATGCTATTCTTTCTTTCAATTTTGTCACACACATTGTTCCTGGGATTTCGCTATACTAGGGCTAATTTACTGCATCCATTTATGCGAAGTTGTGGAAATTTTGTTTCTAGGTAGTGATGCTTCATGTATGGGCCATGTATTATGAGTGAATGTTCCTAGAGATGCTTCACCATTGAAATTCAGCTTGATAAACATCTATTTTGCAAAACTATGTATCAATCTCTTGAAGTTGCTTTTGCTACTGCCCTAATGTTGAGCGAAGTTATCTTTGATACCTCCTTGACATAGAAAATCCAAAGTCCATAGTCATAATTCTACTTGACTCCAATCTCTCCTAAAGGATTAGGCACTAGTCCTCCATAGGGATCACCTCAAAGTTGATTAATTTCACCTTCCCCTCTTTTCTAGGCCTAGCCTACATAGGTCACTTAGGGTATCAATTATCTCATAATCTAACCATTCAAACACTTTGATTTTAAGTCCACAATTGTGTTGGTGTGTCCTCAAGAAGCCCTCCAAATTTCATGAGATTTCGACAGTGGGATCTTGGGATATTGCAAGCCCTAGCTTGAAAACCGATTCTTTCCCCTAGTTTCCTTAAGCTAGAAACCTCACTGGGATAATTGTATTATATTTCATTGAAAATTCCTTTCTTGATCCTCTTTTCCTCCTTTATTAGGTTAAGTATATCACTGATTGCTAAACCCTACCCCCTTGACCTAACCCCGAGGCCACTGGGTCCCGTGTGGTCCCATACACTATTAAGGATCATTTTTCAAGGATCATTTGGAATCCAACCTTTCATAAGAATTTTAAGGCCTAAGAACCCCCATTATTAGATACATACCCTAAACCTAAACCTTGAAATTCTCCTTAAGCCCTTCCTTGAGAACTTTTAACCTTGCCTTCCAAAGCAAGCAAGCCACATATTTGAGCCTCTCTTGTGAATAGGCTTCCAGGATCACCCCTCACCCTATCATTGGTCCATCCATTTCGTGATCCTTACCATAACGGGTCTCCTCCCATCGGTGAACATCCGTAAAGAGTAGGGTGGAAAAAGTCGCGATTAAATCGGCAAAGTCTGATTTTTTGGACTAGCAAATTTAATCAACCGTCTTTTTCGCAATTTTTTCCCAGTTGAAAAAGTCGGAATTAAATCGAAAAAAATCGGGATTAAATTAGGAGTTTTTCCAAAAAATCGTGAGTGAGGTAGTTTTGTTAACGACTTTTTAATTTTGTTTTGAAAAATTTGGGATTTTATCGAAAAAATCGGGAGGTTTTCCAAAAAATCGTGAGTGAGGTAGTTTTTTTAATGACTTTTAAAAATAATAATTTAAAAATGAATATTTTTGAATCTTTTATTTTATTTTGTCGACTTTTTCAAAAACCTCTCGACTTTAACGACTTTTCCAATTGTTTATAAGAAATTTTCGGTGAAAATCACATAAAAGAAATTTTTGTCGACACGTTTCGAACCAGCTAGTGTGGTTCATCATCAGGACAAGATGAGAAATCTGATCAAGAAACCTAATTAAATAGACAAGGAAAGCTCCATCTAGCTGTTGTAACATTTCCAATTTCTGGACCCCTGTCGATTTAATCCCGACTTCGACTTTTTCCACATTGGTAAAGAGTAAAGAGCCTTAGCCGAGGTGACAATGGGTTATTGCTCCATTGTTGCCTTTATGCTGGTAGTAGCCCTCCAAGGATCCCCTTTTAGGACCCTTGCTAGTTTGAGTGGTAATAGGTCTTAGGTCTTGGAATTCGTCATTTGAAGTTCTATAAGAAGAGAAGAATCCTTGTGGGTTTTCCTCTCAGCAGGAGAGGTTTTGGCCCTGACTGACAACCTACATTTTGTGTCTCCTTGTCCCATTGATCTTCGTTGTTTGGTACTTGTTTGATGATAGAAAAATAATAATAATAATCAAGTAAAGGAGAAGTTAATCAAGTTAAGTAAAAATACATCATAAGCAGTTATCAAAGTAAGAGAAATCACCTAATTAAGTTTCCCCTAGATTTCTCAACAAGAGGTCTCTTAGGGCATCAAGAGAAATTCAATTGAGCCATCCATTCTGAGAATGAGTTTGGCTACAACTGCATTGGGGTGTTCTCTAGGGCCTCACAACTTTTGAAGAAATTTTCACGGCTAGATTTGGAGTTGTCCCAAGCCCTAGGTTTCTTTGGCTAGTGGCTTCATCAATGGTCATTGCATCATAAATCAAGCAAAATCTAATTTCATTGATCCTTTCCTCCTGCCTTGCTTGGTCTAGATATTTTGTTTAAGGTTTCACCCAAAACCATAGACCTGGCTTAGGTCCACTTGGGCTTCTTTGTGGTCCCAAACCTTTCATCATTCTTTATTTCACAAAGGCCACTTAGAAACCCTTTTCCCTTAGGAATCTTGGTTCTAGGGTATTCCCTATTAAGCAATATTTCTAATCCCTAGGTCTAGGCCTCCTTTGAGCCTTTCTTGGAGAACCCCACAACTTGCTTCTAAAGCAAGCAAGTCCATAATTTGAGTCTCTCCTATGAATGGGCCCTTAAAATCATTATCTATCACATCATTGACTTACCATTCATAGTGGTTTCCCTCACATTGGGACTCCTCCCATCTCTGTAAAGAGCAGGGAGCTTTAGCTGAGGTGACAGTAGGCTATTGCTCCATTGTTGCCACTTGACCTAGTAGTCCCTCTATAGGAACACCTTTCTAGAACCTTGCTAGATTGAGCGGTAACAAGGCCAAGGGAAAAGGAGAGGTCGAGTCCAATGAGAAGGGCAAGAAGAAGGCTCTAAGTAAGAACAAGTGCTTCCATTTCCATGAGTTTGGGCACTATGCTTCTAAGTGTCGTAATTAGAGGGAGTCTAGAAAGGATCATGTTGCTGCATCATAGGAGCTAGATGCATTTTCTGCCCAGTTCAAGAAGGATTTCTCATTGATTTCTCGCGTGGCAAGCTAAGTAGATAGCAATATATGGTATATTGATTCAAGAGCATCCTTCCACATGACCCAGAACAAGAACAATTTCAGCCACTTGAAGGAGAAGGACATGTAATTTCAGATTGAGCTAGGAGGTGATGGTCAGTATGCAGCTAGAGAAGTTGTTACTATAAACTTTCAAAGAGAGTGAGGTAATCCTCTTCTCTGAGATGTTGCCTATGTTCCACGGTTGGGGCAGAATCTTGTTTCGGTAGTAAGGCGCACCTCCAGCACTTAGCTTCTGGATGTAAGAAGAAGATAGGTGTGAGGGTGAGGAATCTCTACAAGTTGCAGGTAGAGACAAGTGCAACTTTGAGCAGCAAGGTAGGGGGTGCTTAGAGTAGAGAAGTGGTGGTTGAGCAAGAGTCGGATAAGACTCTCAAGACAGAGCCTCAGCCAATATCTCAGTTTCAATCTAAGCTAGTTAGTAGTTGGGTTGACTAGCAAGATAATGAGGACCATAGCTTAGGGCGATTGGAGGCAACCACTCAGTTCGTGACTCCAAGTATAGGGAGAGTTTGATCCAAGTGGGTAAAGGATTTGGTTAAGGGAGATTAGAAGAGAGTTGATTCTTCTAGCATCAAGAAGCATACACAAAGGTACATAGGGTATGTTGTCGCACATAATGTCTAGGCACCGCGACAACGGCTCAGATCGAGGGCTGTCACCTTGATCCCCAATCTCTCTATTTAAGTTGTCTCTTATAGTAGACTAAGGGGGGTAGACCCTATGGAAATAGAATGAAAGAGAACTATTTGGGTACCAACTAGTTCGGGAGACAGTTAAACGACTAAATACTTGTGAAAGACCTAACAAGATTAAAGGATTCGATTGAATTTGAAAGACTGATACTAGTGCCTTATGGAGTCAACTATCCTACTAAGGAAATTACAACCAAGTACTTGATGAGAAACTGCTGCTATGCAATGCAAGGAAAACGATTTGAATGAGCAAGATGAAACAAGCTTCGAAGATGAGAGGTGATGTTAAAAGCCTAAAGCACTTAGGTTATAAATAATCTGATCTAACCACTAAGTACTTAAACAAGAGTGTCAATTATGAAGATGCCAAAATTTACTCAAAAAAGATCCACAATAGAGCTTTGAAAAATATCGATCACAATTACTTGAAAATATTTCCCAAACATTAATATTCAATAGACATCCAGTGTTTCAAATAAATGAAGCAAGAGTTAGTTACACATTAAGTGATTTTAATCGATAGCAAACATTTAAAATCCCATCAAACTCAGCTGAAGCATATGAAAGTAATTAGCACTTAAATCTCAATTAATCATTAAGAAATACCATGAAATTTAGATGTTAAATAAACACTTCGTCAAACAATTTATGGATTAAATGATATTCTTAAAATAATACAAATCCAAAAATTAGATTTTCTTCTATAGTCAAACTTAGGATATATTCTTCAGCAAGATTTCAGATCTGAAATATTAATTGCAGCAGTAATTTAAACCATAGATCAACAAACAAATGATACCGACACCAATGCCCAAAATGACTAAAAATAGTAAAAATTGTTGAACTTGAAGAAAAATAAATTTTTGGGGCTTGATTACGAGAAATTTCAGATCTGATATTTTTATTTCAGCAATGAAATAATGACAAATCAGCAAGATAAAACTGCCAAAAATAGCTGCCAAATACTTCCAGAAATAGCAAAAATATATTAAAACTTGAAAATTTCAATTTTAAGGCTTTAAGAGAGTTTGATTCAGTAATTTTCAGAACTGATAAGTTTATAACAGCAGTAAATTGATAACAGATCAGTAAACTGAAAATACTGAAAATGATCTCCACAATGTCTAAAAATAATAAATTTTGTCAAAAAACTGAAAATTCAAATTTTTTGGACCTTATTTAGGATATGCATCATAAATGTTCAGATTTGATTTTTCACAGGTATGTAGTAATCTCCAGCAAGCTTCAAAGTCAGATCTAAGCGAAATTAAAGATGCCCAAATACCCAAAAATTCTGAAAATGAAGATTTTGCAATTCTAAACAATTTTGACCATATAAAATGTCTTTTTGGGGCCTAATTATTTGTCATTTTCTTGCTGTAATAAAATTTTGCAAAAAATAAGGATTTAGAGATTAAACCCTTAGCCCAAGGCTTTGAAGATTCCATAGTTAAAAATTCTTGAAATTTTGGGATAATGTTGCCGCTTGAAAATTAGAATTTTTTGAGACCAAAATCCTACAAAAATAGTCTCAAAAGCCTATACGTCCTCAAGGGTCTAGAACTGGCTCATATCTGAAGATTTCCTTGTCTAATTTTTCAGATCTATTCCTGCAAACAAATATTGAGCCCAGATTTTGCCCTCAAGGGTCTAGATTTGGCTCAGATCTAAAGATTTCCTTGGCTAATTTTTCAGATCTATTCCTGCAAACAAATATTGAGCCCAGATTTTGCCTTCAAGGATCTAGATTTGGCTCAGATCTAATGATTTCCTTGGTTGATTTTTCAGATCTATTTCTGCAAACAAATATTGAGCCCAGATCTTGCCCTATAGGGTCTATATCTGTCTCAGATCTGAACATTTCCTTGGCTGATTTTTTTCAAGTCTAATCCTGCACAAGTGAAAAGAGAAAAACTCAATATCCAATATGTACAAAAATAGCGAAAATCTTAAAAACTCAAATGTTAGAATTCAAAATTATGTTACAAAACTTCAGATCTACACATGTAAATTACAGATCTATATAATATATTTACAGATCTATGCACAAGAGTTGCAGATTTGTCAGATCTAAGGAGCATAAGTATGACTTCGCTCCCAGATTTGAAGACCTAAGGCTCTTATTAGCCAGATCTAACTTTAAATTCAACAAAAATTAAAATAATTTTTGTAATTTAGGCACAAGCCATAGAAAAACCCTGTAAAAAAAAGAACTTAAGATAAATTAGGAGAATTAGATCTGGAGGACTCTTCAAATCTTATTTCCTTGGGAGCCAGCTGGTCCAGCCGAGGACTCTCCCAAACACCCAATTCTAAATCTGAAAGATTTTTGCACACTTAAAGTTAAACCGTTAAATTAATAAAGAAATAAGATAAAAATAAAATTTTCAAGAATAAAGAAATAAGATAAAAATAAAATTTTCAAGAGTTAGAGATAGCTGTTAAGTTGCTAACTCAATTCAATTAATATTTCTACCCTAAATCCAGTAACCTAAGCAAGATACCTGTGCAATAGATTATTCTACAAGAGTCATTAATCAACAATTCGTTAAAATAATCACCAACATACGATAAAGAACAAGTTTACCATAAAATACTGAATAGGAACACCACCATCAAAATAAAACCCCAAAAACTTCGTTTGTATTATTAAAAAATATTACAGGAGAGCTTCAAGAGAAAGTAAAAGATCAAGAGATTGAATGCCAATGACATACAAAGATCTTTAATTTATAAGATAAAATCTTCAACGGCTAGTTCGGTTGATCTTTGTCAAAGTAATCTTGACCATCGAAAAAAGATTTAATTATTTTTTAATCTGGATCGTCAAAATTATAATTTTGAGAAAATTCGAATTTATCATTTAATTCTCTTTTAATTAACTCAAAAATAATATTTTTGAGTTAATTACCTCAAAATTTTGACTTTGACTTAACCACCAAGGCCCAAGGGTCCAAAATTTCATGAAATTTTCAATATTCCCATGGCTTTGGACCTTTAAAAAATTATTTTTTAGGGACCCACGAATTTTGCCTTTGAAGAATTTTAACTCACCTAGGGCTTAAAATTAATTAAATTTTTGGCTTAGGATTTTAAATTTAATTTGACCAAAAAATTCAATTAATTGACTGAGAAGGGATTTAATTATTTTTCCGACGCTCTTTACATAAGATAAATACATTTAGACACATAAAGAGGGAATACCTATTCGTGATAGACCTCAAATAGCTACCCAACTCTGCGACTCAAAACATGATCTCATAAACCAAGTAGTTTGTAATAAAATAATCTAGCCAATTAGCTAGGATTATTCCCAAACTACTTTTATAAAAGCTCGATAGAAAACACTAGGACTCACTTAGCATATTGATGACAAAATCCACCCTAGCTTTGGGGTGAAGCTGGAGGGGAAAACTTTGTCGATCACTTTTGTTGATAAACACAAATGAATCAGTGAGACAAAAAACCTCCTAGAATAGAAATCATCATCAAAATACTAGGCTTACCTAGGTTGTTACATACATGGTGGACTTACTTAGATCAATTTACATCATAAACATGCAGAATGGGTTTACATCATTTATAAAATTGTCGTCTGTCGATGAAATCTGAATGGCGTGAACACCTCGAACATGATAAATCCCATTTGCAAAAATTGGGATGTACTACTATGGTGTCATTGACACAGAGTGGTCAACAGGGTACACATGGCACTTATGATTAAAGTGGTGGACTCACAGATCATGGTGGGAAGGAACATCTCTTCAAAGCAAGTTTTGCAGAAGAAAGCAGAGAAGCCTTTTAGCTCAGAGGGAGCAGTTACAACAACGGAGAACATGGTAGTTTGGAGACAGATCTAGGTGGTGGACAAGGTTCTTTTAGAAACACCTTCCTCGCTAAGAGGGAGTGTTGAAAATAATAGCGAGAAAGGGTTCCTTGATTGTGCCTTATTGAAAGGAAACAAAACGAGTTTCTCCTTCGCATGCTCGAGTTTCCTATAAGTTAGGAAAAAATCCTATAATTTAGGATTTCTTCTTCAAAGTTAGGAGGAGTTATGAAGCAGTTAACATATGTGTTAAAGTGGAAGGTCGAGTTGTTAGTTTTCTAGTGCAAGTTAATTGAGGAAAAGAACATGTGTTTGAGTCCTTCATTTGAGATAGGACGAGATGCATGAATAGTTAACTCATGCTAACTCAATCAATCACAAAAGCAAACTCCTTAATTAGAAACTCACTAAACTTAGCCATTCGAATTGCTCTAAAAGGAGGAATGAAGGCACAATTTGATTCATTGCCTTGTGAGCACAAGTTGGTCAGACAAGGCAATAGAGAGCACAGGTTGGTGCTTGTGCGAGTTTGATAGAGAGCATATTTCCTTGGAGAGTGCGCATAGAAATAGGGAGAATCTCTATTTAATAGGAGGCCTATTTCACTAGGATTTAGCAGCTCTAGCGCAAGGAAATAGGGCTAAAGAGTGTGCATAAATTTAGGAGGTAGCGATCAACAATTTTGCAAGGGTTTCAAGCATGGTTCAAGGCAATAATATTAGTTTTTGTAGCATTTAAGGTGTTCTAGTCTCAAAACTTTGTGGAGAGGCTAAAACACAGGAGCTCTCCATAACCCATAAATTGTTTCTGGAAATTCTACCTAAAAGTGTCTCAATTAGATTATTAGCCAATTTTTAAATATTTCTTAAGTCTAAACTTAGGAAAAGGGGTTAATTAATCAAAATTAATTGAGATAACGTGTGAATCATCTAGAAACTAACACGGATCGACATCAATATGATCTTAGCCCTTGATTAAGTTTTAATATTGGTCGTTGGAGGTCCGACAAAAGATTATAAGAAGTCGATGGGTAGATGGAGAACACACACAAAAAAGATCAATTTCCTTGGGTAGTTCAATTTTCCAGACACAGCAGCCAGAAGAATTCAAGCCAGAAGGGAAGCAGAGACAAAGAGGGGTAGGAGTAGTGAAGCTTGAGAAAGATTCTCTAAATCTGGTGAGTACGTAGCAACGAGGCCAAAATTTCTCCGGGAGGTTGCGTAGAGGCAACGTAGAACCTTTAGAAGGCAGTTTGATTTTGCAGGGGTGAAGCTGGTTATCAATTCCAAAGGCCAAAAGATATTCCTAGAATGTCAGAGAGACGGTTTCCTAGTCAGCAGCAGGCATGACAACTTGATGAGTAGAAGTTTTGAGCTAGAGTGTTTGAGGCACTGCACAGAGGTGATGTAGGGCCTACGCAGAGCTAGGTGGACGACTTGCTTTTCAGAGGTCAGACATTGTCGGGATTTCTTAGAGTGAGAATAATTTCCCTCATATTATTGCTAGTATTTTCTCTGCAAGATTGTCAGTTTTCAGCATCTAGATTGTACTCAGAATTTCACTGTTGCTTAATAATATAAAACCCTCAGTTGCTGCATTGGTTTTCCCAAGTTGGGTTTTTCCGAGGACATTTGTCCAAAAATAACTGTGTTAATTTTTATGTGTGCTAGCAATTTCTCAGTTTCTAGCGATATTATTTTCCGCAGATTTATTTGTGAAGGTTGCATTGTGATTTATTCAATATTTGTCGTAGCAAATAAATTGTTAATTAATTAACAATTAAAATAATTAATTCCAGTTGTTGCAATAGGATTTCAGAATTGAAATTTTCACATGGTATCAGAGCAAGTTTGACAGACAGGAAGCTCAGAAGTGAAGGAAGAAAATTTCGCTGTTCAGAGGGAGCAGTACGTCGAAATTTTTTGGGGATGCGTAGTGCCTAGACAGGCAGTGCTAATTGCTTGGAAAGGGTTCAATTTTCAGTTGCAAGGTGGCAAAAAATTTGATTTGTCCGGATTAGTAATTCCAGTAGGCAGAGGGAGCAACAAAAGCTTAGATTTTCACTGAGCAAATTCTTTAATTGGGCACATATGGTTTTGCAGCAATTTGCAATAACAAAATCAACATTGGGTGGAAGAGAAATAATACACACACAGAGAAACTTCTCTCAAAGGGTTTATAGCCAAGAAATATGATTTTCTCAGCTACAGATTGGCAGTAGCTGTGAGCGGATCTTCTCACTCTAGAAGGGAGTGCGAACAACAAATTCAGCAGTCGAGTAGAGGAAGAGGGAGTTTCCAGATCAGATTCACAGATGGCCACAGTTGGGCTTATAGATCAACATAGGTTGGAGGGAGCCTCCAACTATGTCATCTGGAAAGCTAGGATGTTCTTCTAGTTAGATGAACATGGCCTGAAGACCTATGCAGAGAACGTGGTGGCGGTAGCCCAAGACCCTGATCAACGAAAAGAGTACATAAAAGAAATGGCGAATGCGAGGCAGATGATTTTGGATGGAGTCTAAGATCATATAGTCTCACATGTGGTAGACAAAGGGACGACGAAGGAAATGTGGGATGCTCTCTCTAAGCTATATCAAAGTACCTCAAAGCAAAGAAATATGTTCCTCCAAGAGAAGTTGAGGAGCATCAGGATGCAGAAGGGCGAAAGCATAGATGCCTTTTTCACCATAATTCAAGAGGTCCGAGACCAACTAGCAATCATTGGGGAGGCACCCCAACCCACAAAGCTTGTACAATTGGCAATGAACAGTGTCTCAAAGCAGTGGCAGGTGTTTGTCCAAAGTATCTTGGGCAGAGACACATTGCCCTAATGGGATAGGATGTGGTCCGATCTACAGCATGAGTTGAGGCGGGCACTATTAAAGAGTACGATTAGCGGCAACAACAAGAAGGGCATGAAGAGGATAATTTGGCCCTAGCATCCAAGGGTCCCAACCAAGGGTAGGGGAAGAAGGTGGGCATGCAGCCAAGTGCTTCAGATGTGGTGAGTTCAGTCACTACAGTACTCAGTGTCCTCTCAAGAAGAAGGACAAGCAGGAGAAGCAGGACTACGTGGCAGCGTCTGCAGAGTTAGACAAGTTATCCTCAAGGTTTGAGGAAGAGTTTGCCATGTTTGCAGCTATATCTCCAGGAGAGAGGTGGGGCGATATGGAGTTATAGTGCTAGAGTTCCTGAGATGGGCAAGGTCCATTGAGTTGTCCTCCTCATGGATCAATACCTAGCTACAGGGCCCACAATATTCAGTAGTAGGATGGATCAGTGTCAGTGATGTAGTCAGTTTCCCGAGTTATAGTTGCAGACTAGTAGCAGTCAGGTGCTGAGGAGCACAGTGCAGTGTTGGCAACAGTGCAGAGTGGCACAGAATAGAGTTAGCAGCAACGCAAATTCTTTAGTAGACAATGCAATAGCTAGTAGCACTCAAGACTCAAGAGACAGATGCAACAGACACAGTTGCTTCAGAGTGCTTCTCAGTTGCAGTTGTTGCAGTTGCAACAATGACAAAAGAGAGGGAGTAGCAGCGTAGATGCAGAGTTGGCAGTGTCAGCAGCAACACAAATGCAACATTAGAGTTGCGCAGTGATTGGTGGGCAGTGGCAGACAATCTCAATGGCCAAACATCAACAATGTGACAGAGGGGTGATACAGAGATAGGGTGTTGTAGTAGTAGTGGTGCGGCACTAAAACACCTTCCTCGCTAAGAGGGAGTGTTAGTTTTTGTAGCATCGGAGGTGTTCTAGACTCGAAACTTTGTGGAGAGGCTAAGACACATGATTTCTCCATAGCCCATAAATCGTTTCTGGAAATTCCACCTAGAAGTGTCTCAATTAGATTATTAGCCTATTTTTAAATATTTCCTAAGTCTAAACTTAGGAAAAGGGATTAATCAATCATAATTAATTGAGATAAGGTGCGAATCATCTAGAAACTCACACGGATCGACTTCGATATGATCTTGGCCCTTGATTAAGTTTTAATCTTAATCGTTGGAGGTCCAATAGAAAATTATAAGAAGAAGTCGATGGGTAGATGGAGAACACACACAGAAGAGATCGATTTCCTTGGGCAGTTCGATTTTCCAGAGGCAACAACCGAAAGAGTTCGATCCAAAAGGGAAGCAAAGACAGATAGGGACAGGGACAGTGAAGCCGGAGGAATATTTTCTAGATCCGGTGAGTACGTAGCAGAGAGGTGAAAATTTCTCTAGCATGTTGTGTAGGAAGCTTCAAAGGGCAGTTCGATTTTGCTGGGGTGAAGCTGGTTATCATTTCCAGAGGCCGGAAGATATTTCCAAAGTGTCGAAGAGGCAATTTCTCACTTAGCATTAGGCAGGACGGCTTGATTATCAGAAGTTTCGAGCTAGAGCGTTTGAGGGACTGCGCAAAGGTGACGCAAGGCCTGCACAAAGCTAGGTGGATGGCTTGCTTTTCAAAGGTCAGACAGTGTCGGGATTGCTTGGAGTGAGAGTGATTTCCATCAAATTATTTTTGCTAGTATTTTCTCTACATGATTATCAATTTTTGGCTTCCAGATTGTAATCAGAATTTCACTGCAGAAAACTCTCAGCTGCTGCACCAGTTTTCCCAAGTTGGGTTTTTCCAAGGACATTTGTCCAAAAATAATTGTGTTAATTTTTATGTGTATGTGCGTGTGCTAGCTATTTCTCAGTTTCCAACGCTATTATTTTCCGCAGTTTTATTTGTGAAGGTTGCAATGTGAATTATTCGATATTTGTCATAGCAAATAAATTGTTAATTAATTAACAATTAGAAGAATTAATTCTAATTGTTGCAACAAGATTTCAGACTTGAAATTTTCACAGGGAAAACAAGGTTTTCAGATTGAAACAAGTTGTATTTGTAAGAGATCTATTGCTCAGTTTCTATCAATAATCAAGCAGAGGGTTTTCCCAGTTACGGTTACCTAGAAAAATAATGTGTATTTATTATGTGATTGTGTTTATTTATGTTCCTCTTCCACTGCAAAGTTTAGAAGAGAAATCTTGTGTTTATATGAAAAGAAATTATATTTTAGATTGTTCATATTAGTAGTTGCAGAAATTCATAGAATTTCTACACTTAACTTCAGATCTACTAAGCACCGAGAGGGATCAAATCTCTTGAGATGCAAACCTCTTTTAGAATGAAAAGAGATTTGATCTCCCTTAGCGCTTGGTAGGTATGGATGTAAAATTGATCTAGGTTGGTTGGTAGGTTGAAGAAATTCATCTATGGCCTTTGGTATGAAAAAAATGATACCTAAGTATTTAGACTTGGATTTTACAAGCCAAATCTAACAATTGTGCATATACCAAACAAATTGATAATCATTTTGCTATCATGTTACTATATGTTGATGATATGGTTCTAATTAGAAACAACAAGGAGATCAAAGGTGTTAAGTCTTAATTGCCTATATTGAAGACAACCACGAATCATGCAAAAGTGATAGGACTGATAAAGTCTCATGATCATAATAGTTGTATTTGAAGAAGTTAAGACTTCGATATCTGCAAATATAATTAAGAATCAGTAATGTCAATTTAATCTATCTTGGGTGGTTGGGAGGAGTGATTGTTATCATCCCCACCCAGGTTCAATTGTTACAAGTGATATCTTGAGTTCTTAATAAGTATAATATTACAACGGCCTTGAACCCCCTCTAAGCAAGAACCATTCCTATGTGAAGATGGTTGATTGCAGCTTCTTATGCATAGTTATATGACAAGAAATGAACACATAAGAATAACATGTCTGTTACTAGAGGCAATACGCCTTTGATTGTGGAAGGTTACAACTATGGGCTATACTTACATGCATCTCTCCACACTAACCACCAAACATTGACATGCTTGATTCGCCAAAGTTCAGTAAAATTACCTCACATTTACCATCAAAATACAATGCCCAAATTGTATTACTATTACAATGGATACATTAGTTGTTATAAGTAACTTGACATGATATGGTAAGTTCGATATAGGCATTGTAAACCTATGAAGTATTTTGTTGTGATATGGCACTCTATACCTCATAGAGGCATTGCAAACCCATGCAATATTTTGTTATACTGTGGTAGTGTACGCTTCAAAGAGGCATTGTTACACATTGTCATTGTAAATCCATGTGGAAATATGTTATGAAAGGACGATAATTCTTGTTGTAGTGAACTTCAGGATCTACCTTCAAGGGGTGTCGTTGTAAAATTGAATGAATTTTCATACCTCATCTTGCCCAAAGACATATTAAAGAAAAATGTTGGACCAATATTTATTTAATTAAGTTTTTACACGTTTTTACACTTCAAAAAGATGATGGGAAGAATTGTTCGTATGGTGCAGTTTTTATCCATCCTTGCAATAGATTGATGAGAGTCTAAGTCACTTGATACAGGGATATGGGGATACGGGGATTCGAGAATTAGATTCGGGATACGATGACGCCAGAACATGACACTTCTAGGATATGATACGTTATATATTATTTTATTAAAATATATATATATATATATATATATATATATATATATATATATTAAAAATTAGATATTTTTTACACAAATTCATTGATTCGAACATAGATTTAAGATCTTAGATACTCATACATGATACAAAGAACAATGAAATTTGATACATTGATACATCATACAATTGTCAAATTTACTCAGAAAGACAAGATACTAGATAGTAAGATAAAGATATTGTAGTTTTCTCATTAAGTCGTCGGAATCAAAATGTGTTACATAAGTACACTGCCAATGGCAAATAGAACTAGAAAATATAAAAAAACTACAGTCTCCAAGACTACAAGCCTGAAGCCTCAATGAGTCAGAGTCAATGCATCATCAATCCTCATCATCATAATCAGCATCACTGTCCTCATCCCGATCATCATGCTCACCACTGCTCTCCTCTGGCTCTGATGCATCCTCCTCCTTTGTCATCTCTGCATCTGCTGGTGTGGAGGATGACGCATCTACTCTATCATCAAATGTGACAAGCCCTAGCACTGGTGCATTGAGATCCAAGTTGGCCACTGCCAACTCAACACTGTTGTCCAGACCCCTATCATCAGGAAAGACATCCCACATCTTTGTCCTTCCCTTCAACCAATCCTCCCTCTGCCTGTAGATGAGACGAAGGTTGTTGTGCACATACACCATTGTCTTTGCCCTAGACTGCTCAAGCCTGCTCTTCTTCACACTATACAAATTCCCGTATGTGCTCCAATTCCTCTCGCAACAAGAGGATGAAGTCACCTGAGAGAGGAGCCTCATGGCTAACTACTGTAAAGGAGGGATTGTTGCCCCATGAGTTGCCCACCAAGAATAGGGCTTCTTAGCCCCCCTGTCTCGAATCACATCATAGCCTGCAAATCGCTCAGTGCCAGTGGAAAACTCTGCAAAGGCATCCTCCACCTCATCAAGGGATGCCCTCTCCTGAAAAATCCTCCTCGATGCATCTTTCCTCCCCTGTGAGATTTCCCCATCCATGTGAGGAGGGAATCTGCGGGAGGTCCACCATTCAGCCACTCATGGCTGTAGTATTTTGGGTTCAAGGAGTGAGCCAAACAATGTAAAGGTGTGCAATTCTTGTCCCATCTGCTGACAAGAATATCCTGTATGCCTGTGAAGAAGGCCTCTGGTGATGTCTCATACTCTGGGCACTGACTCTGTAAAACAATGGTCCTCACAGAGTCAATCATGGAATCCCATCCCTCATAAACCTCTCCTAGGATGGGTTGGTCTATATCTGCAAATCGGAGCAAGGAAATGATAGGCTCCATGATTTGAATAACTAGATCTATCTTCTCCCACCATAGATCATCCAACACTGTGTCCTTCACTTTCTTTGCGGCTGCTTGATCCGTCTTTCTCCAAAAAGACCAAAACTCTGAAATAACCATGGCCCTAAGAGCAGTCTTGACCTCCCTCAATCTCTTCAACATGATGAATGAAAACGCAAACCGTGTATCTGCAATCTTCAACAATGATAGATTGTTGTACTACTTGTAGATAGTGAGGGCATTTGTATGGTTTTGTACAAAGTTGCAAATATGCCGTGCATCCTCAATAATGGCTCCAATCCAAAGCACATCAGAAGCAATAGATTTCAGTGCCAAGTTCAATGAATGGACAATGCAAGATGTCCAAAATATTTGTGGATATTTTGTTTCCACAATCATGCCAACAGCCTTGCAAACACGTGCATTATCTGTAATGATTTGCACACAAGAATCGACACCTACATCTTCAATAATTTTAATAAATAACTCACCCATATATTGTGCATCCTTGTACTGTCCAAGTGCATCCATTGATTTCAAGAAAACTGAACCATTCAAGGATGACACCATGAAGTTGATGAGTGGGTGGCGTGCTGGATCTGTCCATCCATCAGAAACAATGCTAACCCCAGATGTTGGCAATGCTGATTTAATAGGCTCAAGCATTTTGTTCACCTCTTTCTTTGTCTTTGTCAACAATGTGGTTCTGAGCTTCTCTAACCCAGAGGCACATTTCTTGATGGAGTCCCATGACTAAGAGCTCGACACATCTCAATAAATAGAGGTGACCATGCAACATTAAAAGATATGAAGTTCTGATAGAAAAAAAATGCAATGGTGAGATCAAGCTCTTCCCTCTTCTCTTTTTGAAAAATCTTGTCCATTGGACCACCTGCAGTTGCCTTTCTCTTTGCTGATTGTCCCCTACTAAAAGTCTCAAAAGGGAACTTGTTGCTGGTTTTCCTTAAGAATGGAAGGGGGTCGTCATTCTTGTTTTTTATTTATTTTGATGCCACATTTGCCTCACCAATATATTACTCTTTCTCCAATTCCTTCCTCTGTGTCGATTCAATTGTTGTACAACATTTAATGCCACAACTTGGAATACCCAACAAATGAGCTTTCACACGGAAATATGTGCAAGTGAAATGGCCGTTGCAAAAATTGCATTTCCATGAACAATTTCCTCCTCCTCCCTTTTTTCCTGCCCCTCCCTCTCTTGTCACATACTTCCACAATGGGTATTTGGAGTCAATAGTTTGTTTTCCCTGCCCATTTGAAGTTGCTGTTGCAACCCCACTTCCAATAGATGGAATACTTGCAGACCCTGATGAAACAAGGATAGGACGGACATCTCCAATGGGGACATTCTTCCTCTTTCTTTGCCCCTGTCTTGCTGCCTTTGATTGAGCCATGAATACTGTAAAAAATAAACAAAAATAACCAAATATATAAAACATATGCACATGCAAACACTAACAACAAACTAAATGCAAAATATAGAGGGGCAGTGCACTTACCAGATGCTTGAATCTCTTCGAAAGAACTCCCTTTCTCCTTGCTAACCCTTGCTCCTTGCTCACTTCACAAAATGAAAACGGTGAGAAATAATGCCAAAAATTGGGGTTTTATAAAACAGAAATCGCACTTTTTTTGGGCAGCATATCCAGTCGTACCCGATTCACGGGATATGGCCGTATCCGTACAGGGTACACTCGAGATTCGCCGTACCCTGTACGGATACGATCATATCCCGTGAATCAGGTACGAATCCGGTCGAATCGTATCGGATTTGCCGGATTCGGGATTCGGAGCCCCTGGGGGACAAATCCGGTTTCTTAGATGAGAGTAGATCAACAACTTTCATATTTCCAAACCCACAAAATATCTTTAGGTGATCCTCTTCCTTTACACTTATAATATACATTTTTTGTTTTAGACTGTACATGCCTTGTAAGATGGTCTACAAGTTTAGTATATCCCATTATAGGAAGGAAGCAAATAGATTTGGTAAGTATCTACCAGCTCTTTTACAGTCATTGGTTATTACCGGTTCTCTTTACCTAAAATTTGATGAATTCAGAGAATTGACGTCCTCTTAACTTTTAAAGGTAAAGATCAGTGAAACCTAAAGCTAGAAAACTGATATAGAATATCCACAAACTCATACATATATAGTTGTACTTTTTAAAATTTGGGCATGAAAAGTTATCTGAGGAAACTTAAATATTTAAATACATGATGAGAATGCAAACAATGGTACTGGAAACTACTCTTAGAAATAAAATAAGCTCGTTATCCAAGAACAAGATAACAGGAAAGTTATACATACTTGACTGTCAAGAGGATCACTCTCACGAGAAACTATCTGCTGCAAGCTCAAAATTGCAAAGGATGTAGCTAAAATTGGATCTGCAGTGATGTGTGGCATGGCTGCATGTCCACCTTTTCCCTCTATAACAGCTTCAAAAATGCCTGATCCCGCCAAAATTGGCCCTGGGGTTGATTCTATAGTCCCAGTTGGCAGATTAGGTGCAACATGCATTGCAAATATAGCTTCTGCATCTCCAAGTGCACCTTCACGAATCATGTAAGCAGCACCTGCACCTCCTTCTTCGGCTGGTTGGAAAATAAGTCTTACAGTGCCCTTCAAGAGTTCATAGTAGAGCAAAAAACGATTTACATTAACCAAATGGGCAGTTGTATTATGCAAGAAACCATATAAAATGAAGGAATACAACAACCAAACACATTTGCATTGCAGTTAAAAATGTAAACATCAGATTAAGTAGGCTTAATATATGAACTAAAGTAGACATATGGCCATAATGAAAAGCATATAATCCGGGTAAAATTTATGTTTAAATAAAGAACAAATTCGAATCCATCTAAGGAGATGCCAATATACTTTGTTTCGAATCCTTCTAAAAGAGATGTAAATATAATTTGTTAACATAACGACCATCCTTCGGTTTAAAGTTTGAACTCTTTATCACATGCATCTATACAAGCCTGCAGAGCACCTGGAGTTTATCTTTGTGTTTATAAAGCAATTTGGCAGCTCCA
The DNA here is from genome assembly GCA_034641835.2 of Pinus albicaulis. Taxonomy (NCBI): domain Eukaryota; kingdom Viridiplantae; phylum Streptophyta; class Pinopsida; order Pinales; family Pinaceae; genus Pinus; species Pinus albicaulis. The sequence goes on along the minus strand of CM076571.1, from coordinate 608,070,698 downwards.
ATGAGCATAGTAACATGTGCATCATGCCCACAAGCATGCATTTTGCCAATGTTCATACTCTTGTGCTCCCAATCCACGAGCTCCTTCACATTACAAGCCAAATCATTGAATTAGTAAAGGTCAAATACCAAGCAAGGACAAACAAACAGCAGTGAAAGAGAATTAGTATAGGTCAAATACCCAACCAGGGACAAACAAACAGTAGTAAAAGCATAAATAACGTAACATACTCATTCGGTTGTGGGATGGAGGCATTGCTGCTCCTCCACGATGATAATACAATCTTGCCTAAAGTCTTATGTACCTTACTCCCCTTATCAGACAATGCGGAGGACTGGATGCAAGTCAGGAAGACCTTTAATAGCCTCGTAAATGTTTTTTGATAAACCCCAATATGTTATTAAAACGATACTTGAAAGCAAGAAAGCTCCCACCTCCACAGAATCCCGTTGGTATAAGTGCTGAAGTTTCTTTAGAGGGAAGTGTCCAAACCCTGAGCCACGTTTTATTATCAAATTTTGTTGTAATGCTTTTATCTTAAGAATAGTCATAAGTTTATTCCTGGCAACTGCCGGTAGACTTATTCTGCTCTCTTGTTTGTTCAGGTCAAGGTCATCCTTGCAAATGAGATTGTTTTGGAATGTTAATAACCAGCTGAATGGAGTGTTGTGTTTCTCAGAAGCCAGTCGCCTAAATTTTGATGTTCTGGCTCTCAGTTACTTTTCTCGCACAGTTGCAAGTTCCTCGTGCCAACTCGGTGCCTGACTGATGGAATAGATGGCCTAAAAGAACCAGGTCAGCGTAGAGGCAAGCCATCTAATGGTACGATGCCGTATTTCTTTCTGACGAGAATAGTTACTCTGCTCCTAGCACTTGACAATCAATGCGATGTTGGGTGTTGATGCAAACCCCTGCTCTACAGCAGGCCCTAAAGGACGGCCAGGATTTATGGATACTCTAATTACTAGATGTTCCTCTCAGAAGGGCTCAAAGCTTCAAACCCTAATATGCTTGCTTGTTATCAGTTATCCAGGAGCGATACCGTAGCCTCCCACACCTTTTGATGAGGTACTGGACTCAAAATTCCAAATCTTTGCCTGATTGCTTGTTACCAGACTCAGGAGCTACACCTTAGCCTTCCACACGCTTTCATGAGGTTCTGGTCACACTCCTGTGAGGACACCTTAAGACTGTCAGTATCGTAAGTAATGAAGGAAGTATCATCAACAGTCTTTAAGACTTAGTTACATCAAGATACCTGAGGAATTAGAAATATTCTGATCATAGTTCATATACATTAGCATTTGTAACAGTTAAAGAAGGTTGATTTGCACTGTACATCTGATGTATGCACGCAGTAGTAGCATCATCTCTGTACATCTGAAGCATATTTCAAAGTGCGCGAAGGGAAAATGTACTGAGTTTTCCTGTTGTATTGTATCTAGAGCTAAAAAGAAAGGCCTACTCTAAAAGCATTCCTATTGTTAAATATGTATTTTTTCAAAAACGCTATTTGGAAGTTGTATAACTTAAATATTGTAAATACGTTCTTTTGAATTTTTTCCATGCTAAAGAAGCCATAGGCGTAGAATAGTTTAGAAGAGGATGTTGGTTTGTACTATTAAAAGGAAAGAAAACAGTAATGTCAAATTAATCATATTTATAAATCAGCTTTCCAGGCATGCTAGTTGTACCTGTATATTTTTAATATTGCAAGCATGTTTTTTTTAACTCTTCTTAGGTTAAAGAAGGCATAGAAATTATCTAGAGCATCTTTCTAATTCAATGTGAAACTCCTTTACGAGAAGTTCTCTAGCTAAAGGAAAATTACATTGAAATGAAAAAATGCATAAGGAAAGTGATATCAATTTTATTTACGAATTATCGAAACTCTCATGAATATTTTCAAGTAAGAAAAAGTCACTCCATTTCTCCTTGACAATGACTAGTTTACCAGCTTTCCCTCTGTAGCATATATTATGGAGAATTGAGAATGATTCGGCATTTGAATGAACATACTCTTTTAGGAAATATTGAAGTCTGAAAGCACCAAGAATGACATACAACTCTGCACATGCATATAAGGTATGGAAAACCTAGAATAGAAATTTGCAATCTTGTTAGCCTTCAATTTGTTTTCAATGTTTTCACATGGAGAAAAAGGAAACCAAAATAAAAAAAGCTAACAAATCTGTGAATTTCAATTGGTAAGAAAACAACCTTAATAGTGCAAAACATAGTAGGTACAAAACCAACTTCGGAATTGCTAGATTTAAGAAACATAAGAATCGTTCACATCCATACCTTTCTTGCAGCAAGTTTTGATTGTTGTTCACTTTTTGCACCTGTGCAAACCTACACAATGAGAAAAAAAGAAAAAAGAAAAAAAAGAAAAGAAAAAAGCATTGCAGTACTTGTTACCTATTTACTAGTTTACTTTTAAAAAAAAATATGGATACCCAAATAAATTACGCAATAGGTAAAAGTTATTGGTTTTTCTAAGAAAGTATCACCTTCAGTGTAACAAGTCCTCTATTTTGTCAGTTACCTCTATTTTGTGAGTTACTTCAAAATTCGAACTGAAGTAATTGTAATTGGTCGCCTATTTATAATTGTAATCTTCCTGCAATTGTTCATAGTGTTGGGATTGCCCAAACTTGCAACGGTGAGGAACATTATATTGCTTTGGCCACTAACTGGAAAGCTTTGACAGGAGTAACTCTGATTTGCAGCTGCAGAGGACTGAAGGATGGACATGAGCAAAGATTTATTTGATTTTAATCTTCCTCTCCTCTTTAACACAGAAATCCCACTCTCCTCTCCAACACGTTCGATCTGCAAAGAAAGCTGGTGATTCACTTAATTTTTTGGTAGTTGGAGATTGGGGTAGAAAAGGACTTTACAACCAGTCTAGAGTGGCTACTTAGGTTAGACCTACTCTTCTTCAAGTTTTCATCATTTGTTTCTGATTTGAAAAGGAAGTTCTGAATGAATAAACAAAATGGTTTAATAAGAACTTCACAAAGTTCGCTGAAAATGGGCATTATTTTTTGTTTAAATTTTTATTCCACTGTGTGTGGTTGGTTAATGTTATAGATGGGAAGAATAGGAGAGAAGCTGGGAATCGATTTCGTTTGCATACCCACAGTCACAGGTTAGTCGGATTTAATATTTTTCTATTTCCTGGCTTTGCATCTACTCTGTTTGTTTTAAGATATTGTCGATTCATACGATTTTTTTTGGTAAGGATCATTGTTTTTAGAATTTCCTGTTCCCCTGCCCTGCAATTGAATTTGGCTAAGGGTCAAAATGGTGCCTTGACCTTTCCTTCCTCCCTCGTGAATTCTCGAGCTACCGATTAGAAAACCCGGATATAAACTGTATTGCCGTTAGGCCAGCCAAGAGAAAGAAACTACCGGGGGTGTGGAAAGGGCAGGCGGAGCAACTACCGGGTAATGGAAGGGGTCAACGGTGGTCCACTTCTGCCTTCAAAACTGATATTTTTCACTTATTTATAAGCCTCCAAACCAATTTCTGTTGCCTTTATTCGCTCACTGTATATGTTGATTTCGATCTAAGAAATGTACTGTTTATGATCTGGGGTGAAAAGTTTAAATAAAAACATGTACAGTTCCTGAGGCTCATACTACTAGACCTATATACTAGACCTATAGTTCTGGTCCTAGTCGAACCGGTGGTGCCATATCTAAGTGGTGCCAGAGTTCGGGCTAGTTGAGGCAGGCTGTCGATCCGTGAAACCAGGCCTGCATAAGATCTCGTCATAGTGTGCATATGCGTTAATATATTATATAACTATATAGACGTGTTCATATAGTATATAGGTCTAGTTGAACCTTATTTTCCTAGTTCCAAGAAGGCCCGATTCCTGCTATCACTTACCTGGAGGCTACCATATTACAGGGGATACGTAGTTATGTAAGTGAAATCAATGGTAATAGATCAACTTCAACCCTATTAATAGGAGATCACTACATGTTAGTATATTACGTAAATAAGGTAAGATGTACTCACTGCTTATGTTTCCATGATTACACTATCAATATAAGATACAAGAACAAGTAGCATGGACATGCTTAATGATTACACAAGGACAAGCTTAGTTAGTTATACACATATCCTAGCTTCTACACAGATACTACTACTAATAGCATGCAAGTAATACTAGCTCTATTATGGTATAAATATTAGGGATATCACGCTATTACCTGTACTTTATACTAATAAAGGGTGTGTACTTCCATAACAAAGGGTAAACATGGTCTCATAGTAATACAACTTGATCATCTTATCAATAGAGTGACTTAGAACCCTATCGTGATTAAGGTAAATAAGAACCATAAAGCCCATTCCAAAGATCAGTATTCAATTGAATTAGTAGGAGTACTTACAGCATATGTATCACCCTTGAATCACTCATAGTGGCTAGTATCATCACCATTGCTTATATGCACATATCATAAGCAAAGACCAGTATTCAATCTAACCTAATATGGAAAGAGCTAGTAAGGTAATATGAGTATTGTTACCATATGAAGTATTGACACATCCTAGCAAAGGGTTATGATTGGGATAGAGTGTAATCTGCATAATATGGATCACATTCAACATGATAGTAATACAGGTAAGTTAAGCTATATGAGTACTAAGAGCTTATAATGATATATGAGTACGATGATTCCCCTTAGTTTCAGCATTCAATGACCTTGCCCGATGCGGACAAGCGACTACGTTCCTTATATTAACACTCTCTGTATAAACAAGCATATCTATCAACCTTAAGTGTTTATGATCTTACTTATGGATATACTGATCATCCTAATCAAATCAATGGGAATCTAACCTATATGATGTAATATAACGTAAATACTGTAATCAATTAATGAACACAACCAATATGAACCATTACATATGTGAATTAAAAAGGCCTGATCCATTACATATGAACCATTACACACTGTAGTCAAGTTTCCTATGTTTTCTGATCCTAATCTTAGACCTGATCTCAGATCTCCTTTAAAAAGGCTTCAACCCTGCATTAAGAAGGTTGTACATAAAATCTTCAGAGGCTGCTTCTTCTCAATTCTGGATTTTCAAAACAAATTCAATATTGTGCTTTCAACCTTTAATATAGTGCTTCCATTTTACCAACCAAACCTACACAAGGGGATTCACTGTAATACAATTCAACAAGCTTCAATGGTGTTCTTGGTCTTGTATCCCATATAGAATAAGTGACAAAGATGCCCTTTATTCTTCCTTAGAATGTCCACTTTCACACTAACTTACAGGAGTATGCCACAGATTCGAGATGAATAGATGATCACAATTTAGATTTTTGGAGTCTTCACACAGGTCTGAAAATACAGAGGTCTGCAATTTGGGTGCAGCAGCAACAGGTCTGAAGTCTACATGAGATCAGTTCAAATGTCTCTTCACAACACGTCTGAGTTTATTTCTTGCTCATGTCCAAGTCTAATACAGTCACAGGTTCAAGGTGTAAGTCTAGTACCGAACCTTAGCACATATAGCCAGATAGCCTCAATTCACTGGTTCAAAGTTCAGTCTACAAGCTTGACCCTTCAAGCTTCAGATCCGAGCTGTGATACTTCCACAAATATGCTTACCACAGGTGATTTTCCATAACAATAAGCTACAGGACTACACAAGGACTAAAGCTCCTGTTGCGGATTGTAATATCACAGGCCTGAGGAATGAGTTAAGGTCCGAGGGTATATATGCATGTGAGGGACTTCCAACCTTAAACCAAGTTGTCCACGAGTTTATAATCTCTGCAATCCGAGCTGCTAACCAGATGACTATCCACAATTTACTACCACAGGATTGTAATCCGAGCCCTCACAATTGTGTCTCCAAGGGGGTCTGTACAGCAGTACGAATTCTACAGGAAATCTACCTTGTAACAAATTCAAATCAGACTTTTCCTCCTCGGCCTCTTGTCTTGCTGTTCTGCATTCCTGAAATAATCTTCAATGAACAGATGAACATCACATCATTCCAGCAGTCATGGTAGGAATTTCATGAATCTGGGCTATAATGCAAATTCAGTAATTTCACCTAAAACATGACGTTTCTTAGATCTATTCCCGATGAACAGATTAAAATCACGTCATTCCAACAGTCACGGTAGGAATTTCATGAATCTGGGCTATAATGCAAATTCAGTAATTTCACCTAAAACATGATGTTTCTTAGATCTATTCCCCGTGAACTTTCAGTCTTGGGGCTAATCAGAAATATTCAATTATAGCAGAAAATACTTAAATTCACTTCAACCCAAATCACCAGGCAGCTCAAGAGAATAAATACCATATATGTGGACTTCACTGCCAACAATGTCTAACATGCAGGGCACACTTTTTCAAGCATATAAAAGATCTGAAATATTTTTATTACAGCAGAAAATATGCTCCTTTATGTTCTATGCTGTGTATTAAATCACAGCAATTTCAGCAATATCATAGGTGAAATCAGCTTGAACAATAGTGCTGGAATCCCCTAAACAAGAAGATAATACAAGCTGAAAGTGATGCAAGTATTTGGACAACTTAAACACTTCATTTATATATAAGAGATGAAGTACATCTACATACCAACATCTTATTACAAGCTGATACAAGTCAATCTCTTCAAACCATAACTAGAGAATACATGGAAAACCCTACTCACCAACTCCTAGCTAGGAATCACTCTTAACCAAAGCTGCTTACTCCAGAAAAGCTCCTCCTTGGCACCTACACTTGCATCCCACAAGCATACAAGGCATTTCCTGCCCGCACCTCCTCAACACATTGAGTAGCACTAGGATTTCCAATTGCACTTGGTGCCATTTTGATATATTCACCTTTGCATGGTATATAAATGAGCAAACTTTGCATATTTTGTCTCTATTGGCTTGGAATCAAGGTTGAAAATCTTGAGAATAGTTTTTTTTTATTAAAAAATAATTATTTAATGTATTTTTTTTCAAAACTGGTTCATTGAGATCTGACCGCTACTGGTTAGACCGGTTACAGTTTTAATAACTATGATGTAAACTTCAAAAATCAATTTCTCTTAGAGTATTTGGAGTTAGGAGCTGAGTGAGGGCTTGTTGGAAAGAGGAAAGAGTCCTCTTTAAGATGGTGAAAAAGCCAATGCGAAAGGATGCCTCCAAGGTGACAACAAATATTTTTCTTGTGACTATTCTTGAAATTAGATCATTTTTGTTATAATTTCAAGAGTGCCCTCCAACAATTTTCCATGATTTTCCATGACATCTATGTTATCAAGTATAGTCATATCCATGTCATTAAGTCCTCAAGTGTTCTTCATGTCATGTCCCTAGACATTGTTCATGTCATCAAATGGTCCTCCATCAACCATGTCATCTTGACATCATACTGGGTCTAAGCATCTCAAGAATATTGACATCTTGGTCAATGCCACATTGACATCAATGACAACCTTGATTAACAGTTTCAAGATAGACAACAAGATAAACATAGTGAGAAATTGTCGGCCTATCACACTTTGTAATGTGTCTTATAATCATGAATATGGCAGCCTGAGCCATTTTTCTTGATCAACTGGAGTTTATTAAGAGAAATTTTATCCTAGGTAATATTATTACAACTTGTGAAGGTCTTGAATGAGTATCAAAGATCATTCACATAATTATAGATGAAGATAGGAATAACAAATATGACTCCAAAGGCATATTTTCTACTAGGGTGAACTTCTTCAAGCTTAGAAAAGTAATGTAAATCTCCAAATAATGTACCCTCTTGCATGCTAGGAATAAGGAGAGAATGTGGTGTAAATCCTTCATTAATGTGCCCTCCATGCACGTGGCCAAAAACAGAATGTATTCCCTTCAAGTGCCAAAAAGGTGATAATTTGTAACTCGTCATGCTGCCATGAATAGGTAAGTGACTCCCTCAATTGGAGTGCCCTCGTTTTCTAGGAATGAGCTCTGGGAACATGTCAGAAATAGGCTTTAAAGGAGAGAGTTCACTACTGGTAACTGTGACTTCATCATTGCCAAGTGCCTCCCCTTTAGCTGAGTGATGCATCCTATTTGTTGCTAAGGCAACTCCCATTGGCGTGTTCTTCTCCTCACTGTTGATGTAATGAATGTTTAAAAATGTCCGCAAGGGTTGTGCCCTTAAGAATGCTAATATATTTACCAAAACATTTTGCTGTAATGCTGATAGATCTGCGTTCAAAACCAAAAAATTTTGCTGTCATGCTGATAGATCTGCGTTCAAAAGGTGTAAATACAACAAAAATATCTCCTCAAACAAGTGCTGATCCAAAAGCTTTCTCTCAAATATGACTTTCTTTTGTTGTTTAACTATGTGATTGTTGTGTATGGGTGTGTTCACACTAGTAAAAAATGTGTAGTCTTCTCTTCCTATATGTTGTTTCTAAAAAGTTTGCACAATTGACATTTGTGCTCAAATAGGAGCTGAAACTTCTCTTTTAAAAATAAAGTTCTGAAAAGAGTTGAAATTAAAGAGTTAACATATTAGTTTCATCTTTGAATGCAAAAAATTGAAGATGAGTCAAAGCCCAATTTTGACAACAGATGAATACCATGCACATGATGAGAGAATAGCTGATGAGAAGAGCTTGCTTAAATATGCATGTCCATGTAATGATTTTCGTGGTGGGAAAATGAGAAAAAGAAGTGTGATTTTTCAACATATGCTAAAATATGGGCATAGCGGTATAAGCCCTTTCCCTCAAAATTGTTATCCAGATAGGATAGAATTGCATAGCATGAGAGATGTAGAGGCACTAGACATAGATGAAGAGGCAACAAACACAAATGAAAAGGTAGGAACCTTTCATGAAGGGATTGAAGTTTATAGAATGCTGAATGAGGGTTTCAAGGATGAATGGCAGAAGTTGATGGAGGATGCTTTAAAACCTGTGTATGGTACTTGCAATTTAAGTCATTTAACAACAATCCTTTTAATTCTTAACTTGCAAGTGGTGCATGGTTGGACAAATGAGAGTGTTGATGAGTTATTGGCATTTTTACAACGATTGTTACCACCCGACTCCACATTGCCAACAAAACGAAGAGCATGTAAAGTGCAAATCACTAAGCTAGGCTTAGGGTATGAAAACATCCACACATGTGTGAATGGTTGTGTATTATTTCGCAAAAATCTTGCAAGTGAGACTGAATGTCCAAAATGTAAAGAAGGGAGGTATAGACCAGGGTTGAAATCAAATTTAGCTCCGAGAAGGGTTCTTCGCCACTTTCCACTAATCCAACGGTTGCTTCGAATGTACAAATGTCGAGACATTGCCGAGCTAATGCAATGGCATGCCCAAAACAAGAGCACCGATGGAAAACAACGATTTGTGGCTGATTCTAAGATTTGGAAGGAATTTGACAATAAATCCCCTGATTTTGCCCAAGATCCTCGCAATATAAGACTTGGTTTAGCTCTAGATGGGGTGAACCCTTTCTCAGATCAAAGCACTAAATGGTCAACTTGGCCAGTGTTTTTAATAAATTATAACTTGCCTCCATGGTTAGCAACGAAGCCATTTTTCTTGATGTTGTCATTGATCATACCGGGGAAAAAAAGTGTGACTTCAGATACAATTGATGTTTATTTAGAACCATTATTTGATGAGCTAGTGGAATTGTGGAAAGGAATTGAAGCAATTCAAATTTTAGGGGATGGTATTTCAATTCAATTCACTTTAAGAGCTTCTTTATTGTTTACAATCCGCGATCTTCCTGCATATGGCACTTTGACTGGTCTCAATGTTCATGGATACCATGGATGTCCAGCTTGCATCTTTAAGGGTTTTGTGAGGCACTCAAGTAGTTTTCACAAGTGTATTTATTGTGGACATCGTGCTTACCTCAAAATGGAGCATCCATATCATCGACAAAAGTCACGTTTCAATGGTAAGGAAGAGAATCGTGAAGCACCACTGGCAATAACAAGTGATTACATTATTGAGAATAGAGAAAAAAGAATGCAATTTATTGAAAATGGTGGCATTCGTGGTAGTAAAAATGATCCACTTTACGGTAGTGGTGTAAAAAGAGTGTGCATATTCTATAAATTGCCATACTTTAAGCATATAACCATTAGGCATACTGTTGACTTTATGCATACTGAGAAAAACATAGCTTTTGCTATTATAGAAACTCTTTTTGGTGCATACGATACAGTGTCATCACGCCTAGACCTTAAAGAACTAAAGATTCGTCGAAATCTTTGGGTTGAAAAATATGGTAATGGAAAATACAAAAAACCTATTGCTCCTTATGTGTGGACAAAGGATCAATGTGCACAATTCTTAAAGTTGATGTCTCAGACTCGATTTCCTACTGGATATGTAAGTGGTAATATTAGAAGCCAAACCGAAAATAATAGCTTAAGAAGCCTCAAGACCCATAACTATCATGTCATAATTGAGGATATTTTACCTATTGCAGTCATATCAAGTTTGGAAAAGGGACCAAGATTGGCAATTATAAGGTTGGGCCGAATTTTAAAAAGAATGAGTTTGCATGTGCTAGATCCTTCAAACTTTGATAATTTGAGGGGAGAGGTTGTTGAAGTCCTCTGCTTATTGGAACGAGAATTTCCACCAACAATATTCAATATTTCTATGCATCTTCTTATACATCTAGAACATGAACTAGAGAATTGTGGCCCAATAAGAACAAGATGGATGTATCCTATAGAGCGATACATGAAAGTTTTGAAAAAGTTTGTTCGTAATAAGGCAAAACCAGAAGGTAGCATTTGTGAAGGATATTTAATGCAAGAGGCCATAGGGTTTTGCACAGAATATATGAAGGATTTTAGAAATGTCAATCAGCGTGTATGGGATGATGATGACGACCAGAGAGTTGGAGGTGAAGTATTAGAAGGAAATGGGCGTCGCTTCAAGCTATCAAATGAGGAAAGAATTGCCATACATGCCTATGTTCTTCAAAACACATCATCATTCGATAAGTGGCGTAGGTAAAATATTATTTACATCATAATATATTTATTTAATTTCATTTAATAACTAAATTATTATCACTCTTACTTTTCATATTCTATGCAGAAAATACGAAGAAGAGATTCAAAAATGGATGCATCCATCTCGAAAGCGTACACTTCAAGATTTAAACCTTGGAGATCGTTCTTTTCCAAAATTTGATAATTGGATTGTCGATGCAATTAATGATGCACGACAAGAAGGTCAAGATATGACGAAGGAGGAAATTCAGCTTTCACAACCTCCAAGTATATGGGCTTCTTCTTTCAGTGGGATGTGGGCCTATGGTACTCATTTAAGAGTGGAAGAAAGGGATACATGAAAGGCAAATTGTGATTGTATTGTTAGTGTTGAATTTCATCACAACACTGAAAAGAACTTGTATGTTGGATTCATACAAGAAATTATTCAAGTTGATTATGGTGAAACTAGTCCTATATTATTAAAATGTAAATGGATCAAGCCATCTGCAATACAACATGATGAGTATGGATTTGTACGTGCAAATACACGCCAAATTTTGCTGAAGACCAATGAGCCATATGTTTCCCCTATTCAAATCAACCAGGCATTTTTAATTGGTGATGTGACAAGCTCAAGATGGTCGTATGCCATTCAAATAGAGCCCCGCTCAAAAAGGAAATTCATGGAATATGTTGATATAATGGTTGATGGGCAATGTAATAGTTTACAAGAAACATTGGAGGAAGAATCTGAAGATGGCGATAGAGTATTTGAAGATGAAGCATTGATTCCCAGTGAAGAGACTAAGTTAGAAAACATAATTCATGGCCAGGACAATATAATGTACGAGGACAATGAAGGAACTCAAGCAGATGTATACACAAGTGATCAGGATTGTGATCTTGATGACCACGCAAATGATCATGATGATGATTTATCACCTTGACTTTATGGCATAAATTTTCACTATGCAAATGGATTTTATTGTTTTGGCCATGGGATTAGCCAGATGGTTGTATTAAACTCTGTGTGAAATTTATCATTCATTTTTCACATTGTGTGAATTTTGTTTCATTCCAGTGACTCTATTGTAGCATGAAGTGATTCAATTTATCTTAAAGAGGATTACTAGATCCATAAATGAAATTGTCTACATGAAGTTATGTTAACTTTAATATTTATTTTGTAACTTCTATAGTTGCTTTTTTTCCTCAGGAAAATCTAGATTCTTCTAATGTTATTTTAGTTGTTAAATTGGGGGATGCGTATCTTTTTATTGTGGGATATTTGATTTTCAGCTTGCAAACCTCGAAGCTAAATGTAAGTCTATGGAGTCTGTTTACTAAGGGCTCAAAGTCTTAATATGGTTCAGGAGCTCTTCACCAAAGTTGTACGGTACTGACACTAGTACACATATAATAGATTCAATAATGTTACAATGGCTGGGACAACCAATCTGCATTCCCAATTGCAATATGCTATGTTTTTATTATGTGATAAATTTATGCAAATATTACAATTTTTTTTGCAATTAAAAAAATAGAATCCATAATTCTAGATAAGGTGCTAATACTGATTAAAGTGTTCCTTCTATCAATTTAAGGATAATTCATTCTCATTGATCATAATGCATGATCGTATAATAGATATATTTTATAATTGTTATTTATCCATGCACTAATATTTTCTCTTTAAATGTGAAATGTAGGACATAAATACTATGAAGAAGGGGTTGAAACGTAAAAATGATCTTAGCAGTGATGAAAATATGATAGAATACAAGCGTGTTCGTAAAGAACGCATCACAAAAAATGAAGAATATTTCTCATCTCTTGGTTTGGTGAATAAGTAAGTAGTTACTCTTCGTCACTTTTTATTTCTATGCATATTTAATGAAAGTTGTATATAATATATTTGATGATGTAGGCCATTATTTGATAAGTTTTTTTTTTTTTATATAGGGGAAACTTGGATCCCATACACAATGAGAATAAACAAAAAGCAAGAAAAGACATATCCCTGCCAACTCGTAGAAGCAAACGCCATGGTAATTCAATGCATGGAGATGAAGCTGACAATTCTAATGATCAACTTCCTGATATATCAGATGATCATGTCCAAGGTGTTCGCGAAAAATTGGCACATTCTGATGAAGCAGAGTTGCAAGAAATTTATTTACAGTTAAAGAAAAGATTTGAAGGCACATCTGAGGAGATTTGTGTGCAACCTAGTGCCACACCTATTGTGGACAAGGAGAAACCAATTCAGTCTTTTGCCACAGAAATCACACCAATTACATCTTCTCCAAGTAAGGTGCTAGGAACTACCACACCTTCTTTAGCCACAAGTATGAGTGATTTACCATCACCTAGTCTTGGTTTTGAAGATGTATCAACTTTAGTGAAAAGACAAAGAATTAGTCAAAGCCTTTATAGGTCCACAGAAAGGGAAGCCAAAGAATGAAAATCAGAAGGGAAGAAGGCTTACTTGATTGAGGTAAAAGATGGTGAGCCTACTGGACCAAATGCGTCAAGGTGGGCCACAGAGTTGGGCACAAGAATAAGGTCTCATTTGGATGTTACCAAATCCAACTTTGCAGATCAAGATCCAAGAAATGTTGATCAAGTGATCCAAAAAATGGAAAATGTGTTTGAGACTATTGGTGGAAGGATTTCTAGTAAATATTATAAGCGCAGAATGAGAATTTTGATGAATAACTTCAGGCATAAATGCAGAAAATTAATCTTGGATGGAAAAGATAGGGAGAGTAGCTTGACTCCCAAACAATGGGAAGATTTGAAGGAAAGTATGCGTGCTGAAGAGTATTTGTCAAAGAGTATAAGAGCGAAGAAAGCAAGAGAGCAGGTGAAGGCTCGATATTTTTTGGGTCGGGGTGGGTTGCGAGCCAAACAACAAATATTTGTAAGTATACAATTTTTTTGTTGAATATTGTACATTGTGTTATGTGTTTTGAGTTTTCTTAATATCCAACTAGTTGTGCGTTGAAAATTATTTGTAGGTTGAAGAAGCTAAAAGAGAACCAATGGTGAGTGAAATGGCTCATTATATGGCAGACTTGGAAAATTCCAAACATAATTATATGTCAGAAAATCCAGTAGAAAGTTCTTTTCCATCTATTGACGTCGAGAGTAGACAAATAGGAGCTTTATCTACTGTTGAAAACCATAGTAAGGATTATAATCATGCAATGCAATGTATAACTGGTTTGGCAAAGACAATGTCAACCATAGCCTCCTCCATTGAACCTCTTGTTGCTGCATGGAAAAAGAAGGAATTTAACATTGATTTAGATGAGGTAAGAAAATTATAATTCCCTTGCAACCAGTGCTTCACTTGAATTTGTAATATGTTAATGTTTTGGTTCCATTTCCCTTCACTCATGAAGCATTCTTTTATTGGAAATTCTTGTCAATCACAAGAAGAAAATGTAAATTTGGGTGGTGCAAGAATGCTAAATGGCTCAAAAAAGGGCCATGAACATGTGAAGGTATGTTTTTGTAGATATCTACAAGAGCTATATGCTTCTATTTTAGTGTTATTAATATTTTTATGTTTTAATATTATATTTACTGTTTTCTGCTATGTTAAAACTTATTTTGTTTTAATGTAATATTTGATTTGTGCCTAATGAAACCACGTATAGGATGTTAAAGGAAAAATGGTTACCTCGAGAGTTCTAAAATATGACAAAATTGATGCACCTGAACATTCCCAATCGGTGCCAAATCCTGCTGGTATTTCAGATATTAACTCAGTGAGTGCATATTATTCAGTTAATTAAATAGCTATGTATGTTTTTGCAATTTAATTGTAATTATTATTTTCCTAATATCTATGTATACTTTTTTCATTTTTGACAGTGCTTATTAACTCCGGTAGGGGATGACCTACTCCAAGTAGGTGACAAAGTGAATATATTAGATCCATATGACAGTGCTATTGCTGGCATTGGACGAATTCAATCAATTTCTATCATACATGGAGTGCCACTTGGTCCAGAAGACGCAAATGTAAATTTCATTAATGTCACAAGTAACATCCCCCTTCCGTATGAAGATAAAATAGATGGATGTGTTCGTTTGAAGGAGAAGGAAAATAGTTTCATTCGGTGGCCGAAGAAGTATTTGGAAAAGTCATCGATATAGATGGTCGTCTTGTTGTTGTTCATATATAACTTCTCAAATCCAACCACTCTTCTTTGATAACTCGGATACAGAACTTTTTTTTTTCTTAATATTTGGACTAAGTTTTGAAACTCCTCATTTGGATTTTATTGCAAGTAAAATGTCGACTAAATGATCACACGTATTGTATGGAAGGACTTGGTCACCTTGGATGTCAACTATAAATTTTCCATAGCTTGTTGATTGTATTGGTTTACAAGTTGATAGTTTGGATGATACAATGGAAAACATGGGAATATATGCCTTGTTCGTTTTCTTTTGGTTTGTTTTCAGATGTCAGTATGCTGATGAATCATACGTATTTTGCCTTAACTAACACATTCACTTAGCAGAAATGGTGTTACAACAAGCATAGTTTCATTAGATAAAGTGTGTGGCTGGGAGTCCATTATAAATGCAAATAATGTTAAATGTGGGTGAAAATTCTTTTGCTACAAGATCAAATTATTCTTCTCTTATTTTCAAAGTTGAGGCTCAAGTTATTCACTTTTGGCTTAGAAATTGTGTAACAAATCCAACCTCAATAGAGGCAAAGTTCAAGCAATTCGTTGCCTTCAAAAAAAAGAATCAATGTTGAAGATCTTTCCCATCTACTTCTTTTCTCAGACACCAAATTTACATAGCAAAAATAGTTTGCCGTAGTCTAGAAGTAATCTATCGATGCTAAGAGCATGAACCAGAGAGAAAATTTCATGCACCAGAAAGAGATTTCAGGTCATGAATGGATTCATAGCCATTTGAGTTGTGCCAACAGGTGAACCAGAAATAATGTTGCTACCCTTCCAATTAGCAATGAAAAAGAAGCAATGGAGTCTACACTAGATGAGGATGGGGTACTGGTTGTATTCACTATGCCATTTCTGCACAATCAAAATCAAACAAGTCAGTGACGTTATCATTTACGCAAATTACAAGAACTTCTTGGTCTACAAACAGAAAAATCACTACTCTAAAAACATTCAAGGGTGATTGGTCTCTTTGTCTGGACAGTCAGAAGGGGGTAAATGGATGTAAGACAATGATTGTCATGCTCTTTACCCAAATGGGCATGAAATCGACCCACATGTAGTTAGCACGCAGCACACAGTGGTGTTTTTCAACTGATGATCACAAGTTCATGTCTCATATGACCTCCCTATAGACAAGCACAGTGACAGATTATAAGCTGGCCTAGGAAAATGGGGATACAATCCTTACTGCCTGTTAGGGTTCTTCAAATTCAGTAACAGGAGGTATATCAATCATAAAGTTTCAGAAAATCAGATATAAAGGCGATTGGATTCTGATCACGTTTTTTACGATAGCATAGATCCTAAACCCAACCTCCAATGTAATGAGACTCGTAGTCATTTCTAGTCCCTAGGATTAGCCAATGAGAACTACAAGAATAACAAACCTGCTAATATTCAGTTTTCAAATTAGAAACATTTAATGTGCACAAATTTTGAGATTTTGACATCTTAGGTAAATGACTAAGAGCCCATAGACCTCCATGAACCATTCCCTAAATTGTATCTATGAAGAAGAATATAAGAGAAAAATGCAGGATCATCAGTGATCTGGCCAGGGTGGCTAGGCAACCTAACGTTACTACACATAAACCACAGTGATACTAAACAGTATTCCAGAAGAAGCCCACATCAATATAATTATGTTTATAGATTGTTTTAGTCAAGAGATGTCCAAACTAACATTTTAAACCGACACTCAAACAGAAAAATAAAATAAAAAAGCAGAAGGAACAACAACTAGATGCCACAATGATACTACACAGTATTCCAGAAGAAGCCCACATCAATATAATTATGTTTATAGATTGTTTTAGTCATGAGATGTCCAAACTAACATTTTAAACCAATACTCAAACAGAAAAAAAAAGATTAGAAGGAACAACAAATAGAACTTAAAATATGGGTAACTAACAGGAAACAGTAGATCTAGGACTTTACCTAGATGTTGTATACACACAAGATTCATAGCCTGCAAGCAATTAAAGTTCAAACACATTGGAGCCTTTTAGGTCTGTGTTGAAAGCCTTCTTTTGTGACTGTTCATTGGCATTTAGAAGGCCAAATCTGATTCGTTCTGAGGCAGACTTTTCACTTTTCTTAATGCTATGTCTGACTTGTCTGAGGCACTTCTCGTTGGTCTTTTCTGAGGCTCGGATATAGTTTCCTGATGCCCATTTTGGCCTGCCTGAGGGCACCATCTGAGGCACAATTCTATGATTATTTTTAGCCTCCCTTGACAAGGATCTCTGCGGCTACCTGTAGCATCTATTCGGCCTGCTCAACAGATTTTTATCTGAGGCTATTTTTCTCTGTCAATGAGGTAAGTTTGGCCCTCTTCCTGAGGTAGCTCTAAGATCAAATTTCGACCACTGAAGCAAAAATATATCCACGCAGACAAGGTAACACTTATGTGAACTTGAAGTTAATTTTCACGTTGTCTTGGGGAGGGTTCTTCACAGGTTTGTCAGAAGTTTTCAAGCAATTTTTCTGAGGAAATTTTTACTACAATTTTGAACCCTAATCCAAGGGCGTTTGAGGATTTTTCATTGTTTTCATGATGCTTATTTTGTTGGCATCTGAAAAATTTTGTTGAAGGGCAAGAAGCACCGTGGTCAGGGCTTGTCTAAGGGTTTTTGAGTCATTTTTCAAAAGATATTTGCTGAACCACTTCAGTCATTGAATAACAGTGTGTTAACTTAAGAAGCTTGTTTGAATCATCTTAAGGGGAGTACAATCTGAGCCTTGTGCTATATAAAAAATTTCAAACACTGAAGACATCAGTGACATTATCAAAGATTGCAATCAAAGATATATCAGTGACAGAAGGAAAGGGCAGAAAGGAGACATCTCCAAATCAGTGACAAAAATATCCATGAAGAAGGAAATCTGAAGTATATCTAAACCTTTCTGAGGTCTGATCAAGGGTCTATTCAAAGGGCTGACAGAAGTCTATAAAGAAGCAAACTTGAGTGGACTAAAGATCTATGCAAGTAACTGAAAGGGAATTGACTGTGAGTCAAGGTTTCTTCATTTCCTATGGTATGATCTTTTCAGACAAAGGAAAGGGAAGACTTGAGATCTCTCAAAGGCATCTTCAGGCACAACACTTGGCAGTAAGTGGCACTCTTCATATCAAGAATCTTGAGGTATAAGACATGTTATGTTCAAATTATTGAGGCAAGAATTTGTTAGGAGAAGTATACAAGGAACAGACTGTATATATAAGCAGGGACAGAACCAAAGTGCTTTTGACCATTCTATAGCAGAGCTAATGACCACTTGTTGCTAAAGCATTCCAGATGGTTTACCTCATAAAAATGTCTTGCTAATTATGTAGACGGTCTAGCTAATTATGCAAGTTGGATATTGTTATAATTTACTCATCTGCAATTAGTGAAATATTCTTTATTGTTTTGCTTCAGCACTGAAGGCAGAAAACTTCCATAAATTTGAAAGATGGAAAATTTTGTAGAGAAATTGCAAGTCCATTAATATTTTTTTCATTTCATCACCCCACACTATTTTTTGTTGTTTCTTTGGGCTTTTCCTAAATGTGTGTTTTAGTGTGGAAGTGCCACATTGTTTTCATACAACAAGATTCTAAAGACCTATCCTTTTAGGACTTGTTGCTTTGTTTGGTCATTTTATCCATTTCAAGCCATTGATTTGGGTTGTTAATGAATCCATATAAATTACCAAGGTAGGACATTTAACAATGTTTTTAGAGTGTTGTGGATTGCTTGAAGGGTTGCTTTTTAATGGTATACTCTTGTTTGGTCATGCATATCACTTTTCATAATCTTGTGGGACTCTTATTCCATGTTCATGTCATTTGGGAGATAATTGATGTAGAGTGCAGCGAGGCTTGCCTAGAAATTGCATAGGAATCTGAGCACATGCTTTAAAGATGTTAATTTCCTTTGTCATCCATATTACTTCAGGCCTATGCCTTTCACCAGATTATGTTTCTGCCCGATTTTATACGTTAAAACTAGCTATTATGGTACATGGTTGTCATTTGTTGTCTACTGTTTCTCAATGTGTATCAAGTCCTAAGGAAGGACATTAAGTGATTTTTGTAGAATGTTGTGTAACACCTTCCAAAGGTTTGCTATTTTAGGGTTATGGCCTTTTTGTTTTAGTTATGCATATTACTTTTCATTTCTTTTGGACTCTTATTCAATGTTTTGTTTATCCAGTAGATATTTACTGTAGAAAGCAGCAATGCTTGCTTAGATGTTGTGAAGGACTCTTAGCATGTGCTTAAAGTATATTAATTAATGCCTTATTTGTATGGTCCATGGATATCATTTTATTGCTCTATATATGTGCTTTCCAATGACATTTCAATGGTATTGATTGCAGGGCAATTACCTGGAACACTGTGTAACCTGGTTTGGTCAAAAATTCCCTTCTCTCAGGCTGCCAGTAACGACATATTCATGTGAAAAGAGTTTAGTTGAGGGTGGAAAAGGAGCTTTTAGAGCTGAAATGCCTCGTTATAAACACCAATGCTGTAATCAAGGGCTGTATGCATCATTCTTGTGTATTTTGTCTACCATATTCTAGATAAGGTATGTTGTAGAATTTGTTGTAATAATATTGTGTATTACTAGTAAATGAATTGAAGGTTCAACTAGGATCAGATTTCCCTTACACATAAGAAGGCCATCAAGTATATTGAGATGATTAGCTTCGATACAATTCATCTGTATATTAATTGTGAGAAATATTACATAAAACAGGGAATTCTTCTGTCTTGAGGAGGACCGAGTTTCCTATATCCCAATGTCGATATATGCAACACCATAGGGATATGCTATCTTCCCTCTTAGACTAATGAGAACCCCATTGACTCCTACCAGTTCAGGGTTTCGTTTCAAGGCACCATCAAAACAAAAAATGAAGGCTTTTTGAGTCTGACTCCACTCATGAAATAATTGTGGAGTTATATGAAGCTGCCAACATGATTGTGGACATACTTACTTGGGTCCCTGGGTCGGGAAGAAGAACAAGAATATTTAAAATTAAATTGATCTAGCAATTGAAGTTCTTACTTGTCTAGATCTTAATCTGGAATGAATTTAATCCCTTTTGAATTAAGATGTTTATATAGTAGTGCTTTAGCTTTAATTTCCACCATCTCCATTTCACTCATCATCTATTTGGAAAATGGCACGATTTTTTGCCAGCCAGATTTCTAACATACTAATTTAGACAATGCAAACTAGACCCTTTCAAAAGAGCCTTGCAATGAAAGGACCTTATGTAATGACTATGACATGTCCAAATTAGTTGCTTCAGTGAATTTGACTACTTGAACCGACTCTCAAGGCCATTTACCACCACTAACCAAGCCACCATAGTGAAATGGAAATCTAAAAACAGGCAATGAGAAGATTCCAAACTAAAGGCAAAGAGCACACTAGGAGGGACCCTGGATCCCTCTCCTTCTCATATTTTCTAAGGTTAATATGTTGTCATAAGATAGGGTCCAATAGAAAATATTAATCTTTGGCAAGGCATCTGAATGCCATATTTTGCTCCAGATTTAGGCTTTGTGGGGAAGTGAACAACAAGAAAGTTGTTGGGCATAGCTCTGCTTAACTGGATACTCAGCTAAACCCCACCTGCTACAGTCTGATTCCTATAGGTTCTTAAGGGCACAACCATGCAATTTTTGTTCCATTGAGGCCACCAAATGGAACAAGCCTGAAGGTGGAGCCCCAAAAATCCAACCCTCTCAATAATCCTAAAGCTCTGTCCCATGAAGAAATGGAGGGAATTTTCTCCTTGCTGTCCAATCATATCTTTAAAGGAGTGAGATCCCTGAGAGTTAAGCAGCTGGTGACCCATGATGTTATACTTCCAAATATTAATATTTTACCATTTTCTAAAATCCAGGTAAACTGATCCATTATTATTGGAATGTCAGATTTCATAAGTCAAACATTTCTTGATCATTCAATAAATTTAGCATATGCTAGGAAAGATGGAATTGCCTTGTATCTTTATAAGAAGAATTGGGTGATTACAAGAACCGAGTAATGGTGTGGCTGGTCTTCAAAAGTAAAAATCATTTTCTTTCAAGAGTCTGTTAGGTTCTTCAATTGACCAAGCAAGACATGGCCTCCAAAGATCCACTCCTCGATAATATAGTCCTAAAGTTCCAAGTGAGGAATATCCAAGGTCTGTTGAAACTTGAAGAAATGCACTTCTTTCATTGCTCTGTTTCTTACAATATTTTTGTGTAGATAGAATCTGAGTCACTTGGTTCATGTTTGTCTTTGAATTTAACTTACATAATTCCATAATGTTAGACTTACATAATTCCATATTAGTACTTACTATGCTCTTAACAATGGTATTGGTAATCCATTAAAATAGATTCTAGCCATATGTATATTCATCTTCATAAACAATCAAACAAAAACCTGTGAGTGAACTTTATACTTATCAGGCAACTATTCATGCTTTCAACAAATTTTTGTTTTTGGTATTTGATTGGTTTCCACCTACAGAATTTTCACTAGTGTTGCTAATGTATGAATCACAGGTGCAAGCGAAATGTAAAGGTCTGCCACTTGCTTTGAAGGTGATCGGAAGCTCTTTGTATGGTCAGCCTCATCCGGCCTGGGAGGGTGCCAAGAACAAACTCTTAAAAGGGGAATCAATATCAGATTATCACAAAGAAGGGCTTAGATGCTTGGAGACTAGTATTGATGCCCTGGATGAGGAAGCACGGGAGTGCTTCTTAGATTTGGGGTCATTTCCAGAGGATAGAAAGATATCAGTGGATGCATTATTGGATATTTGGATTTATGTGCGAAAGATGGAGTGGCACGATGCTTTTGTCATCTTGTTAGAGCTTGCAAGCAGAAATCTGTTGAATTTAAGAAGCAATCTCAGGTAAGCGCCTTCATTTCTAACTGTTGTGTGCTCAATATCATTTGATCATAGCTTCCTCTGTCTTATAAATTGTGTTGTCTTGGTAATTGGATGTAGTAGGAGCCAAGCAATCAATTATGGAAGTGCCTCTGAACTGTACTTTTCTCAACATGATGTAATGCGAGACTTGGCCCTATATTTGGCATCCCGAGGTAGCATAGTTGGTAGGAAGAGGTTGCTTATGCCTAAATAGGAGGACAGTAAGAACTTTAATAAATTTTCCTATTTCGATAGACCATAGACCTTTAATGATATCTAGGTGTTGATCATTGATTCAAAAGTTTTTAGAAAATATATGCAATAACCTATAATGTTCTAATCTAGCTTTGCTTCTATGGTTCACCTATGTAGGTGCAATGGAAGACGATCAGTGGTGTGAGATGAATTTTGGTGAGGTAGAGGCTTTGGTATTACTCTTTTCTGCAACCAAATACTTTCTTCCATCATTTTTGAGTTACATGAAGAAACTGAAAGTCCTCATAGTGTTTAATTATGGGTACAAGAAAGCCACAGTGAACGGTCTACAACCCTATCTTCACTTACTCAGCTTAAGACTATTCACTTGGAGAAGTTGGATGTGCCTCCACTTCAAGAGCACAGTAAAGTATTGCAAAACTTGGAGAAGATATCTCTAACATTATGTGAAGGGCTTGGAAATATGTCCAGGTTCAACAGCTCCCAGTCAAGCCTAAAGCTTCCCATAATGCGAGATTTTATCTTGGACCACTGCTGTGATTTAGAGGAGTTACCCCCTGGTATCTGTGACACGTCTTCTGTTGAGAAGTGGTCTATCACTAGCTGCCACCTTCTTAGTGGTCTATCACTTAGCATATTTCTTACTGAAAATTTTCCTTTGGATTCAGTAAGAACTTCAGTGACTGAACACTCACCTGATCCTAGGTGTACAGATCCCGAGTCCTGACAACTGTCTCTAGGCTCATATTTAAACTCAAGGGCATTGAGATGGGTATTTAGAGATTGATTCTGCACAACTTCATGCTCCTTAGGCTCTTGAGGGACTTTGGTTACGTCACAGTTTGTCCCTGCAACCTCACATTCGATAAGCTCTTCAGGAACTCTGATTACTTTACAGTTTATCTGCACAACTTCATGTTCCATAGGCTCTTCAGGAACTGTGGTTACTTTACAGCTTGTCTCCTCAGCAGAAGCTGGACCAATCTTGGTCAGTTTAAAGATATTATCTCTCTGGGCTGTCAAAAAATTTCCTTTGTCTTCCTGTTCCTCAGATTTCTGTTCCGCCATTCTCTGTGGATAACTGTGATCTCTGTTATCCTCTGTAATTTGCACCATTGGCTGTTTCTTCAGGTAAGAGAGCTGGTATTATCTGGAAATCTTACACTCATTGTTGAGCCTGGGAGATCTCTTGTTGCAAACTCTGGTGTTCTTATGAGTCGAGTTGTTGGAGTCAAGACAAATGGTAACAAGAATTTCATTGTAATTGATGGCAGCATGGCATAGCTTATTAGGCCTAGCCTTTATGGAGCTTACCAAGTTAGTACATAATTTTGACTTGGGGCAAACCCAACTTTTTTTGATGATGCATGATTGAAGGGATGATCATTTCCAAATGAATATAGAAGGGATAATTTGTCCTACTTTTGTAGTCTCCTTGTTGACAGGAAATATTACTGGTATTGAGATTCCCAGATACTAAATAGACCATTCTTTCTCATGACAGGCACACAGTCTGGAAGTTGTGATATGAATCATAAAATGATTTTGAGATTTTGAGATGTTTCTAACGGATATTCTCCTTGATACACAGCACATTGAGCTAATTTCTCCACCTGTCCCAAAGGCAAAAATTCAAAATTTTGATGTTGTTGGGCCTGTCTGCGAGTCTGCAGACTTTTTAGGAAAGGACAGGGAACTTCCAACTTCAGAAATGGTGGTTAGTTACAGGACAATAATTATCACACCTAATATACTTGCATGATGAGAAGGAATTGATTTTCCAATATGATATTTAATTGTTTCTAGAATTATTTTGTGATGCTTCTTTGAAGGCATACACTTGTGGCTTAACTTTGAGTGGCCATCCTCTTTCAGTGGGCAGGAATGGTGGTCCATGACGCGGGGGCTTATTGCATGAGTATGGCATCAACTTACAACTTAAGAATGAGGCCAGCAGAATACTGGGTAAGTTGAGTTGTGAATGCATATTTTTGTTTCTAGATTGGAGTGAATGCTATATTTTTAAAGCTTGACAATGCTGATTTTGATGATTGAGAGAATGCTAGACAAATTCAAGATGATGGATCAGTTAAAATGATAAGACATGCTGAAACAATTGTAGGTGCTTGCTATAACTCATGACATTGTTGACCATCTTGTCTTATAGCGTACAAGAACAGTCAGGGTCTTCTTGTCAAGTTTGCTAGGCTGTTGGGTAGTTGGTGCTGAACTTAGGATCTTGAAAATTACAAAATTTTGGTTTGACGTTAACAAATTTTGATATGAATATTTTTTAGAGTAAAATGTAACTGCAGATAAACTTTTCATTTTCCTCTTCTGGGCTATTGGTGTGTTCTCTATATGGATTACTTCATAGAGTGTTTTTGTATAGCAGTTTATTGAAGGTGTTTGTATGACATCTTTTAAAGTTGTTAGAAGGCAGTTTTGGACCAGCTTTACTGTGCTGGCCTTGTTACAGCTATTTTGAGAATATATATAGACACTTTAAAGATGTATATTTGCACCATTGGTTGTTTCTTCAGGTAAGAGAGCCGGTATTATCTGGAAATCTTACACTCATTGTTGAGCCTGGGAGATCTCTTGTTGCAAACTCTGGTGTTCTTGTGAGTCGAGTTGTTGGAGTCAAGAAAAATGGTAACAAGAACTTCATTGTAATTGATGGCAGCATGGCAGAGCTTATTAGGCCTAGCCTTTATGGAGCTTACCAAGTTAGTACATAAATTTGACTTGGGGCAAACCCAACTTTTTTTGATGATGCATGATTGAAGGGATGATCATTTCCAAATGAATATAGAAGGGATAATTTGTCTTACTTTTGTAGTCTCCTTGTTGACAGGAAATATTACTGGTATTGAGATTCCCAGATACTAAATAGACCATTCTTTCTCATGACAGGCACACAGTCTGAAAGTTGTGATATGAAGCATAAAATGATTTTGAGATTTTGAGATGTTTCTAACTGATATTCTTCTTGATACACAGCACATTGAGCTAATTTCTCCACCTGCCCCAAAGGCAAAAATTCAAACTTTTGATGTTGTTGGGCCTGTCTGTGAGTCTGCAGACTTTTTAGGAAAGGACAGGGAACTTCCAACTTCAGAAATGGTGGTTAGTTACAGGACAATAATTATCACACCTAATATACTTGCATGATGAGAAAGAATTGATTTTCCAATATGATATTTAATTGTTTCTAGAATTATTTTGTAATTCTTCTTTGAAGGCATACACTTGTGGCTTAACTTTGAGTGGCCATCCTCTTTCAGTGGGCAAGAATGGTGGTCCATGACGCGGGAGCTTACTGCATGAGTATGGCATCAACTTACAACTTAAGAATGAGGCCAGCAGAATACTGGGTAAGTTGAGTTGTGAATGCATATTTTTGTTTCTAGATTGGAGTGAATGCTATATTTTTGAAGCTTGACAATGCTGATTTTGATGAATGAGAGAATGCTAGACAAATTCAAGATGATGGATCAGTTAAAAAGATAAGACATGTTGAAACAATTGTAGGTGCTTGCTATAACTCATGACATTGTTGACCATCTTGTCTTATAGCGTACAAGAATAGTCAGGGTCTTCTTGTCAAGTTTGCTAGGCTGTTGGGTAGTTGGTGTTGAACTTAGGATCTTGAAAATTACAAAATTTTGGTTTGACGTTAACAGATTTGATATGAATATTTTTTAGAGTAAAATGTAACTACAGATAAACTTTTCATTTCCCTCTTCTGGGCTATTGGTGTGTTCTCTGTATGGATTGCTTCATAGAGTGTTTTTGTATAGCAGTTTATTGAAGGTGTTTATATGACATCTTTTAAAGTTGTTAGAAGGCAGTTTTGGACCAGCTTTACTGTGCTGGCCTTGTTACAGCTATTTTGAGAATATATATAGACACTTTAAAGATGTATATTTGCACCATTGGCTGTTTCTTCAGGTAAGAGAACTGGTATTATCTGGAAATATTACACTCATTGTTGAGCCTAGGAGATCTCTTGTTGCAAATTTTGGTGTTCTTGTGAGTCGAGTTGTTGGAGTCAAGACAAATGGTAACAAGAACTTCATTGTAATTGATGGCAGCATGGTAGAGCGATGATCATTTCCAAATGAATATAGAAGGGATAATTTGTCCTACTTTTGTAGTCTCCTTGTTGACAGGAAATATTACTGGTATTGAGATTCCCAGATACTAAATAGACCATTCTTTCTCATGACAGGCACATAGTCTGAAAGTTGTGATATGAATCATAAAATGATTTTGAGATTTTGAGATGTTTCTAACTGATATTCTTCTCGATACACAGCACATTGAGGAAAGGACAGGGAACTTCCAACTCCAGAAATGGTGGTTAGTTACAGGACAATAATTATCACACCTAATATACTTGCATGATGAGAAGGAATTGATTTTCCAATATGATATTGAATTGTTTCTAGAATTATTTTGTGATGCTTCTTTGAAGGCATACACTAGTGGCTTAACTTTAAGTGGCCATCCTCTTTCAGTGGGCAGGAATGGTGGTCCATGACGCGGGAGCTTACTGCATGAGTATGGCATCAACTTAATTACAACTTAAGAATGAGGCCAGCAGAATACTGGGTAAGTTGAGTTGTGAATGCATATTTTTGTTTCTATATTGGAGTGAATGCTATATTTTTAAAGCTTGACAATGCTGATTTTGATGATTGAGAGAATGCTAGACAAATTCAAGATGATGGATCAGTTAAAAAGATAAGACATGCTGAAACAATTGTAGTTGCTTACTATAACTCATGACATTGTTGACCATCTTGTCTTATAGTGTACAAGAACAGTCAGGGTCTTCTTGTCAAGTTTGCTAGGCTGTTGGGTAGTTCGTGCTAAACTTAGGATCTTGAAAATTACAAAATTTTGGTTTGACGTTAACAGATTTTGATATGAATATTTTTTTAGAGTAAAATGTAACTGTAGATAAACTTTTCATTTCCCCTCTTCTGGGCTATTGGTATGTTCTCTATATGGATTACTTCATAGAGAGTTTTTGTATAGCAGTTTATTGAAGGTGTTTGTATGACATCTTTTAAAGTTGTTAGAAGGCAGTTTTGGACCAGCTTTAAAACAGTCTTGTAGCAGCAATTTAAAGTTTTTTTTAAAAAACCTTTAAATACCCCTTTCGAGCACATTGAAAACCTTTTGATGATGGATTTAGAGCAGGTTTGAATATTTAGTTTCGACAGCTATTTGAATCATTTGAAGAGCTAGAGCAATCTCCTTGGAGCGACTATTGAAGGATCTTTGATACCATCATTACTATGCCATTATTCTGGGACAATATATTAGTGTTCCTTTATTTTAGTGTAACTTTCTTTTAAATTTTAACTTCCTATTACATTCTTTGAAAGATATATATGAACTAAAATTTCCATATATTTCACTTAATTATTGTTTTCCCCACTCCCCGACGTTACTTTGCACCTCTCGGTGCAAATTCTAGTTACATAGTCATTACAAGGAAGACCTACCTAGTTACACTCTTCAACATTATAACTATATATAATTTTGATGTTTCTAGGTTGGAGATTGTACTATTTTCATTGGAGGATGCTACTATTGATGCGCACAAGGCTTTTGAGTTACTTGGTAGGATTCTCGCAAAATTGGTTGTTGAAGGGATATTCTTTATTCAAGATATAACAAGGGAAATCAAGGATGGAGGTACATGGCCAGGAAGCTTATTAGAAACGAGGGGATTTTGAGGTATTTCTCAAGAAAAAAATTTCAAGGTAGTCTACTCACAATTTTAATGCCTGATCAATTTTGTGGTTTATTTGGATCTCTCATGTTGACTAGTGAATGGTTGGTTAGTTTTTAGCTCGTGCTCACATTTGTTGGTTCCTGAGCACTTTATAACAAAAATAGGCAAAGTCAAACAACACAAATGGTCCACTAGCTCTTTTTTTATTTGCTAATTTTATAATGAAGTTTTATTAGAGGCATTGTTTGTTTGTTTATTTTGATTAGAAAAGGGTTTGCTCTTGGTTTTATGTGATTTTCAATTTATCGTATGTAGCATGTTGAGAAATGGGAAATAATAACGTGACATTTATTTTGCAAAAATTGATGTTAAAGGAAAATTGCTTTGACATTGTTGATGTTAAGGTATATGTTGTATAAACTATTTATAGTCTAATTTATATTATATTCTAGTGTTCATTGTTTTTCATTTCTTATAGTGCATTATATTTTCTTTTGTTTTCAGAAAATGAAATCAGTATTGATGGTAAGAAGCATGAATTGAAAAAAGAGAAGAGAAAAAACATTGGAGTGACAAATGAAAAAAGAGAGGAGAACTGGTTTGGTGATACCCTTAGAACCAATATCTCGCATAAGACACACATATAAAGACCGATGATCAAGTCTTCAGAGTTGGTGAATTCACCTGTAATGCCTTGACAACACAACGATAATGTTTTGAAGTGATGAAACATCATTTCATGTGTAAATTGTAGTCCAACTAATATAAAGTTGGAAACTCATATTGTAATATTTTAACATTTCATATAATATAATTTGTGTGGCTGAAATTATTTATAGTTGCACTTGATGTTGTTTAGTATTGTACTTAAAATATGCGACTTTGTGTTTTTAGAATGATTATTAATGAAATGCATATAAACTACTAAATTAGTCGTTTATATAATGAATAAATGGCTATTGCAAATGATAAATTTGTGACTACAAATGATGACTAAATTTTGCATATATACGACTATTAATAGCTAATTTACAGTATCTTATAACACGACTAAAATTTAGTCACATTTCTTCGGTCATTAATTGGTTTCAAACAATGACTAAAATTTGCATATATATGACTATTAGTAGCTAATTTACCGTATCTTATAACACGACCAACATGTTGGTCATAGTTCTTTGGTCATTAATTGGATTTCTTGGGTGATCATATAGTAATATATTTTGTTGTGTATTTGGTCATTAATTGTGACATTTAATGACCAAATCAAAGATCAAATCAATGAGTAAATGAATGACTAAATCAGTGACCAAATGAATGACTAAATCAATGACAAAATGAAAGACCAAATGAATGACTAAATCAGTGACGAAATGAAAGACCAAATGAATGACTAAATTAGTGACCAAATCAATGACTAAATCAATGACCAAATCAATGACCAAATATACAACTAGATGAAAAAATTGAGATAACCAATTAATGACTAAGCTAAAAACGACCAAAAGTTGGTCGCGTTATAAGATACTGTAAATTAGCTACTATTGGTCACCGATCGAAAAATAGTCGTTTATATGCGAATTTTAGTCGTTTTTTTAGTAACAAATTAGCCATTTTGTACTAGTGTAACCTGCTAGTGTAGATTGCATGCAACCCACTAAATATGAATTTTGCATGCTTTTATTCATTGACAAATATTTTTTCATTTTCTCCAAAGCAAAGTTGAAATCCATATGTTTCAAGCAATCCCTTCGACAACATTCACTTGAAATCAAATGAACGACAAAAATTATTTTTGTGAGATATGTTGTCCTAACCCTTGTATCACTAAAATGTTTTGGATTGATATGAAAAGGTCTACTCCTACTCCTAGTTACAATATTTGCTTGCAACGGCTTCATCATTCCATTATCCTTTGTAGAAGCAGTTTCATTACCATTAGGAGGAATATTGCCCCCACTATCATCATTCTCAACATAGTTAAGAAATTCATCAACATAATTGCCTCGAAAATATTCATTACCATCCTCACTTGAAGAAAAAATTTCACAAGAATCATCTGCGCTTTTGAAACCCTGACTCAGACGAAATTATTCACCATATTGATCCATGCTTTTGAATTCTTCCCTTGGAGGATTCAATTCTTCATCACCATGAGTGTCTTTGAAACGCTCACTTAGAGAAATTGCATTATTCAGATCTGTGCCTCTAAAATTATCATTTGCAAGAAAATTTTCATCCTCCCCTTCCTCAGCGGTGCTCTCATAATCCTTGGGATTAGGCCTAAGTGGAAGCTTTGAATCTGTATTCATTAGAAATTCTTCATCCCATCCCTCCCCTTCCTCATTGATTCTCTCATAATCCTTAGGATTAAGAATAAGTGGATGCCTTGAAGCTCTATTTATTGGAAATTATTCACCCCCCGTCCCCCCCCCTTCATCAACGTTGATCTTATAATCCTTTGGATTAAGATGAAGTGGAAATTTTGACTCTGGAAATTCATCGCCCCCTTCATCAGTGGTGCTCGCATAATCCTTAGGATTAGGACGAAGTGGATATTTTGACTCTGCAAATTATTCATTCCCCTCTTCATCAGTGTTGCTCACATAATCCTTAGGATTAGGACAAAGTGGATATTTTGGCTCTGGAAATTTTTCATTCCCCTCTTCATTAGTGGTGCTCGCATAATCCTTAGGATTAGGACGAAGTGGATATTTTGACTCTGAAAATTCTTCATTCCCCTGTCATCAGTGGTGCTCGCATAATCCTTAGGATTAGGACAAAGTGGATATTTTGACTTTGCAAATTCTTCATTTCCCTCTTCACCAATGGTGCTCGCATAATCCTTAGGATTAAGACGAAGTCGATATTTTGACTCTGGAAATTCTTCATTCCCCTCTTCATCCGTGATGCTCGCATAATCCTTAGGATTAGGACGAAGTGGATATTTTGACTTTGCAAATTTTTCATTTCCCTCTTCATCAATGGTGCTCACATAATCTTAAGGATTAGGACAATTGGATATTTTGACTCTTGAAATTCTTCATTCCCCTCTTCATCTGCGGTGCTCACATAATCCTTAGGATTAGGATGAAGTGGATATTTTGACTTTAGACATTCTTCATCCCCCCTTCATTAGTGGTGCCCTCATAATCCTTAGGATTAAGACGACTGAAAATTTTGACTCTGAAAATTCTTCATCACGCCCTTCATTGCTAATGCTCTCATAATCCTTAGTATTAAGACTAAGTGGAATAACTGACTCTCGATTTACATAAATTTCTTTTTGCTGCCCTTCATCAATTCTGTTCTCATCATCCTTAGGATTATGAACAAGTCGAAATTTTGACTTTCTATTCATGGTGAACGAATTCTTGTTATATTCATCAATCTAAATAAAGTCATTGCATGACGAAGATGTTGATGTTGCAGAAAGAAAAACTTCACTATCAGAAGAACTCATGGCTTTCAACAAGAAGATGTTGAATGATACAAATGCACTCTCTCCCAATTACAATATATAACTTAAAGACTGAAAATTTCCCTCTAAATTCCCCCCCCCCCAAAAAAAACTTATCGCTAAAATTTTTCCCTCCAAATTTTCCCCCAAAAAAGTTTCGCTAAAAAATTTCCCTCCAAAATTTTCATTTGAAATATTTTCGTACAAAATATTCGTCTAAAATGTATTTCAAAACATTTTAATAAACTTTCTGTTCAAAATATGCACAAAATATTCCTTTCATGCATTCTTTCCAAACTAAAATAAATTTCTTATTTGAATGATTTAATATTGACTACGTATCATAATAATTTTTTAGAATTTATGTTTTATTTTTTTGTCGACATTGAATAAAAGTTAATATAAACCTATAATATTAACTACATGTAAATATTCTTAATTTTGAATTTTAATCCCACATTCGCGAAACGCTAAACCAATCACACAATCTTCACTATATAATAACAATCATTGTTTCTATTCCTCAATCACATCAAGTCTTTTGGGTTTTGCTGGAGCAATTTTGTGGAGGCGTTGCGTTGGAATTGATAACATTTGGGTTTTGTTGGACCAATTTTGTAGAGGCGTTGCGTTGGCATTGATAATAAATTGAACGAGAGTTTTTCACATTT
The DNA here is from genome assembly GCA_034641835.2 of Pinus albicaulis. Lineage (NCBI taxonomy): Eukaryota > Viridiplantae > Streptophyta > Pinopsida > Pinales > Pinaceae > Pinus > Pinus albicaulis. The sequence goes on along the minus strand of CM076571.1, from coordinate 608,038,443 downwards.
CAAACGTTAGTTTTCCTTCTATTTTGTCCATTTAAAGATGAATTTGTGGAGTGTTTTTTTATGGTTTTTATGTTTGAAAATCCTATTGTTTTTATATTTTTATAGTGAAAAAAAAAAAAAAAAATTAGGGTTTTTAGGACAAAAATTTGGATTTTTTTTCTTTTTTTTTCTTTTTTAGGGTTGTTGGGTTCCTCCATCCTCCATGAAACAAAAAACCAAAAAACGACCATGCACATTAAAAAACAATTATGTTTATTTTTATTTTTATTTTTTATTTAAAACATGATTTTTTTTTAATCGCATTTCATATTTTAATGTTTTTTTTACATATTTAATTTAAAGGAAATTATATATATATATATATATATATATATATATATATATATATATATATATATATATATATATATATATGATGATGATGATGATGATGATGATGATTGTTAACATCCACTGAAACCCAACTTTGGTCTATCGGACCTAAAGAAACGAATTATTTAGTTTGTTTTAAAATTGTACTCCTATGCCTAAAGAGATAAGAGAGAAATGTTCCGAGCTCAGTATAATTTTGACATGTGAAAAGGCTAGGGAGGTCGGTATTGCAACAGAGTTTATGAAACTGAGATCTAATTTGGGTGTACGCAGGGTACTCTAAGAGGAAGTGATTTTCATCCTCAATGTCCATATTCTCACAGAGATGGCAGATCCTTTCCACCCATGGTGTTTTAGGGACTGCCCAATGACCTGTTTCACTATAGAGCTCATGAGAGTTCGTTCTTGTCTTAGCTATATTGATTTTTTTTTGAGCTAGTTAAAACAGAGAGATACTTTTGATCTTTTAGAGTAAGGTTAATGACCTCCTTATAATATTTTAATTTTCTTTTAGCCTCTAGATCTTTATCACACCGCATTTTCTCTTTAAACTTATATTTAACTATATATATATATATATATATAACTTTTTATTTAACATTTGTTTTCTTAATTATAAATATATTTTAAAATTAAAAAAAAAAAATTAATTTCAAAATAATTTTAATATTATATTTTTGTTTTTTAAATTTTAAAAATAAAAAATTTAATTTAAAATTTTTAAATTTATTTTTATAGTTTTATGTTTTAAACAACTTCTTCTTCTTCTTCTTCTTCTTCTTCTTCTTCTTCTTCTTCTTCTTCTTCTTCTTCTTCTTCTTCTTCTTCTTCTTCTTCTTCTTCTTCTTCTTCTTCTTCTTCTTCTTCTTCTTCTTCTTCTTCTTCTTCTTCTTCTTAATTATTTAATTTAATTTTTTTTTTTTAATTTTAAATTTAATATTTTATTTGTCATTTTATTATATATATATATATTATTTAAAATAAAAACAAAAAATAAAAATTTACCATTTTTTTTTTAAATTTAAAAATTTGAAAATAAAATAAAAACATTTTGCCGGAGGCTGGCTGGGCGGCGTCATGGAGCGTTGCGCGGTCGGCCTTCGGCCCCTGATGGGCGGAAAAATTAAATTTTTATTTTTATTTTTATTTTAAACATAAAAGCAATAAAATTTTATATTTTATATTTAATTTTTTAAAATAAATTAAATTTTTTTTTTTAAATTTATATTTTGATAGATTGGAGGTTTCTGTGGTGTAGATTTTATGATGCACAACTCGGAATATCCACATTCTTCATTTTTAGTTTACGTTTCAAGTCTAAATCAAGATTCATCTTCAGGACAACCTGCTAAGAAGAGAAAAGACTAAGGTGAATAAATAGTGGAAGGAAAGAGATAAAAGGGCCGACCAGTTCTTAAATTTTAATTAGTTAATTTTTATTTTTAATAAAAATATTTATATTTATTTTAATAATGACACCTATAATTTTTTTTTATTAATTATTATTGTATTGAATATTTTTTAGTTATTCTACCTTATTGTTATTTTTTAGATTTTATATTTAAAATTAATTTTAATAAAACTAATATTTATTACTAAATATTAGTGGATAGATTTTATTTATTATTATAAATATTATTATTTTATTTAATATAAATGATCTCTCATTTTATTGATGTATTTTTCTTTGTCCATTACCACTGTAGTCCCCCTTTGTCTGCTTTTAAGATGACAATCTTCTCATTACTTCTTAAGTTTTTTAAGGCACTTAATTGCTCTTTACTTAAATTTCTTTTAGGTAGTTTGGCTTTATTGAAGATGACGACACACTCCTATCTCAAGAGTTCTTTGCCTTCTTCATTAAGAGGTTTGATGATGTCCTCAATATCGCAAATGATTTCCTCTTTTGAAATATGGTTGGGAGCTACAACGAAATTGAGTCCTTTGCTCAAAACCTCCATTTCTACATTATTTAATTCATAGGAAGAGATATTAACCACTTTTTTGTTATTTTCGAAGGGAGGTATGTTATTAGGGTATCTACATTGTGTACTTCATTATATGCATTGTTTGTTACTCTCTTTTTTATGGTGGAATCATGCTCCATTTTAGAATAAAATTTTAAATTTTAAAATAAAATTTTAAATTTTTAAAATTATATTTAAAATTATAAAATTATATTTTTAATTTTTAATATTATAATTAAATTTATTTGTTTTATATTTAAACAAAAATAAATCAATATTAAAAAATGTTAACATTAAATTTTTTATTTTATTTTATTTTTAACTTAAAAAAATTTAATATTAGAAGTGGTTCTTATTTTATTTTGTTTTTAAATTAAAAAAAAAACATAAGTTTCAAATTATTTTTTATATTTATTTTTATTTTATTTTTAAATTGTTTTGAAAAACAACTTTACATTAAAAAATGTATTTATTTATTATTATTATTTTTTATTAAAAAAAATGATATATATATATATATATATATATATATATATAAAATATGTTTTGTTTTTAATTGAAAAATATATATATATTTTTTATAATTTTAAAATTATATAGTCTTATTTCGAAAAATTATATAGTTAAATTTTTATTTTATTTTAAATTTATATAGTTTATATTTTTTTTAAATTTATTTTATAGACATTAATTTTCGATTAATTTTAAATTTATATTGGCAAACTTAAAAAAAAAAAGATTAATTAAGATATGTGTTTTATCATTAGCTTATATATATATATATATATATATATATATTTCAGGAAAATGACATCAAAAAAGGTTTCTATGAATGTTTCTGGACCAAGGGCAACAACTCTCAAATCTAAAGTTGTAGCTAGACGCATTATGGATACTACTGGATGCAATAAGGATATTGTTGGACACATTATGCATACTGTTGAAGACACAAAAATTGAAAGACGTAATAAAAGTCAAGCAAGTGGCCCACCAAGTTCATTAAAGTTTAGTTGTTTTGTTGTTGTTGGTTTTTTTTTTTTTCTCTGAATGGAAGAACACAGAGGAAATAAATAAAACTGATTTTTCATGGTATCTTGAAGACAATGAAATGGAGGATGATATAAATATCTATCTGATTTGTGGTATGATTGACTTAGGTGAATCATATCATGTGATGGGCAGAGTATGAGACATATGTTTAGTGCTGAATACAAACATTATTTATGTTCTTGCAAGAATGGCTAATAAACATGAAAATATTAGATATCGTCTATCAAAGGTCAAGTATGACACAAATGAAACATCTACAAAGTTGTCTGTAGAAATCGTAAGAAACTTTGCAAATAACATTGTAAGTATGCTTATTTATATTTTTGCTATGCATTATTGTAAGGATCATTCAATTTTTTATAAATTATTGATCATTGACATGTTTTATTTTGTTTCATAGGATTTTGTTGAGCCTCTTTCAAACATGTTTGAGGGTATATATTATATGGAGCCAAATGTTATAGCTGTGATCAAGAATTTCCACACATACAAAGAAGAGGAAAGGATCAATAGCTCGTGACATTGCAATAGTATAAGGAGGGGATCAATCAAGAGTCACTAAGGTGGGTCATTCTGGTAAACCTAAACATGTTGCTTTTGAAGATGTGGAAGATGAAGCTGAAAATTATGATAGAATTAGTGAGGAGGAGATTAGAACTGTTGTGAAAAAGGATAAAACAATTCAGACACCAAAAAGAAAAATGGCCAAAGATGTCTCTGTTTTACCTGATGATGAAGAGCTTGTTTATCAAAAAACTGATATGTTAACCAATAAGAAGAAGAAATCAATTTTTTGTCAACCTGATAAAGTCATGAGTAGTAGTGAAGAACAATCTGAAAGCTCTAAAGGAAGAAGAGAAATCATAACACCAGGTACTAAGTTAGAGGATGGCATTATTAAAACAAAACAAAAATCCATTTGATCTTAGTTGAGGAAGAATAAATTAATTTGTGGTGGACAAACATTTAAGCTGAATTTCAACCAACTTTATAGGCCAGATGAAGGATAATCTCAATATCAAATTAGAAAGGCACATCACCTATATGTACATAATCTGAAAACATTGTTCAGGTTCAATCCACATGCGCATGCGGTGGATTATGTGGTTCTTGTTGATCCACGTCAAGTTCCTGACAAACAGGAATTTGAAAAGACACAATGTTTTGATTATAAATACTATGTAACTGGAGGGAACCATTTGGTAGAGGCTAAAAGACAATTGATTGAGGAATATCCCAATAACTATTTTTTTTAAACATTGAAATGCATCATTTACGTTGGTTTAATATATACAGAATCAAAGTTATTAGCATGAGATCATAATGCAGATAATGAATATAGAATGAAAATGAATTTCATCCAAAAGCTCAGATTTATTCATAATTAATTCATAGAAAAATGTGGTGGGGATAAGGCAAGTTAGTTTAACATTTCGGAAGGAATGTAAATAATGGAAACAAGTTATCAAATTGATGAAAAAATCAAATCAAAAGATGGAAAAATGCATTCAAATATATTCAGAAGCATGGACAACATTTTTCAGTTGGTATTTAGAACTGGGGAGATATGGGAATTGATTGATGAGATTTTTGAGCGATGGGAGAATATTTCCATAAAAAATCAGAAGGTTAAAAATATTAAACCCATAATATGTACCAACAATAATACAAGTCCTGAAATGAAGCAACTTCCAGAGGATATGACTATCACACCTTGGAGAACAATGCAAAGAGTGAAGGATGAGAAACTAGTCAAATCAGTACTATCTCGTATGAAGTCAGGTGAATTATCAATGGATGAAATGTGTGCAAAATTTCAAAAGTAAGTTTCTTGAATTATTTCTACTTTTCCTTTGATTATAATTTTCTTTTAAATAAAACATAATGTTGTTGGTATAATTTGTTATACATATCACTATATTAAGAGTTTTAACTTTATTTATTCATTTAGAAGATTTATATGAAATTACAAGAACATATGGTTAAAATGTTGAATGAAGACAATTGCGATGATGATGTGTACCATTACCCAGAATCAAGTTCTACAACAACACTTAAATATTTTTATATTGCATTCAATACGGTATATTTATTTATACATTCATTTTATTCTTATGTAAAATATTTTTATTTTATTACTTAATACATATATACTTTTTATGTCATTAAAAATGTCGAAGAAGGATGGAAATGGAGTACAATATTCTTTCAAAAGCTTTATTGAAAAAATTAAGTTGGAAAATATTAGAAAGCAACGTCTTATGAATGTTGAACTTGATCCTACTCTTAATCATTTCATTTGGAATGGGCTCGACAATATTCAATATCAAATAATACAAGGTGATTGTGAATACATTGCAAAAATCATACCTAAAAGGGAATATGGCAAGTAGTTATTGTATATATTCCTCATGGTTTCAATTTTCCAGACATTGAATATGATAGTGAACCATATACTTATCAAGCTTTTAGTAAAGTGGTTACGGGTTTTCAAGAAGTCACAACATCACCACTTTGGAGATTTGTGACATTTCATTCAGACACACAGTTTGCAATGTTATTAACAAGCTTCAAGGGAAAAACAAACTCAAGGATTGCAACTTACATGGTAAGATATTGAAATTGTATGTTCAATTACTGTTAAAATCTTTTATTTATGTACAATTTAATTTAACTTTTACTATGTTATGTTATTGGCAGAAGTCAAATCTTGTTTCTTCCGAAGATCGACCTATTATAAATGATTATGAGTTCATTCATGTTGAATATTGGACAAAAGAGGATAGCTACAAGCGTATCTTTTTTAATCGAGTAGATGGGAAGAGTCATAGTCAAGTACTGGATCGTGATACTGTTGTAAGAAAACTAACATATAAGGATAAAGATGCAAAAGGAGATATAGTTAACATTTATCAGAAACCGCAAGCATTGATTAACTATCTTATAGATCTATGTTCAAATGAAGGAGATTGAGTTTTGGATTTATTCTCAGGTTCAGTTAAGTTTTATTACACAAATTTGAATTTAAATATTTTATTTTTTTATTTTTTATGTGTTTATACTAATTTGCTTATTTATTTCTTTTGTGCTTGATGATTAGGTACAACACTAATATGTTGCCTAAAAAAATGAAGAAATTGAATTGCCATTGAGAAAGACCTAGTGCAATGCAAATTTATTCAACAAAGAATTAGTGCTCTTCAATTTCTTCCAGATGCGAAGCAAGAAGTTGGTTTGAGGAAAAGAGATTTTAATGGATCACATGTGGCAAAAAAAGAAAAGGAACCTCAACTACCATTATATGGAATGATTGGAAAATGACACTTTGGAAAATTTGCAGACATGAAAGATCCATTAGAAGATGACAATGACCAAAATGAAGTAGAAAATGTTGCAGAAGAAGACATTAATGATGTTCTAGAAGATGTTGAACATGGATTAGTTTATATTATTCTTGATCTTTAAGTTATGCTTGAAAATTAAGCTAAGTTTTGAGAGCTATTAATCAGTTTTACTTGTAATGTTTAGATTTTGATATTTTATGAGAAGAATCCTTATTTTTTGCAAAAAACCTGTAATTACTATTATTCTTTGACATAAAATTCATAAAAAATGTTATTTTCTTAAGTTTTTTTGCAAAGATTTTCCCAAAAAATTAGTTTATTTAACATGCTTTTTTAACAAAGTCTGTAAAAGTGTATTTTTCCAATATCTTTATATCGAAAACGTGTATTTTTTTGTCATATGGTTAAAAATATTGGTTTTTTAGCGAAAATTATTTGATGTGCATTGAAATATTAATTAACAATACATAAACATATAGAAAATCCAAACTTTAAAATATTGACCATTTTTTTAATTTTTGAACTATGTGAAAAAATGAAGATTTCATTTCAACTTAAAAAAAAACAAGTACATAAATGCACTTAAAAATAAAATATCACAGGGAATAAAAAGACATTAGAAAATGTATAGTGTCAAAATCAACCCTAAAAAAAAAAAGTGGGTGATGATGCACCATCACTATTCAAAATCATCACATTAAAAAAATAAAAAAATTAAAAATTAAAGTGCCAAAAAATGCTAAAAAAAAAGGTGATTTTGCATCACCACTTTTCAAAATCGGGTGTTTTTTTTGCTACCTCAAAAAAGTAGGTACTAGTTTAGTTACCTATTTGATTGGTAACTATGTTCAAAACTTATACTATTTAATTTTATTAAAAATACAAAACCTAATATATTTAGATTCCATCTATAAATCCTATTACCAATTTTTTAAAATCACTTATCTTTCAATATTTTATTTTAATATCTTAATGTTTAATGCATCCCGTGTTAAATGAATTTACATTAAGTAAAACCTTATTCCTTGTTTTTTTCAATCACTTATCTTTCAATAGTTTCTTTTAATATCTTAATGTTTAATGTATCCCGAGTTAAATGAATTCACATTAATTTAAGTAAACACATTGCACTTTATTAAAACAGTCAACCCAATTAAAAGAAGTTACAACCCACACATTACATAAATGTGTCGAAGGGTATGGCTCCGAGGCTGTGGTCCAACGACTATGTGTGGTGGTTTGGTCCCCACAAGTCCCAAGGTCTATTCCTAGGCAGGGCTATGTACTGACTCTTCCTTGATTCGTGCGAATAACCAGAAGAGTATATATATGTGTGTGTGTGTGTGTGTGTGCAATTTTTTTTAACCGTAGGATATAGTGTTGAAATTATTTGCATTGCCAAAAAAATGGCAAGGCTCTAGAAAACATCTTTTCAACAACATTGGTGAAAATTTTGGCAAAAATGAAAAAAAATCGCCAAAGAAAAAAAGTCATGATTTTTCGACAGCTAGAAAAAATCATGTTATTGCACATATGTTTGCAACACTGATTCATAAAGCGTTCCACCATGAAATCATATATCTTTATTTTATTGTTAGATCATTGAACATCGTCGTCAATTCGATGTCTACGACTGATGAGGAGTATTTGCGTGTGTCACCTATAGCTATTTTTGGAAGCCTTAGTATATCTATTGTGTTTTGGAGGGTTTTGGGTATATTTTTTGGTCTAATTTGTCTATAATTTAGGGAATTGTTGGTATCATAATTTTGAGTTATGAAATTTCAATAATTTGAGTGGCTTAAGGATTTTTAAAGGTTGGTAAATCCAAATATGCAATCAAAATCCCAATCTAGATAACCAACATAGATCCATGTTAACTCTGGATCTGCTAAGAGCCAAGAGGAATCAAATCTCTCAAGATGCAAACATTTTTTTGAATGCAAAATTTTGAGAACGAAATATTTGATTGTTCTTGGCTTTTGCTAAATTCAAAGTTAAGATGGATCTATGTTGATGTTGGGCAATGCAATGAGATTAAAAAAAAATGAGCAGAGCTGGGCGTGAAGGAAATCTTGAGCAAGGAGTGGAGTTGGGATGGTTGGTGATGACAACCTGCCGCAATACTATCCTTAACCTAGGTATCTCTAACTTACAATTTTGGTGTGTTGTTGAGGAAGCATAATTCTCTGTTTGCTTGAAATATACTTGGAATACTATGAGTTGTAAATGGAAATCTTGGTCTTAAGAACACGATTATAGTTTTTCTGTTTGAGTTCTAATGCTATTACAATGTTCTAGTTGTTAATTAGAGATATTAAAGGGTTCGAAAAAGTAGGGCGACTTTTGGTCTTGAGACAGGAGGTTCCCTATTGATATTTAAGGCTAAGAGGATTATTTCTCAGGTAGACAATGAGGAAAACACAACATTTCAAAATAAGAGGCTAGATTTGATCTATTTGGACATGAGTGTTTTCTAGACGTGGCCAAACAATGATTTGGGAATTGAAGACGATAGTATTTAGGTAGAATAACACACATAATTAATTATCACTATGTTACGTGAGAGAGGTAGAAGCAGGAGAGACTTTTCCTATTACGAGGAAAGTGCTTGTCGCGATAATCTCTGAATTTAGAATATAGTTGTTGGTTTTGCATCTAGACACCACAAACAAATGCCAACACATGTACAAGAAGTGATATCAAGATCATAAATGGAAGCCTTCGCCTAAAGAACTTCCTTTTCTTATGTAGAAGTGAGAGCTCAATGGGAAAATTAGATTCCAAACATAGGACAAACGAGGAGTAGAGGAAACGAATATACGCAAGAAATTAACCTCTATTGGCAGATGAAATATCTCTCAGGACATCCACTTCTTAACACTCAAGAAGCAAGAAGGGAGTTGATTTAGACTTTGCACCACATGCATGTCCACCTTAGGCATTATGATTGTAGGATGGACGTGATGGAGAGGAGGCTGGACGTTATGGATCGAAGGTTGGTGTGGATGGAAAAAACACCTTGGGATCCTGCCAATAAGACCAAGACCACCGATCACAAAAACAAATCCCATTATAGTGTATGGATTTAACTTAGACCCAACTCCTTTATGCTCTGATGTTTGGATTTTTTCTTTTGATATCATTATTGTCTGTTATCAAAAGGAAGATAGGATATGAAATCTTCTTGTTGTTTTGATAGATATGATAGGATATGGTAGATTTTATTTGTCTAATTTGGCCCTATGAAGGTTTTATTTTTGGGTTTGGTATGGCTTCCCTAGAGAGAGGCCTATAAGACTATTATGTTTATGATGTAAAATTTGGATTTGATATTAATATAATTCACCTTAAAAAAAATAAAAAAAATTATTTAAAATATTGCATGCCAACTCCATATTAAAAGATGAATGAATTAGAAATCTCCCAAAAAGACCTATTAATTGAGTAATTCTCTCTTTATGTATAAAATCCATAATAAAATTTTTTAACATTGTTGTTAAGTGGGTGTAACACGTGTGGTAGGGAGGAGTCACTCTTATCCTCCCTGCCTGGGTTCTAGTCCTACCAAGGTTGACATGCTCGCTCCTTGGGAGTAATTTCTACATGAAAGATAACCAACTCAACTAAACATGAGTGGGTTTTCCATGGATGTAGCTAGTATCTCCGGTACATTGAACCACATGAACAACTATACATAATTAACATGGAAATATTTTATTTATGATTCATATTCTACACATTAAAATGTTAATAAACGTCCCAACCATATATGCAAGTAGAAATCATATATCCATAGGACTCTCTTTCTATATATATTAAATTATTTTTGTTATAAATATTTTTTAAAATTATATATATATATTTGACATTAAAATATATATTTTTATGATTCACATTCTATACATTAAAATATTAGTATATGGCCCAATCATCTTTGGAAGTAGAAAACATATATCCATATAACTCTCTCTTATTTTATATAACTATATTTGTTATATGTGTGTGTGTGTGTGTGTTATTATATTTAAATTGTTACATGTCAACCCCATATTAAAAAATGAATGAATTACAAATCTCCTTAAGGAACTTATCAATAAAACCATAATTACATGCAACAAATGTCCCTCGGGTCCACTATTCGTTGATTTTTGGAGCATTAGAAAGTGATCTAAGTCTCATATTTGGTGAGGAGTCTTGGAAACCACTATTCAAAAGAACCCAGAAACCGTTTGTGGAAATTCCACTCGGTTCATGTTTTATTAAAATAATTAATTATTTTAATGAGGACCCTAAGTCTAAAATTAGGGAAATTAAATAATTAATGGGTATTAATAAAACATAGTGTGAATCTTATAGAGAACAAAGATCAAGTAAATATTTAATATTAGCCATTGATTAGACTTCTAATCTAGGACGTTGATTTATCAATGAGAATATTATGTAGGAAGGCATGAGGGCCATTTGGAAAGTAAGTCGGGCATACACTCAGTAACTCAAGGGAAGTCGATTCTTCGGAATTTAGAATTCGATTTCAGAGGGAGAGTTGCAAGGCGGAGGAAGCGGAGGGTCTCAACAACAGTTAGAGCTTGAGGAAGAAGGATGCAGAAGGGCAGAGGGGCAACATAGAGGAACACCGCAGAGGGACAATGCAGTAGTGACGTAATCTTATTTTTTCTTTGCGCAGGGAATCACACAGGGGTGACGCAGTGAAGGCTAGTGAGCCTCTCAGGTGTCAGAAATTATCTGGAGGTCCGGAGAATAATTATCTCAAGTGTTTTCTTAGAAGTTTCTCAATCATTCTAATTGTCATTCCTTGTAAATAAATTGTTGCTGAAGATTAATATATAAACCCTCATCTGCTGCACCGATTTTCCCACATTGGATTTTTCTGGGGACAATTGTCCAAAAATAACTATGTTGATGTGATTGTTTCTTGTGCTTGTAATTCATTGTTCTTTTCTATATATGTACTTGTGTGATAACTGCAGTAGAATTTATTTCGGAATTTACTGAAGGGTTTATTGTAAATAAATTATTGTGAAAAATAAGTAGGAGAAATAAACCAGTAATTGCAGTAGCATACACTCAGTAACCCGAGGGAAGTCGATTCTTCAAAATTAAGAATTTGATTTCAGAGGGAGAGTTGCAGGGCGGAGGAAGTGAAGGGTTTCAACAACATTTAGAGCTCGAGGAAGAAGGACACAAAAGGATATAGGGGAAACATAGAGGAACAATGCAGAGGGACAACGTAATAGTGACGCAGTATCACATAGTCTCGGCATCGGGAATCACACAGGGGTGGCGTAGTGAAGCCTAGTGAGCATCGCAGGTGTCAGAAGTTATCTAGAGGTTGGGCGAATAATTATCTCAAGTGTTTTATTAGAAGTTTCTCAATCATTCTGCCATTCATTCCTTGTAAAGAAATTTTTGTTGAATATTAATATATAAACCCTCATTTGCTGCACCGGTTTTCCCACATTGGGTTTTTCCAAGGATAATTGTCCAAAAATAATTATGTCGATGTGATTGTTCTTGTGCTTGTATTTCATTGTTCTTTTATCTATATGTACTTGTGTGATAACTGCAGTAGAATTTATTTCGAAATTTACTGAAGGGTTTATTGTAAATAACTTATTGTGAAAAATACGTAGGAGAAATAAATCAGTAACTACAGTAGCATTTCAGATTTGAAATTTCCACATGGTATCGGAGTTGAGATCGGGTAACAGGATTGGATATTTTGCAATGGAACGAAGTCTTGATGATGTTGGAGCAACAAATCGAAAGGGTTCACGAAATCCTACTGAGGAAGAGGAAATTATGGAAGGAAGGTTGGATCACGACATATCTGTATTGGCTTCCAGATTGGAAGAAGAGTTCGCTTGCTTGTCAAGCTCTGCTTCCTCAGAGGTTTGGTATATTGATAGTGGATCTTTTTCACATATGACAGGAATAAGAGAATGTTTCTCGAGCTACCAAGAAGAATATATGAACTTCAATATCACCGCGAGAAATAAGGAAAAATGTACCCCTATTGGAAGAGGTACCATATTTTTTCAAACTAAAGCAGGAAATAGGCTTCGGGCTACCAATGTGCTACATGTGCCTCGTTTGGGGATGAAATTAATCTCTGTGTCTCAGCTGTAAAATAAGGGCTATGATGTATACTTCATCGACAAGAGAGTATATGTCAAACACCTGAGTTGGAAGAAGAAGGCAGACATCGGAGTTAGGAGCAACAAACTATATAAGTTATAGCTCGAATCTCTAATGGCACTAATAGGCAGCAGCGATGAGAAGGATTTGAATGAGCTATGGCATAAAAGAATGGGGAACTTACACCATGGGGCTCTAATAATTCTTAAAGAGAACATCACAAGAGTTCTAGAATTGAGCACCAATCGAGATGATGTTTGTAGAGGATGCATACTAGGTAAGTACGCCAAGGAAACTTACCCCAAGAGCATCAATAGAGATAAGAGTATGTTGGGAATAATACACTCAGATATCTGCGGACCTATGTCCACTAGAGCTCTTGGTGGTGCCGAATACTTCGTCACCTTCATTAATGACCATTACATGAAAACTTGGATCTACTTTCTAAAGATCAAGGATGAGGTCTTTGATCGATTCAAAGAGTTTAAGGCTCTAGTTGAGAATCTGAATGAGAAGAGGATAAATATATTGTGGTCATATAAGTGTGGAGAATATATTGATAAATACTTCACATATTTTTTCACAAGGGAAGGCATCAGAAGAGAGTGGACCGCTCCATATAATCTGGAGCAGAATAGAGTTGTAGAGAGGAAGAATAGAACTATTGTTGAAGTAGCGAGGGTGATGTTGTATGATCAAGATATGACCAAATTTCTATGGGAGGAAGCATGCAGTACAACTGTGTATGTTGAGAACAAGATTCCTCATAGGGCACTAGGAAAGGTTACACCAGAAAGTGTCTTCACTGGCATGAAGCCAAAAGTGAGCTATTCAGGATTTTTGATAGTTTGGCATATTGCCATATACCCGAAGAGAAGAGGAAGAAATTGGATCGGATTGCAGAAAATTGATATCTGGTGGGATATAGCGAGAATGCTAAGGCATATAGAATCTACATTCCTAGCAGAAGGAAGATTGTAGTACGACAAGATGTGCAGTTCATGGAGGACAGAGGTTACAGAAAATCTTGGGAGATGCCTTCTGAAATGCAGTCAAAGGATGATCCATTGGTCCAACCACTTCGACCAGCCGAAACTAGCACCAGTGCTTCTCCAGGATAGAAAGATCCAAGAGTATTACCTTAGGAGAAGGAGTAGGAAGATCCTCCCACTACCAGTGGAAGAAAAATCTGGGAATTATGACAAAATCTGAGGGATACAAAGGAGTTTGTCGGAGCTCCTAGAAACAAGAAGAGGCAATGTAAACAACCTGACAGGTACCAAGCCTTGGTAGCTCAGGTTGGGGAACCCTCTAGTTTCCAGGAGGAAGCTCAACATAAAGTATGGGTAGATGCAATGGTGGAAGAATACAATCCCATCATGAATAATGATGTCTAGGAAGTGGTTCCTTTGCCTTAGAACAAATCAGTTTTGGGTTCGAGATGGATCTACAAGATCAAATATGCTGCGGATGGAAGCGTGGAAACATATAAATTCAGGTTCATGGCTAAGGGGTATGCTCAGAAGGAGGGTATACACTATGAATAAACCTTCACCCCAGTAGCCAAATATACTTCTATTAGATCCGTGATATCCCTTGCAGTGCAGATGGGGTGGGAGATTCACCAGATGGACATCAAGATTGCATTATTGAATGGGGTGATAGAAGAAGAAGTATTAGTCGAACAACTAGAGGGATTTGAGATGCATGAGAAAAATACCCATGTATGCAGGCTTAAGAAAGATTTGTATGGACTTAAGCAAGCACCTAGAGCTTGGTACGGTTGAATTGATGGTTACTTGTGGTACGGTCGAATTGATGGTTACTTTTAGAAGATGGGATTCATCAAGAGTGGCGCAAGTCATAATATCTACTATCTGACAGGAGGGAATGGGCCTTTGATACTGGTGTTGTATGTGGATGGCCTATTCTTGATAGGTTCATCTAGGCTCATCAAGTATTTCAAGGAGAACCTAGTTGCAGAGTTCGACATGAAGGATTTGGGACAGATGCATTATTTTATGGGGTTGGAAGTTTGGTAGAAGAAGGGTGAAATATTCCTTGGTCAAGGGAGATATGCAACATAAATTATGAAGAGGTTAAGGATGCAGTATTTTAGAGCCATGGCTACTCCAATGATCACCAAATGGAAGAAGATTGATGCATCAGAAGATGATGAGGTTGATCCTATCTTGTATAAACAACTCATAGGGTCCCTGGTGTATCTGGTCAACACTAGGCTAGACATATGTTACGCTGTAAAAAACCTCAATAAGTTCATCGTGGAACCAATGAGGGTGTAGGAATTTACAGGGTAAGTTCCATAGATGAAGAACCAAAGGTCACCGCTCACAAACAGATCACAAATCAGTACACCAGTATAATCACGTAGTTAAAACCCTCAAAGAGGGAAACAATCTACGACCTGAGCCAACGCACCGCATTGGGAAATTTATTAATATAAAAAGAAAAGATACATATGTTTCTCTCATAAACGGTTACCAGACAAATGACCCTCCATGCTCTTTAAATAGAGATCATGGACCAATCGGGTGTTAAGCTATGGATCAAGTGTCATTAATACTGAGGTGAGAGATAACCGTCGGATCACTACAAATCGTGACCGTCATATTATAAGTTACAAATGTACATGGTAAAGAAACACACTTTACCTAACTCTACACTAGACTAAGTTATTCTTAACTATTTCTTGTGTGTCGGAATATCCTAACATCCCCCCTTAAGAACAACTTGGGATAGGATTGAAGGATTTACAAAGGTGACACAAAAGGAGCCTATTTCCTATGTGTCGAAATATCCTAACATCTCCCCTTAAGAACAAATTGGGATAGGATTGAAGGATTTACAAAAGTGACACAATAGGAGAAGGAAGGAGGCATTAGAGCCTATCCCCCCTTAATGACAACTTTCCTGAACTCCAAGCATGAATCGAAGTTTGGTAAACTTCGCTTCTGTGAGAGCCTTCGTAAAGATATCGACTACTTGATCATTGGTTGGACAATACTGCACTTCAAGAACACGATTATGAATGAGCTATCTGATGAAGTGTATGCGTAGTTCAATGTGTTTCATACGCTGATGCTGAACTGGATCTTTACATAGTTGAATGGCACTCTGATTATAACGCCAAGGTGTAGTTGGATGCTACTGATGAAGACCAAATTCAAACAAGATTTGACAAAGCCACATTGATTCCTTGCTGGCTTCAACTGCACCACGATACTCTACTTCTGCTGAAGGAAGAGAGATAGCACTTTGTTTCATACAAGACCAAGTAATAGGTCATAAACCAAGAGTGAATACATATCCTGTAGTAGACTTTCGATCATCAGGGTCACCAGCTCAATCAGAATCACTGAAACCAAACAACAATGGAGATGCTCCTGCACTATAATGAATCCCGAACTGAACTATACCTTGAATACAATTATGTATAGTCGGCCTTCCAATGACTTTCATGAGGTTGGTGCATAAACCGAGCAACAAGACCAATGGCAAAGGAAAGGTCAGGATGGGTATGGGTTAGATACAAAATTTTACCAACAAGTTGACAGTATAAGGTAGCATCAACTTTAGGGGTAGTACAAGTGATTGAAAGCTTAACTCTAGACTGAAAGGAGGAAGGGGCTGGCTTACAATCTTCCATGTGAAAGTGACGGAGAAGATCACAGGTATACTTGGACTAAGAGAGGGTAATACCTTCTTTGGATTGCAAGACTTGAAGACCACGAAAATAATGCAAGTGTCCTAACTCTATCATTTCAAACTTAATTTTGAGGCTAGACTTCACATGGTTTATATGGTTGGGATCACTACCAGTAATGATAAGATAATCAACATAAAGAACAAGGATGGTGAAGGACTTACCCAATTTATTGGTGTAGATAGTGTTGTCAGAATGACACCTAGAAAAGCCATTATCTAAAAGAAATCTATCCATTTTCACATACCAAGCCCAAGGAGCTTGTTTAATACCATAGAGAAACTTCCTAAGGTGAAAAAAAAGGTTGGAACCGTTTTGGATAAAGCCAGGGGGTTTTTCGATGTTGATTTCTTCATGCAAATCTCCATGTAAGAAGGCAGATTTAACATCCATCTGATGGAATTCCCATTTAAAGGAGGAAACAAGGGAAAGAAAAAGGTGGATAGAATTCATTTTGGCAACATGGGAGAAGGTTTCAGTATAGTCAATGCCTTCAAACTGTGAAAATCCTTTAGCAACAAGACGAGCTTTATGTCTATCCAATTTTCCATCTGGTCCAAACTTGGTTTTGTAAACCCATCTGCATCTGACAAGTTTTCTTCCTTTTGGAAGAGGAACAAGATCCAAAGTATCGTTTGCCAATAAGGAATGATAATCTTCATTCATAGCTTCATCCCAATCTGGATGACCGGAGGCTTCTTCAAAGGTTTCTGGATCAAGTTTTTCTGGAACTTGAGCCAATAAGGAAGAAGCTCTTTCGAACTGAGAACGTGTACGTCGTCGATCGGTAGGGTCACCTGCAAGAGAACCTGCTGCATATTGAGTAGAGCGGACCCATCTTGGAAGCGGTGGAGTATAAGGAACAATTTCAAGAGGTGGAGGAGGATTGTCATCCTCGCTGTCAGCATCTGAACTAGAAGGAATGCTATTAAAAATAGAAGAGAGAGAGAGAGCTGGCATATATGCCGAATTAGGCTCACAGGCCAAAGGTGGCACACTTGCCGAACTAGGCTCGCAGGCCAATATATTTTCATCAAATTTTACATCCCTTCTAATGATTATATTTTTGGATTTTGGTTGAAGAATTCTATATCCTTGGACATCTTTAGAATATCCAACAAAAATGCATTGTTCACTCTTAGGTTCTAAGGCTTTATGTTTCGCATCTGGAATATGGGCCCAAGCATCACTTCCAAAAACACGAAAGTGACTTACATCTGGTTTGATTGAGCTCTAAGCTTCTTCTGGAGTTATATTCTTTAAAACCTTAGTAGGAGTGAAATTTACTATGTAATTTGCATAGTTAATGGCTTCGGCCCAAAATTGAGACCAAGTCCTTTAGATTGAAGCATACAATTAGCCATTTCTTTTAAGGTGCGATTATTCCTTTCAGCTACACCATTTTTTGTGGAGTATATGGAACAGTATGTTGCAATTGAATGCCATGCTCAGTGCAGAAGTTGATAAATTTGTTGTTAACATATTCTCTGCCATTGTCTGATCTTAACTTAAGAATTTGATGTCCAGATTGTTCCTCAACAAAGGCCTTAAAGACTAAGAAAATGTTAAAAACTTCAATCTTGAGTTTTAAGAAATATACCCAAGTGCGTTTGGAAAAATCATGAATGAAAGTTAAGAAGTACTTGCAACCAGAGAAAGAAACAACAGGAAGTGGACCACATAAATCACTTTGCATAAGCTGCGAAGGGGCTGAAGCGTGCCAAGGGGCACGTTTGTCAAAACTATCCCGATGATGTTTTCTGAGTACACATATGGAGCAAACACCATCTCGACAAGATACCATAGGAAGGCCCGTCACCATATTTTCCTTAGAGTTTGAAGAGAGCGATAGTTTAAGTGACCAAATCGCTCATGCCAAAGTTTGCTCACATCATCATTATGAGCAACAAAAACAGAGGGAAGACATGATGACCCAATGTTGTCAAACTTATACAACCTTGTGGAATCATCAGCAATGTCAGTAGCTAAAATATGTTTAGGATCTTTGAGGTCCTTGATTACAACATCATGAGGTGAGAATTCTACTATTTTCCCTTCATCTGAATGAGTTATCTGATAAACACATAGAAGGTTGCATGACAAGGTAGGAACACATAGTACATCATTAAACTGACCATTATCTAGATGAATGGTTCTAGATCCTACACCACTAAGAGATCTATCATCACAAAAATAAAAATGTTTGGTGTTACAATCATTTAAAGAAGAAAACATGGATTTATTTTTAGCCATGTGGTAAGAAGCTCCAGAATCAATGAGCCATTCATGAGAAGGAGAAGAAGAAGATACATTTAATGCATAGCCAGATCGTGATGCTTGACAACCACAAGCAGAAAGTGCCATGCCTGAAGATGAAGGTGAAGAGTGCTCCAAATTGATGTTGTGGTTCTTCATTGCTACTTCTAAGGATTCCATCTTCTTAAAACATTTGGACTCTATATGGCCATCCCGATTGCAAAAGTTGCAATGTATCTCTGTCTTCTTCCCTTTGTTTTGATTTGCCTTATTATTTTGGTGATTTGATTTTTCAGTTTGTGGATGAAATTTCTTAGGGCCCTTGTTTGGTTTAGGACCATATTTTTTAGGATACTTCTTCTTGGGATTCTTTTGATATGGTTGTTGTTGGGCTGCTAAGGATTTCTTAGAAGCATTTCCAGCAGTGATAAGACCAAGGTGTAAATTTTTTTTCTTGTTCTCTTATCAAAGAATCACAAAAGGCATCAAAAGAGGGATTCTTGTAGGTGGTTCCTGAAGAAATGATGGCTTCTCTGGTGGAATGGAAGGCAGAAACAAATACAGAGTATGCAGGGCCAAGCTTAGCAAGAATGCAATAGATGAGGCTACCATCGTCCTTTTTGATCTTACAACCTTCTAAAAGAATTCCGAGGGACTTAAATTTGGACAAAAAATCTTCAATGGAGGAGAAATTATTGGGGTCCAAAGTAAGCAACTCATTTTCAAGCTGGTGGGCCCTGATTTGATTTTGAATGCCAAAAACAGTTTTTAGCTTTTTGAGGGCTTCATCAGGGGTGTCAATGTCAAGGATATGAAATCGAAGATCTTGAGCAATGGACATTCCTATCAACCCTCGTGCTTGATCTTGTTTATTTTCCCATTTAGCAGCTTTATTATCATCAGAAGGTTTAATTTCTTGTCCTGTGGCTATTCTATAAAGCCCTTTACTTCTAAGTATATCTACCATGTGAGGTGGCCATTGGAAATAATTAGTGCTGTTAAGAATAACTGGGCATGCACTTTCCATTTTAAAAAAAATTGAAGCTGAGAAAACCTGAAACTAACTGCTCCAATGGAAAGATCTCTAAAAATTAGGCCGTTTAAAAAAAAAAATGGCTCGAAAAATGGCTTCCGGATGAAGAAGTTATGCCTTTTGAAAAATCTGAGTTGTAGATGCCGAATAGTTACGGGAACGAGATGAAGTGTGGCTTTTAAAAAAAAAATTCCGCCCCTTTTAACAATTTTTTTTTTACAAAAGAAGATTGAGAAGGAGACTTGAACCCAAGACCTCTATTCTCATAAACTAACCCCTCACCAAATGAGATAGTAAAAGGATCACGTTATTGTATGAAAGGAGGAAGGGGGGGTTTTTTTTTTTTTTACTCTTCGGTGTGCGTGCCTTTTCCTGCACAAAAAACGAGCAAAAAAAACGAAATGCAAAGCCTTATGGCAGAATGTTAGATTTTCGGTTAGCCTTATCAGAAACTATCACTTTTTTCACTATTTCTGATTTCCCGAGATCTCAAGCAGTGCACAACAAAGAGAATTCACAGAGAAGAGGGTATAGGTCCGACAAATAAATAAAACCTAAAAACCGAAAATGAAAAGAGGGAACCGAAATAACTAGAGCTATTAACAAATATAACTGCAAAACAGATGATTTATACCTCCAGATCTAAACTGTCATAACTTGGGCAGCCAGAAACCTTTTAGCATGAAACGAAAGGCGTTCCTCGCTGTAACAACGCTATGGACACAACCGAGCAGTTCTCCAAGACCAAAAAAGTTCAAAAATAGTGGATCTACAAAATGGCATTCGCATGCAGTCAAAACGATGTCGGATTTTGATCAACAACGGACGCGGCCCTCAAAATAACTCTGATACCATGTAGGAATTTACAGGGTAAGTTCCATAGATCAAGAACCAAAGTTCACCACTCACAAACAGATCACAAATCAGTACACCAACATAATCACGTGGTTAAAACCCTCAAAGAGGGAAACCGTCCACGGCCTGAGCCAACGCACCGCATTGGGCAATTTATTAATATAAAAAGAAAAGTTACATATGTTTCTCTCATAAACGGTTACCGAAAAAATGACCCTCCATGCTCTTTAAATAGAGATCATGTACCAATTGGGTGTTAAGCCATGGATCAAGTGTCGTTAATACCGAGGTGAGAGATAACCGTCGGATCACTACAAATCGTGACTGTTGGATTATAAGTTACAAATGTACATGGTAAAGAAACACACTTTATATAAATCTACACTAGACTAAGTTATTCTTAACTATTTCCTATGTGTCGGAATATCCTAACAGAGGTTACATTGGGCAGCATCCAAGGATGTTCTCATATACATACGAGGAACAACCGAGCATGGATTAAGATACACCCAAGGCAGTGACATTAGACTAAGTGGGTTCACTGACGTAGATCGGGTTGGAAGTTCAGTACATCGGAAAAGTACCAGTGGGTACTCTTTCAACATTGGATCATGGATGACTTTCTGGTGCAGTAGGAAACAAAATTCCGTAGCTATGACCTCAATTGAGGCAAAATATATGGCAGCTAGCACAACTTTGTGTGAAGCCATATGGCTTAAGAATTTGCTTGTGAATCTACTCAAGGAAAAGATGGAAGCGACGAACATCCTATGTGATAATCATACTTGCATCAAGATATCGAAGAATCCTATGTTTCATGATCGGTCGAAACACATTGACATCAGGTGTCATTTTATCAGAGAGTGTGTCCAATGGGGAGTTGTACAATTATAGTACACTCTTATAGGAGAACAGGTGACAGACATCCTTACTAAGGCTCCGGGAAGAAGAAAATTTGTTTATTTCAGAGAGAAGATGGGGATGATCAAGAATCTGTTTCATTAGCAGGAATGGACAAGTGCAAAATTTGAGAGGAAGCTGCAGTATAGATGAGGCAGTGACAGTGGCAGTGTCATGGGCAGTAGTACAAAATGCAACACTGGAGTAGATGAGGGGCAAAAACCAAGCATCAACAACACAAAGGATGTTTCAAAATTCAGAGCAGTATGCAGCAAGAAAATTGCTAGTACACTTTCCTCACTAAGAGGGAGTGTTTATTTTTTTAGCATTAGAAAGTTATCTAACTCTCGCATTTGGTGAGGAGGCTTGGACAAAAGTTTTCCAAAGAACCCATAAAATTTTTGTGGAAATTACACTCGGTTCATGTTTAATTAAAATAATTAATTATTTTAATGGGGACCCTAAGTCTAAACTTGGGGAAATTAAATAATTAATGGGTATTAATATAACAGAGTGTGAATCTTCTAGAGAACGAATATCAAGTCAAGATTTAATCTTGGCCAATGATTAGACTTCTAATCTGGGCCATTGATTTATCAATGAGAAGATTATAAAGAAAGGCTTGAGGGCCATTTGGAAAGTAAGTCGGGCATACACTCAGTAACCTGAGGGAATCCGATTCTTCAGAATTTATAATTTGATTTCAGAGGGAGAGTTGTAGGGCAGAGGAAGAGGAGGGTCTCAGCCAGAGTTAGAGCTTGCGGAAGAAGGACGTAGAAGGGTAGAGGTGCAACACAAAGGAATAACGCAGAGGGACAACACAATCTGCACAGGGGTGATGTAGTGAAGGTTAGTGAGCCTTTCAGGTGTCAGAAATTCTCCAGAGGTCGGGAGAATAATTACTCAGGTGTTTTCTTGGAAGTTTATCAATCATTCTATCAGTCATTCCTTGTAAAGAAATTGTCGCTGAAGATTAATATATAAACCCTCATCTGCTGCACCGGTTTTCCCACATTGGGTTTTTCTGGGGACAATTGTCCAAAAATAACTGTGTCGATGTGATTGTTTCTTGTTCTTGTATTTCACTATTCTTTTATCTATATGTACTTGTGTGATAATTGTAGTAGAATTTATTTCATAATTTATTGCAGGGTTTATTGTAAATAACTTATTGTGAAAAATAAGTAGGAGAAATAAATCAGTAACTGCAATAGCATTTCAGACTTGAAATTTTCACACTATTGAACAATAAATGCTAATCAAATTTTCTGAGGTCGTCAATCAAATGAAACCAACAACGTCTCCAATTATTCCACAAAACTCTAGCATCCTTGCAGGCATAGAAATCACTAGAAATAATGGCAAGGTTAACCAACTCCTTCATTACAGTGGGTTGGCCACATAAGTATATGATGAAATCCATCAAAGATTTCTATGAGAGACATCATTCAAAATCACCGAGACCGAGATTGTGGCAAGTGAAAGAGTGGCGACATTGGTAATTATTTTTTTCTGGGCTTCTATCTCTCAGGAGTTTGAAAGGATGTACGCCAACGAAAGCTCTAAGATCTGAGATCTAAGAACGTGAGATAACAAGAATTTGTGCACGTAAGTCGATGGGATAAGAATCTTGATCTTGGATATTTTTGTCTCAATATATTGGGAGGGAGGCCTTTTGTGCTTGGATTTAAAAAAATCCAGAGCCAAGATTTAATATGGTGGTCACGAGGGTCATGTTACATGGGGCTCGCTTCTTTGCATTGGTATTAAAGTGATGTGGTTGCTGGGTGGATGTTATAAGGTTAATTCGAAGGGAGTTTTGGGAAAGGTCCCTCCCTTAGTGCTCATCATTTAAAGCTTGGCTTCGATGGCTATTATTATGAAGAACACAACACTTGGACTTGGTGGTTTTGGGAAATCCCCGCATGTATAGAATTGGGGTTAGTGGTTTACTTCCATTGTTACACACTGGGATAGATAAATTGGGGTCCATGACCCACAGGTATTAGGATTGAAACTTATCATTTGGGAGCTCTTCATATTTGACTAAGAATATTCCTAGCTTATTAAATCTAGACTATCTATAAATTTTTTCTTTAAAAAAAATGAAAATTCTAGAAGGCGTATTCAACAATAAATCACTTCTATAAGATTAACAAAAACAATACCTAAATATTATATAACCAGCACAATCATATAAATTATAAATGCTAATAAATTATGTGTCATGTGTAATGTCAAGATATGAGTGGAGGTTTGAAATGAAAAAATTGTTTGGAAAACTTTGATTTCATCCCACGTGTTTTATATACCACTAAAACTATTCTCTAGCTTATTAAATCTAAATCATTCTTTTATCTTTTAAAAAATGAAAATTTTAGAAAACATATTTTCAAATAAACTAAACCCTATAGGCTTAATTATCCTTTATGATTATTAAATAAAAATTGTAAAAACACAATCATAAATAATTGCCTATTTCATTCCTGACCACTTTAATGGCTGAACTTAATTATTGAAAATTTATAGACATGGACTATTAGCTCCTTAAATTTCAAAATTTAAGGACTTTATATTTATTTGCATACTAACCTCTTATGTTAATCATAATTTAGAAACTAGTGTTGGAAATTTTCCTGTCTAGAGGATCAAATGCCCGTGACAAATTTTTAATTATTGAGAAATATTTGAGGAGCATTAGTCCATGGGAGTTATTTCTGTCTTGGAATATGTCATCTCAGAGGTTCCCATCTTGAAATTATGGGAAGGATGTCAAGCAGAGGAATTGTCGAAATCTGAGATTTCATATTTTGACAGAGAATTAGAGTCCAGTAACACACAGAGAGGGATCACTGTCTCAGGGATTTTCAAAGAAATTTTTTTGCATGAACTACAAAACATTGAGGTCCGAGGTTCCGGGGCCTATGTCATGAGGAAAGGTCTCCTGATGTTCCTAGTTCAAGTGATTTTTTGCACTGAACTACAAAACGTCAAGGTCGGAGGTTCCAGGGCCTAGGTCACGAAGAGAGATCTCATGAGGTTCCTAGTTCAAGTGTCGATGTTGATTATTAATGGGATGCACATATTTAGGCTGTTAGGCCTTATTTTGAATCAGTTCCCCTATGATTTTCGTCTACCCTTTCAATTTAAGCGTGACATCTGTACACGATTTTCGTCTACCGTTTCAATTTAAGCATGACATCTGTACACTATATGACCTTATATTTACCGTGACATATGTACATGATATGACCTTATATTTACCGCGACATCTGTGCACATTTAACCTGTCCGCTTTTATGATTTATGACTAAAATTTTTGCACATTGAACCTGCATTTTACAGATGGCCTCACAGTTTATGCTCACATACTCTGTTGTGGATGCTTTGTAGAATGAAATATAAATGCAGGTGGTTGCAATTCAAAGGTTTCATATTTAGGTTGGTAAGGTTATGTGGCCTGAAATTCATCATCTTCCTATCTAATCGATGGCCACATTGTTCCCAGATGCTTACGTGTACTATCTGGTTGAACCAATTTTCCGATTTTGGTTGGGAAGCAAACTGAAAAATGTGATAGGTAAAATCTAGGTAAATCCAAAGAGGACACGTGGCCCCACACATGTCTAAATTAGGTGTGAATATAGAGTGAGTGCAGACAAAGATTGCAATAAAAGGAAAATCATGGCCGTTGGCATCAACTTGCAATAAAAGGACAATCAGGGCCGTTGGCATAAACTTGCAATAAAAGGAAAAATAGGGTCGTTGCCTATTGATGCTGACGTAGACCAAAGGATCGCAGGGTCACTGGCTCGCTAGCATTTTTGTTGTAATGATTATTTTTTTTAATGGGAATTAGTTTTTTGGATTTATAAATTATATGCTATTGGGTTTTTGTAGTATTCTGGGAATTTTAATTCGAGCTCTTGTGCTCCCAGGAATTTTTGAAGTCCAACAAGAAGTTGCAACACACACCCTAGTGTGGTACCAACAGTCCTAGCGATACATTAGTGTGAATGCCAATTTAATTAATTAAATTGGTTCAGTGTATAATTTAATTTTCCCTTAATTAAATTGGACAATAAAATGTAATCTTATCTCATGATCACTTGTAATAGTTAACTGAGTGTGATAAACTTTGTTAGCTCATGTATTTCAATTTGAGGATGGTTGGTGAGGCATGCTGAGTAATTCTATTGGTTATGGAGTTCGAATTGCAGTTGGTGCATTAGTTTAATGCATGAGTAATCAGTTAACTCAGTTAGGTGAGTTAGAGCCAGTTGAACTAGTTGTAACTGGTTGTTGCACTAGTGAGAGATCAAGTGAATTAAATATTATTTAATTCACAATCAGTGATCTACCATGCAACTGATGATTTGTTATTAATAGCTGCATGCATGTCAGTTCCAGTGGAGACCCAATTGAGAAAAAGGTTAAAGGGATGTTAACTATCATTTGTGTGATTAGTAGGTTGCCCGCATGCAACCAGACATCCATTGGATTTCCCATGATCCTTGTGTAGTTTTGGAAGGCAAAAATTCCTAAAGAATAGGGATTTCATTCATTAGGAATGGCGCAAGAAAGGCATGTTGTTTAGAGGTTGAGAATTGGCTAAGTGTTGGTAAGTTTTTGTACAAGACAGTGTGAGACAGTTGTGAGAGTGTAGGAGACTCTTGTTAGAAGAGTGCATTGTAATTGTTTCATGATTCCATGGTGAATATACAATAGAAGATAGAGGGGTTTTGAGCAGCAAGCTTTCCCTGGGAAATTATCTGTGTTGTGGTTTGATTTGTTTCTTTCTTTACTTGTTGTGATTGACGATTGTGTTTAATTTCCGCAATTGATTTGTAAAAGGATTCAATATCTAGCTTTAGTACATTATTATATTGGATTGAATCCATTGATATACATATGTTTGCATAATTTCTACATGGTATCAGAGCACAGGAAATCACTATAGTGGAGGAGAAGTTGAGTTTGTGACTGAATAGAATTCAAATTTGAGAAAGTGTTCTTGGTGCGACAGGCGAATCAGGATTGAAATGGCTTTCAATGGCTTGAGATTGGAGTATGCACTCAAGGGCAGCTCTAAATACATTGCGTGGAAAGACATGATGGAGGCAGTACTGGAGGACAATGGGTTGAAATAATCCATTGGTAATGATGTTCCCAAACCTGCTGTAGCAGATGCTGCAAATCTTGATGCTTGGAAAAAGAAGGTTGCAAAGGCAAGTAGGATCTTATTGGAGGGAGTACAAGAGCACATTGTCTCAAGTCTCCATGGAAAAGTGACACCATATGAAATGTGGAAATATTTGGCAGATCTATTTCAGAGCAGCACTGATCATATAAAATTGGCACTAAAGGACAAGCTCAGGAAAATCAAAATGGAGAAAGGCGACACTATGCTGAAATATTTAACAATGTTTCCAATGTCAGGATGATATTGGGAGTGTCAGAATTACTATCGCGGATGATGAATTGGTGATCCTAGCTCTTCTAGGACTTCCCAAGAGTTGGCATAGTTATCATGACTCTTCCAATGGAAAGGAAAAGCTGCCATATTGGGAACGACTTTTGTCGAATTTGGTGCAAGAATAATTCAGGCGGAATACCAGGGATGGATCTTCATCTAAGAATGATGATGAAGAAGATTGTGCTTTGGATGCCAAGGCAAAGAAGGGGAAATGAAAGAAATTTCATTCCAAATACGAGTCTGGTAAAGATGGGAAGAAGAGCGACATGTCTAGAGTGAAGTGTTTTCACTGCCACGAGCATAGACATTATGCCACTAATTGTCTACAAAAGAAGAATAGCAAGAAGGATTTAGGATTTGAAACTGTTGAGGCTTTGGCATTGCAATTCGAGCTTGAAATATCGCTCATTGCATGCATCATGTCAAGTGCAATGGGATCGGTGTGGTACTTGGATAATGGTGCATCCTTTCACATGACGGGAGACAAAGAACTTTTCAGTAGCTTGGAGGAGAAGGACCTCCAGATGCATATCGAAATGGGTGATGATAGGCGGTACAATGCTACCGGGATTGGTATAGTTACCTTCCAGAGATAGTTAGGTAAACCCTTTTAATTAAAAGATGTAATGCATGTACCAGGATTGAAGAAAAATTTAGTCTCGGTCGCAATGTTGGAGGATAGAGGCTATGATGTTGTTTTTAGTGAAGGAAAATATTTCCTACGACACAAAAAAATAGGACAAGCTAGGAAGATTGGGATTCATGTGAAGAATCTCTATAAACTTGATGTAGATGGATGCGCAAAATTGATGGGTAAGGCAGACAAAGTGGTAAGCCGAGATGAGGGTGAGTTATGGTACAGGAGATTGGGCCATCTACACCACATAACCTTGAAGGTCACGCAACAGATTTCTACGGGTCTTCCCAAGGGTACTCTTGCGCAGTAAAAAACATGCAAGGGCAGTACTATGGGGAAGTATGCAACGACCACTTTTCATGAGAAGGAGAACCAAGCCTCGAAAATACTTGAGAGAGTTCACTCAGACATGTGTGGACCATTCTCTACTGCTTCGACAACAAAGCATAAGTACTATGTAATATTCGTTGATGATTTTTCTAGAAAGTGTTGGATCTGCTTCATGTAGAAGAAAGATCAGATGTTCTCAAAATTTCTTTAGTTCAAAGCACTGGTGGAGAAATACATGGGGAAGCATGTGAAGGCTCTTAGGAGTGATAATGGTGGTGAGTACATCTCCAATGAATTCAAGAACTTCTACAACAAAGAAGGAATTCAGAGAGAGTTGATTGCGCCTCATAACCCACAACAGAATGGGGTCACAGAAAGAAATAACATAATAATTGTGGGTGCAACACGAGCGATGTTGCATGATCAGGGCCTACCATTGCATCTGTGAGCAGAGGCATGCAACACATCAGTATTTGTGCAAAACCATTGTCCTCATTGGATACTTGGCATGAGTACACCAAAGGAGGCTTTTATTGGTAAGAAACATGATGTTTCATATTTTAAATTTTTTGGCTCATTTGTTTATGTGCATGTGAGAAAAGAGGTGAGGAAGAAGCTCGAACCAACAACTGAGATTGGGATATTTGTGGGGTAAACCGAAACTCCCTACAACTATTGGGTGTATTTTACAAATAGAAGAATGATTGTTGTGAGACGGATATAAAATTTAATGAGGATAAAGCCATGTGATTGTCCCTTGAGAGGGAGCTGGATTTGCATGCAGAGGAGGAACTCTTGGTTCCAAAGAATGAACACCAAGATGTGGAGCAGCCACATGCGGAGGATCATGAAATGTCAGAAAACACTCATGCAAATCCATCCACCAGAAATGGTAGAAGGCACACCATAGAAGCTGATAGATTGAGACTTGATGCGACAGAGAATGTACGAGCCCCTATTTCACTGCGCAGACAAATACAATCTCCAAACATGTTTACTGGATACATGGTGGTGAGCCCTGGTATTGCACTAGAGTGTTGTAACTCCCAAGGGCTGCCCTACTTTACTTTATCAACTCGGGGTTCGTACAAACTTGGAGGTGACAGTTCTATATACACAACAGATGCATTATGTTCATGTCATCCTCTTTTGCTTTACGAAAGGGTGCTATTTCTAAGGGTTCTCAGTGAATTTTGTCACACTTCAATGAAACTAAACTAAGTTGCAGAAATGAAATAACATAAAGGAAACTAAATTAAATTGCTGAAAAGAAATGACAAGAAGGAAACTAAAATAAATTGCAGAAAGGAAATGTCAGAAAAAAAACTAAACTAAATTTCATTACATTGGCCAAAAAACTAAACACACACTACTTATCCTATGATCTATCTACCATGCTTCTAACCATGCAGCTATTCTTTATCTAATTCTAATTGAAAAAGTGTTGATTGCAGTTCGGAGGAAAAAGGGCTAAAGGTGCCTATGGAAGGCTTAAATGCATGAAACAAGGCTTAGAGGAGTGAAAAAGGTGTTTGGACTTTAATAAAGCACATAATATTGTAAAATTTTATTGGAGTGGGAGGCTTTGGAAATTGCGATGGCAGAATTGCGATGGAGGGCTGGCAGTGCGATATGCGATGTCGCAATGTTGCAAGACTGGAGGAGAAGCGGGAGTGCAGTCGGGAGGAAATGCAAAGTGCGAAATGTGACACCGAATGCGATTGCGATGTTGTGGTGCGATTGTAGTATTTCTCAATTGGGGTTTAGGGGCGGAAGGTAGTAAGTGAGGTGGCGGGCCGAATGCGATAATGCGAAATGCGAGAATTGTGATAAGGATAGAATTTCGAAATGCGAAATGCAATGATTGTGAAATGCAAAAAGGTGATCAGTTAGATGATATGGTGGTAGGACAGGTGGTAGAGCGATTTAATAATATCGCAATCGACAGAAAGGAGATGTAAGTGTTAACGAAGGCCAACGGGAATTGAAAAGTACAATAAAGTGAAGCGTTTTTTAGAAAAAGGCAGAGTAAGGTTCTTTCAAAGGTTTTTGACATAGAAATGAGGAGCGAAGGAGAAAGGAGGGAAAAATGAATATCGCAATTGGGGTTTGGAAGCAAAAGTTGTTAACAAGGACAAAATGGGAAATGCGATTGTGAAAAGGAGTGATGGTAAGTCCAAAGGGAAAAAATGCGGCTTCTAATGTTTTTGACTGTTTTTAATAAAAGAGCAGAAAAGGGAAGTAGAAAGGGATATCACATTCGGGCTTGGAATGCGAGAGCATTAACAAAGATCACAAGCAATTTAAGATGGAGCGAGGTACGATGAGCGGGAGTTTCGAGGAGAAAGGGCAGAGGTCTAATTCTAATTATTTTCAAGCATTTTGGGAATGAAAAGGGGCGACGGATGCAAATAAGAGAAAAAGGAGGGAAATGGAGGCACAACAATAGTGCTTAGGTGTGAAAACAGAGCTGGGAAATGAAGCGGGATGGCTTGATGATATTCTTGAGGATTTTGATGCTTATTCCTGCAAACAAAACTGCAGATTTATGCACAGAAAAATAGACCGTAAAGGCATGATAAAAACAATGAACATAAAGCATTTTTTTTCCTGTGGGAAGGTCAACCCTGCTTGAATTCTATTGATAGAGATGAGAGGGGAAGACTGGCTCACAGTTTTATAGAGTTTATCAGCTATTCTACAGCGCATATAAGCAGATTAAATCTATAAGAACAACTATAATAACAATGAAAATATCAGAAATAAAACTAGCTAAATAACAAAAAGGAAAGGATGACAACGACATAGAAGCTGAGGCACATGGGTTGGGCCCTAACCCACGAACCCAATTCTCTGGAACTAAATCAGTAAAATGGAGTCTGTCTGCTCATTTCAGGAAGAAAATAGCCTTATTACATTTCTAAAAGTCTAATCACTGAGTACAATAAAAATATTAATAGCTTGCAGCAAAATTCCCAAAATGGAATCAAAGAATTGACTCACTCTTCCTAGCTCTAGCTCTGCTCTATTTATTCTACAAGGAAGCTACCAACATCTCCCTAGAAAATAATTATTGAGTCCACTTGACTCCCAATAAACAAATATTGAGTGCTCTCCTCTTTGAGTTTCTTGGCTGCCTCTGGAACTCGAACTGCTGGAGAGAATCTTTGGGGTGATTGAGTCCACTTGACTCCAAGTAAATAGAGATTGAGTGAACTCCTCTTTGAGTTGCTTGGCTGCCTCTGGAACTCGAATTTCTGGAGAGAATCTTTGGGGTGATTGAGTCCAATTTACTCCAAGTAAATAAGGATTGAGTGCACTTGGCCTTGAGTTGCTTGGCTACCGCTGGAATTAAAATTGTTGTAGGGGATCTCATGAGGATCCTTTGGCTGCCTTTGAGAGTTAAGGAGGGTGGAAAACCCCCTTGAATTGCTCCAAGATTTCTCCCTAATTTCCTGATTTTGTGCTCATTTATTCTCCAATATTGATCTTCTAGTGGCAGGGAGAAAGTCCCTAAATCATCTCCTTCTCCAAATCTGCATAATCTGCCAAATATTCTCACAGTATTCTACAAAAATAACTAATATTAGGCACAAATATGCAATTACCTTTAAACCTTCCTAAGAAAATATTGAAGCGTAATAAAACATTAAGTGCAGAAGGAGAGATTTAATATATATATTCATGTGCATAAGGAAGGTATATTGGCTTAAGAAAGGTTAGATGTGCCTTATTTTATGTCTAATTTAGAGGCCCAACACATGGCTTTTATGAGCAAGTGTATTGTGACAGAACCATCTTCCTTTGAGGAAGCAGTGCAAAAACCAATTTGGGATGACGTTATGGTAGAGGAGTATGACTCCATCATCAAGAAAAGTGCATGGGAAGTTGTCCCAAGATCGGTCGGAAAATCAGTGGTTGGATCTAGATGGATCTATAAGGTGAAGCAAGCAGCGGATGGGAGTATGTAGAAGTACAAGGCTAGATTTGTGGCCCGGGGATTCTCACAAGTTGAGGGGATCGACTATGAAGAGACTTTCACACTAGTCGCGAGGTACTCTTCCATTAGATCTATCCTTGCACTCTCCGCGCAGATGGGGTGGCGCATTCATCAGATGAATGTGAAAAATGTGTTTCTCAATGGATTTATTGAGGAAGAAGTGCACATAGAGTAGTCATAATGTTTCGAGATCCTTAATAGTGAGTCGCATGTGTGTTGACTCAAGAGAGAACTGTATGGGTTGAAGAAAGAACCTCGTGCTTTGTACACTCAGATTGACAGCTATTTCACCGAGTTGGGCTTCACCAAAAGTGAATCGGATGCAAACCTGTACCAGATTATGGTTGATGGTAAGCTCTTGATTATCGTACTTTATGTTGATGATCTAATTTTGAAAGGTGATGAGCAACTGATAAATTATTTCAAGGAGGATATTGGAAGGGAGTTCGAAATGAAGGACATGGGACTCCTTCACTATTTCCTTGGTTTGGAAATATGGCAGCGAGATGGTGAAATTTTTGTTTCTCAAGGCAAGTACGCCAAAGAGATGCTGGGTAAGTTTCACATGGAGAGCTGTAAACCCATAGACACTCCTCTTCCAGGAAATTGGAGGAAAGAGGATGCTACTTCAAGAGAAGTAGTGGGTGCCACTGTCTACATAAAACTAGTTGTATGATTTAATCAACCAAAACAATCAATTAGACCTCTGTTTTTAGATAAAAATATATTATTAATTTCTATGGTAGATAATGCTAAGCTTCTGCTGTTCTATTATGTTTCGATCCATTAATCTCTTTGGCCTTTTTGGTCATTTGAATTTTTTTTCCATGTTTGGCCATTGATGAGAGCTAGAATGAGGCTTTCTAGCTTGACTAGATTTCTATGAGTAATTTTATGCCTTTCTTGGAAATTTAGGGATATGGTTTGCAAAACTTTTAGGATCTACCGGAGTGGATTACATTTCTGATGATTTTACAAAAGATGAGAATCAAAATTATACACTGTGGAAGTCGAGGAAAGGCGGTCTATATTATCGGAAACGAAGGAATTTCCAAAGTTCCCATGAGGAGTCACAACAATTACTTCATGCCAGTAAATGCGGTGAAAGGGATGAGATTTTCAAAGACACAACAATTGTTGCTTCTGAATAGGATGTTGATCTTCAACCACTTGCTATTAGTCTAGGGTAGGGGAAATTGAAGATTGATATGAAGGTGCGAGGATTTTATTATAAGCACCATCATAGTAGTCATAGAGCAAAATAATATGACTGTAAATGGAGGAAGATGAATCAATTTTAGGGAATTTACTAAAGTCTAAACTTGAGAGATATTAAGGGTAAAATATTGACTATAGGTAGATAATTTAATAAAGTGGATATGGTTGTAAGTTTGTAAGTTTGTAAAGTCTCTTAACATTTCTTATGAACATACTGACACAAGTTTCCAGAGGTTTTCAAGTCTGTTATTACAAAAGAAAGGTCGAAGAAAGCAACGTGGAAGCAACAATAGTGTATCTAAAAGTGCTTTTGCGACAAAAGAGAAAGACACACAGAAGTAAGGAAGAGGAACCAACAATGGAGAAAATATGTCTACTGGCACAGATTCAGGTAAAATTAAATATAGAATTATGAATTTGAAGTGATACTACTACGGAAAAATAGGACATCTAAATATGGTGCGCAAAAAAATGATGTATTCTTAAGAGCATTCCATGTTAATATTGAGAAAAAAACTAGCAAACTTCAATGGGAAGAAAAAGAATTTGAAGTATATGTAGCTTGTCCAACAAAAGGTTAGTTACATGGTATTCTGATTCCGGAGCTTTAAAAAAAATGACTAATAAATTTGACTTTTTTCGTTGAGTAGTTGAAGATAGGTCTAAGTCAGATTCAATTATTCTGGGTGATGACATAACACATTATGTTAAAGGATGATGCAATATGTAAATTGAATTAAGAGGTAATAAATTCCTGTTAAATAATGTTTCTTTATATTCCCCTACTTGAAAAAGAATATCTTTTCTATAAGTGAAATAACCAGTTAAAGTCCACATAGGGGATGTAATCTTTAGAGGAAGGGATAATTTTTTTTGTGGTGGAAAAGAAGACTGGAAAATTTCTTGCATCAAATATAGAGGAACGTGACCTTCAAAACTTTGAGAGATGTATCCATGTCACATGCTTTAGTGACTAGTAGTGAAAGCAACAATGGTGACAACAATAATTCATTGCAGCAGAAAAGTTATTATTTTATTCCAAAGGATAGAAAAAAGGAAAAACATCAGTCTGTATATACTAAATAGTTATAATTGAGATATGGTTATAAAATTATTTAAATTTTAAAGTGTATACTATATATATAGTCTTTTTTTTTTTGTAATTAAGTTGAATGAGTAAATAAATATATTTTATTGTTTTATTAAATATATTATGTATAAATTCTAAGTTTTATTAGGAATATTATATATATATATATATATATATATTTGAGATGTATAAATAGATTGATTTTTTTAGAATGTGGATCCATATTACTAGTATTATTTGGTAATATTATGCGGTTTCTGGACATTTTAGGGATCTATAAATAGAGTGATTTTTTAATTTTATTTATTTAATTTAATCAAACATAAAAATCAATATATCAATTATTATTTATTTGATTATGAAAATCAAAATACAACATTTTCAATTTAACAATCCTATCGGCCTGTGGTTGCACCTTTTGGGGCAATTGCTAGTATATATGTATCGTTTAAAACGATGTGCCTGCCTTATAATGTAAAGGGGAACTTGTGCTTGGTTCAGATTGCTAAATTTTAAAGGTGCTTGGACTCGGTGGTTTTGGGAAAATACATGCACGAAGCAATTGGGGTTTTAATGGCTTACTATCATTGTTATAAAAGGAAAAAAAATGGTAAGGCATAACTAACAGGTTGCAGATACAACAAAAATAATCTCGATTCGAAGGACTCCAGAAACCATTTTCATCGAGAATCCTGTGAGGGAATTCATTTATTGCTCCTTTTTGTTTTTGTGAGATTTTAAGTTGTGCTTTGAAAGTTTTTTTTTACTATCCTGAAAAAATATGTTGGCTCAGCTTGTGTTAATTTTGCTTTATTTTTCATTTTAATTTTTTAATTTGTGCTTTATTTAGATCAAAGATCAAAGGATCTTAGGAATTGACGAAGAGTGCATATACAATTATGGAATTCTTTGTTTAAATGATTAAAAATAAAATTCGTATTAAATTCCAATTTGACTTTCCATTTATGGATGCATACAGGTAGATTACCCAATATTGTTGGATTGTTTTTTCTCAAACATGAGAATTGGATCTTGAACCTAAGATGTTTGAATTTTTATCTACGAAAGAAAATAGGTCAAGTGTCATTAATATGAAACATAACAATGGCTGAGTGGAGGATTGGAATAAACATAAGTGTTGGACTCACTAGTGGCTCTCCTTGGGTGGCAGTTTCATATTGATTCAATTGGTCCTTCAACAGTTAGTTATTTATTGGATGCATTTTTTTGCCCTCCCAGCTGGCATTATCTCTGAGATCAAATCAATCTTGGCTCGATTCTTTTTTTTTGGGCCTTAGGGGAATCACAAATACTATTTGATCAGGTGGGACACTATTTGTTGTCCCAAAGATCTAGGTGGACAGGGTATTCTCAACACATAGGTTTTTGGCAAGCCTTTACTTATGAAATCCATGTGGAGGGCACTTGATGGAATATGGAAAGAGATCATAGTTGGAAAATTCCGTAATGATAGTTCTTTATTAGATTGGTTTCCCAAGGGGGAAATAGGAATTAGAAGGGGATCTTTCATATGGTAGAGCTTTCATAGGACAAAATAATTTTTCCTGCAACGAATGAGATGGTCCTTTGGGAGGGAAAATATGATCATTAATGGTAGGGATGGTTTTTTTGGACAAACGGAACATTATAGACTCTCGGTGGAAACATTGGAGGCAGTATAATAGCAGGGAATCTTCTTCCTGGAACATGTTATCAATGGGTGGAATGGGGCTCGCCCAACTTGGAGAGGAGATGAACAACTGGGATTATCGAGGCAGGTTGCTCTGACATGGAATTCATACTTAAATAGTTTAAGAAGAGTGTTACTGTGCTGACATCCGAGAGGGGATACTCTAACATGGGCCGGTTGTATAAAAAATGGCACGGTGGTTGTCGCGTACTAATACCAACACATCATGCACATTGACAAATAATATGCAATGCATTTGTGGTTTCTAATGGTCCGGAGAACAATTTCACCTTTGAAAGTCATCCTTTTCTGTTGGTTGGTGTGGAGAAACAAAATTTTGACCTAGGATAATTTATTCTAACGTGGTTTTCTGGGACCAGGATGTTTCGTCATATGTGGCAGTGGAAATGAAATGATAACTCATCTCTTCACCCATGACAACACTGATGTATTGGTATGTTTAGTATGAGGGTGTACGAAATGCATTTGTGCTTGGTAGGGGTGATTTCTATCCTACAAGAAATGTCACAGGGAAAAAATGGGTTGTTATATGGTTAGTGAAGCATCATAAGATGTAGAAAAACTAGTTATAAAACATAGCATACTACAAAAGAGGAGGAAACAGGAAACAAAAAAAAAGAAAATATAACACAAGCTCAATATCGAGTAAACAAACTAATGATACAAACGGAGAAGGAATCCCCTCTTATTAGCTGCTAGTGGTAAAAAGGGGTAGAATGCTAAAACACTCGTAGTGAGTCCTTAGAGCTATGGAGCTCTAATAATCAAAGCAAGGAGGATTCTTACCTTAAGCTGTTTGCAAGCCTCTCTCTTCTCCTCGAATGAGTGATCAAATAACGGAAAACTGATGCACTTCTCCTTTGGGATTGATATTATGGATGACCAACAAATGAATCCCTTCACTCTTTTGTTGCTTGGACAACAGACTGCTGGTTTGCTCATGGGCAATTTGGCCAACATAACAATGTGTTCTAAATTTTTCTTCTCATGGTGGTATTTTATAGGCAAAATTCAAATCTTCTTCCCTCTCTTGGTACAATTGTGGATAGTGACCCAAGAGTGGTGGTTGATTCCATTGTCTGCTCACTTGTGGCCTCAAGGTGGCTCTAGGAAGATGTCCTTGGGTGGCCTTAAGTGGATAATATTCTTCCTGAAGTGTGTAAAGTGTTCTCGGATGGTGACCTTCCGCCATACCCAGGACCGCACGACTTCTTGAGGGATAATCGCGGAGATTTGCATTGCTATCGAAGAAAAGGCTGCGGGGAGTGCTTTGTGCCAGTTTCATCTGTGCACGACTTAATAAATTTTCCTTTTGACCTTAGAGAAAGTTAAATTTTCCAGATTCTGTAATGTTTTCCATCCTATAAATCTTTCTGCTTGAAACTCCATGATGTCCTTTTCCTTTCCGATTTTCTAGTGATAACATTTTCCCCCTAATGTATGAGGTATAGGAAGAAATGTATAGCCAAAATACATTATAGTTTATGTTTTGTATAACCCATGTTGAGAGAGAGAGAGAGAGAGAGAGAGAGTAACTTGCATGCAACCTAAGGTTGGAGACCCCTTGCTGTGAGTAAAAGAGGGACCATGTTTTGTCAGAAACATGCAAGGTATAGCATAAATATAATATTTCTACGAGGTGGGCATGTCCCATGCTCATGATGATTTGAATATTTAAAGCCTATCTGATAGATAGAGGTTCTGTCTATGTTACTTATATGGTAGTGATCTGCTGATTTTGTTGATGATGATGATTGCTGACAGCCTCAGGGGTGTTTTTTCTTTGACAATAGGTTGAATGTAGTGCCCACATGCATAATCTTGGTATGGCATATTTTAGAATAAATGTTCATTGTATGCATGGATGTATGACTAGGACTGTCCTTTGTAAGCATTTATGAAAGAGATTCTTATAATGGCATGGGTATTCGACGAATTATGACACAATGCAATGGTTGTGAAGTACGATACCATATTTACCTGAAATATTGTGTTGTAGTCAAATGCTAGGAGGACCGAAGACATCAATGGGCAATGATGATTCCCACAGTGCCATCCGAGGATGCCCCTATTGAGGTGAGGATCCATCCAAGGTACTGCTTCCTTTTTGGAAAATGGTTGTTGAAGTCAACAAGAAGGAAGCATCAACCAATCGAGAGAAGTAATGATGCAAGGGACCAGGATATCTGATATAGCGGGTGGGGGATGATAGGTTAACATAGGCATGATGGTGAGAAATGGGTGAAAATTGATGATGGGAGTTCAGTGGCCCAAGGTCGGAGCTTGTAAAAGTAGTTTGGCGGCAGTCATAATGATTTCTAGTGAGGAAAGCCCTAGAGGTTGTAGGACTTCCAGGGTGGGTATATGTTTATTATGAATATCATGGTGGATAGTCCGGGAAAGGGGTTTTATCATGATATGGTAAAACTTGACTTGATGCATGATGGATGGATGAACATGAAGTGCTTCCCGGACTAGGGTGTTATGGCCATGGAGTCATATTTTTTGATGCATGGTCTACTTGAGTGATGGACGCCATGGAGGGGGAGGATCTACCAAACGAAGAGAATTTTTATCATGTGCAAGGTGGGGAGATGATAAACACGGTCGGGTGTTCGAAACCTATGGTTGATTCTTGTGGAGAAATGATGTTAGGATATACAAAGCTTCTCTAGGACTCTATCATGCTTGGGGCAGAATGGTACCTTCTCTAGAACCTTCAGTGATTGGGGAAGTAGGTGGTTTGTCGTACTATGTAACACCTACAACCAATACCCCAAGTGAAAGCATATTTTCCATTCAAATATATTGGAAAATGTGGTGAATGAAAAAACGATAAGAGAGGGCATACCTGTTGGAACTGAAAAAATGATTTTTTCGGAGGCGTGAATGTGTGAAGCCTCCTTTGGGCATTATGAGGTGCTGATCGTTGTGTTGCTTTCGGTTTCACAATTGGGTGTTTTGAGCTCTCGTTATGGTCCTTAAAATAATTTGAAAATGGAAATATATAGGTCAATATGGCTCATTTCAGTTCATTTGTGTCATTTGAGAGTTGTGAGGTCAGAGCTTGATACAGAGCCTTTCTTGTCGTTGTGGTCAGCCTATGTAACAGGGATTCACGCCATTAGTGCGAGGTAGACCCTTGAACGTCCAACAATTTTTATTTTTTTCAATTTTATTGTGTGGGGGTCTGTACAAATTAGGTTTGTACAAACCCCTACTTGTTTTTGGTCTTGGTTGCGCGAGCGATCAAGGTTTAGGCGCGGAGACTCTGCTGGAATTTGAGGATTTAGGCGGAGATTTTACGCCTATAGGAGTTTTTGCATGAAGATTTCATGTTTGTCTATGAGATAGATGCACGGTCAACGCGCTTGTATGGGAAACAGGGGCGGTGAAAAAGACAAGTTAGATTTAAAAAAATGGAATTTTTAAGTTTGATATCACTGATGTGCTTGTGTTTGGTGACAGGATGCTATGGAGAGAGCATGACTAGTCGGATCTTTGTATAGTTGTGGCACATGATGCCAATGCCTTCAGTTTACTGGCTCAATTGGGTCTTCTCAAGTTTCTTTAGAATTATCTCCTGAGGTCGCAAGATCGCCTACTGCGCTTCCTGGTTCGTAGCTGGAACAAGAGGCGCAAGGTGATGGTTTTGCGAGGGAGGTACATTCCTATCCTTCAAGAGACGGATATCTACTTTGTGACTGACTTTCTGCCTCAGGGTGAGGCACTTACCCATCTACTCCCACCTAGGAGGGTGTCGCTTTAGCGTTGGTCGGAGCAGCACTGTGGCGGGGCGCCCCTTTCGGAGGTGTGCATTCTTATATCATCATTGACCGATCTAGCTGAGTGATGTGCTTTGGCTATGATCGTACAATTGAATGGGTCTTCGTCACCGCACAGGGTGTCGGGACCCCAATTTGGTGTTTTGTGTCGGCTTCAGGTCGGGCATTTTTATGATTGGGCACGTCATGTTTATGACGGTATGGTGTTGCAGTTGGGGAAGGTCTGAGGAGGATCTAAGTTATTTAATATGATAGCATCCTGTGTAGCATTATGTTTGAGAGGGTGGTACTACTGCGACTCATTGTGCCAGTTCTTATTGGGCCTCACCAAGACCCTCGGATGAGGCAATGGGTGCCGGTGATGCCTTGAGGTGGGGGAGGAGAGGTGGGTCACTATTGGAATGTGACCACAGAGGCATGGTTCGAGGTAAATCCCCAGATGTTCCTTGACTTTCCATACTCTGGGATGGACTTTCAGGGAGATCCAGATATGGGTCTTCATGATGGTTATGTGTGGGGACCTGCAGGTATGATTTTTAGTTTTTCTACATTTGTTGAGTATTCATGATGTCTATCTTTATATGTGTATTGTGGTGACACTAACACTATCTTTGTTTCTCTTGCAGATGTGGGAGAAGTTGGACGACCTACTTCTCGGTTGGTGGGACACCATACCCTTTGGAGGGTTCCAGGTGGAGGTGCTCAACCCCAGGCTGGGGGGTAGGGTGGAGGTCCAGGGCAACCTCAGGGTGGAGGTCTAGGGCAACCTTAGGGTGGAGGACCTGGTGATGGTACAAAGAGTACTGGCAATTTCTTGGATTTGTAAATTGTGCTTGGTGCAGAGGCGCCTAAATGTTTCCATTAAGGGGCATGCCTTTGTTTTGTGGTTATAACCAATGCAAATGGTGCACGGTACCACGATGCCTATTAATTAGATGGTGTGAGAACCAACACTACTTTTAGTCCCTAAAGTGGACGCTCGGAAAGGATCAGGCGTAGGGTAAAGATTTTGCTGTTGCCATCTCCGAGATTTTGGTTTTGGGAGGTCCAGCTCATTTGGGGGGGTTAGACTTAACGTTTCTCTTGCCGCTCTTTGCCTTGGGAGGTACTCACAATTCATTGTATGGTGAAATTGTGAGTAGATCCTACAATAGCAGTGCGTGATCTTCTATTGATTAGAGATATGCTTCTACGGGATAGGGGAGACCATGTGAACGCTATTCGTGAGGTGATTCAGTCCTTACATTGATTGACCTGGTGGTCGATTTTATTGCATAGCCCACATGCCGCCCTAGATTGGACATGGGTCTTGCTGGGATGATGCATCATTTTGACTCACCCAATGTTTTGGTATTGATATGGGGTAGGATTCCTGGGGGTAGTTTGCCTTACATTAGGTTCTCTTAGCTCTGGGATGGCTATATCTCGGCGCTACATTCTTAATGAACGTATGATGTCGATTAGTGGGCGCACTCTAGGGATGTAAGTAAAACATTTAGCATGATGGTTGCCTTAACACACTAGACAAGAATGTCTTTCTTGGGTATTCCCTTCCCTAAGGGTTGGTGAGGTGACTGTATACCATCTGTGTAGAGATTCTAGGTCTGAGCATTTGGCGACAAAATGGTTACGTGCGTTGTATAACACACATGTTGGTATTCTCCATGGAGGGCGGTTGGGGGTGACTATGTGCCCCCCAACCGACCGATTTTCT
The DNA here is from genome assembly GCA_034641835.2 of Pinus albicaulis. Lineage (NCBI taxonomy): Eukaryota > Viridiplantae > Streptophyta > Pinopsida > Pinales > Pinaceae > Pinus > Pinus albicaulis. Next base: position 607,996,822 of record CM076571.1, on the reverse strand, counting down.
GCTGACAGAAAGAGATTGGATCTATTGGTCACCTCCTCTTGCATTTTCAAGCTTTTCTATGGATTCGGTATCTGAGTCATATCCTAGGGAGAGGCAAATCATGGCTGTGCGTAAACTGGTTAACGCTAAACGAAATCAAGGGATATAATGGAAATGACGTAATGGGTGATCGCTAGAACATATCCGACACGAATATTGGGCTCCTCGTAGGCCGACATGATATACATAGTTTACCAGATACCATCTTTGAAACATCTCCAGGGCTATAGAGTCGGCGATGAAATTATCGCGTTCGTCATAGATTGCACATCATTGGACGAGAGGAGGGACAAATGAGAGTATTTTCGGTGACTGGCCTGCCTCTTGGAGGTATAATATGACTCGAAGTTCTTCCCCATTTGTCCATATGGGGGGATCCTCCTGATATGTTTGTTCTAAGGCATGTAAGGCATCCCTATATCGTGGAATTTTTGGGCAATGATGGGTGTAATGCTCATAATTGTTGTAGATACCGCATGCGTAGTTGGTACACAATACTTTTCCTTGGTTTTTTGTGGCTGGTTCCGTTTTACGGGAACTTGTGGCTGCGAAATTTCTTTCAGAGCTTAGGAGAGGTTTCAATTCATCCAACTCCGGGCAGATATTGGTAGGATGACCTACAATATCGCACAATGCACAAGGTTGTAGTTCCCTTGGCATGATGGGGTTTTCTATCTTTTTCCCTTTTTTATGGGTTTTCTTGGTCTGTTTAGCCAGTGTTGCTACGAGAATCTCTTTAACTGGTGTCACCTCCTAAGAATGGATAGGGGTTATTCCTGTAGATGTAATGCCAGGGGCTCCCAACATGGTTGGTGGGACCAAGTACTAGACAGGTATCACGAAAGACATGTTTGGAAATGTTACTGTTTCCAAGACCTGTTGTGACATGAAACCAGGTGGAGGGTATAGAAATGGAGTTTGGGAGATGACGTAGGGTAGAGAAGCCATGCCTCTGTCCTTGGTTTCGTTACTACTGGTCTCTGTCTCCTGGCTAGTTTCGGTGTTTGATGATGACATCATGCACACTGGGGTCCCTGTGATATCAACGAGTGATTCTGGTATAACATGGGGTTTCCTAGGAATGATCCAAGGATAGATGACAGTTTGAATTGGCTGGGGCCATATTCTTGGTACCATATGAGTGATTATGTAGATGTTTCTACATAGGGTATAACGACATCGACGTTAGTCATGGGTTGTTTGTCATGGCATGTCAACTGGTCAACAATGATGATGCGATCCTCATGGGGGAACATCATAATCCAAAAGACGGAGGATTCTATGGCAGACATGACATACATATAACTCTGCCCAAGGAGTATATTGTAGTCCAGCTGAGTGTCCAAGACCTCAATATCTATAAGTACCTTCTTGCTGGCCAAGAAGACCAGGACATTTTGATAGAGATTGACGGGAGCATAAGGGTGCCAGTCGTATGCTCTGAGTGTGATCTCATATGGCTTTAGTTCAGGAGATCCCAACTTCTCCCAAATGATTTTTGACATGATGCATGTAGATGCACCCTCGTCAATGATACATCGGTGTATAGTGATGTTCTAGACTGACACCAGTATCTGGAAGGCGACCAATGAAGTAAGCCCTGGGGTGGATTTATCTAAGTCAAAAGCCATTAGGCACGAATCAACAGGGTCGATGGTGCCTAACATGGAAAGTAAGACTTTCCTTTGCTTTGGGAAAGTTTGCAAGACCTCTAAAGCTGACATGGCAGTGGGAGATTGTGCTAAATCTTCCATGATGCTATAATTATGGGCACTTTGGAGTGGTGTCCTACTCGCCTTGTTGGACCCTTAACCATTTTTGGTTAGGGGTCAATAGGAATTTTTGATATAGTCAATGGTGCGGTAGGTGCAGTCTTGCTAGCCCCTGACGAACTGTTGTCTGGCGAGGTATCATAACTTCGATTCCATTTCTAAAGGAAAATTTCCTTGCCAGTCATATAGATTTCATGGTTGTTGTTTCCGGAATCATTGGGGGGTGGTTTTTGCTGTTGGGTACTAACCGCCCCTTGGTGGGGGAAGGGCTCCTGCATTGCAGTTGTTTGTTGTGCAGGTCCCCCTTTTCCACGGTTGCCTTGAAGCTTCTTTAGTTCGGGGAGTTTGAAACAATGATGAGTGTAATGGCCATACTCACCAAAAATAGCACAATAATGGTTGGTTCGTATATTAGCCCTTTTGTTCTGCCCTTGGGAGTTATTTGGCTCCTGGTTTTGATTTCGGTTGGGGTTTCCCGCAGTATGAGATCGTGGGGGGTGTTGTTGGTTATTGCCCCCCTATCCAGGATATCCCTTTTGTTTATTTTTTGGCTTTTTCCTTGCTGCATTAGGAGGATGACTACGATTCTCCTGGTCGTAAGACTGGCGCAGTTGGGCCTGAGAAGGTTGCACGAAGTTCACCAGTGCATTATTTTGCAATGGTTGGTTTTGTTCTGGGGAGGGGGAATATTGGGATCCCTATCCCTGGTTTGTATATGGTTGCTGGGGGGGAGCTCTTCCATCAATTTTCCTAGCTACGTATTGGGTCCCCTGTGTAGGAGGGTACGATTTTCCCTGTTGATGATGGTACGATGACGCCCTATTGGTCATGTTCTGCAGAGGTGTAGGATGAATTTGATGATAGCCTGGTTGCAGGATGTTCTGGATAGGATCATATGAGTAACTGGGGTACAGGATACTACTGCATAGGTGACTTTGGGTCAGTGACCCTATCAATTCATTTGTAGTATTCCATGCGCCTGGAAATTCTTTGTAAGTTTGCAGGTGCGGATAAATGTATCCTGACTGAGTGTATATCAGCTCGAGTTTCTGGGCTTTACTAATGGCATCCTCCTCAGAAGTAGGTCCTTGGGTTGCCACATCCTTTGAAATATTTGATGTGAGAGTCTTCAAAAATAGGTCTAGTAAAACTCGACCATCGAGTTTGGCTTTGCACAAGCTTCAACGTCGCTGCCATTCATGGAGATGGTCCAAGATATGGACAATTGGCATTTGCCTAAAATGAGTCAGTAACTCCATTCCTAAATCGTGGTGGATGGGTAACTGAAAATATGTGAGGAACGCAATAGCGAGGGCGCTAAAGGTTCCATGTGAAGCAGAAGGCTGGTCCACATACCATTTCACGACTAGTCCGGTTAAGGTGTGCTGAAATAGTCTTAATCGAATAGTATCATCAATAATATTGTTCGATGAACACCATAGGTGGAAAGTCATTACATGATTTCCAAGGTCTTCTGCTTGCTTCCCTTCTAATTTTGGAAGGGAGCTTCGTGGGCATGGGGGGCCAATTGGGACTATGTGAAATGGGATCATTTGTTAACTTTTATAGATCTGGGAGGTTTGAAGATGTTGGGGAAGGTAACTGAGTGTTGAGTTCCATTGTAGACTGTCTTTAATATGGTTGTGTATGGGGGATGTCTGGGGGATAGTACCCTATGACGTACCTGACTGTGTGTTATGTTGGCTCCTCGAATCGGTAGCGCTCCTCTACCTTATGGGGGTTGTGGGAGGAGTGGTGTGTGGTGACCCTAAGGGGGTTTCCACAGGTGTGGTGTCGGGTGACCCTTGGGAGTTCCAAACTAAATATGCCTCGATAAATGATGAACCAATAAGGGTGGCTCTGTGTCGTCTTTGACACTTGAATGGTGAAAGATCTGGCACTCCTCCCTCCAATGGGGGGAGGTCCAAAAAACGTCTAGATCGACGAGGACCCGTTGGGTCTGTTATGGTGTCGAATTGGTTTAATTTTGGAAATATTTTTTAGTTTTTTCTGAGAGGAGAGAGATTATTATCAATGAAAAATGCGATCACATACATAAAACAAAACGAAAAATAAAAGTTAAATTTCTCCTTTATATTAATCCTATGTGATCAGTCAATCAAAAAATATGGTTTTGGTTTTTTCACGTATGATACTCGAAAATCCTAGAAGATCTAATCGTCCTCACACTCTCAAATGTAACTGGGCCTTATGAAGATATATTCTTGTGGGTACTAGGGCTAACATCTCGAAAGAACTGGCGACGCCTTCCAACAGCTGAAGAATCGACCAAGGTAATGGAAAGAGGATCTAGTGTTGCCTGCACCATCACCTATAGGGAAGGATGCCCTAGATTTGGCCACTAAAGTACCGTCATCCCACGTAAGCGTTCGAGTCTTGAGATTCTTGGTATTCAACTACCAGTACCGAGCACTAGATGGGTCAGGTAGCCCCAAATAGTATCACACGCATTGGGCCTAAGCTTAAAACCCTCTAAATCAAGTCTCTGTGGCACTCAAGAATTCTGTTCCGTAGGCGGATAGATGGATTTTAAGCTCCCTAAACAGTCAAATTCTATGTTTCAAGAATGTAAAATGACCATGGTGGCTTATTGGATGCATACCCCCAATGGTCCTAACCTGAGCTATTAATTATTTTGTGGCCCCTATGGGGAGATTTGAATGAGTTCAATTAATGATTAGTTTTAAGGAGTCTTACTTTACATATGGTGTGCCTTGGTGAAGCAACAGTAAGAAGAGGACGAGGGTAATAACTTACTGAAGATTCATGTGTGTGATGAAGTGTACAATCACAATGTTATAGGATGTGGATATGCGTTGATCCTTTACACTCCCTCATAATTAAACTATGTTTGATTGTTCCTTTCAGAAAGTAAACAATGCGCGGATAATGGATCGCTTACAATTTTGCCTATTTAGACTAAATGTTGCACTATAGGGAGATGGAAAAATACCAAAAGAAAGCGTTCATATGCGTACCCAGGATCACCAAGAGGTGCAAGGGCGACAAATATTACTTGCCTTCTCAGATAGTTTGATCGTAGTCCCGAATCCTAATGCAAAATTTAAACTAAACTTAATGCAAAACTTTGAAAAAATGGAAAATAGCTAAAGATGTGTGGATATGGGCCACTTAGTTCCTGCTAATTACCTATGTGTTTGGTGTCTATTATCAATAATTATTTCATTCAGATAGCCTATGTGGATTTAAAAACCACTTACTTGCCTCCTAATTAAACTATATGTGAATTTGTTATAATAAACTAAAATTAGAACTATGTAATATCTAAGCTAAATTTCAGCTAAAAATATGTCCTAACAGTCAAGAAACACCATAACAGAGTGCTAACATATTTATTATGGGCTGCCAGTCACTTTATACTTGCAAAAAATGGAGAAAATCAGTGAAAAAATGGCTCACTAGTTTTCGCGCGGGTTATTTCTTCACAGGTGCGCAAACATGTGCGTCTGTCTGAGACGAACACGTGGAGTTTTCTTGCGCACGGAAATTCCGCCTTTCCTGAACTGAATCTCTTCACAAAGAATGAATGAGAGAAGCTGAGGAAGAGGAGAGATGGTCCTGTACCAATCCTGAGCAGAAGAAAGGTTCTATAAAACAATAACCACCTAGCTTAAGAGGAAAAATAAGTGGAGTCGCCAATCCTGTATTGGTGTGTTTAGTACGAGGGTGTAAGAAATGCACCGGTGCTTGGTAGGGGTGATTTCTATCCTACAAGCAATGTCACAGGGGAAAATGGGTTGTTAGATGGGTAGTGAAGCATCATAACATGTAGAAAAACAAGTTATAAAGCATAGCATACTACAAAAGAGGAGGAAACAATAAACAACAAATCAAATATAACACAAGTTCAATATCGAGGAAACAAACTAATAATACCAACAGAGAACAAATCCCCTTTTATTAGCTGCTGGTGGTAAAAAGAGGTAGAACGCTAAAACACTCACAAATACTCAAAGCAAGGAGTGTTCTTCCCTTAAGTTGTTTTGAAGCCTCTCTCTTCTCCTCGAATGAGTGATTGGATAGCTGACAACTAATGCACTTCTCCTTTGGGGTTGAGATGTTGGATGGGTGACAAATGAATCCGTTCAATCCTTTGCTGCTTGGAAAACACATTGCTAGTTTTCTCATGGGAAATTTGGCCAGCATAACATTATGTTCTAAAATTTTCTTCTCATGGTGGTCTTTTATAGGAAAAATTCAAATCTTCTTCCCCCTCTTGGTTCAATTGTGGATAGTGACCCAAGAGTGGTGGTTGATTCCATTTTTTTCTCACTTGAGGCCTCAAGGTGGCTCTAGGTGGCAGTAGTTGGGTGGCCTTAAGTGGATAATATTCTTCTTGAAGTGTGCAAAGTGGTCTCGGATAGTGACCTTCTGCCATACCTAGGACTGCACGGCTTCTTGAGGGATAATCGCAGAGATTTTCACTGCTATTGAATAAAAGGCCACGCGGGGCGCTTTGTGCCAGTGTCTTCTATGCGCGACTTAATAAATTTGCCTTTTTACCTTAGAGAAAGTTAAATTTTCCAGATTCTGTAATGTTTTTCCATCTTGTAAATCTTTCTTCTTGACATTTCATGATGTCCTTTGCATGTTCGATTTTCTAGTGATAACAACTGCTATTCACATTTGGTCTATGATTTTGTCTTCTTGCAGGTTAAATTTTAGAGTTTTTTTGTCGATAGAACATTGTTTGAGATGGGGTGCCTCCAGAGAAGGGGATCACATCTATATCCTAATATTTACCTTCTAGGAGATTTGTAAGGCAAGAACCCACTATATCTTTCGTCGAGTGCCAATCAACATCGACAAGATTTGTGAAAAAATCCTTTCTTGGTGATCGGAATTTGGACTAGGGTCAAAAATTTGCCAAAAATTCAAAGTGCTCAGATTTCAGCAAACTAGAATCACTAGATTAGGCCCATCGCCAAGAATTCGGCACAATTCGTTTCACTAAAAAAAAAGTCCATATGATGAAGTTAGAGCCCACTGATTGCCGTGTCAAACAGGTGAATTTAAAAAAAAAATGGTCAAACAGGGTCAAAGGCCAAAAATTTGGGTTTTCCTCCATTTCGCCTAATGACACTGTGCCAAGTGTCAATCTCTGGTTGGTTGTTGAAGAGGGTAACTTGTTTCAATTTTATTTGTTTTTTAAGAACCAGTGGCATGAAGATGCATGACTAGCCTGGAGGTTGCCACGTGCCCCCTTCCAAGGTCCAACTATGGTCAAGTCTGAATTTTCTCTACATGGTGAAATTTCGAATTTCATATGTTATAGTCAGATTAAATTTTATTATATGGTCAAAGTCAAATTTCCAACATATATGGTGGCAGATTTAATATTACTTATGACCGAATTTCAACCTTAGTCTAAAGTCTGAATAACATATCATGGCCAAAATTTCAATTATCAAGGGTTATAATGTATGGAATCGAAAAATTAATGCAGGCGGAAGGGTGGAGGTTGGGGCTCGACCCCGCAGCCTCCTCCAAGCAAGCGCACCACGCTGCCAATGGACCACACATTTAGAACTTAATATATATAACTTTCGACCTCTATTTGAATTCAAACATATTATATGGCGGGGGTAAGAATGGGGCCAACCCCCTCACCATATGACTACACCCCAATGACCAAGAGAGGAGCGGAGTTTTAATAAGCGCAAAGATTAAGTTAAGTGGGGTTTATTTACCCATAATCCCATCTTAATGGCGCTAATTCGATTTTTAAATCGGTTTTTGTTAATTGCGCTTCATGCACCTAAACAAAAATTTAACTCACACTTATCCAAAGTTAATCGCGCTTAGAAATTAATTAAAATGGAGTTCAATTCGGCGGAAAATATGGCGGTCCACCAAATCTGTCGCTGCCTCCAAAATTGGCAGACTTAACTGGAGATGTTCCAAATTTAGTGGAGTTTTTCTAGGAAATATTGAGGAAGCGATAACTTTGGCATATTTCAACCAATTTTGGCTCAAGAAGAGTCATTCTTAGATTATTTTAATGCTCTGATCATGATGGTGTAGGTTTTAGAGGCGTTGGAGCACTTCTGTAAGTTTTTTGCCACTTTGAAGATTAAAGAAGCCCATGGCCACTAAGAGAGGAGATCATGCCTAGATCATATGAAGACCATTTTCAGAGCTTGAAGAGTATTTTTGAGGTTTTTGGATCTTCTGAAGCCAATGGAGCAGGTTTCACATCCATTGGAGCACTTTAGGTTCATGTAATCATACAATTGACAATTAATCCCAAGGGGGCCTAGCTTGTTGAAGCAGGTCCATGGAGATGTAGCCCAGGAGGGGTGAACTCTGTTATATGCTATTATGTAATATGGTTGCTGTGTGTTATTTCTCTACATTTTATTTGTTTTACATGAGTTTTTAAAAGCTAATTAAATCATAAATTTCTCATCAAAGACACTTAAAACTTGACACATAAACCCCTTCACAATTGGTTAATTTGAGACGACCCTAAACAAATTTTTATTATACTCATGAGGGAGCTAGCACAAAAAAACTAGTTTGCCCATAATCAGATCAAGTTGGTATTAGAGCATAGTTTAGCTCATTTTAGCCAAGGTTAGCTAGAAGAAATAGTTGTTGGTTTTGAATTTGTGCAACGTTAATTTAACTATGTGCAAGTTTATGTGTGAAGGAGAAGGTCAAGATTGAGAGCTCAGTTCTCAAATCACAACAAAGAAGCTTTGTATGCATTGCATGTGTGATGGAAACTTCATTAAGTGATGTTTCTAGTCAATCTTCCTTAGCAAAAATATTTGATAAAGAGATGTTGCATAAGCTCTACATCATGAATGATATGGTGCAAGAGATATATGAAGATAAGAGGGAGAGCATTGTACTTCAAGAGAAGTTGATTGCCATGAAGGAGGAGAAGCAAGAACTTCTTGAAAATATTCATGATATGGAGACTCAACTCCATATTGCAAATGAAAACCTAGCAAAGTTGCATGAGATGGAGACTCAACTCCATGATTCCAGAGAAACTTTAGCGAAGTATGTGCATGAAAAAGAGGCATGCAATTCAAGTTTATCTTCAATTTCTTCTCAATATGAATGCATAGATGCTTTTAAAAGACACACTAGAGGAATAGGGTCCAAATTATTGATGAAAATGGGCTATGAAGATAAAGAATTGGGAAAACATGAAAAATACATAGCTGAGGCAATTATTGTTGAGGAAATGCCTAAGTATTTGGGTCTTGGCTATGGAAAATATGATGGAGAATGATCCAAAGCAAAGGAGGCACATGAAGGTGTTCCAATAAGGACTTTCATTTCATTTTCATTATCTCAAGCTTCTGAAGTTTGTGTTCATGAGGAATGAAAAAGTTTTACATCCACTTTCCCAGAAGATGCTCATATGCATGTAGTTAATGAGAATGGAAACCACTACCTCATTAAATTCACATCCTCTAGAAGGCAAAAAAGGTGAATGTTAGAGGTATAAATCTGCCTTTAATCAAGTTGCTTTTGATTATGATAAACATGGTAAATATTCACATAATATTTGGAGAAAGTTTACATGTTCCTTTTGTGGTTTGAATTACCATATTGTTTCAAGAGGTTGGAAGAAGATAGCCATGCACAGGAAACTTTTGAAACAAAAGAAACAAAAAGCTAAAGGTCCATTGGACAATGCAAAACTTTTTGAAAAGAAGATGAAGTTGTTTTGCACTCATTTCCATAAACATGGTCATCTTGTAGACAAGTGTTGGAATTTGTATCCAAAAAGTCATCCACGAAATTTGAAGAAGGTGGAGAGAGATATTGATAAGAATGGAAAAGAGGATTCCATAATTGATTTGGGTCAAGATGATTGACATGATGAAGTGCAGTTGAAAGAAGCGCCATTGAAATGATTTGGTAAGAGATGGTTAGATTTCTTATCCAAATAAGGCCTTGCATGTATTTTGATGAGTGAAGCAAATCTTTCCTGATTGATGCACTTATTTTCCAATTGAATGCATTTATTTTCTCTAGATTTTATGTTGCATGTTTACACCAGGAAGGTGTTTAAAAGTAGATTTATGTTGACTCACTTAGATGAAGAAAAGATGACAATTTGCACATGTTTTTGTTTGATTTGAGAGTCAATTGTTTGAAGAGGCATGTTTTGTCGACTTGTGTTTGGACAATGAGTTTTGACACCAAGATGTAAGAATACATGGTGATGTTCACATGTTGTGAATTTTTTTTCTTATGTCGTCGAGTTATGTTTCTTGCATAATGTGTTTTTCAGATTGATGGTTGTGTTTGTGACAAGATGTCACAGGATTTCGGGAAGGTCCACTCTTGAGCGAGAGGCTCATGATTAGCCTTCATTCTCAAATCATGGCACAAGAAACATGTCAATACTGGAGGATGATGGATAATAGGGACAAGATGCCAAAAATATTTCAGTCAAAACAACAGCCATTGTATACCATTTTATGGTTGACGCCAAGAAGCGAAAGAGACGGCAAATGCATTCTTCCAGATGTGGAATTTGGAACCGTGGAGGTAAAATAATGGTCATTTATTTTCTTGTTATTACTGATGTTGGAATTCATTGTTGTAGTTCACTCAGATGGGCTTAACTTGGAAAAGTGGTTTCCAAGGAGCTTACATAGAATGTATGTGTGTGCAAAGGAGGAACATGATTCTTAGTGGGAAGGCCATCAGTTAGTTTTCTAAGCACCGAGGGATTGCTTTGGTAGAACAAGGTGTTTTATCAGTCAGTAAGCATCCCACAAGTGTTGTATTGGGTCAGCAGCGAAAGGAGAACATTGGTTGAAGCGCCAAGCCATTTTCAAGGCAAGGCATGTCAATGAACCCAAGTGGTTTTCATAGATATTTTTCCAAGTAGAAGCAGGTTAATAGAACTTGGGAAAGATAGGAGTATTCGAATCTCATGAGATAACCAAATTTTGTGGGTCAAAAGCCTTTTAGTGGGAAGGAGTGATCGGAATTTGGATTAGGGGAAACAATTTGCCAAAAATTCAAAGTGATCAAAATCGAACTAAAATAGAATGACCGGAACGGGCATGTTGCCAAGAATTTGGCGCAATTTGTTTCACTCAAAACAGAGTCTGTATTAGGAGTTAGAGCCTACTGATCGCCGTGTCAAACAGACGAATTTAAAAAAAAAATTGGTCAAACAGGGTCAAAGGCCAAAATTTTTGGTTTTCATCCATTTCATCCAATGAAATTGTGCCAAGTGTCAATCTCTGGTTGGTTGTTGACATGGATAATTTTAAGGATGAAAAATTATCTTGAAGTTTAAAACGTTGGCGAATTTCACTAGTCCCTAATATGTGAACTATAAAATTTTATGGATATTTTTGTAAAATTATACAAATTTATGATTCTTTTATATATAGTCTCTATATAATGTTGGCTATTTTTTAGGTAAAATAATTTTATATTGTAAAATTTGGACGAATCATTTTTACAAAAAATGGAAATTGGCGAATCTATTTTTTGGAAAAATCATGGAAATTAGCCCACCTGCGAATATTAGCCCCTAAAATTTTCCATGGTTGTTGAAGAGGGTGAATTGCTTCAATTTTATTGGTTTTTTAAGAACCAGTGGCATGAAGACACGTGGCTAGCCCGGAGGCCGCCATGTACCCCCTTCCAAGGTCTAACTATGGTCAAGTCCGAATTTTTACTACATGGTGAAATTTTGAATTTCATATGTTATAGTTGGATTAAATTTTATTATATGGTCAAAGTATAATTTCCAACATATATGGTGGAAGATTTAATATTACTTATGGCCAAATTTCAACCTTAGTCTAAAGTTTGAAGAACATATCATGGCCGAAATGTCAATTATAAAGGGTTATAATGTATGGAATGGAAAAATTAATACGGGCAGAAGGGTGAAGGTCAGGGCTTAACCCCATGACCTCCCCCAAGTGAGCGCACCATGTTGCTAACATACCACACATTTGGAACTTAATATATATAACTTTCGACCTCTATTTGAATTCAAACATATTATATGGCAGGGGTAAGGAGGGGGCCAACCCCCTCACCATATGACTACACCCCAATGACCAGGAGTGGAGTGGAGTTTTAATAAGCACAAAGATTAAGTTAAGTGGGGTTTATTAACCCATACTCCCATCTTAATGGCGCTAATCTGATTTTTAAATCGGGTTTTGTTAATTGCGCTTAATGCGCCTAAACCATTGTTTAACTCACACTTATCCAAATTTAATCACACTTAGCACTTAATTAATCTAGAGTTTAATTCCGTGGAAAAGATGGCGGTTCGCCAAATCTGGCATTGCCTCCAAAATTAGCGGACTTAACTGGAGATGTTCCAGATTTAGTGGAGTTTTTCTAGGAAATATTGAGGAAGCCATAACTTTGGCACATTTCGACCAATTTTGGCTAAAGAAGAGTCATTCCTAGATTATTTTGATGCTTTGAGCATGATGGTGCAGGTTATAGAGGCGTTGGAGTAATGTGTAAGTGTTTTTTTCCACTTTGAAGATTAAAGAAGCCTAGGGGCACCAGGAGAGGAGATCATGCCTTGATCAACTGAAGACCATTTTCAGAGCTTGAAGAGTCCATTTTGAGGTTTTTGGGTCTTATGAAGCCAATGGAGAAGGTTGCATAGCCATTAGACCAATGTAGGTGCATGTAATAAGACAATTGACCATTAATCCCAAGAGGGCCTAGCTAGTTGAAGCAGGTCCATGGAGATGTAGCCCAGGAGGGGTGAACTCCTTTATCAGCTATTGTGTAATGTGTTTGCTATGTGTTATTTATCTGCATTTTATTTGTTGTACATGAGTTTTTAAAAGCTAATTAACTCATAAATTTCTCATCAAAGACACTTAAAACTTGGCACATAAATCCCTTCACAATTGGTTAATTCGAGACGATCCTAAACAAACTTTTATTATACTCATGAGGGAGCTAACACAACAAAAATATTTTTACCATAATCAGATCACTTGGCTAGAGTATATGGCTCCAAGGCAAAAACATTCCATAGACATGTCAAGACGCTTTATGATTCCCCGCATACAAGTGTCGGTTGGTTTCTTTGATAGTGATGCACAACAGGGCCAATGTGGATGCGGGGAATGGTTGTGCATCAATGAAAATTATAGCTACAAACTACATTGGCACGGGCGGAGATGCATGAACTCTAGGGAGTAAATGGTAGCCCTGTGTGGTTTACTATGGTTTGCTAGAGATCAAGAGATATTGAATATTCATATCTATGGGGATTCAAAAACAATAATAGATGGTTTTTCTATTTTATCAGCTTTTGACCCTCTAGAACTTTGAGGATGGAGGGTGATCTGAAAATGGAACTATTTGTAATTCTATGCAAAGTATCCATTCTCAAAGAATTTAGCGTGAAAAGTGTTCTCCATGACTTGCAGGTTAAATAAAGTAGTTTTGCTTTGTTTCTGAGTTTTATGTGTGAGAATTTGTTAATTAAATATACTATTTAACATATCACAGCAGAAATATACAGCAAATAAAATTCACCATAACATAACACAACAAATTGTTGAGGCAGTTCACCCCTCCTGGGCTACATCTGCTAGTCCAAGGCTCCCCAATGGCATGTCCTTGCTCTATTAATTTTCTTAGAATGGTTACACAGATAAAAATATGCCTAAACAAGAAAAACCAACTGTAAATTCTACTTCAGAAGATATAAAATAGCTAGAAATGGCTTTTGTTTCACCTTAAATAGTGAAATAAAACTCAATACAATGCCTTCTCCATGATGGCCCTGATGGCTCCTTCATCTTCCTTGAAGAAAAATATACTGTAGATCACCTCTGTTCACTCTGAAACCTATCCCAAACTCTTCAGAATACCCAAGAAACCCAAAATTGACTAAAATTTCATCCAATTTCTGTTGGGAAACCAGCTCCAAAAATAGAAGAAAAGAGATATCAACGCCTTAGAAATAGGCCACTTCGAGGGGGCAACCTCCAATACATTACATGAATGAACAATTATTGGATGATACAAATTAAAAAACCTCCTTTCTATATATAGGAGTCCATGGGGCCACAATGTAATCCTAGTGGGGCCACAATGTAATCCTAGCCGACCTAACAATAATAATTTAAGGGCACAATAATAACAATATGGGGGTTACAGTGGTACAATAATAACAATAAGGGGGTTACACTAACAACAATAAGGGACTATACTAGTAATATAGGGACCTAACATGCCCCTCTCCTTCAAAAAAGTGTTGTCCTCAACACTTGAGTAGCTCTGGGTGCTTCTGTATAAAATTCTCATCCTCCCATGTTGAATCTTCAGTGGGTAAGTTCTTCCACTTGATGAGATACTCTGAAATTGATCGATTCCGTAGCTGTCGAGTTCTTGTTTCCATGACCGCTTCAGGTTCCAATATGATTTTTCCTTCCTCATCAAGTTCGGGCAATATTGTTTGAACTGGAAGATTTTCACCTATAACCTTCTTTAAGCATGAAACATAGAAAATTGGATGCACTCGTGAAGAAGCAGGAAGCTCCAATTTGTATGCCATAGTACCAATCTTTTGCAACACCTTGTAAGGACCATAGTACTTTGGCGATGATTTATTATCCTTCTTAGCTTGCTTGAGGGACATTTGTTTATATGGTTGTAGCCGTAAAAATACCCAGTCTCCTACATCAAAACTTCTCTCGCTGCGATGTTGATCTGCCTGTTGTTTCATTCGATTTTGTGCCAAATTCAGGTTATCCTTCAAGAGTTGGAGAACTTCTTGTTGATGCTCGATGTGATCTTCCACTGCTCGAACCTTCGAATTTTATCTTAAATATGATGTGATGGATGGTGGATGATATCCATAAAGTGCCATAAATGGGGTCATTTTTGCTGCAGTATGGAAGGAAGTGTTATACCACCATTCAGCGAGAGGTAACCACTTGACCCATTGTGTTTGTTTATCAGATACAAAAAAACGAAGATATCCTTCCAAAATTTTATTTACTATCTCAGTTTGACCGTCGGATTGAGGATGAGAAGATGAGCTATGAGCTAATTGAGTACCCAAACAAGAAAATAACTCCGTCCAAAAATTTCTAGTAAAAATGTTATCTCTTTCGCTCACAATAACCCTTGGGTTCCCATGTAGCTTTTGAATTGTGTCCATAAATGTAGTAGCAACTGTACTTGCTTTAAATGGATGAGATAATGCACAAAAGTGTGCATACTTGGTAAGTCTATCAACTACCACCATGTTGACACTCTTTCCTTCAGACTTAGGTAAACCTGTGATAAAATCCATTGAAATTTCCTCCCAACGTTGACTCGGAATGGATAAAGGTTGTAGAAGACTCGCGGTCTTAATTGTCTCAACTTTATTCTGCTGGCAAACCAAACATTCTGCCACAAAATTTTGAATATCATATTTAAGGCCATCCCAAAAAAATTATTTCTTCACCCGGTGGTAAGTTTTTAAAAATCCTGAGTGTCCTCCTAAAGGAGATGTGTGCAATTCCAAAAGAATCTTTTGTTTTAGTTGGGAATTCTTACAAAGATATAAGCGATCTTTGTACCATAAGGAATCAATTTTCCAAGTAAATGTACCATATTTAGTAGGATCTTGCTGCAAATTTTGAATGAGTGTCCACACTTCTTCTTCCTTCTTCCATTCATCTCTTGCTTCGGTTATCCAATCTGGTTAGATAATAGAAATGGCACAAAGCAATTTTTCCACCTCTTCATTCTTTCTTGAGAGTGCATCTGCAACAACATTTAGCTTCCCTTTTTTGTAGATTATTTCAAAGTCATAACCCAACATATTTGTGACCCATTTTTGCTGCTCTTCTGAAGATAGTCTTTGTTCCAAAAAATGTTTAAGACTATCATGATCAGTTTTTACCTTGAAGTGTCTTCCCTTTAGGTAAGTTTGCCATTTCTTTAGTGCATGCAATATTGCTAACATTTCCTTCTCATAAATAGGTTTCTATAAATACTTTCCTTTGAATGGATGACTTTTAAAAGCAATGGGTCTTCCTTCTTGCATTAAAACAACACAAATTCCATTTCATGAGGCATCACATTCCACAATAAATGTTTTTGTGAAGTCTGGCGTAGCTAAGACCGGTGCTAAGCACATTGCCTCTTTAAGATGTTCAAAGGCCTTAATTGCTTCAGGAGTCCATGAAAATGCATCTTTCTTCAATAATGTTGTGGAGGTGCTGATATTCTCCCATAATTCTTGAAAAACTTGCGATAATACCCTGTTAACCCGAGAAATCGTCGTAACTAATTTATGGTTGTGGGGACTTTCCATTCCTTAATGGATTTAATTTTGTTAGGGTCTATGTTAACACTCTTGTGAGATACAATATGACCCAGATATTCCACCTCTTGTACTCCAAAGAAACATTTGAATGTTTTTGCATATAATTGTTTCTTCAGCAATAGTTTGAGCACCCTGTCAACATGTTGAACATGATCCTTCCAAGACCTTCTGTAGATTAGTATATCATCAAAAAATACTAGCACAAATTTTCTAAGGAAGGGTTTGAAAATGGAATTCATCAACCGTTGAAATGTAGAAGGTGCATTGGTAAGGCCAAAAGGCATGACCAAAAATTCATAATGACCCTCATGACTTCGAAATGCTGTTTTCAAAACATCTTCAGTCTTCATTCTAATTTGGTGATATCCTGAACGAAGATCCAACTTGGTAAAATAAATTGCTCCATGTAATTCATTCAATAATTCATCAATCACAGGAATGGGAAATTTATCTTTAATGGTGAGCTTATTGAGCTCCCTATAATCCGGACACATTCGCCATGATCCATCCTTCTTGTGTACCAATACGACAGGAGCAGAGAAAGAACTTTGACTAGGTTGAATTATACCCGCCTCTAACATTTCTGCAATCATACGTTCAATTTCGCTCTTTTGGAAGTAAGGATATCTATAAGGCCTGATGTTTGGAGGAACACTTCCCGGAATCAAATGAATAGCATGATCATGATCATGAATAGGTGGGAGTCCTTTGGGAGTTTCAAACACCTTGGAATGATTGTCCAAGACTTGTTGGAGATCTGCAGAAATAGATGATTTTGATGTTGAAACTTCTAGTGAGCATAATTGTGCAATTAAACCTCATTGTTCTTTCTTTAGAATCTTTTTCATGACATTAGAGCTTATTCTCTTTCCCGGCTTCCCTGCAATACCCCGTAATTCGACTTCCTTTCCTTCTAAAAAAAAATTCAAGAAAAGTTCTTGAAAATTAAAAGCTACCGTCCCCAAAGATTGTAACCATTGTACTCCTAGTACAACATCAGCACCTCCCATAGGAATGGAAAGCATTGAACTAGTCAACACATATTCCCCCATGGTTAGCTTGATGTTATGGCATTTTCCAGAGCAATTTATAGTTCCTCCATTTGCAACCATCACTTGACATTCTGGTGCTGGGTATAGGAAACAATTTAATTCCTTGGCTACCTTACAATAAATAAAATTATGGGTGCTACCTGAATCAATCAACACTATTACCTTTTTCTTCTTGATTTGTCCTTCTATCTTGAGAGTTTGAGGAGTGGTAATTCCTGCCAGTGCATTACACGATATGGTCGGATTCATTTCTTCCTCTTCTAGGGATGGTTCCTGGTGTATATCCTCTTCTTGTTCATTTTCTTCTTCCTCTTCACAATCTATGTAAAATAATTTCTTCTCAGCACACTTATGACCTTTAGTGTATTTTCTATCACAACCGTAGCAAAGCCCTTTTGCTCTTTTTTCTTCCAATTGTTGTGGTGTCAACCTTGTAGGTTGTGGAAATCTAGGAGTAGCAACACTTCCCTCTTTATAGAAGTGAGTGGCAGGCTTCCTTGTCGCCATAATTTTACATTCAATTTTTCTTGCCAACCTGAATGCCTTCTCCAATGAATCAGGTTCCAAAACGCGAACTTCATGTTGGATGTTATCCTTTAAAGTACCTATGAAGAGATTAATCCTGTGTTCCTCTGGAATATCAGTTACCCTTATATTCAATTTTTGGAAGTCCTCAATGTGCTCCCCCATTAAACCCTTTTGTTTGAGATTTATCAATTGGCTAAAGAAGGTGTTTCTTTTTGTATCCTCATAATGTGCTATCATTTCCTCCGTAAAAATTGACCAAGTGACAATTTTTTTACGGGAGCAAAGCCATCGATACCATACAAATGTATTTTTCTCTAAATGTAAAGTTGCAATGCGTACCTTTTGTGTTTTTTGCACATTATTGAGATCAAAATATTGCTCCATTTGTAGTATCCATGTTACGGGATCCTTGCCATAAAAATTCCTCATATTCATCTTTGGAATATGGTGGTCCTTTAATCCAACATTAGAGTTTATGAAATCATGATTAAAATTTATTTTGTTCTCATCATGATTTTCGTATATTATCTTTTCGCTATTAGGAATCATTTCTTGTATCAACTTTGACAAACCTTCCTTCAAACCTTCCATGTCTTCCTTCAAACCTTCCATTTTTTCTTCCATACCATTCATTTTATCTTCCATACCATTATTCAAACCATCCATCTTATCTTCCATGCTTTTATTCAAGACATCCATTTCATTTTTTGTTGCTCTTTGAGAGAGCGAATTTTGGTGCACTTGCTCTTATAATTTTGATAGATCATGTTGCAATTCTTCATCTTCATGAGTCATAGTAGAGTACTCTGAGGGATTAATGGGTGTTGAATTTTTTTTAGGAGGCATTTTAGAACCCAATACTGATATCTATGCTCAATAGGCCTTTGGAATCACTTAAAACTGATTTTTCAAACAAGACTTATGCAATTTGAAAAACAATACACACCTTTTTCTTGATTTTGAGGAGCTCAATATTGAAACTAAATTACCTCTGTGATTTCGGATCTTCAATATCTAAAATTCGGCCCTAAAGTAGCCCCCTGAATCTTCTTTCAATTTCCATAGGTCTGACTTGATTTGGGTTCTTCAAGACAAAGTTATTTCCAATCTCCCACAATGACCTAATTATGGACTGGTTCAGTAGAGCGAACTTGTACGGCTTGCCACATGTCACTGTTTGCTCCTTTGGTTCTGAAATTTAAAGACATGAAACTACAGTCCATGTAATTCCAGTCACTTTTTACAAAATTCCAATCCTATGCTCAGAGAGAGAGTTATGAATATTTTCCCACGATCACCTCTTTGAGATGAAATTCAGGAGCCTGAAAAAGACCTAACTTGCACAGATCATATCTCCAAAAATATTGCGAACCAAGCTCTGAAATTTTGTGACGACGTTCCTCAGGATTTCAGTTTCACTTTATAAAAATTTCAGCTTCTGAACCTTCGTGGAAACAATTTATAGCGAAAATTCCGCGATGACCTTTTTAAGTGAAATTTCGGAGCCTGCAAAAAGACATAACTTCCACAGATCATATCTCCGAAAATATTGCGAACCAAGTTCTGAAATTTTGCGACAATGTTTCTCAGGATTTTAGCTTCATACTATAAAAATTTTAGCTTCTGAACCTTCGTAGAAAAAACGTTATAGCGAAAATGCTACGATGACCTGTTTGGAGCAGCAAAACCCTAGAATCCAAAGCTCTGATACCAAATGTTGGGAAACCAGCTCCAAAAATAGAAGAAAAGAGATATCAACGCCTTAGAAATAGGCCACTTCGAGGGGGCAACCTCCAATACATTACATGAATGAACAATTCTTGGATGATACAAATTACTAAACCTCCTTTCTATATATAGGAGTCCATGGGGCCACAATGTAATCCTAGCCGACCTAACAATAATAATTTAAGGGCACAATAATAACAATATAGGGGTTACAGGGGTACAATAATAACAATAATGGGGTTACAATAACAACAATAAGGGACTAAAATAGTAATATAGGGACCTAACATTTTCGTTCAATATTGAGGGAGTTATGGCAAATTTTTTTTTTCCCAATATCCATAAACAAACTCCACCAAATGTGGAGAAACTGCTAGATAGCACTCCAAAATAGTGGATTCCTCGAAAATTTCGGAGGCGCTCCAAACTGGGTGGAACCGTAACATGTAACATTAAATTTTGGTTCGTCATGTGAACACTCAACATTTTCTGCCGCATAAATCGTTAACCCAACGGTCACATTAAACTTGAATGGTGGTCACAAATATTAACGATTAGTGTTAACCGTCAGCATTTCCGCCCGCGGACTTAAGCGATTGGCTCCAATGCAGGGTCATATTGGGTCGGGCTAGCCCTAAGGGGCTAGTCCCTTTATTCCTCCTTTCGAAACTATTTTAAATTTTAAATATATCATGGATCCAACGTTTAATAAGGACTTCCCCAATATGTCTATAACTGCGCTCTACAAGCTAGGGTTGCTGGGTGCCCTTGCGCGTCGATTTGGCTACTGTGCCCCTGCGCACAGCCCCGCTCCTTCTCATCTCTGCTCATGGAGCCATCCGGGGGTTATGTCCCCCCTTCTGATCCGCCTCCGGAGGTCTTGGCCTTCAGATCCCTGATTGCTACAGGCTCGAAACACCCTCCTTCAGCGATTCAGCAGAAATTCATCAAGAAAATGGACGCGATTCCAACAGTTTCCCTGCTTGAAGAGGAAACGTGTAAAGCGACTCTGAATCTAGCTGAGAGAGGTCTCATAGGCCAGTTCACGGGCCTTTGGCCCTCCCCCAAGTCAGTAGAAGAATGGACCCAAAGAAACTGGAAACCTCTGACCAAAGATGGAGTCAAGAGCTATTTTTTTGGCAAAGGATACTTCGTATTTGTGTTTGAAAACCCGGAAGATAGAAGTTTAATATTCAGAAATGGCCCCTACTTTATGGGACCGCAGGGTTTGTATTTAAACAAATGGTCTCCAGACTTTGATCCCTCCCAGGATGTTCCATCTGCTGTGCCGGTTTGGGTGAGACTCTCTGCAGATCATTGGGAACACGCTAGGAAAATATATAGACCAAGCGGTAAGAAAAGACCAGTACTCATGTGCACGCATCTGCGTAGAAGTGGATCTTGAAGAGGGCTTGCCGGAAGCAATCAAGCTCTCTGTTGCTGGATGGACGCATGTGCAAGAATTGGACTACGAAAAGCTCCCCTTCAAATGTAGACACTGCCATGACCATGGACACTTTGAAAAGCATTGCAAGAAAAAGGCAGAGGAGAAAATAGACAAACAAAATGGGGACCAATGGAATTTAGTCCAGAAATCAGCACATCCAAAGAAAGGTGCTGGCAAAGGTAATATGACAGGAGCCGGAAACAATCCCAAGTCTAATCAGGAAACGGAAGCAATCCCAAATGGAACAGAAGGCACCCAGATTAATCCTTCAAACTCAGCCCAGGAAAACGTGGAACAAGTAGAAGTCACTCCTCCTAGCAAAGAGGGAGGGACAGCTATCCAGACTGAAGCTACCCAAGGCAGCCCCTCCAACCCCACTTATGTTGAAGTCACAAAGAAAAAAGCAGTAGAAAGCTCTGACTCCTCAGAGGACGAAATCTATGAGCGCCCATTAAAAAGAGCTGGAAGGAAATCCCGTAAAGAAAAAAGGGAAGAGGAGGCTGAAAGGCTTAAAACACAAGGAATTCAGTCTACAATAGAAATGTCTGTTGGAAGAAATACCAGACCAAGGCCACCCAAGGGTGGCTCCACCCCCCTCTCAAGTAAATAATGAAGCTCGTCTCTTGGAATTGCAGAGGTTTAGGGAATCCCTCAAAAATAGATGCAGTTAAGGACCTCTTGAATACAGAACCCTCAGATATCCTCTTGCTCCAAGAGACTAAGATAGAAGGACAAGCTCTGCTAGATATCAGCAAGTCAAAATGGAAAAAAAGCTCAGGTAAAGCAGTCAGCGCAAGGGGCTCTTCTGGAGGGCTGGCAACCCTCTGGACCGAAGACAAATACCAGTTGAAAAAATCTCATGATACTCAACATTGGATCTTCACGGAACTAACCCATCTTGCAAGTAAGTTGACTATCTCTCTTTTCAATATTTATGTCCCTTTCAATTACACTGAAAAACGAGAATGCTGGAATACCCTTTCAGCTTTTCTAGAGCAGTTTTCCCCCAATAACATCATCTTGGCTGGGGATCTTAATATTGTTCTGAAATCAAAAGAGAAGAGGGGAGGCTCCAACACCAAAGATCCCTTGGTGGCCTATGTGGAAGAGCTCACCCAACTATGGGATCTATTAGATTTCAACCCTGTTCGAGGTCTCTATACTTGGACCAACAATCGAACTGGGGCTGATCATATTTCTGCTCGTCTGGATCATTTTTTGGTGCAAAGTTCCCTCATGATGAACAAAAAGATCATTTTCACTAAAATTCTGCCCAAGCTGACCTCAGATCACAAGCCAATTCAGCTCCTTCTGGAAGATGAAGAGGATCTGGGCCCCATTCCTTTCCGATTCTGTCCACTTTGGATAGAGAGAGAGGGCTTCTCTGAGATTGTGAAAGCAGCATGGGCCATTCCCATCACAGGTTCTTCAGGTTATGTCTGGGAGAAAAAGTTGAAAGCCACAAAAAAAGCGTTGAAGGACTGGATTAAGAAACCAGCTCCTACACCAACCAACCAAAGAATAGATGCAGTGCAGGTGTTGCAGACCCTGCAAAATGATATGGAAAGCAAAAATATTACGGTAGATCTGTTGGAAAAGGAAATAAAAGCTCAACGTTCCGCATACCAATCCTTCAGATTTGAAGAAGAATATTGGAGGCTAAAATCTAGAAGTCTGTGGCTAAAGGCAGGGGACCGGAATACCTCCTTTTTCCACCGACAGTATCGAGCTAGACTGTCTAGGAATCATATAGCAGAAATCAAGACTTTGGAGGGCCAAGTCTGCAAAGGGTTTAGACAGGTCAAAGAAGCTGCTGAAACTCATTTCAGAAACCTATACAGTGAGGAAATCCAAGGTGATGAAGAGGAAGTAGCTGACTTTCTTTCTCATATCCCTTCTCTCATCTCCCCTGAAGACAATGTAGATTTATGCAAACCTGTAACTAAGGAAGAAATTATCAAGGTTATATGGTCCATGGAAGCAGACAAGGCCCCCGGGCCTGATGGATTCACAATCCATTTCTTCAAGGCTTGTTGGGAAATCATCAAAATCGACCTTCAAAAAGTGATAAGAGGTTTTATGAAAAAAGCTAAAATAGGGGGAGGAACCAATTCCACCTATTTAGCCTTGATCCCCAAAGACACCAATCCGGAAAATTTTGCAAGATTTAGGCCCATATCACTGTGTAACGCTTCTTATAAAATCTTAGCCAAACTTTTAGCAAACCGAATCAAGCCTTTTCTTTCAAGACTGATCTCCAGTTCTCAAGGCGGATTCGTGGAAGGCAGGCACATTTTGAACAATGTCATTCAAGTGCAGGAGACTATTCACTCAAGCAAGCAGCGTAAAGAGAAAGGTATGCTGATAAAATTAGATATGGTGAATGCCTTCGACAGAGTCAACCGCTCCTTTCTAAGCAAAGTTCTGTTTTCCTTTGGCTTTTCTTCTCATTTTGTTAATCTCATAAAATCTTGTATTGACTGCCCATGGATTGCCCCGCTTATCAATGGTCGTCCTACAAATTTCTTCCAAGCTAGGAGAGGCATCAGACAGGGATGCCCTCTCTCCCCCTTTCTGTACATGTTAATGGCTGATTCTCTCAGGCGAAAACTTGCAGCAGAAAGAATGGCAGGTCCCCTCCCGGGTCTCAAACCTTCCAGTGGTGCTGAACCTATGAATCACACCCTCTTTGCTGATGACTCCATTATTTAGGGAGGAGCATCTACCAGAATAGCTAAAGATTTTGACTCTGTCCTTAGAAGCTATTGCAGAGTTTCGGGAGCTTTAGTCAATGAAAGAAAAAGTGAATTATTCAGTTGGAATATAGACCAGCAAGAGCTCAAAAACATAGCAAATCTCCTTGGCTTCAAAGGACATGCTCAATGGGACAGGATTAAGTATCTTGGCCTCCCCATCAATTCTGGTGTGAACAAGAGGTCGCTTTGGAGCGAAATTATCAGCAAAATTAAATCTAAAATTGCAGCTTAGGGAGGTCAATGGTTAACTAAAGGTGGTAAAGTCATCCTAATAAAGTCTCAGCTGTCTGCCCTTCCTATCTATCAAGCAACATTCCTGCTTTCCCCAAGAAACATCATGGAACAGATCTCCTCTCTTCTCAGAGATTTCCTATTGCAAGGAGGGAGAGGCAATGAAAAGAAAATGCATCTGGTTAATTGGGATTTGGTCAAAAAGCCAATCGCAGAGGTTGGACTGCAAATTCGAGACCCCACTCTTGTAAACATTGCACTAGGAGGTAAAATCCTGTGGAAGATGATTCAAGAGCCAACTCACCCTGTTAGCGTTACCTTGAGCTCAAAATACACAAACAATCTATCTTTTAGAAATCTGCAACTGGGCAACACCGATAACAGCACGCAGGTGTGGAGACTTTGCTGCAAAAGTAGAAAATTATTTAAAAAATACGTGTACAAGATTCCAGGTAATGGCAAACGAACCCATCTCTGGCTTGATTGCATTATGGGGCGTGATCCCTTGTCTGACAATGAGGAGATCTCTGAGTTGAGAACCTGGCTCGAAAGAGCAGGCATACATAGCATATACGATATTTCGACCTGGGATCAGCGTGGTGATTGGGCCAGATGGGATTTCCATGGTGTCCCTGCCCGGCTTATTCCACAAAAAAATATTCTTGTCGAACTGTTGGAGGAGGCAGCTTCGACCAATCGCTCCACGAAAGACCACTGGGGTTGGGGCCAGACAGGGGAGTACTCTACTGCAGATGGGTACAGAGCGTTACAGGCTTCAAGCCACAGCAGCCAAAACTCTGCCTTTTGGAAAAATGTCTGGGAGCCATTAGCTCTCCCAAAAGTAAATTTCTTTTTCTGGACTCTGGTTCATAATAAGATTCTAACTGGCGATAATCTAGTGAAAAGGAAAATTTCAGGGCCTCACAGATGTGTATTATGCAGGAGCAATCTAGAAATAGCTCAACATTTATTTGTAGATTGTCTTTACGCCAAGGAGGTTTGGGATCTCATCCTCCAGGATTTCCAGATTTCCACCCCCTCACAGATTTCTGTCACGGATATTTTTGCTGCTTGGAGCCACCTATACTCTCATCGAATTCCCCACAAGTCATTCTGGCGCAAAATTTGGAATGCCCTCCCCAAATTCGTCTGCTGGCAGATTTGGTTGGCCCGCAATCAGATGATTTTCAAAGATCTGAACCACACTCCGCTGCAAGTTGCTGCAAAATCCAAGTCCTTCCTCTTGGAAGCGTCCCAACAACAGTTATTTAAAGAGGATCCTTTGCTCCTATCTGAGGAAAAGAGGTGGCTTGGTCCCCTTGAACCTTATCAGCGGAAGTACCCCCTCTCTCCCCAAAATGCTTTCCCGGATTGGCGAAAGAGAGAACCAGATGAAATATTCCAGAACTGGTGGCGTTCCCAAAATTTACACACAATTTTTTTTGATGGGGCGTCCAAAGGGAACCCCGGAGCTTCTAGTGCTGGAGGGGTCATATACTCTCCGGATGGGAATTATAGAGACTCCTTCTGCTGGGGTCTAGGCCAGAAATCCAATAATCAAGCTGAGATTCTCGGGCTCCTCAAAGCCTGTCAAATAGCAAGAGACAAAGGGGTCAAATATCTCCAAGTATTTGGCGACTCCGAAATTCTAATAAAAAAATTAAATTCAGAAGAGCTCTTCAGAAATGCTGGTCTCAACAGAATCTTGGGCAGATTGAAAAGAGTCTTATTAGACTTTTCATCCTACAAGTTTTATCACATCCTTAGAAATTCTAACAGTGAAGCAGATTGGATGGCAAACAAAGGGAGCTCCCTTACGAAAGGGCTGCTAATTATAAATGAGGAAAGCTCCTTTGAAACTCTTTGATTATGTCAAACTCCAAAAACAACTCTTGCTGGACAACAATTTTGTAATAGGGGTCGCTACGGCAAAGACCCACTCTCTCTTCTTCATATAAATAAAATTCATACTCGTTACAGTTAAAAAAAAAATAAGGACTTCCTTGTGGCCTAATGGTAGGTGCGTGTGTTGTTTGCTGCAAGACCAAGTGTTCGAATCCTATCAAATATGATTTTTTTTTTAATGTTCCATTCACCTCCGGCTTGGGGCCACGTGGTGGCCTTCGGGCCTGCCACGTGGTAGCCTCCAATTGGCCACAACACAAAAAGTCAATCCACCAATGAATCATCAGATGCCACTTGTCTGCATATAATTCACCTAGATGGAATATTCTAGGTAATATTCTGAGGAATATTCCTAAAATATTCCTTGGAATATTCTTTTTTAATTTTTTCCAAATTCATAAAAGTCAAATTTGGTCAATTGAAAACTGGAGTTTACTGGAGACTTCAAACCTTCATAACTTTCACATACGACCTTGGTTTTGAGAACTGTTTATGGCGCCAGAATCACAATGACGAGACCTTTCTGGTGGTTTAGAATACAACCATTTTTGAATAATTATATTTTTGAGCAATTTTCATAACTTGGACATGATCAACTGTTTATGGCGCCAGAATCACAATGACGAGACCTTTCTGGTGGTTTAGAATACAACCATTTTTGAATAATTTCATTTTTGAGCAATTTTCATAACTTGGACATGATCACCTGATCATGCCTCCCCAATGGGAAGCTTTTGGACCCAAAAAGCTCTCTGAATTACATAAACTAAAGATGAGGAGGCTGATTCTCCACTCTTCCAACCTTGAACCACTGAAATCTCCCTGATTTCATAAAATTAAACTTCTCAAAAAAAGCCAAATTCTTCCTTGAATCTGTTGACCGACTGTTGCTAACCTTGACTGTGTCATGATGCAAATTTTTGAAACTTGCAGAAAAAAAACTAAAATTTGTAGAAAACATACCGCTCCTACAATGGTCTACCTTCAAAGGAAACTGAAAATAAGATTCACCTTGCCAACTGTCCTTATGGTGAATTTTTTCCAAATGAGCCATGTACTTGTGTTGATTCCCGACCAAGTTTTCTCGCCATAGTACTCTGCCATTCTGAAACCAGCAATAATCATTGCTGAAATTTGTGCCCTCTTTGATTGCATGCTTCACCCTCTCTTGGTTTTTTGCACCACCTTGCACTGACGCTTTTTTCTCTGCACTGATCGACACCAAAGACACTTGCTGCAACTTCTTGTCATATTCTTCCAAAGACGACCTGCTTTCAGATTGAAACATCTCATCATTTATATCAGCAATAACATGAAAAGGATTATCTACAAATTCGTTTTTATTAATCATAAACAAAGTAAAATTTTGACTTGCGTTGACAAGCCTTTTCAACTACCCCGCATTCACTAAAGAAGATTCTAGCTTCTTCCGATGTGCTCTCACAATAAACTCCTTGCCATCCTTGAATAAATGGTACTTGTTCTCATGGCGATGGAAGATCGTTTTCCTGTCATATAATTAAGGACTTCCCAACACCACACCTGTAGTTTCAAGCATTACCACATCTAATTCAACCATGTTAATATAATGAGCTGTTATGGCGAAGCGCAACATGCACTTTATTGAAACTCGTAAATTTGCATCCTTGCAAATCCAACCAAAAGGATAAGGTTTAGGATGTGGAATGGTTTCAAGATTCAACTTCTTGACTAAGTTTTCTGATATGAGGTTCGCTTGTGACCCACTGTCAAATAGTGTGTCTATTTTTGTGTGTTTTGAAATGATCCCCACATGAAACAGCTCAATCCTCCTCTCCTCATTTGGAGCTCCTATGTGATAGTCTGAAATGCTAGAACTGGGATTTGTTTCATTTACAATCTCTTTCCCCTTTATGTTCTTTAGTGCCATAGTTATGCTTTTAGTTTCATCTCCTGATTTAGACCCTAAGTCGTGTTTAGCTATTGCAACCGTCTTTCCTTTCTCTTTGGCCTTATCTTTGGTTTTGAATTTTTCTGGTTTCAACTCCGGATGAAGTTTCCAGCAATGGTCTTCATCATGGCTTTTTTTGGAACAATTTTACAAAATAATTTTCCCTTCTCTTTCCTAGAGTTTGCATTTCTCTTTCTCCCTCTGCCTTTAAATTCAATATCCTCATTCCCATCAAAAGATTGTTTACCTCTAGCCTCTAAATGTGTGGCTTGGACACAAACCTCGTCTAGACTAGTAGGATTGAATATAAGGATAGTATGTATAAGACAGCTGTGTAAACCACTTATATATTTCAGCAAAGTCTCTTGGCTATGCAAATCAATTCCTAGTAAAAGAGCCCTTCATCTAAACTCTTGGATGTAATCTGTTAGGGTCCCGTGATTTGGAAGATTGGCTAACCAAATGACAGGGTAACATCAGACCAGTCTTTGGAGTCCTAGGACCTAGCCTTCCTGGACTCAGAGAGGGCTCTCTCTATTGTGCGAAGGATGTGAGCTTGTTCGCTTCAGATGATTGATTTTAGGCTAGTTGTTAAGTGTAATTTGTTTGTTTGTTTTGGGTTGGGGTAAGATGATCAAGTAGGATAGGTGGAATGAGAGAATATCAAATCAATAGGGCTATGGGGTCAAATGAAGTCTAGGGTGTCTAAATGCTAAAGCAGAGTGTATTGCAGGGCCGATTGAGCAAGGTGAGTGGATCCTTAAAGTGATGATGAGGTGTAATGAACATTAAGTTTGGGAAGAAAATAAGAGGTCTTAAACGTAGAATAATATGAAAGAAATGACTCATGAGGTAGGGAAAACCATTAATCTCTATGAACAATACTCAAACTGATAAACATACAAGATGAACAATCCAGTGGTACATAGAAGCATTAGAACTCCTAACTTTAGAAATCCACCTTCAGTTTTTTGAGAAAACATATAAGATAAACAAACAATTCAATATATGGAGAGGGAACTCCTAAAAAACATATATCAAACTATCAGGAACTGTGAAACAAGTTGATGAGCATGGGCAAAGGGCAAGATCGAAACAAGACCTCTTTGCATTAACCTAATCAATCAGTATTCCATAGGAAAGTTCACAATAAGTTTTTGAAAACTTTAAATAAGTAGGGCATACCATGAATCATATTTATAAGCTAACATACTAATCATTCATGAAATGAAGAAAAATTTTAGTGGACCTAAGGAGCAGTCAAGAATTCCTTAAGATGAATTAAAAGAAGAAAACATCAAAACTAATAGCATGCAGGAGGTTTGAGGTGCTTCCATGAGCATATCTCAACATATACTTTTCTGATCTATAGAAAACAAGTAGACTGAAACAAAATGAGGACGAGAAAACACTAACAAGTTAGAAAAACATCACCATTCACCAAGCTATGGAATCCTGCAAGCAAGCTTCTCCAACATCAAGCCACACAAGCGATTCATTCACTTCATAAAACCAATTTATTCTCCAAGCTCATAAAACCATGTATTTCTCTTAAACACATCAAGTCCCAAATATTTATAATGAATCCTCATAGCTTATACAACAAGCAAGGAGGAAGAGATCTCACTAGAGCATCTAGAAGCCTATTGGCCAAAAACAAATATCCTAACTTGTCCTTGAGGCCTTGCAAGGTCCAAGGCACAAAATATCTTCCAAAATATCTTTTTCGGACTAAAAAAGAAAAAAAATTGAATTTTAGGCTCTGACATACATGAGGAAAATTTCCTAATGCACATTTTCTGAGTCACCACACAAGAGCGCAACACTCTGTCTCAAATTTTGAAAATTTTCCAGGAGCACAACACCAAAAAAGGTCTTTTTGCAACAGAGTTTTGGAGGCCTTCCCGATGTCAGAAATGGCTTCGTGATGGCCCGTTGGAAAGATGTGGATGTATAATTTCAAAATATACATTTTTTCCCTCAAACTGACCTATGAAAGTTTCCCAAAAAGTGGAAAAAGTCAAAGCTTCCAGGAGTGCAACACCTGCTCAAAAAAGAGGGCAGAAAGGTGACAAATTGGGTGTTTTTGACCCTTTTGGGGGATCAAAACAACTCCAATTTAGCTGAAAATTGGTGAGAATACTCCTCCCATGATGGGGAATCTAGAAACTTAAGCTTCTCCCTCTTAAAGTGCTCTAGGAAAAAGCGTAGCACCCAGGGTGCTGCGCTCCTAGGCTTAAAATTTCACAAAAAACAAAAACTTGTTCAATTATGCTCAAATTTGGTGAGTGGGTCCCTCAAGGGTCCTTAGAGACCTGTAGTGAAGATTGAGGCAGAATTCAAAGCATAGCTTGGTATTTTCCATCATTTGGCACCGGGCCCTCCATTTGGGCAGTTTTGAGCTTTTCCCTTGCAAATTGATTTCTCTTTTTGTAGTGCTCAGTCATCTTTCTTTGCAAGCTCAAGTCTTTGTTGGCCTTTTCCAATTTAGCCTCTAAATGTATATTTTCCCTTTTAAGCCATGCTTCTTCGTTATGCTCAATTTCCAAGGCAAGGAGCTCGGTGAGTGGAAAGTGTTGGGCTTGGGCTGCTTCTTCCTCTTTCTGTTTTTTCAAAGCTCTCCTAAAACCCATAGTCCTAGGTCTCTTTCTAAGTTGCCCTTCCTCCTCATCATCTTCTTCGTAGGTGCCCATGTATTCCTCCAACTGCACTTGTGACCTTTGAGCTTGTTTCTTATATTTTAGTGCCCTTGTTTCATAGATGGCTAGTTGGCCACTCATCTACTTGTTTTGCACCTGTAGGAAATGAATAAGATATTTTGACCTTTCCAGCTCAACCTCCAAGTATCTAATTTGTGCATTCCGGTCATGTAGGAGAGAATTAACTATCCTTGTTTCATTTTCCTCATCACTATCTATGTGAATGAGTTCAAATTCCCTCTCTTCCTCATGATTACTTTCCCCTTCTTCCATTGTTTTCTTGCCTTTGTCCTTTATTGGATTTTTACCTTTGTCCTTCATTTTCTATTTGGTGACTTTGTCCTTCACTGTTTTTGTGACTTTGTCCTTCACCGGTTTTGAGACTTTGTCCTTCACTGGTTTTGAGGAGGAAAGCATGGCCCCTTGCCTTTTGGAGGCAGCAAACACATGCCTCCTTACTCTCTGATAAGTGATGGTGCAAGGCGCCATAAAATTTTCTTGCAAACTTTGATCATTGACAATCTTAGGACTGTCTCCTCCTTGAAAAATTCTCTCTGTGTGTATATCCTCCTTACCTTGCTGCT
This sequence comes from Pinus albicaulis, assembly GCA_034641835.2. Taxonomy (NCBI): domain Eukaryota; kingdom Viridiplantae; phylum Streptophyta; class Pinopsida; order Pinales; family Pinaceae; genus Pinus; species Pinus albicaulis. The sequence continues at coordinate 607,965,804 of CM076571.1, read as the reverse complement.
GGTTGTCCTTTGAATCAAAATTTTTAACATCTTTCATGCTTTTGTCACTATCAAGACCCTCAACACTGCTATGCTCTGTTTCTACAATATCATAGGTATCTGTGCTTGGCCTATTTTCACTTTTAGGGCTATCCTCCTCCTCACCCTTTTCATTACTGTTTTTACTGTCAACCTCATTTTTTGCATCACTTCCTTCTCTTTTGACTTTTTTAATCATCTCCTGGTTCATTGAAAACAATTTTAAAATCTGTCTCAGGGTTGCCCTTGTCATTTTCTTGAGAGGTTGCCTCTTTTTCTGTGTCTTTAGAGCCTTCTTCTTCATTTTGAGACCCATTTCTTTGGTTTCTTTGACCATCATCTGTATCACTGCTTTGACTGTTTTGTTCTTGGCCATTGCTGCTTTCTTCTTGGCCATCTCCCTCTTCCTCATTATTTTCTCTCTCAGTGTTTTGTTCATGATCAACACTAATTTCTTCAAGGCCTTCATCATCTCCTCCCTCACTGTTTTCATCATTTCCTTTATCTTCATTATTCTCCTCCTCATCTTCATTATTCTCCTCCTCATCTTCATCATTTTTTCCCTCATCTTCATCATTTTCTCCCTTATCTTCATTACACTCTCCCTCATCTTCATCACCCTCACTCTGACTATTTTGTTCATTTTGATCATCACTACTTTCTTCATGATCATTAACATCTCCTCCCTCAATGTTTTCATTATTTCCCTTATCTTCATTATTCTCCTCCTCGTCTTCATTATTTTCTCCCCTATCTTCATCACACTTTCCCTCATCTTCATCACACACTCTCTCACTGTTTTGTTCATTTTTATCATCGCCACTTTCTTCATGATCATCAGTGCTCCCATCATGATCATTAGTGCTCTCATCATGATCATCAGTGCTCTCATCATGATCATCTCTGCTTTCTTCATGATCATTAGTGCTCTCATCATGATCATCTCTGGTTTCTTCATGATCATTAGTGCTCTCATCATGATCATCTCTGCTTTCTTCATGATCATATTTCTTAGGGTAAGGTGTATGAAGCAGGTTTGTTTGGGAAAGCGATTCATGTGAAGAAGATGAACCAAGGTCAGTGGAGGGCGATGGAGGGGTATGAGGAGGATTTTGAGAAGATGATGGCAAAATTTGCAGAGGGATGGAGGTTGAAGTTGTGAAATCATCATGGGTGATAAAGACCTCCCAAGGAATTCCTTGTTGCTCTAATTGGTATGAGACAATTACCTTGATCAAAGAATGATGAAACATGCTTGACATTTGTTGGGCTGGAGGCCACTTTCGCTTGATGGAGGACATTTTTTCAATGCTTTTGCAGAGGTAGTAAGGCATGTGCAATAGCTTGGTCCTGGTAAAATGCATGAGGAGTCTAATATGATAGGAATAGACTCTGGAGAACCTACCCTCACAGGTAAAGTATTTCGTGATAATCTTCACGAGGAGGGCATATTTGTCCAATAGATGAGAAAAAGGAAAAATGGCTTTGCATTCAGCTTGACAACTAGGTTTTAAGAATGGATGATAATGGGTCAAGTCGCGATGTTTTTGTTTAAACCACCTTTCTCCTATGCCAGGTATTCTAGTGGCTTTAGACATAGCACTGGGGGTCAACTCAAACCTCACCCCTGCTAGATGTACTTTATGCCTGTGAAGCCTTAGGGAAAATAACTCGGTCAACCGAGGATGGCTTTTGATCTCTTGTACTTTGTTACAGAACTCAAAACACACTAACTCTTGGAAACAAGAAAGAATAGAAGGGGAGGATGTTAGTTCTGCAGTGCTTATGGGTTCAAACCTATTGGGCTTCCCTCCCTTCTTCTGCTGTTTTCTTGGACTTGTCTCTTCATTTAGGTTAACCTTCTCCTCTTTAGACATGGTTTTTTCTTCACCCCTCCCTCAAAATCTTTAAATAGAAAGGAATTTTCTTTGTGAAATACTGAGGAAAAAGGTTTAAGGGGATATTGAGCTTCCAAACAAGGCTAGGAGACTAACAGAGAATAGGTTAGGTTTTCTTTTCAGGTTTTCTTCAAGCTTTCTTTGACATAAATTAGGAATTTACTTAGCGCCCTTATCCCTTAGAAAATCATGAAGAGGTGTTAATTAGGGAAAATACCTCTTAAAAGTGCCTTCCACATCAAAAAACAAGCTTTGCTGAGCTTCCTGGGCAGTTTTGGCACTTCTGCAGGGTTTCTGGGTAGTTGCTGCGTTTTTACGCTAGGAGCGTAGCACCCTGGGCAGGTTTGAACGCAAACGCATTCAGTGCTGCACGCCCATTGCAGGAGCGCAACTTCGTTGGCTAGGGGGGGCTGAACACAGCATTGGGCGATATGTGTAGTGGAGAACGCGCAGCACCCGAGGTGTTGGGCCGTGGAAACAAACGCCGGAGCGTAGCACCGGGCAGGCACAACTGCATGAGAGTCGGGTGGTGGAAACAAACGTCGGAGCGCAGCACCAGGCGGGCACTGCTGCACGAGAGTTGGGCGTCGGTTAGGCGACCATTCCTGCACGTCGGGGGAGCCTGAAAGGGTGCAACGCCCACTTACAGGCGCACAACGTCCATAAGGTTTTTACAAATGCGGGAGCTACAGATGCGTAGCTTCCAAAAAAATTTGCCCGAGGATGCCTTCCGAAGCCGAAAATTTTCACTCTGTTTTGAAAAAGATGGAATGGAGGAAAAATGAGTTTTTATAGTATTTATAATATTCTTTTTGAAATAATTAAACTCTAAAACCCTCTTTCTAAAGTCCTCTTTGCACTTATTTCTTTTTTCATCCTTCCCCCTTGCCAATGTCTTTTTACTGTTCTTTTCACTAATGTTTCTTTTTGCAGTTGGTTAGTTTTTGGGACCCCTGATGATCCCCTACTTTGTCATGAAAAAAAATAAATTTTCCTTCCATATCCTTGAAACAAACCTTTGACTTTCCATTGTGCAATTTTAACAATCAAAGTTGACTGTTTGTTTCTTCAGTGCAGTGGCACACAGTGCCCCAAAATCTTATTTTTTTGACCTTTAGACCTCTGAATTTTTCTTTTGATCCAGTGGAGTATGTGTCTTCTTAACCAATATTGGAAAATAGTTAGGAATCCTTTGCTGTTGATGAATGAGGTTTTCTTTGCCACTTACCTTGACCATTTTGTTCATTCTACCAATTTCTGAACTTTTATGAATATTTAGAAAAAACCAACAAAGCTGACTTCCAAGCCTTCAAAAGGAAATATGAATTTGAACTCACTTCTTATGCATAGTAAAGTCTGCAATGCTTATTTGTAGGGTTAGAGGAATTCCTTAACTTTTGAAAACTAAGTAATTTTCCACTGTTGGTCAAAAAAGTCATGTATTTTCATTCTCAACTATAAACACACTCATTGTTCCTTTCATGAGTGTGATTGTCTTTCTTGATGTTGGTCTTAGTATTTTCCTTCACCTTATGGCTCATTTGATCATCTTTTTGTCTTTTTGCAGGAGTGAGGCAAAGGGCAGTTATCCCTCTATCAGTTTTATGCTTGAGGCAAGAAAATATTTCTAATGAACTCTTCACTGTAATGCACCATGTTGCTCATATGCCACTGTCCTTTTAAAATTTACACAGATCCTTTGATGGGCAGTACTTTTACTACTTATGGTGAGATCATGATCTTCCATGTAGCCTCTAGCTCATTTTAACTTTTTATCAACTGCAAATGACTTCATGAACTCTCTTAGGTGTCTTTCTTCGCCTCTGTTTTGCTTTAGACTAATCTTCAAGGCATTCCTACAGAAATGCTTGGATATGACAGTCTATTCCTTTGCATATTTGATGTTGGATCAAGGGGGTGCCTTTGGAGGTTGCTTAGGTACATCTTTAGGTAATGATAAACCTCAATTCTGTGCTCTCTTGAATTCATCTTGGACTTCCTATGGAAAAAATGAAATGAGAATTGTGATGGCGCATGACCTAGGGAAACCTAATTGACTTATTTGCAAGGTCTTAGAATGGGTTTTTTGACTGAAAGTTTGAATCAGGGTTTTGAATGAAGATACAGGGTTTGAACACTCTACCTATGCACCACCATCCTAGAGAGCTAGAAATAATTTTTTACTTCAAAGGGTTTTTTTTCAAAGGACCTCTGAAAACACCATCGCTTGAGGTACATGATGAAAACAGGAAAATGTTTGGTTGACTTGGCGAGACAAGGGGTGAGAAATAGCAGGCTTAGGAAAAATGAGACAGAGGGCTATAGGAAACAGTGAAAAATATAGAGAGAGTGAGGGACACTTGTCCAGGATGGGGTTTCATCTGGATAAACAGATTGGCCATGCTTGGACAGAGATGAGGGATAGTGGAAATTTTCTCTATGAGGAGATTTCTAGAAGACACAATGATTCTTGAATTTTTATTTTTAGAAATCTGAGACAAAGAATTTAGTCATCTAAAACAGGTGAAAATTACTGATGACTAACAGTGGCTCCACTTGGGGAGGGAAACTCCTTTTCAGGATGTGTCCAGAATTTCAAATCTCTGGTTTATGAAGACCAGTACCTCATCCATTGGGCATATTCTCTCTTTTCTTTTGCTGATGCTTTCCATGAAATAGTAATTTTGAAAATCTGAAAGCATGATTAGCTCAACTTTGCCTTTACCTACCCAAACTACTTTGCCTAACATTTTTTCTTCCTTTCCATGCACTTGAACTGGAAAACCCATTGAAATTTTATTTTGAAAATGGAAACAAGCTATCTACTTCTACACTTATCTCTTTCAGGAGTTCAGATTGAGCTGTTGAACTCCTTTGATTCTCTACCTATTATACTCAACTGTTAAGTTTAAACTGTTTGACAAGATTTATTCACTAAGCTAAAAACATAAACTTGAAAACATGACTAAATCAGGATTAGACAATCTGATTTATCATGGGTTTGTGGCATAAAAACAAGCTGCACACAAATGTTATTTTTGTACAAAATAAGATTTAGAAAAATCAGGGGTAGGATAAATAGTTTGCTATTCATCCCTATTTTCCTCTTTGGTTCTGTTTTGAGCATGTGGAACCAATATCTTCTCTCCTAATCTATTTTCTTCGATAAGTCAAGCTTCAATAATTTGACTAGCATTATTTTCACTAACTTATCAACAGTAAATTTAAAACATGTTCAACCATGATTAGGCTAGATGACTGAACAAGACCTTCTTTCAGAACAAGTAGTGGCATTTAGGCTTGCATACTTTCAGTATCAATATTTTTTGGGAATGGGGCTGTACCTTCTTTTCAAATCTGCCCTCTTTTTCATTTTTTCTTTGTTTTTTACTTTTTCTCTCTTTTTGGTCAAAACAATCTAAAACTAAAGGTAGAAATATGCTCATAGTGCTGATCTTATTTGCTTTCCTATCTATCCTAATCTAAAATATACATGATATACATTCAGCTGGTGAACTCTCTTTTCCAATACAACCAGTCAAGCAGATGATTCCATGAGGGATCTTGGTTTAACTCTTTGATGGTTTTCAGAGAATAAAAAGGCCACTCCCACCTTGTGTTTGAAAATTAGTGCCTAAACCTTTATTTACACCTTGCATCAAACTGTTCTTGACATGATTTACTCCTTCTTCAAATGCCTTTAACAAATCAGCAAAGGGATCTTGAAACAATACTTGAATGTGAATATTTGGTAAATAAGCTTGATCCAGGACTGCTTCTTCTTCCACTTGGCTATGCTTGAGACTCTTTTGGGAAAGAAAATCCACCTCTTCCTCATGTTCATCTAAACTGGTAGACTCATCATAGATTGCAAAGTGGTCCTCTGGCACACTTGATATGTTTTGATGGAATCGGCTGAATTCTGTGAGGAGGTCATCATGTTGATGAGTAGCAACACTCCTTGGTAGTAAGTCTTCTTGTGAAGGCAGTTCAACAACTCTTATGTGATTATCATTTTTCAAGCCTTCATCTATAATTGGAAATTCAACGGGACTTGGTGACTGCTTATCTGGAGCTGAGGAAAGTTATATGTCATAAATGATTTCCTCAACCATTTCAAGAGAAGGCTTCTTATTGACAACTAGTTCAAGAAACTCATTAGCTTTTCCAACCTTATCATCAAAACTGAAAGACTGCTGATTTCCAATCACATGAAAACTATTTCTGATGGACTGAAGTGAAGTAGAACAAAGACTCTAAGACTCTTCACTTACTTCTAAACTTTCAAGGCTTTCCTCATCAGTGTCATAGGTGACCTGTCTTAGATGATTACTGCTTTCAATCTGATGATTGTGAACTTCATCCCACAAATCAACTGTTGATGGCTCTGCAAGGTTAGCTTCTGTTTGGAGAACATCATCATCATCAAATTTATCAAAATTTGGATAATCATCAACATAAATAATTTCACCAATCAAACATAATGGGTTACCAGTTTGTTCTTCTTTGAACTGATCTACAAGTTCACTTTCTGATTTATGGTAAATGGCATTAGTAGGAGGAGGAACATAAATTTTTTGTTCACATGAAGGTTTAGAGGCTGGTTGTGTGTTTATCATCTGATTTATTTTCTCTTCAGTTAAAGGAGGAGGCATTTTTCTCTTCCTTTGGATAATACTACAACAGTTCTCTTTCTCTTGTGAAGGCTAGTTTTGAGGCTGAATGTCTTCTTGAGCCTCACCTAAAAGAGACGATGAACCATCACTTGTCCTTCAGAGAGATCCTGTGGATTTTCCTCTATTTCTCGATTGGGTTCTTCCTCAACTAACTCCTGTAAGCTGTCATGATAGTTACCTTGAGAATGAAATGCATGGATTTCTTCTAATAAATCTTTAAGTTTCCAATTTCCTAAATCTTTATCAATGTTCACAAGGTATTGTATAAGGTCTTTAGATTGATCACAACAATTTTCAGCTAATGATAGAGATGGACAATACCCTATATAGTGTTTATAAAATACCTTGTGGATATCCTTCAAAGAAAACAAGATGCCAAGTTCTAGTAATTCATACCAATTTATTGCCTTACCTTCTATTGTTACCATAAACATTTTCATGAGGCAGTCTCCATGCCATTCAAATTTTAACCTCCATATGTGTATATGAAATTTGATGAGATGTAACAAAGGGTCATCAACTTTTTCATATTGGAAGATAGGTAGGATTTTCATCCAATTTTTTTCAGGCATTTTGTGTGGGAATCCAGGGATATGATCTCTACTCATTGGAGCATATCTCCTTTGTATCCTTGGATCCATGTTGTAAATCAGAAAGGGTCACTGAATCTTTTCAACCATTCTAGAGTTCTCTACCAGTGGAGTCTTTTGGTCTATTGAGGGTTGTGGAGTCGCTAGGTGGAATATTTTAACTTTGTTGTCCACCATCAGCATGATTGGGATTGCTCAATGCATTCCCGGGGGGGTCCGTGAGAACTTAGTGGAGTAGTAGGCCTACTGGAGGCTAGTGGAGTCGCTAGGTGGATATTTTTTGCTGTTTTAACGATGTATGTTTATGGTCCACCACCAATAACTGAGAAAAAACCAATCTAGGGATTTTTTGGGGTTTTTTGAGTTTCCTTTATGTAGCCCTAAGGTTTGTATGAGTTTCATGCAACTGAGTCATCATTTTGCTAGGATGGTGAAACAACCAGATTCTACTCTTTGGCTGACAATTTGAGTTTTCTATGATTTGATTGAGATTTGAGAGTTCGTAAGGGATACCTAGGATGTTTTTTACTCAAGGTCCCACCATGATCACCATTATGTTAGTGAGCGGTGGGATAAATCCACAAGATAGTTTTCCTAAGGGCTGTTGAAATGTTTAGGGAAGTATAAGTTTGTTTTTTACTCAGGGTCCCACCATTATCGCTATTATGTTATTGTGGCGATGAGGTGGCAGATGAACCACTAGATACTATCAATCGAACTTGAGGGTTTAAAGAGTCTTAAGAGGTTTTCAGGAAATTATATACTCAGAAGGTCCCACCGTGATCGCCATTATGTTAGGGTCCCGTGATTTGGCAGATTGGCTAACCAAATGACAAGGTAACATCAGACTAGTCTTTGGAGTCCTAGGACTAGCCTTCCTGGAGTCAGAGAGGGCTCTCTCTATTGTGCAGAGGACATGAGCTTGTTCGCTTTAGATGATTGATTTTAGGCTAATTGTTAATTGTAATTTGTTTGTTTGTTTTGGGTTGGTGTAAGATGATCAAGTAGGATAGGTGGAATGAGAGAATATCAAATCAATAGGGCTATGGGGTCAAATGAAGTCTAGGGTGTCTAAATGCTGAAGCAGAGTGTATTGCAGGGCCGATTGAGCAAGGTGAGTGGATCCTTAAAGTGATGATGAGGTGTAATGAACATTAAGTTTTGGAAGAAACTAAGAGTTATTAAACGTATATAATTTGAAATAAATGACTCAGGAGGTAGGGAAAACCATTAATCTCTATGAAAAATACTCAAAATGATAAACATACAAGATGAAAAATCCAGTGGTACATAGAAGCATTAGAACTCCTAACTTTAGAAATCCACCTTCAGTTTTTTGAGAAAACATATAATATAAACAAACAATTCAATATATGGAGAGGGAACTCCTAAACAACATATATCAACCTATCAGGAATTGTGAAACAAGTTGATGAGCATGGGCAAAGGGAAAGATCGAAACAAGACCTCTTTGCATTAACCTAATCGATCAGTATTCCATAGGAAAGCTTCACAATATGTTTTTAAAAACTTTAAATAAGTAGGCATACCATGAATCATATTTATAAGCTAACATATTGATCATTCATGAAACAAAGAAAAATTTTAGTGGGCCTAAGGAGCAGTCAAGAATTCCTTAAGATGAACTAAAAGAAGAAAAAATCAAAACTATAGCATGCAGGAGACTTGAGGTGCCTCCATGAGCATATCTCAACCTATAATTTTCTGATCTATAGAAAACAAGAAGAATGAAAAAAAATGAGGACGAGAAAACACTAACAAGTTAGAAAAACATCACCATTCACCAAGCTATGGAACCCTGCAAGCAAGCTTCTCCAACATCAAGCCACACAAGCCATTCATTCACTTCATAAAACCAATTTCTTCTCCAAGCTCATAAAAACATGTATTTCTCTTAAACGCATCAAGTCCCAACTATTTACAATGAATTCTCATAGCTTATATAACAAGAAAGGAGGAAGATAGCTCACTAGAGCATATAGAAGCCTATTGGCCAAAAACAAATATCCTAACTTGTCCTTGAGGCCTTGCAAGGTCCAAGGCACAAAATATCTTCCAAAATATCTTTTCTGGACTAAAATAGAAAAAAAATTGAATTTTAGGCTCTCACATACATGAGGAAAATTTCCTAACGCACATTTTCTTAGTCACCACACAAGAGCAGAACACTCTGTCTCAAATTTTGAAAATTTTCCAGGAGCGCAGCACCAAAAAAGGTCTTTTTGAAACAGAGTTTTGGAGGCCTTCTCGATGTCGGAAATGGCTCCGTGATGGCTCGTTGGAAATATGTGGATGTCTAATTTCAAAATATACCTTTTTTTCCTCAAAATTACCTTTGCAAGTTTCCCAAAAAGTGGAACAAGTCAAAGCTGCCAGGAGCACAACACCTGCTCAAAAAAGAGGGCAGAAAGGTGAAAAATTGGGTGTTTTTGACTCTTTTGGGGGATCAAAACAACTCCAATTTAGCTGAAAATTGGTGAGCATACTCCTCCCATGATGGGGAATCCAAAAATGTAAGCTGATCACTTTGAAAGTGCTCTAGGAAAAAGCGCAATACCCAGGGTGCTGCGCTCCTAGGCTTAAAATTTCATAAGAAACAAAAACTTGTTAAATTATGCTAAATTTTGGTGAGTGGGTCCCTCCAGGGTCCTTAGAGACCTGTAGTGAAGCTTGAGCCAAAATTACAAGCCTAGCTTGGTATTTTCCATCATTTGGCGCCAGGCCCTCCCTTTGGGCAATTTTGAGCTTTTCCCTTGCAAACTGATTTCTCTTTTTGTAGTGCTCAGTCATCTTTCTTTGCAAGCTCAAGTCTTTGTTGGCCTTTCAAGCCATGCTTCTTTGTTATGCCCAATTTCCAAGGCAAGGAGCTCGGTGAGTGGAAATTTTTGGGCTTGGGCTGCTTCTTCCTCTTTCTGTTTTTCCAAATCTCTCCTAACACCCATAGTCCTAGGTCTCTTTCTAGCTTGCCCTTCTTCCTCATCATCTTCTTCATAGGTTCCCATGTATTCTTCCAACTGCCCTTGTGACCTTTGAGCTTCTTTCTTATATTTTAGTGCCCTTGTTTCATAGATGGCTAGCTGGCCACTCATCTACTTGTTTGGCACATGTAGGAAATGAATAATATCTTTTGACGTTTCCAGCTCAACCTCCAAGTCTCTAATTTGTGCATTCTGGTCTTGTAGGAGAGAATTAACTATCCTTGTTTCATTTTCCTCATCACTATCTATGTGAATGAGTTCAAATTCCCTCTCTTCCTCATGATTACTTTCCCCTTCTTCCATTGTTTTCTTGCCTTTGTCCTTTAATGGAAATTTACTGTTGTCCTTCATTTTCTTTTTACCCTTGTCCTTCATTTGCTGTTTGGTGACTTTGTCCATCATTTGCTGTTTGGTGACTTTGTCCTTCACTGTTTTTGTGACTTTGTCCTTCATCGGTTTTGAGACTTTGTCCTTCACTCGTTTTGAGGAGGAGAGCATGGCCCCTTGCCTTTTGGAGGCATCAAACACATGCCTCCTTCCTTTCTGATAAGTGATGGTGCAAGGCGCCATAAAATTTTCTTGTAAACTTTGATCATTGACAATCTTAGGACTATCTCCTCCTTGAAAAATTCTCTCTGTGTGTATATCCTCCTTACCTTGCTACTGGTTGTCCTTTGAATCAACATTTTTAATATCTTTCATGCTTTTGTCACTACCACGACCCTCAACACTACTATGCTCTGTTTTTGCAATATCAGAGGCATCTGTGCTTGGCCTATTTTCACTTTTAGGACTATCCTCCTCCTCACCCTTTTCATTACTGTTTTTACTGTCAACCTAATTTTTTGCATCACTGCCTTCATTCTTTGGACTTTTGTAATCATCTCCTGGTTCATTGAAAACAATTTTAAAATCTGTCTCTGGGCTGCCCTTGTCATTTTCTTAAGAGGTTGCCTCTTTTTTTGTGTCTTTAGAGCCTTCTTCTTCATTTTGAGACCCATTGCTTTGGTTTCTTTGACCATCATCTGTATCACTGCTTTGAGTGTTTTTTTCTTGGCCATTGATGCTTTCTTCTTGGCCATCTCCCTCTTCCTCATTATTTTCTCTCTCAGTGTTTTGTTCATGATCAACACTACTTTCTTCAAGGCCTTCATCATCTCCTCCCTCATTGTTTTCATCATTTCCCTTATCTTCATTATTCTCCTCCTCATCTTCATCTTTATTTTCCTCATCTTCATCATTTTCTCCCCTATCTTCATCACACTCTCCCTCATCTTCATCACCCTCTCTCTCATTGTTTTGTTCATTTTGATCATCATTGCTTTCTTCATGATCATCAACATCTCCTCCCTCATTGTTTTCATCATCTCCCTTATCTTCATTATTCTCCTCCTCATCTTCATTATTCTCATCCTCATCTTCATCATTTTCTCCCCTATCTTCATCACACTTTCCCTCATCTTCATCACACTCTCTCTCACTGTTTTGTTCATTTTGATCATCAGTGCTCTCATCATGATCATCAGTGCTCTCATCATGATCATCAGTGCTCTCATCATGACCATCTCTGCTTTCTTCATGATCATTAGTGCTCTCATCATGATCATCTATGCTTTCTTCATGATCATCTTTCTTAGGGGAAGGTGTATGAAGCAGGTTTGTTTGGGAAAGTGATTCATGTGAAGAATATGAACCAAGGTTAGTGGAGGGCGATGGAGGGGTATGAGGAGGATTTTGAGAAGATGATGGAAAACTTTGCAGAGGGATGGAGGTTGAAGTTGTGAAATCATCATGGGTGATACATACCTCCCAAGGAATGCCTTGTTGCTCTAATTGGTATGAGACAATTACCTTGATCAGAGAATGATGAAACAGGCTTGACAATTTTTTGGTTGGAGGCCTCTTTCACATGATGGAGGACATTTTTTCAATGCTTTTGTAGAGGTAGTAAGGCATGTGCAGTAGCTTGGTCCTGGTAAAATGCATGAGGAGTCTAATATGATAGGAATAGACTCTGGAGAACCTACCCTCATAGGTAAAGTATTTCATGATAATCTTCATGAGGAGGGCATATCTGTCCAATACACGAGAAAAAGGAAAAATGGCTTTGCATTCAGCTTGACAACTAGGTTTTAAGAATGGATGATAATGGGTCAAGTCAAGATGTTTCTGTTTAAACCACCTTTCTCCTATGCCAGGTATTCCAGTGGCTTTAGAGATAGCACTAGGGGTCAACTCAAACCTCACCCCTGCTAGATGTACTTTATCCCTGTGAAGCCTTAGGGAAAATAACCCGGTCAACTGAGGATGGCTTTTGATCTCTTGTACTTTTTTACAGAACTCAAAACACCCTAACTCTTGGAAACAGGAAATAATAGAAGGGGAGGTTGTCAGTTCTGCAGTGCTTATGGGTTCAAACCTATTGGGCTTCCCTCCCTTCTTCTGCTGTTTTCTTGGACTTGTCTCTTCATTTAGGTTAACCTTCTCCTCTTTAGACATGCTGTTTTCTTCACCCCTCCCTCAAAATCTTTAAATAGAAAGGAATTTTCTTTGTGAAATACTGAGGAAAAAGGTTTAAGGGGATATTGAGCTTCCAAACAAGGCTAGGAGACTAACAGAGAATAGGTTAGGTTTTCTTTTCAGGTTTTCTTCAAGCTTTCTTATACATAAATTAGGAATTTACTTAGTGCCCATTGTTACACCATTTTTTTGGTCATCTAACTCATTATCATTAGATGAACCCAAGTACACCATGTAAGACCAATTTTACCCTAAGTAAAATTGCTTTCACCATGTCAAATAACATTGGTCCATATTTCCTGGTCATATTTAACCCAAAATAAGGAAATTAATTAATAAATCATTATTTATTTAATTATTTCCTAGGAACAAGTTATTTAAATCATTATTTAATAACATTCCTAGTTAAATTTGACTAAATCATTTTTAAACAATTAAATAAATCATTATTTATTTAATTACATCCCCATCATCTCCCTAAAATAATAAATAAATCATTTATTTATTTATTGTGTATAAATAAAGGAATTGACCCACGTCAAAAGACCTTTTCCCTCCAACAAATATAATAAAATATTCCTAAAGGGTGGTTCTAGAATTTGATTAATAATATTTTATTCATGCAACAAGTTCTAGATAACCCTAATATTTTGTTATAAATAGGAGGTTTTTCCCCATTCATTAGTCACCTTCATTGCATTAGATCACACTTGATCTATTCTTGGTCACCATTTTCCATTTTTGCTTTGTGAGCTCCCATTGAGTTCTATGTTTGTCAGGGTTTTCTACCACAATAAGAGAGAGGAATTTTAGATCTGAAATGCTGAGGACTTTCAAGAACCCATCCCATTGAGGAGAACCAGAAAACACCTTTCTTGTTTTCCTCTCAGGTGCCCCATTCTTTAATATAATACAAATAATTCTTTTAAACACTTTGTTCTTGTCTTGTCTATTGGATGCATGGAGCCATATTATATTTTATCTGCTTAATGTCTTTTTGTGCTTAGATCTAAATTTGTGCAGCAGACTTAAAGATATTTTGCAGCCATAATCGATGTTAGGGCTATTTGTTATGTGTAGCTAAAGTGATCTTTTACGACGAAAGATTCATACTAACACCCATATCCATTAGAAAATCATGAAGAAGTGATAATTATGGAGAATACCTCTTAAAAGTGCCTTCCACATCAAAAAACAAGCTTTGCTGAGCTTCCCGGGTAGTTTTGGCACTTTTGCAGGCTTTCTGGGTAGTTGCTGCGTTTTTATGCTAGGAGCGCAGCACCATGGGCAGGCCTGAACGCAAATGCGTTCAACGCTGCACGCCCATTGCAGGAGCGCAATGTCGTTGGCCTGGGCGGGGCTGAATGCAACGTCAGGCGATATGTGCAGTGGTGAACGTGCAACAGTCGAGGTATCGGGCGGTGGAAACAAACGCCAGAGCGCAGCACCGGGCAGGCACAACTGCACGAGAGTTGGGCGGTGGAAACAAATGCCGGAGTGCAGCACCGAGCGGGCATTGTTGCATGAGAGTCGGGCATCAGTTAGGCGACCACTCTTGCACGCCGAGCGAGCCTGAAAGAGCGCAACGCCTACTTACAGGCGCATGGTGTCTAGAAGGTTTTTACAAAGGTGGGAGCTACAGGAGCGCAATGTCCAAAAAGTTTTGCCCAAGGATGCCTTTCGAAGCCGAAAATTTGCACTTTGTTTTGCAAAAGGTGGAATGGAGGAAAAAGTAGCTGTTATAGTATTTATAACATTATTTTTGAAATAATTAAACTCTAATACCCTCTTTCTAAAGTCCTCTTTGCACTTATTTCTTTTTGCATCCTTCCCCCTTGCCAATGTCTTTTTACTGTTCTTTTCACTAATGTTTCTTTTTGCAGCTGGTTAGTTTTTGGGACCCTTGATGATCCCCTACTTTTTCATGAAAAAAATAATTTTTCCTTCCATATCCTTGAAACAAAACTTTGAATTTCCATTGTGCAATTTTAACTATCAAAGTTGACTGTTTGTTTCTTTAGTGCAGTGGCACACAGTGCCCCAAAATCTTATTTTTTTGACCTTTAGACCTTTGAATTTGTCTTTTGATCCAGTGGAGTATGTGTCTTCTTAACCAATCTTGGAAAATAGTTAGGAATCCTCTGCTGTTGATGAATGAGGTTTTCTTTGCCACTTACCATGACCATTTTTTTCATTCTACCAATTTCTGAACTTTCGGGAATATTTAGAAAAAACCAACAAATCTGACTTCCAAGCCTTCAAAAGGAAATATGCATTTGAACTCACTTCTTATGCCCAGTAAATTCTGCAATGCTTATTTGTAGGGTTAGAGGAATTCCTTAACTTTTGTAACCTAAGTAATTTTACACTGTTGGTCAAAACAATCATGTATTTTCATTCTCAACTATAAACACACTTACTGTTCCTTTCATGAGGGTGATTGTCTTTCTTGATGTTGGTCTTAGTCTTTTCCTTCACTTATGGCTCATCAAATCATCTTTTTGTCTTTTTGCAGGAGTGAGGCAAAGGGCAGCTATCCCTCTATCAATTTCATTCTTGAGGCAAGAAAACCTTTCTAATGAACTCTTTGTTGTAATGCGCCATGTTGCTCATATGCCACTGTCCTTTTGAAATTTACACAGATATTTTGATGAGAAGTAATTTTACTAATGATGAGATCATGATCTTCCCTGTAGCCTCTAGCTCATTTTAAATTTTTATCAACTGCAAATGACTTCATGAACTCTCTTAGGTGTCTTTATTCGCCTCTGTTTTGCTTTAGATTAATCTTCAAGGCATTCCTGTAGAAATGCTTGGATATGACAGTCTATTCCTTTGCAGATTTATTGTTGGATCAAGGGGGTGCCTTTGGAGGTTTCTTATGTACATATTTAGATAATGATAAACCTCAATTATATGCTCTCTTGAATTCATCTTGGACTTCCTGTGGAAACAATGAAATGAGAATCGTGATGGCGCATGACCTAGGGAAACCTAATTGACTTATTTGCAAGGTCTTAAAATGGGTTTTTTGATTGAAAGTTTGAATTAGGGTTTTGAATGAAGATACAAGGTTTGAACACTTTACCTATGCACCACCATCCTAGATGGCTAGAAATCTTTTTTTACTTCAAAGGGTTTTTTTTAGAAAGGACCTTTGAAAACACCATCGCTTGAGGTACATGATGAAAAGGGGAAAATGTTTGGTTGAGTTGGCGAGACAAGGGGTGAGAAATAGAAGGCTTAGGAAAAATGAGATAGAGGGTTATAGGCAAGGGTGAAAAATATAGAGAGAGTGAGGGACACTAGTCCAGGATGGGGTTTTATCTGGATAAACAGATTGGCCATGCTTGGATAGAGATGAGGGATATCAGAAATTTTCTCTATGAGGAGATTTCTAGAAGACACAATGATTCTCGAATTTTGATTTCTAGAAATATGAGACAAAGCATTTAGTCATCTAAAACAGGTGAAAATTACTGATGAATAACATAATCTTGTACATTTTGTCCCTTAAGTTGTCTAAAACTTTGCCAATTCATGATAGCCTTTTGTAAATTAGCTAATGGATAAAATTTATTTTCAATTACAGAAATAAAATCAGCCCATGATAAATTGATCTTACCATGTTTTCTAATCTCATCCTTGGTTTGGGCTTCCCACCATACCAATGCTGCTCCATCCATTCTCAAAGAGGCTAACTGAATCTTGGTGTCGTCATCATGAAGGTTCTGTATCCTCAAGTAAATCTCCAACTGTCTTATCCAATTGTCAAGTTTCTCTGCATTGAATTCACCATTAAACATAGGCAACTCAAACTTAACATCAAGATTTAAAAATGGAATTTTACCAGTGGTTTTGGACTTGTGAGATTGATTCACCGAAGTAGAGGATGACGATGTAGAGGAAGAGGATGAAGATGGGGATGGTGGATCACCATTTCCTCCGTGTCCTTTCTTTGACTTATCATCACTTTTCTTTCCTCCTGAAGAACCCTCTCCTTCCTTGTGGTGTTTCGACCCTTCTCCTTCAATCCTTTCATTCATTTCTTGGTAGAGTATCCTCACCATCTGAGTCATGTCCAGGAACGCCTTTCAGAACACCCGTTCTTCTTCTTTGGGACCAATGTCTTTAGGAACTTCTCCTTCTCTTGAAGACATGCTTAAGAATTATTCTATGGCTCTTGGAGGTGAATTAGAAGGTGGAGTTAATGGCTATCTGGCCCTCCTTGGTTGAGGATTATTTTGAGCTATAACCAATTGTCCTTCCCATCTCCTGAGCTTAAGCCTATTAAGCATCAAAACTTGCAACAATCAACTATATATTTGCACAAGAACAAATGCAGAGTAAAAATCTAGCTTTGATACCAACTGATATGAAAATGGAACTATTTGTAATGCTATGCAAAGTATCCATTCTCAAAGAAATTAGTGTGCAAAGTGTTCTCCATGACTTGCAGGTTAAACAAAGTAGTTTTGGTTTGTTTCTGAGTTTTATGTGTGAGTATTTGTTAATTAAATTTACTGTTTAACATATCACAATAGAAATACACAAGAAGTAAAATTCACCATAACATAACACAACAAATTGTTGAGGCAGTTCACCCCTCCTGGACTACATCTTCCGGTCCAAGGCTCCCCAATGGCTTGTTCTTGCTCTATTAATATGCTCAGAATGGTTACACAAATAAATATATGCCTAAACAGGGAAAACCAATTGTAAATTTGACTTCAGAAGATAGAAAATAGCTAGAAATGGCTTTTGTTTCACCTTAAACAGTGAAATACAACACAATATAATGCCTTCTCCATGATGGCCCTTATGGCTCCTTCATCTTCCCTGAAGAAAAATCTACTCTAGATCACCTCTTTTCGCTCTAAAACCTATCCCATACTCTTTAGAATGCCCAAGAATCCCAAAATTGACTAAAATTTCATCCAATTTCGTTCAATATTGAGGGAGTTATGGCAAAAACAAATTTTGCCCAATATCCCTAAACAAAATCCACCAAATGTGGAGAAACTGCTAGATAGCGCTCCAAAATAGTGGATTCCCTGAAAATTTTGGAGGCGCTCCAAACTGGGTGGAACCATAACCTGTAACATTAAATGCTGGTTCGTCATGTGAACACAGCATTTTCCGCCGCATAAAATGTTAACCCAACGGTCGCATTAAACTTGAATGGTGGTCACAAATATTAACGGTAGGTGTTAACCGTCAGCATTTCTGCCTGTGGAATTAAGCGCTTGGCTCTACTGCAGGGTTATATGGGGTTAGGCTAGCCCTAAGGGGCTAGCCCATTTATTCCTCTGCCCAAAACTATTTTAAATTTTAAATATATCACGGCTCCAACATTTAATAAGGAATTCCCTGTGGCCTAATGGTAGGCGCATGTACTGTTTGTTGCGAGATCAGGTGTTCAAATCTCGTCGAATATGATTTTTTTTTAATGTGCCATTCACCTCCGGCCTGGGGCCACGTGGCGGCCTCCGGGCCTGCCACGTGGCATCCTCCGATTGTCCACACCACAAAAAGTCAATCCACCAATGAATCATCACATGCCACTTGTCCGCATCTAATTCACCCAGATGGAATATTCCAGGGAATATTCTAAGGAATATTCCTAGAATATTCCTTGGAATACTCTTTTTTAAATTTTTCCAAATTCATAAAGGTCAAATTTGTTCAACTGAAAAATGGAGTTTACTGGAGACTTCAAACCTTCATAACTTTCACATACGACCTTAGTTTTGAGAACCGTTTGCGGCACTAGAATCGCAGCGACGAGAAATTTCCGGTCGTTTAGACTGCAACCATTTTTGAGCACTTTCATTTTTGAGCAATTTTCATAGCTTGGACATGATCACCTGATCAGAGGGATCGAATTAGGACTTTGTTTGATCCACGTCCGTCAGCTATCAGATTTACCCATGGTCTTTTACTTCTATGATGTTGTTAGAATTTTATTTTAAAAGAGCATAAAAGAACACATGTGCATGCTGTAAAGAAGGGAAACAAGACAACCATCAACAACATAAAAACACTAGACGTTGATAACAGAGTTCACCCAGTGTGGGCTACGTCTCCGGGCCCGGTGTCAAAATGGGGTAGGCCACTTCATATAGTGCCGAAAATGGGGAGATCTACATGGATGATGTTCATACAAGGATGTGTCCTCAACATGAGTGGCTTGTCTCTCCACGAGACGTTCTGCTGCAAGAACTCTCACTTAGAATGGACCTCTTATCATCATGACATAATCTTCACATGAAGAAAAAACAAGATCCTGCACATGCATTAAGCAAGGATCTAGAAATCATGATACATCTCACATCAAAAAGAGGCACATGATCAAACTGCATATACCTCAACCCCTGAATTTGGTTGAAGAAACGGATGATCAACTACTGAATATGGTTGCACGGTCGAATTCGTGGCGTCGAGAGGCATATAATCGATTGTCCACACTTGATAATTAGACACTGTCACTCCAATAAAGAAAATGGATGAAAAATGGGAAGCTCTACTGCTGAAACAAACATCGCCATGGAGCTCATGTTGTTGAGAGGTATAAAATCGACATAAAGTTTGTCGAAAATGGAATCCGACAAGTTTTGGGCCTCAAGGAATCTTTTTGATGCCCTCAAGATTCCCTAAGATTCTTTTCTGCAGGGAATCTGCAAATCTGCTGCTCAGATGGACATTCTGGCATTACCATCGTGTTCCGTACGAAATTCTGGTTAAAATGACCAGAAAATTCATATCATTATGACAAAATGAAATTTACCTCCCCATGGAATATTTCAAGAATCAAAGAATATTCTCTACAAAAGATTCTCTATTTGTAAAACATGCCCGCACATGGTTTCGCCTTCGCCTGGCTCGTGGTTCCACACCTGCAAATAGAAAAATATTAAAAGTTTGAAACCGCGCCAGTCTTCTCCCGCTCCTTTGTTTTGCTCCGCTGGCTCTCAATGGGAAAATGAAGAGGGGTTTATGTAAAATATGTGGCGGAGATTACCATGAGTTAGTTGTTGGGTTGTTGGTGTAAAGGCCCACTTGGGCACACAATGTTTGAGGTCAAGTCCCATCCACACCATTTTTAAAACCCAAATCATTTGGAAACAAACCATGGCATTTTAATACATAGTCGTTGGTTACAAATTTCGTTGGTTGTATGTAATATTTGTTTGGTTGGTTGGGTCGCTCGTGGAGTGGGCCAGCCACGTGGCCGGACAGGTTCAATTCCTGTCGGCCCATATGGTAACAGTTGATGCATTTAAAGCCTGGTGGGCGGGGTCTGCTCCACATGGCATTGACCCGACCCACATCAATCTTATCACATACATACGTTTGGGGTGTGGGCGGAGTGTGTGGCAGGAGTCATGGCCCGCCACCCATAATTTTATATTGGTTATGATACGGTCCGACGGGGGTGGCGGGGGTCATGGCCCGCCACCCCTATTTTTTAATTTTTTTTTATAAATTGGTTGTTTTTTATTTTAACGAAAATAAGGGTTATTGGGAAAATTAAAGAGGCCACAATTTCACCTGTTTTAGGGAGCTAAGTTCCCTGCTGGTTGACGGTGCATGTGGGACACTTAAACCTCGCCCACTACCCAACTTTGACCAAAAATTTGACTTTCTCTAACTTCTCCATACTGGATCGTATTGGATATTTGTTCGCATCGTTGGAATCAAGGCGACGAGTACTTCAATCTGAACCTAGTTTGAGAACAATCCAACCACTTTGAATTTTGAACATTTCTGAGCCCTCTTGATCTTCTGAGGTTGTCTAGAGCCACCTAGATCAATCCTCCCCACTGAGGAGCTTTTGGTCCACCAAAAGAATGAACATAATCTGCAGCTTCTTTGTACCTTGTCTGCACCACAAGTGTCCTGAAAGGTCACCCTTCATTCTCCTTCACCTTTTTCCTTTAGAGCCATAAGCGATGAACCGACACCTACATCCTCCGCAAACTTGTAGTACAATATTTTGAAAATTACATGCTTAAATAAGCGACCAATCTATGACCCAAGAATTCCCCACACTTGCCACGAGTTTATAACCATACTCCATGGTCAAGTTTACATCAAATGGAATCAAAACCCCAGCCATAAATACAAGGCCAAAATATCATTATTGCTTCATAAGTGATGGAAATCACATCATCACTTTTACATTTTAAATTGCAACATATGATTTAAAAAGTAAGGCCAAAACAAGCTAACACATCTAGAAAAACCATCTCCACTTATGAAAGTGAATGGGTCATCTCTATGTGGAGCATTTGCTTGTCGAACAACTGTTTCAACTGGTTCCTGCACTGATGCTTTGTCCTTAAGGCACTTCTCTGGATGGAGCCTCCAACACGTGGCTCTTTGATGACCACTTCTGTCGCAATGACTGCAATGAATATTTTTCCTCCAAACCTGCTTTACCTTCTTCTTTTCCTGCGATGGAGGAGGCCTTTCATGCCCATTCTTTTCCAACACTTAGAAATTACATGGTTATGTAATCCACAAAAACTACATGTTTTCCAATGCCATGATTTATGTTCATTATTAGCGACATGCTTGTAATAAAAATGAACACTAGAATATCGAGACTTGTTATACCTTTCTTGTTGGTATCTGGTGCAATCATGGTGACAAGAGCTTGCCTCAACTCTTTCTCTGCAATGTACGCTGTCATAGGATGATGGTGAAGTGTTCCCATCAATCTCTTTCACCAATGGTTTCAACCATGCATTGGAAGATTCTGACACCTTCGAGCACTGTCCTTCAGTGTATCACAAACCCGCTAATCGAAGTCTTTGCACGACCTCCAATGGATGAATCATGCCTTGTCCTTTAACGCCAAGTCCTCCTTTGTATCCCATCTTGGTGATGAGTCTCATGCTAGCTCCTGTAATGGGTATCTCCACATTTCCCACAGAAATGATAGCACATAAAGATGAAAATGAAGATAAGTCAACATTGCTTACCTTAGATGTTGATTCAGAGACATGTGATGATGGCTTCTTCAAGACTGTGTTGCGATTCAACTACTCCAAGGCCTCTTCCATGGCTCGTAGCTGAAGCTGCAGTATTTGCTTATCCTCTTTCTCTTCTTGTAGAAGCCTCCTTAATTCAAAATACTTTGCTTGAAGGCTTTGGTTGTTGCGCTTCAGTGCTTCCAAGGTTGCCTCTGTGGTTTACAACTAAAGCTGCACTCTCTTCTTATCCTCTTTCTCCTCTTGTAGAAGCACTTTCAATTCAACATTATCTGCTTGAAGGCTATGGTTGATCTCTTCATTCGAATGATGAGAATACGATGAGGGCGATGAATATTCACTACAAGATGTGGATGAAGCATCACTTTTTGCTTCTTATTTCTCATGTCTTTCATGATCTTCATACATCATGTCAACCATTTTGGACATCTTGAGCATGGCCTCGTACATGTATTTTCCATCCTCCATTACTGCATGTTCAATCGTTGTTAACGCTTGCAATTTGCATTAGTAAGAAGAACGCTCTGATACCACTTGATCTGCGTCTGTCAGCTACCAGATTTACCCATGATATTTTACTTCTGTGATGTTGTTAGAATTGTATTTTAAAAGAGAATAAAAGAACACATGTGCATGCTATAAAGAAGTGAAACACGAAAACCATCAAGAACATAAAAACACGAGACGTTAATAATGGAGTTCACCCAATGTGGGCTGCGTCTCCAAGCTCGGTGTCAAAATGGGGTAGGCCAGTTCATATAGTGTTGGAAATGGGGAGATGTAAATGGATGATGTTCATACAATGATGTGTCCTCTGCATGAGTGGCCTGTCTCCCCACGAGACATTCCGCTACAGGAACTCTCACTCACAATGGACCTCTAAGCAACACGACATAATCTTCACATGAAGCAAAAACAAGATCCTGCACATGCATCAAGCAATAATCTAGAAATCATGATACATCTCATAGTAAAAAGAGGCACATGATCAAACTGTGTATACCTCAACCCCTGAAGTTGGTTGAATAAGTGGATGCTCAGCTGTTTAATCTGGTTGCACTGTCGAATTTGTGGCATCGAGGGGCATAGAATCGATTGTCCACACTTGAGAATAAGACAGAGTCACTCCAATATGGAAAATGGATGAAAAATGGGAAGCTCTCATGCTAAAACGAACATCGCTATTGAGCTCTTGTCGCCAATAGGTGTAAAATTGACATAAATTTTGTCGAAAATGGACTTCGACAAGTTATGGGCCTTAAGGAATCTTTTTGATGCTCTCAAGATTCCCTAAGATTCTGTTCTGCAGGGAATCTACAAATCTACTGCATTGATGGCCATTCTGGCATTACCATCGCATTCCCTGCGAAATTATGGTTAAAATGACAGTAAAATTCATATCATTCTGAAAAAATGAAGTTTACCTCCCCATGGAATCTTTTAGGAATCAAAGAATATTCTCTGCAAAAGATTCTCTATTTCAAAAAGCATGCCCACATATGATTCCGCCTTGGCCTAGCTCGCGATTCCACACCTACAATTAAAAAAATATTAAAAGTTGGCAACCGCACTAGTCTCCTCTCGCTCCTTCGTTATGCTCCGCTGGATCTCAATGGGAAAATGAAGAGGGGTTTATGTAAAAATATGTGGCGGAGATTACCACGAATTAGTTGCTGCACTGTTGGTGTAAAGGCCCACTTGGGCGCGCAATGTCTGAGGTCAAGTCCCATCCACTCCATTTTTAAAATCCAAATCATTTGGAAACAAATTGTGGCATTTTAATACATATTCGTTGGTTACAAATTTCTTTGGTTGTATGTAATATTTGTTTAGTTGGTTGGGCCACCCGTGGAGTGCGCCGGCCACGTGGTCGAGCGGGGTCAATTCTCGATGTCCCACTGCATTTAAAGCCTGGTGGGCAGGGTCCGCTCCTTGTGGCCCCGACTCGACCCACCTCAATCTTATCACATACATACATTTGGGGTGTGGGTGGAGGGTGCGGCGGGGGTCATGGCCCGCCACTCATAAGTTTATATTGGTTATGATATGGTCCGATGGGGGTGGCGGGGGTCATGGCATGCCACCCCTATTTTTTAAATTCTTTTTTTTTTTAAAACAAAATTGCTTGTTTTTTATTTTAATGAAAATAAGGGTTATTGGACAATTTAAAGAGGCCACAATTTCACCCTTTTTCAGGAGCTAAGTTCCCTACCGGTTGATGGTGAATTTGGGGGACACTTAAACCTGATCCACTACCCAACTTTGACCAAAACTTTGATTATTTCTAACTTCTCTATACGGGCTTAGGTTGGAGATCCGTTTGCATTGTTGGAATCAGGGCGATGAGTACTTCAATCTGAACCTAGTTTGAGAGAAATCCGACCACTTTGAATTTTGACCATTTCTGAGCTCTCTTGATCTCTTGAGGGTGTTTGGAATTTTGACCATTTCACCGTTGCAGACTTTCAGAAGTGTCAATATGATGCATATTTACAGGGAATCTAACAGGATTGTCGACGCCCTTTCCAAGTTGGTATTAAATGATTCAGAATGTTTCATATACTACAATTTTATTTCTGAAGACACTTTGAGGGAGGAAGGAAACATTTTTATTCCATAAATTGGACACAAAATTTGACATTGCTCAATATCAGTCTCTACTTTGGCAATGCACAATTTTCACACTCTACTATGATTTCCATGATAATGATTTTGGAATATGTTTTATGTTTTTTTTTTTTTTTTTAATGAGTTTCCCTTAAAAAAAAATTTGAACATTTTTTGAGTTTATTATAGCTCTGAGAGTAAAATGTTAGATATATCAGACATTTATAGCTATATGTTGGGATTTGAATAGAGTAATATGAAATAATATGTAATTCTTAATTATATTTAATTAATTTAAACATATTTATAAATAATAAGTAATCAATATTAAATTAATATTTAAAAACATTTTTTATAAATATTATTTTAATTAAAAATTCATTATTATATTTAATAATATTTATTTATAATTATAAATTTTTCATAATTTATTAACTAATTTTAAAATATTGATATAAACTTCTTTATGATAAATTCAATTATAATATATGTATAGATCATAAATTCTATTAATTCAATTATAAAAAATATACAAATAAATTCTATTAATTCAATTATAAAATATATAAAAATCATAAATTCTATTACCTGATGGACATTACATATTTTTAAATATCAACGTAAAGTTAGTTATCATAATTTTAATTATAAAATAAATTAAAATATAAATATGATCACATTATCTTATTGGCGGTGATATTAAATTTTTTAAAATATTTAAAAAAAAATTTACAATGTTTTTTTTTTTTTTTTAAATCACTATTATATTATATAATAATATTTTTTTTAAACATTATTATAATATATATAAAATAATAATAGAAAAAATATGTTAATAAATGTGGTTATGATTGATTTACACAATAATATATAGTTAAATTTTTCAACAACAAATATAAACTCAAATCTTAAATATGTTATGTAACCAAAATCCTAATCTTAATAGCTAATAATTAAACCTTAATCTTTGAAATTTTCAAATCATTTTTTTGTGGTCTTTCAAGCCAAATTCCAATATAGACCACTCAAATCTCTTAGCAGTCAAATCTCTTTGTCCCATAAACAAAAGGGTCTCATACACAAATTAGTGACCTTACCTCTTAGCAGTCAAATCCCAAGAGTCTCATACACCAATCTAGTGTCTAGCTTAATAGTAACCTTAAAATTCGATAATAATAATAATATCCACATTATTTATAATATTGTATAGATATTATATGTAAATAAACAATAAACTTCATAAAAATGAAAACAAATAACTTTTAAATTTAATTGATTTCAATTAAATTATACATTATGTTGTATAAGTATTATGTCCAAACAAAGGTGAGCTTCATAAAAATGAAAACAAGTGGCTTTTGAATTGAGTACCACATTCATCATAATTCGTATCAAAGTAATGTTTTCTTAGGATGGATGAGACAGCTTCAGATTTTAACATAGAATTGAATCTTATTTTGTTTTGCTTTTTAATCATAAAAATTTCTCAATACAATTTGTTAGCTCGTTAAAAAAAATATGTAAAAATCTATAATCAAGTAATATATTCTTTAATTTAATGTGAAGTATTTATGAAAGCCAGAATTTGGTTGATCATTATGTCAAAATTTCTATGCAAACTTTGAATTAAATAAAATTATGCACACTAATTTCAACGAACATCAATAAATATCAATCACATAAAGTCAGTTGTATATAATAACTGTACCCAACAAAACACTGCATAATTGAGCCTTTTGTTTTATCTACATCCTTATATAGTCTAATGAATTATAGGTCAACTGGATTTCGTCATTGTGAGAGTAACACATTGCTACCAATATAAAAAAAAATAGAGTGACAGAAATTCAATACT
Source organism: Pinus albicaulis (assembly GCA_034641835.2). Taxonomy (NCBI): domain Eukaryota; kingdom Viridiplantae; phylum Streptophyta; class Pinopsida; order Pinales; family Pinaceae; genus Pinus; species Pinus albicaulis. The sequence goes on along the minus strand of CM076571.1, from coordinate 607,939,645 downwards.
ATCAGCTGGTTTGGAAACTATTTATAGTGGTCTTACACCTTGGTTATCAATTGTGTCATGAGTAAAACCGATAACAATTCCACGGAGTATACTACTATCATTGGGTCACTCAATTACCAGTCTTGAGTACCAGAAGGTTTATAATAGAGAGAATCTGAGATCACTGGTTCTAAAAATGCCCCACATGTTAATGGTTTACAATTAGAGATAAACAGATTTTGGATACATCAAATTACATTAAAATTAAAATGAGGCTCTCTCGATCTTTTTCCAGAGAGGCGTTGCTGGTTATTGTTTTTTGACATTTGTGATCAGACAGTAGTAGGAATATTTTGAATTTTTTGAATTGTAAGGGTTACTCCCCTATTTTGCATCAGCGAGAGTGCTCTGTTAATTTAATTTGTTATTTTTGTATTTGAAACTGATATATGTGACTTTTTATTTTTCAAGCATTCAATTTAATCTATTATAACTTAGACTAGGAATATTTTAAGATTATGAAATATGGATGGTCCAACACAATGTAAATTTTCAAGCCCAATTTCAATATTGATTACGTCTAAGTTGTAATTATAATAATAGATTAATTGTTATTTTATTGAATTACACCTGGTAGAAATAATGTTGCTATATACCGGTAGTTTTATATTATCAAACTGGAGCACGGGCCACAACCTTTACATTCACAAAATGTTCATCAGCCACTGAAAACCAAAATTGATCAAAATGGATTCTTCCACTACCTTGCCTATATCCTATTGTACTTGTGACCGAATTTATCTTATATAGTTTCCAAAACAGGCCATTATAGAGCATTGATTTACATAACGTTGATAAAAAAAAAGTAAAGTTGAAAAGAATCTACATTCTTAGAGGTTCTCCATTTTCCATCTCGTTTACATTTTCTACCTCTAACTGCACCGAGACCTCTTCTTCCGCCAGCTCTTCAGGCTCACTTGGAATTTTTGTGTGGTTTAAGGAGGATCCAATAAGCCGAAAACTTCCTTAAATACCCCAATAACTGCTGCTTCCACCGTTACTTCTATCCCCTCCACCTTTGCAGAGATATTATCAGTGTTCGAAGCCACGTTCACCACTGTACGTTGAAGCCTCTTCACGTCTTCCCGCATTATTTCAACTTCTTACATCAACAACAAAAAGTGATTGTGTGCTTCCCCATTAACTGCACCCCAATACCTTTGTGTCTGGAGAGCTTCTCTTGTAGTGACACCACCTCCTGAGATGATCCTGACCTGTATTCACTTACCTCACCTAGGGATGCCATTCTCGCCTTCAAACAAATTTTAACAGAGAGTCGACACAATTCCTCTTCAAATACTTGCCATTTATAACCAAGATTATTACCCATACCAAGCTCTGTTTTCATTGCTGAACATTGAATGCCCTTGCTCCCAATTCACCCCTATACTGTATATGTACTGCAACCTTACCATTACCAACTTGCAATCTTACCACATTTACTTCGCTTTCTGAAGAGTAAAGAGTTGACACGATGAATGTTATATTTCAAAGTTATACTTTGTATTGACGAGTGCCTTCATAGTTTTCCACCTCGACGATATGCTTGCCATTGCTTCTACTCCCGAGAGTCACCACTTCTTTTCTTCCTCTAAATTCGATATCATGCCATTAGTAAATGCCCGATCAGGCCTCGGGTCCTTATCGATCCTTCACATTCTAGCCCAATGCTTAATGATTCCTATCTTACCTTTATCAAAGTTTTTAATTATTATGGTATATGTTGATAATATTTATCTCCTTGATAGAGTAACATATCACTTTGTTCAAGGGAAGCTCCAATGTTTTCATGCTCATCAACAATATTATTGTTTTTCCTTCTTATGTAATAGAAGTGAATGGTATCAAACTTTTTAACTTTCTCTCTACCCCAGATTCAAGGAAGTCAATACACAAAATTGGCTCCCGATCTTTATTGATTTTTCAATGTTTAACATCGAGACTCCCATTACAATTAGTTGATGTATATCTCTCTTTATGGCTAGCTTCAGATCTAACTATAGTGCTAGTCCTTTGTTTGGTAATTGGTGGAAATTCCCAATCCCCACACATATTTAATCTATATTTTTTCATCGGGACAATAAAGTAATTGGTGAAAATTCCCAATCCCCAAACATATTTAATCTTTATTTTTTCATAGGGGCAATAAATTACCCCTCTCGTGCTCCTCCTTGCCCCATCTAATTTAATATTATTAATATAATTATATATACAAGTTAAAAAAAAATTGTAATAAAATTACAAAATAAGTTTTTAAATGTATAATTTTTTAGATAAAAGTATAATTTTAAAAATAAAAATAAATAATAAAACTATTTTATTAATATTTATAAAAAAAACAATTTTAAAAAGTGTTTTTAAAAAAAAATATTATAAGAGGACTTTATATTTATTTGTATACTTACTTTTTTGTTTTAATCATAATATAGAAATAAGTATTGGCATACCCTAAGGGATAACTCAGTTGGTCGAGTTCTCGTTGCTAAATATTTCACCAGTTGGGAGGTCACGGGGTCAAATCTCCTCGATGCCCTTGGGGTTAGGCCCTGTTTGTTGTGTCGATGAGTAGATCCCTTCGGGTTGATTTACTTGTATTTTCCTATGGATGTAGAGAACACCGAGTGTTTTTGAAGCACCACTAAAAAAAAAAACAACTATTAGCAATTTTCCTATCTCGAAGGTCATCGCTAGTTGGAAGGTCAAATGCTCAAAAAAATATTTTTAATCATAGAGATAGAATCAAGGAGCGCTAATCGACGAGGCTTATTTCTATCTTAGACTCTGTCATCTCGAAGGTTTTCAAAAGCTTAGGCAGGAGGTCGAGCGAAGGAATTGCCGATATCCGAGTATTTGACAAAGAATAAATGGAAAGAACTTATATATATATATATATATATATATATATATATATAACCTCTTTGAGTTATCAATTTGTTACATATGAGACATAATTCTGACCGTTCACTACTTCGTTGCTTCTAAAAGACACAAGCACAAGAGGTTCCCTAATTAATGATATATCATAGCAGTCACTCATGTTTTTTTTGTTTTTGTTTTTGTTTTTCCATTTTGAATTCAAATTTAATCATTAATGGTTTATTTTGTAATTTGTTTTTCCCTTTATCGGTGCATATATGTATATTATCCAATCTACCTTTCATATCATAAAGTTTTATTTTATTATTATATCATATAATAAACGTTGAAAATAGTAGCAAGTAATGTCTTCTTTGACTTGTGCTTTAGTCAAATAGACCACAAGAAATCTTTATTTAGCATGCACAAGTTCCTATAAGTTAGGACAAGTTCCTAAAAGTTAGGACGAGTCCCTAAAAATTAAGAAGAGTTCATGAAGCAGTTTAACTCATGCAATTAATTGGAGGCTTAATTGTTTGTCTCCTAGTGCAAGTTAGAACTCTCAATGGTTATTTGTGGCTAGGACGAGTTATATGAGTTAGCTAGACTCAATTAACTAGTCAATCATAGGACCGAGTTCCAAAGATAAACTTGTCATATTTAGTTGACGAAAAATGCTTATAAGGAGGATGAAGGCACAAAATTGATTCAATTGTTTTGTGTGAGCACAATGTTGTGAGACAAGAAAACAGAGAGAACGATTTTGTGTCACGTTTGTGCGTGTGAGCTATCAAAGCTAGGAAGAATGTAAATGAGAGGCCTATACACAATGTTTTGAAAGAGGAAATACTTGTTGGTATGTGCTAGGAAATAGGAGGAAATCTCCAGGGCCAACTTAAGGATTTAAGAGCTAAGGAAAGGGTTCGTGCAAGCAAGGTTTCAAGCTAAGTAATAACAGGGAGAATGAGCTTGTAATCTAGAGAAACATTTTTCCTTGTAATAATTCTATTTGATAAATCTTTATCAATAAAATTTATACAACTAGGAGAGGGTTTTCCGAGTTGGGTTAACTAGATTTTTTTTGTGTTTTTTCTATTGTGCGACTATATTTTAATTATGTTCTATTCCACTGCAAATTGGTAGAGAAATTCCATGTCTTGGCGTTACAAATTAGTTTCAGATTCGTTCATACAAGGAATAACATAATTTCAAGGAAATTCTACATGGTATGAGAGCAAGTATAGAGTTAATACCAACACAAGTTGAATGCTAACATCATAGGTGAATAACTTCTGAAGCAACTACACCCTCTAGGAGCCTTATCAAAGGAAGGAGTCAAGTTTATTGTGTATTTTTTTTGTGATTGGTACATGCCGAGTTTGGGAAGTTGGTGGCTGAGGTTGACGACAATTTTCTGCTCACTTTTATTGTGTAATTCTCTGCGCATCAGGCTACATATTTCTGTGCCTGTTACAAGAAGGCAAAAGCCCTAGATGGGAGGTAGACGAAGGTAGATAACCTTAGAAAAACAACATGTATTAGGCTGAGTTATGGCATAGTGAAGGAAGGCTTGTGGAGGAAGGGTCACATAGGTTTTGAAGGATGTTTAGAGGCTAAGATATGGGTTGTGTATTGTTGTACATGTGCCCTAACTAGAGGGTTGAAACGTCAGGATTGGGTGCACAGGCCAAGGAGAATTAAAGTAGTGGAAGTCATCCTCTGTAGAGGTAAGATTGTTTTTTATTCCATGTTGATGCATTGTTAAGTTGATGGTCTAGGTTTGGGAAATTTTTTTTGGCATCTTAAGTACAATTTGGAGGGTTCTTAGAAGGTGTCTATTGATCCCTAAGTGATCTGTATGAGATCTTAATGAAAAAGTGCTTGAGGGTTTATAAATTGCAAGTGTTAAAAAACTGAGTTAAATGAGCCTTAATGTTAAATTCTTAAACACATAAAGCATAAATTTAAACCCTGTAGTAGCATAAAAAAAAGAAAAATGCAACATAAAAATAACCACAACAGAACAAGTGATGAAGGAGTTCACCCCTCCGGGGCTACATCTCCTTGGTCTAGCTTCCAATGGCTTGGCCCTATATCATTATGCTAAAAAATGGTGATTACATCAGTTTACAATGCTCAAATGGCTTCAAAAATTGTTCCATTAGCTTCAGAAATGTCAAAAATTCTTGTCTAGCCTCTTTCTGCTCCAAAATTGGTCATAAATTGAAGAAGTTATGAGCCTCCCTAGCTTTGCTGCTAGTCGCTTTACAAATTCCCCAAAATCTGGAACCATCCTACAAATTCTCCTTGATTTCAGCTAACTGAGCAACAAATTTGCATAATTTCAGCAGAAATTGTGGGTTAGTTAATTTGCTTGCAAAGGCCTAAAGGCCGAATTTTTAACCATATGGTTTATGGTCGAATTAAACTTTTTTAATTAAAAATTTCGTGGGGCCTCTGCACCCACGGATTCCTAGCCATGGTCATATCATATTATATATGGGGGGGTTGGGGCTAAGCCCTGGCCCCTTACCCTAACCTTCGCCACACATAAAATTCATATAAGTGTTTGGTCGTAAGGTTTAATAAGAGACATAGTAGCCCAATAGTTAAGGCTCTGTGTTGTTATGAGGGAGGTCCGATGTTCAATTCCTGCAGAGGTTAATTCGGTTTGAAAAAAAATTTTGGTGGCCCCTGTGTTGCCATGTGGCGGCCTTTGGTTGGGCCACGTGGCAGCATGTGGTTGGCCACCAACCACCCAATAAAAAAACACCAAACCAGCGTCAGTCAGGGCCTGCCACGTGTCAAGCTGTGATAGGCCCCCAATTTTTTTTTAATTTTGACCAACTAGAAGAGGCCATGTGGCAGCCTACCACTGGCCCAAAATTTTTCCCAGTCAGTTGTCATTTTTGAAATATTTCACTATTTGGGAAAACGAAAAAAACTCGTTTTCGGGAGCGCACTGTGTCAGTTTTCCGCGAAACGAGTTGCACCAGATTCAGAACGACAATATATACAGAGTCATTCAGGTTCCACACTATTCCGAAAACTTTCATTTTTGAGCACCTGATCACTGCCCCCCACTTGAAGCTTTTGGACCCAAAAATATCTTTTATTACTGAACATTTGGATGAGGGTACAACCCCCTCACCCTCCCAGTCTCAATCCACTGGAATTTTCCTGAATTCACCTATTTGAGCTTTTCATGAAAACTGATATTTTCCCTTGATCCTGGAGACCTTGTCTTGCTTTTGTAGATACCATCTTTCTGCAATTTCCTAGAATTTATAGAACAAAAACCTATCTTTGAAGGAACAAGCATGTTCCCTCCTTGGTCGTCAATCAAAGGAAACTTAAACAACTTGAAATTATTCTCACCTTGAACACTGTTGACATGACAATGTTTAGCTTTTCTTTCCTTGTGCTTGACTCAACTCTTGCCCAAATGCGATCGCCATCGCCATGCAACATCCCATTTCAAAGGCAATACTTTGTGAAACCCACAAGAATAATTTTTTAACTCAAGTCCCTCTTTTTCAAATTGTTTTGACGCTTTCTCTTTTACCTTTTCACTCTCTTGCATTGACATCTTGTTCACATCACTGCTCAACAATGATGCATGCTGCTGTAATTTTTTATCATCTTGTTGACCTCTTTTTGGAGGCAGCATGTTAGACTCTTGAAAAATATTATCACAACCATTAAAAAAATCAATGAATTCATAATTTTCATTTGATGCATAACCTTGAAAGGCCTAATTCACAACATCATGATGCTTGGACATTAGTAGAGAATTTTTTTGACTAGCATTCACAATTCTCTTCATTTGTCGAGCATGCATAAGAGATGAATTCATCTTCTTACTATGCGCTCTAACAATGTACTCAATCCCATTCTTGAACAAGTGATACTGATTATCATGACGATGAAATATTTCTCTCCTATCATAAATATATGGGCTACCCAAAACAATACTAGAAATCAAGTGGAACAACATCAAGTTCAACTTCATCAACAAAGTTTGCAGTGATTGCAAATCTAAGTATGCACTTCGTCGTCACCTGAAATTTTGCATTCTTACATATCCAACCTAAAGGATAAGGTCTTGGATGAGGAATGGTCTCTAATTTTAACTTCTTGACTAACTCTTCAGAAATAAGGTTTGCTTGAGAACCACTATAAAATAGGGTGTCAATTATGTTTTGAAATAACTCTAACATGGAAAAATTCAATTCTTGTTTCATCATCTTGAGTACTATTGAGACAACTTGAAGAACTAGTACTTTCAATGTCCTTACGTTTCAAACACATTGCGATGATCTTTGTTTCATCTTCAAAATCAGAACCTAAATCATGTGTTATTGTTGTAGTTGTCTTCTCCTTCTCCTTGTTTTAAAGCTTGTTGGGTATCATCTCTCGATGAAGTTTCCAACAATGATCTTCATCATGCCCATCTTTGGAACATTGTTCGCATGTGGATTTTATTTCTCCATCTTGATGGAAGCATTCTTCTTACCTTTACCCTTGAACTTACCCTTTCCTTTCTCTTTAGACTCAAAGGTATCCTCACTTGTCTCCTCTGAAACATGTTTCCCTCTTCCCTCTACATGTGTGGCCTGTACACATACTTCATCTAAATTTGAAGGATTAAACATGAGAATAGTATGTCTTAGGTAACTATGCAAACCTTCAATGTATTTTAACAATTTTTCTTGAAATGTCAAATCTACACCTAAAAGTAGTGCTCTTCTCCTAAGCTTTTCGCACTTTGTCCTTTACCTTGCTTAAAGTTTTGCGAGTCCATTATAGCCTTTTTCATGTATGCTAATGGATAAAATTATCTTCTTAAGAAAACAAAGAAATAATTCCAAGAGCTTAAGACCTTACCATGTTTCTTCATGTCCTCTTGAGTTTTTGCTTCCCACCAAATAAGAGCTACACTTTCCAATCTCAATGAAGAAAGCTGAATCTTGGTGTCATCATCCTTGATTCTTTGTATCATGCAATACACTTCAAGCTGACGTACCATATTGTCTAATATTTCAACATATACCTCTCCATCATACATAGTCAAATAAAACTTAATGTCAAGCTTTAAAAATGGAGTTTCACCATGACCTTTTGGAGAATGTGAAGGTGTTTGTGAAGGGCTTGTTGTGGAAGAAGATGATGGTGAGGATGGTGGTGAGGATAATGGTGGTGTAAATGGTGGCTTGCCACCATTCCCATTACCTTATGAAGGCTTGTATCCATCTCCTCCATCTCCTTTTCAAGACTTATCTCCCTCTGGAATATTGGAGCTCTCACCTTGCATCCTCGTGCTTCTCTCCTGATAGAAAAATTTCACCATTCTTGTCATATCAAAGAATGATTTCCTGAAGTCTTTTTCATCCTCTGACATATTTTCAGGCTCTCCTTCATGTGGCATAGTTGCTGAAGGTTCAACTGAAATTTGAGGAAGAATTTGTGGTGGAGATTGTGGCAAACTTGCTCTCCTTGTCCTTGAACTAACTTGAGGACCTGCAACCACAAGCTTTCCTTATCCTCTCTTGAGCTTCAACCTTGTAACCATCATAAACACTTGAAAACAATTAAATCCTCACATCAACAAAGAGAACTTGGCTCTGATATAAAAATTGATTTGTATGAGATCTTAATGAAAATGTGATTGAGGGTTTATAAATTGCAAGTGTTAAAAAAATGAATTTTATGAGCCTTTATGTTAAATTATTAAACACATAAAGCATAAATTTAAACTATGTAATAGCAGAAACAACAGACAAATGCAACATAAAAATAACCACAACACAAGAAGTGATGAAGGAGTTCACCCCTCCTAGGCTACGTCTCCTTGGTCCAACTTCCAATGGCTTGGCCACATATCATTATGATAAAAAAATGGTGCTTACATCAGTTTACATTGCTCAAATGGATTCAAAAAATATTCCATTAGCTTCAGAACTGTAAAAAAATGCTTGTATATCCTCTATCTGCTCCAAAATTGGTCAAAAATTGAAGAAGTTATGAGCCTCCGTAGCTTTGTTGCTAGTCGCTCTACAAATTCCCCAAAATACGGAACTGTCCTACAAATTCGTCCTGATTTCAGCTAACCAAGCAACACAATTGTGGAATGTCGGCTGAAATTGTGGATTAGTTAATTTTCGCGCTAAGGCCTAAAGGAAATTTTTTGTGCCATACAGTTTATGGTTGAATTAAAAATTTCATGGGGCCTCCACTCCCACAGCTTCCTGGCCATATTCATATCGTATTATACACCACACATAAACTTCATATAGGTTTTTGGTCGTAAAGTTTAATAAGAGACATAGTGGCCAGATTGTTAAGGATATATGCTGTTATGAGGGAGGTCCATCGTTCGATTCCCGTGGAGGTTAATTCGGTTTGTAAACAAATTTTTGGTGGCCCCCATGCTGCCAAGTGGTAGCCTCTGGTTGGGCCACGTGGCAACATGTGGTTATCCACCAACCATCCAATGAAAAAACGCCAAACCAGCACTAGTTAGGGCTTGCCATGTTTCAGGATGTGGTAGGCCCTAATTTTTTTTGAATTTCGACCAACCAGAAGAGGCCACGTGGAAGCCTGCCATTGGCCAAATTTTTTTCCCAGTCAGCTGTCATTTTTGAAAAAAATTCTTGTTTGGGAAAATAAATAGAACTTGTTTATGGGAGCATGCGGTGCCGGTTTTTATGTGAAACGAGTTGTGCTGGATTTAGAATGACGAGATATACGTGGTAATTTACATTCCACACAATTCATACAACTTTCATTTTTGAGCATATTTTTGAGCACCTGATCACTGAGTTTAGTCCTTGTGAAGGACTACAACACTGATAAGATAGGTAGAGTTATTGGAGCCTAAGGAGATGAACTTTGAAAAAATAAAGGGAAACAAAGAGGGCCAGTGAATTATCCCTTTTTCAATGTGTTGCAAATCTCTCTGGGGAAGCATGACGATGTACCAAGTATTGAGAGCATATCATTGTTTAGAGGGAGCATTGAACTTCGTTCCATGGAAAGGGAGGATCATGATAGTTCTGGAGGATAATGGGGTGGAAGAATTTGTGAAGAAAGCTATACCACCACCACAAGATCCCCAACAATTGATGCAACATAATAAGAATGATATCAAGGCAAGGAGGATTATTATAGAAGGGATCAAAGATCATATAGTTCCTCATATCCATCAGAAGAAGACAAATTATGAGATATTCAAAATTATTTTAGATCTATATCAGAGTACCAATGATACCAGGAAGATTTATCTTAAGGATAAGCTAAGGAGTATCTAGATGAGCAAGGATGAGCCCATCGTCACATATTCGTCAAAGTTCACTCTGGTTCGATATGATCTAGGTGGTGTGGGTGTGGCTGTACAAGAGACTAACCTTGTGAGTTTTTCTATTTTAAGACTTCAAAAGTCTTGGTATGGGTTCCAATATGTTGTCAGTAGTAGAGAAAACTTTCCCAATTGGGAAAGGTTATGGAATGAATTCATGCAAGAGGATATCTGGATAGGAACCAGAGATGGTATATTAGTTACAACAATGGAATGGAGAACATTTCCCTGGAAGGCAAGGCCAAGGGAAAGAGGGGGCAAGGAGATGCCAAGTCTAGTCAAAAGTGAAAGAAAAAGGATCTAAGAAAGATCAAGTGCTTCTATTACCATGAGTTTGGACACTATTTCACTGAGTGCCCTAAGTGGAAGAAGGAGTTCAATAAGTATCATTTAGTTGTATTAGCGTAGGTAGATGCATTTTCTGCCCAGTTTGAGAAATATTTCTCATTGATTTCTCGCATAAAAATATCAATAGATAGCAGTATACGATATATTGGTTTACGAGCACCCTTCCATATGACCGAGAACAATAAGAGTTTCAACCACCTGAAGGAGGACATGTAGCTTTAGATTAAGCTAGGAGATTATGGTTAGTATGTAGCTAGAGGAGTTAGTACTGTATGTTTTTAGAGGGAATTAAGTAATCCTCTTCATCTCAGAGATGTTCTCTATGTTCCATGATTGAGGAAAAATATTGTTTCAGTAGCAACCCTTGAGGACAAGGGATATGATATCATCTTCAATAGAGGTAAGGCTTACCTCTAGACCTTAGCTTATGCATGTAAGAAGCATATAGTTATGAGGATGAAGAATCTCTACAAGTTCTAGGTAGAGATAGGTGTGGCATTGAGCAACAAGGCATGGAGTGCATAGAACATAGAAGTGATGGTTGAGGAGAGCATAACTTAGAGGGAGTCCTTAGAGAAAAATCATATTAAAGTACCCGAGAAGAAGCTACTAAAAATGGAGCCTAATCTAGTATCTTAGTTTGAGTCTAAGCTAATTGGAAGTTGGGCCAACTAACAGGATGATGATGAGAAGAGCTCAGGGAGAGTGGAGGCAATCACTCACTCCCAGTATAGGGAGTGTTCGAGACAAGTGGGAAAGGTATTTGTTTAAGGGAGATGAAAAGAGAGTTGAATCTTCCAGTATCACCTTTAGCCAAAAGAAGCAACCACAAAGGTACATAGGGTATATGGAACTTATGACTGAAGTGATGGAACCACAGATCATGGTGGGAAAGAACATTTCTTCAGATCAAACTCTGTAGGAGAAAGCAAGGATGTCTTCTAGTTTAGAGGGAGTAGTTGGAGTAGCAGAGAATGTGGTAGTGTTGGAGACAACTCCAGGTGGACTAGGTTCTTCTAGAAACACCTTCCTCGCTAAGAGGGAGTGTTGAAAATAATATTGATTAAGGTATTCTTTGACTTGTACCTTAGTCAAAGAGACCACACACAATATTTCTTTAGCATTCACAAGTTCATATAAGTTAGGATGAGTTCTCAATGGTTATTTGTGGCTAGTATGAGTTACCTGAATAAGTTAAAATCAGTTAAATAGTCAATCACAAGACCAAATTCCAAAGATAAACTTGCCATATTTAGCTGTTGCGAATTTCTTATAAGGAGGACGATGGCATATAATTGATTCAATTGATTTGTGTGAGCACAAGGTTGTGAGACAAGAAAAGAAAGAGCACGAGTTTGTGTCATGTTTGTGTGTGTGAGCTAGCAAAGCTAGGAAGAGCGTGAAGGAGAGGAATATACACAATGTATTGGCAAAGGAAATGCTTGCTGGTATGTGCTAGGAAATAGGAGGAAATTTGTAGGGCCAACACAAGGATTTAGGAGCTAAGGACAAGGTTCTCGCAAGCAGGGTTTCAAGCTAAGTACTAGAAGAGAGAACGAGGTTGTTCTCTAGAGAAATAATTTTCCTTCTAATAATTATATTTTTTAAAACTTTGTCTATAAAATTTCTATAAATGGCAGAGGGTTTTCCCAGTTGGATTCCCTAGAATTTTTTGTGTTTTTCCTATCGTGTGAATGTGTTTTAATTCTAGTATATTTCGCTGCAAATTGGTAGAGAAATTTTGTTTCTTGGTGTTACAAATTAGTTTCAGATTTGTTCATACAAGTAGTAGCATAATTTCAAGAAAATTTTACAATAAAGTGTTATTTTGAAATGGTGCACAAGTATATATTTGATCGATGGCTAAGGTTCAATAGCGAACCCCCCACATGTTTGATGTTTAATAAGGGGGGTCCGTGATTTCTTGTTTTTCCAAAACAACCCTCTTGACATGGAAACAACAGGTTAATTGTGGTGGCCCCTCCGTCGTTTCCAATACCACTACATCCCCCACTATTCCACTTATGGGTTTTGAAATACCATAGTTGTACAAGCCAACACAAGAAAATACTTCCTTAAACACCAACATGTTAATATGAGAAGGATATTTTGGATTCTTCTATGAATAGAAAAACCACCTCAACAAAAATCATATAAACACTAATTAATAATGGGTTATGTAGAAATTACACAACAAGCATGTATATCTTGTATTCCCCGGATCTAAAAATGTACTAAAGTTAAATACTGAATTGCTTCTACAAATATTTTGCGGAATTAAAAACACAATTGCTAATCACATGAACATGAAGAAAGATCAATCACACACAACACAGATAATTTCCCGGGGAAAACTTACATATAAAAACCCCACTATCTTCTATTGTATATTAAGCATGGATCATGAAACAATAACATACAAAACTCTTCTCACAAGAGCCCTCCAGTACTTAACTAATTTTCTCACATTTTCATGTGCAAAACTGACCAACACATAGCCAATTCTTAGCCTCCATTAAGTCTGCCTTGCTTGCACAATCCCTGATGGTAAATATCCCTAAAAGATAGGAATTCTTGCCTGCCTTGACTGCGCAAGTATCTGGGCACTCCAATGGGTGTTTTTCTACATGTGTGCAAGCAGATAATCCTACAATTGATAGTCAACCTCCCTTTCACCTAGAAATCAACTGGGTCTCCATTGGATCTGACATGCATGCAGCTAATAATAGTAAATCCTCAGTTGCATGTGAGATCACTGATTTTGAATTAATTAATATTTAATTCACTAGATCTCTCACTAGTGTATCTTCAGTTACAACTAACACAACTGAGTTTAACTCACTTAACTGAGTTAAACTATTTACAACTTGCACCAACTCATGCACCACTGCACTTCGAACTCTGTTACAACTAGAATTACTCTGCATGTCCCACCAACCAAACTTTGTTGGAATGAGGTCCCCTAACCGCATTTTTGGTCGATTTTTGTAATATTTTGTAATATTTAGTGTAGCACAGGGGCTTTGGGGTGGGTCAAAGTCCCCGATGAATTGTAAAGGGTCAAAGGGTAGACCAGGAGTCCAAAAACCACGGTTTGTGGACCATAGAATAACACATGCTAAGATGTTATAAATAGATAGATAAATAAAATATAGAGGAGGCTAAGTTGTGATTGAACTGGGATATGAAATTGTGGATATTTTTTTGATTTTCTGGGTAAGGGCTCTTGCTGGCTGTGTGCACGGAGACCCTGAGTCCTGCTGTGTGCAAACCCCACTAGCTGTGTGCGCGAGCTGGTAAATAGAGTCTGTAAGTCGGATCTGGATATGAATGAATAAGAAGGATGTTGATATTTAAGTGTTTTTGTGTTATTATTATCGGCTATGCTTATGTTCTAAGATTGTATTTGCTCGCTGAATATTGATATTTTACTCATGCGAACGTGGATGTAATATTATGAATGCGTAGATCTAGTTTAAGTGTTCGGCTCCGGTTACATGTTATCTGATGATTTATGATCTTGGATATACTGTTAAGGGTTTATGTATTAGGTATTCTCCTGTGCAGGTATGTCTGATCTGAAAGGACCCACTTCAATTAACTTTCTCTCTCTCACGGTGCGGAAACCTGGTTCCAGCACCCTCCCATACTACTTCGAGTGAGACCTTGACCTATGCAAGAAGGCAATTGCCAAAAGAGCCAGTAGTACAGGGGTTTGTTGGAAAACCTTAAAACCCAACTTAGGTCAAGACCCCTAAAGCCAAAAAATGGTTCCGTTGTTGGGATCGGGAGAATTTTGAGAGATGGATTGGGTAATGCCACAAGGACATTGGCTCCATTGAAGCCTAAAATTGAGGACTGGTTCGAACAACGGATTTAGGAGTTTTCCCTAAAAGATAATATAAGTAAAAGGTTATCTGCTGAAGAGTGGAAAAACAAGTATTACAGAAGTGCAAGAAATATTCTTTGTATCATTCGCACATGAATTACAAGAGTGGTTGGCATGATTGGCAGAGTTCCAGAATTGCTGGAAAGATGATCAGGTCACACAGTGGACCCCTGAATTGATCCAACAATTGGAAAAGACTGATAAAAATATTACCAGGACTGTAGACCACTGGGTTGAAAATATTTTAGGAGGATTCGTGACAAAATTTGCAGTTGATCAGTTTGTGTCATACTCAGAAGCAGTGCGAAGTTTATTCAAAGGATTTAGAGGTAAGTTCCTGCAAACCATGCTGATGTCGATTAAGATGCTATTGAGTGAAAAGGGTGTCCTATTGTAATATCCTGTTTCGGGGATATCTCTAAAACATGATAAACTCCAACCAGAGATGGACTGGGAGGGAATTTACCAGATATGCCACCTCTGAAAAGAGGACGAATCCGGAGGCTTCCTGGCCCTTTCCAGACTCTATCTAGGAGTGTAAGATAAACACACCAAGTGGTATAGAACTAGAATGCCCGAAAATATATAAAGATAACAGTGCAGCAGACATACAATAGCATAGAAAGAATATACTACAAATCATCCAGAAATATAGAGAGAGAGAATGCTAAGCCATTTTATTAAACTGAGAAATATAATGAAGTAAAATAGGTGATCAGCTTGATGGCACCTAGACTTGCTCAAGGCAAGCGAAGAAATACTCTCAGAATACACAGGAAATAACTGCTCTCTAAACTGCGTCCCAGCTGCTGGAAAACTGCTGTGTAGCTGCTACTGCTGAAATGAACTGATGACTAGGGGATTTTCCCCTTGCCAGAATGAGCTGAAAATTGGGAATCTTCCTTTACTCACCAATCTCGACAAAACCCAGAAACCATATCAGAAATGGCTGACCCCCAAAAAACACCCCCTTGGGGAATTACGCTGGCCTCCAAGGCTCTGCGCAGAGGCTGAATAGGAATGAATAAAATACGGCCTCAAACTCCACCAATATCCTCCAAAAGGAAAAGGCTGATCCTCTGCTCAATCTCTCGGCTCAAGCCCCTGCAAAAATCCCAATGTGGAGCTCCTCCTAGATGGACTGCGTCCTCCCTCTCAGTGACTACGCAGTCTCTCTAAATGCTCGGCTCCAACACCAAACCTCCTGCAAAATGATGAAGAAAATAACTTGCCCGAGTAGGCACTCGAAGTCCCCCGGGGCTAAGGGCGAGATCTCCGATCGGAGACACTCAACGCGCTAAACAGTGCTGCAGACAGTATAAACAACGAGCGTGCTCAAGAAGTCAAAACGACCAGCTCAATATCATCAACCATGAATGAATGAAATGAGGAGGCTCCTCCCTCTCTTATAGCGTTGGCCTTCCTCCAACCCTAAGGCCTATCTCCTCAACGTGGCTTCCCTCTTTCCACATGCTCATCCTCATCTGCGCAGTCTCTTCTAGAGCATACGTGGGCCCCCTCTCTACGTGGTGCTTGGCCCCTCTTGGCTCCCTTTAAGTCACAACGTTGTGCTACTAGGGAGTGGTTTTTATTCCACTAAGTGAGTTAGACCCTCTCTACTCATTTTTTATTTATTAATAGACTATAGATGGCAAAATTGAGCAAAATCAAATATTCCAATTGGCCACTGCTAATTAGGAATATTACAGTCTCCCCCGGCAAAACGTTGCTTGTCCTAAAGCAACTGAAGTGATGGATGCTGCAAAATCTTCTCACTCTCCCAAGTGGAATCTTCATCCGGCAAACTCTTCCACCTCACCAATAATTCCCAGACTGTCCTGCTCCATAACTGCCTCTCCCTGGTATCAATAATAGCCTCTGGCTGCAACACTAAATGCCCCTCATCATCCGTGGGTGGTAGCTCATCTGTCATTGTCACCTACTGCCCCAGTGCCTTCTTCAGGCATGATACATGAAAAACGTTATGGATCTTGCTGCCTTGGGGCAACTCCAACTCATACGCAACCTGTCCAATCCTGCGTATCACCTTGTATGGCCCGTAAAAGTGGGGCTTGAGCTTTTCAGCTCCCTTTTTATTCAGTGACGTCTGTCAGTATGGCTGTAATCATAGGTAGACCAAGTCCCCTACCTCAAACTATCTCTCCACCTGACCTCTATCAGCATACAGCTTCTGCTAGTTCTACACCGTGGCCATATTATCCTTGAGAGCTCGGAGAATATCCTGACTCTCTTGGATCCAAATCTTGGCTCTCGGAGCCTTGCTAGCACCAAACATCACGTCAGAAAAAGACAAAGAGTGATATCCATATAAAGCTTAGAATGGAGACATACCAATGGACATGTGATGTGTAGTTTTGTAGCAGTACTCCCCCAAATGTAGCCACTTCAGCCATGCTCGCTTTTTCCCACTGACATAGTTACGCAAGTAGCCCTCCAGCCACTTGTTAACTATCTCCGTCTGTGGGTGATAACTAGTACTCGGTGTCAACTCTGCCCCCACCAACCAGAAAAGCTCCTGCCAAAATCTACCCATGAAGCGGCTGTCCCTGTCACTGATGATGGTCTTAGGAAGACCATGTAGCCTGAAAACCTCTCAGAAGAACAGCTCGGCCACCTGTGCTGCTGTGTAGTGCGCGGATATGGAAAAAAAATGCGCATAATTTGTCAGTCGATCAACGACAACAAAGATACAATCCTTGCCCTACACCATGGGCAACCCTGTGATGAAATCCATCGATATACTCTCCCATTTACCCTCCGAAATGGGAAGAGGTTGCAATAATCCTGCGGGATGGTTCATCTCCCCCTTGTTCCTCTGGCAAACATCGCACTCCCTAATGTGCTGGAGTATGTCCTCCTTGAGGCCCTTCCATGAGAACCTCTCTCTAATGGCCCTGTAGGTTTTGGTAAACCCCTGATGGCCAGCCAATGGTGAATCATGTGATGCCTGAAGTATCTTCTTCTTGAGCTGAGATCCCTCAGTCAAGAAGATACATTCCCTGTAGTAGATGATCTCATCGACCACCCTGTACCTGTCATCCGCCACCTATCCATCCAGAACCTCACATGCAAATCTGTCCTTGGAGTACTCCACTAAAAGTCGAGCCCTCCAATATGTATCCAAGCTCATAAAAGATAACGTGGTTGGTCTACGTGAAAGGGCATCTGCTACCACATTATTCTTACCCTTGACATACTCAATGTCAAAGTCATATGCTTGGATCTTACTGATCCACTTCTGATGCCTCTCCTGTAGCTGCTTCTGCTCCAAAAAGAACCTGAGGCTGTTATGATCAGTCCTCACCCTGAACCTGTTCCCCACCAAATACTGCCGGAATTTGGCCAATGCATGCATAATGGAAGGAGCTTCCGGCTCTCAAAGGCTATAGGGTGTCCTCACTGCATCAATACTGTGCCGATCCCCTCTCCCGATGCATCACACTCCAAGACAAACGACTATGTAAAATCTGGCAATGTAAGCACTGGGCAGCTACTCATCACCTCCTTGAGCTTGTCAAAGGCTCGCTGCGCTGTATCCGACCAACTGAATGTCCCCTTCTTCGTCAAATATGTAAGGGGTGCAGCAAGCTATGAGAAAATTTTGACGAACTTCCTGTAATAAGTACATATGCCAATGAACCCTCGAAGTTCCGTCACGTTCCTTGGCTCCGGCCAATCGCTGATGGCCCTGATCTTCTCCTCATGGACTCTCACTCCATCCACTCCAATAATGTGACCCAAATATAACATCTCCGTCATCCCAACCTCACACTTGGAGAGCTTAGCATAGAACTGTTGCTCTTCCAATATATGTAGTACTGCCTCTATATGCTGGAGATTCTCCTCCCAAGTCCTGTTATATATGAGTATGTCATCGAAAAAGACCAATACAAACTTCCTCAGATGACTGCGGAAGATATGGTTCATGCAAGACTGGAAAGTAGCTAGGGCATTGGTTAGCTCGAAGGGCATCACCAAAAACTCAAAGTGCCCATAATGACTCCTGAAGGCGGTCTTGGGAATGTCCTGTTCCCTCACGTGAATCTGATGGTACCCTGATCTCAAATCAATCTTTGAGAAGAACTTGGCTCCTCTCAGCTCATCCATCAACTCATCAATCTTGGGTATAGGATACCTGTTCTTCAGGGTCTTCTTATTCAGGGCCTTGTAGTCAATACACATCCTCAAGGTGTCATCCTTCTTCTTCACCAGCACCACGGAAGAAGCAAACGGACTCGTGCTCAGTTTGATGTGCCCAAGAGCTAGCAACTCCTGGATGGCCCGCTCAATCTCATCCCGATAGGCTTCGGGATGCCTATAGGGGATAGTAATCACTGCCTGAATTCCCTGCTCAAGCTCAATGGTGTGCTCGAACCCTCGGTCCAGTGGCCGACCTGGTGGTATATCCCCAAACACTGCATCATACCTCTCAAGGATGGCTTGTATATCAGGATGAACTGCCTGACCGATGGTCCCTGCCTCTGATGCCTGCAACTCAACCGCCCACTCTATGTATCCCTTCTAGAAATCTGCCTCCATTCGGTGAGCCGAAACAATCTGAGGTGGGTAAGTGTGCATCCCACGAATCTTCTCATGCTTCCTGGTCTTCTTATCATCCCACTCCATCTCTAAGGCCTCCCAATATGTGGTGACCTTCCCCAGAGTAATCAACCACTGAACACCCAGTACCACATTGGTATCCGGTATGTTGACCACGAAAAAGTGGTTGGTCATGGTGTAGGTACCCATCGTCACTGCTAACTTTGGAACATACCGGGCACACTGCATCGTCTGGGCTCCTGGGACCAAAACTTAAAATCCGTCAAAGCTCTCAGTCGGTATACCTCTCTGCTCGACCATCTGTGCATCAATGAAGTTGTGGGTTGCCCCACTGTCAACCAGAACTGATACTCGCTGACCACGTACTGTCCCTCGTATGCGCAACGTCAAATACTTGGGAACTCCTCGCAATGCTGCAAGTGTCCCTCCTGTGGGTGAAAAAGCTGCACCTCCTGTACCTGGAGGTGGAGGTGGAAACTGATCTTGGGCTGTCTGACTATCTCCTGCCTCCTCATCATCTTCCTCATCCTCTTCCCTGCTATCCTCGGAGAATACCTCAATGAAGTGTGCTTTGCTAGCAGCACACCTATGCCCTGGTGCCCACGGCTCCTGACAAGTAAAGCACAACTGCTTCTTCTTTAGCTCCCTCCTGGCATCATCATTTGTCTGGGCCCGTTCTGGATTCCCCTTTGGAGGAGGAATCCTCACATCCTTCCCCTTGGGCTGGAAGCCCTGTCTCTGGGGTTAAGGTGTCCGAGTCCTGGGCAATGCATCCTGTAAATCCCTGGTCCGGCTAATAGCATCCTGGAGTGTAGTTGGTCTAGTAGATCTGAATAGACCTCGAAGTGGCTCTTCTAACCCCTCCACAAACATATAGAGCATCTGTGCCACGGATAGATGTGCCACCATCACTAAAACCCTAAAGAAATCTGCAATGTATGTCTCTGCGCTCCTAGTTTGCTTGAGCCTCATCAGCTCAACAAAGTGCTGTTCCGAATCCCTCCAGTCAAATCGCTCCATCAACCTCCTGGTAAACTCGACATATGTCGTCACTATAGAATGTCCGAGTGTAACCATCCCATGGAACCACCAGTCCTGGGCCTCACCATCCAAATGTAATGTTGCCACCTTGATGGCCTCTGTCTCCGACATCTGGTTAAGTTGGAAATATATGTCCAGCTTCTCCACCCAAGACTTTTCCGAATTTTTTGATGAGCCATCAAACGTAGTCAAATGGAATCTACTAGATGTGCGGTGGGTATCTCCATCATGATAATGTCAGTGCCCTCTATGATGGTTGCGGGGTCTACTGTCCCACTGGAGCTAAACAAAATCTCAGAACCAGAGAGCATCCCTGAAATCCTGCCCATAGGCCTGATACTCTGCAAAATATTTGCCCATGTGTCCGGGCTCTGCCTCCTGCTGGGCTCCTACCCCTGTGTCTGCTCCCAAGAAAGTGGGCATGGTAGAGCATGTAGGTGCACGTGAAGCCATCAGATGAGTAGTATCACGCTGATCAACACCATGCTACGGAAAATGGTGGGATGTACCTAATCCCTCACCTACCTGGAATACCCGTGTGGCCTCACACTATCTAGCCTCTACAGCGGTGAATCTCTGGCCCATCACCTCAATCTGCCTCGCTAAATCCTGCACCGATTTGAGGAGTACCTCCCTAAACTGTTTGGCCTCAGTATCATCTACCATCAGCTCTCTCTGCTCTAAATCTAACACAGGCTCCTCCTGTTTTGCGTCTGTCACAGGCTCCTCTTGCTCTGTGTCCACCACCCAAACACAGTCTCCCTCTTTGTAGATGTTCTCCAACCTACGCTCATGATATTTGTACTTCCTGCCTCTGTAACAAATATATGGTCTCTTCCTTGGTGTCATAGACAACTAGCTCCTTAGGCTGAGCCAAAACTATGCTCTGATACCACTGTAATATCCCGTTTGGGGGATATCTCTAAAACACGGCAAACTCCAACCAGAGATGGACTGGGAGGGCATTTACCAGATATGCCGCCTCTAAAAAGAGGATGAATCCAGAGGCTTCCTAGCCCTTTCCAGACTCTATCTAGGAGTGTAAGATAAACACACCAAGTGGTATATAACTAGAATGCCTGAAAATATATAAAGATAACAGTGCAGCAGACATACAATAGCATAGAAAGAATATATGACAAATCATCCAGAAATATATAGAGAGAGAATGCTAAGCCATTTTATTAAACTGAGAAATATAATTAAGTACAATAGGTGATCAGAGTGATGGCACCTAGACTTTCTCAAGGCAAGCGAAGAAATACTCTCAGAATACACAGGAAATGGCTACTCTCTGAACTGCGTCCCAACTGCTGGAAAACTGCCGTGTAGCTACTACTGCTGAAATGAACTGATGACTAGGGGCTATTCCCCTTGCCGGAATGAGCTTAAAAGTGGGAATCCTCCTCTACTCACCAATCTAGGCAAAACCCATAAACCATATCAGAAATGGCTGACCCCCGAAAAACACCCCCTTGGGGAATTACGCTGGCCTCCAAGGCTCTGCGCAGAGGCTGAATATGAATGAATAAAATACGGCCTAAAACTCCACCAATATCCTCCCAAAGGAAAAGTTTGATCCTCTGCTCAATCTCCTGGCTCAAAACCCTACAAAAATCCCAATCCGAAGCTCCTCCTAGATGGACTGCGTCCTCCCTCTCAGTGACTGCACAGTCTCTCTGAATGCTCGGATCCGAAACAAAAACCAAACACCAAACCTCCTGCAAAATTCTGAAGAAAATACCTTGCCCGAGTAGGTACTCGAAGTCCCCCGAGGCTAAGGGAGAGATCTCCGACCAGAGACACTCAACGCACTAAACAGTGCTGCAGACAGGCTAAGCAGCCAACGTGCTCACTAAGTCAAAACGACCAGCTCAATATTATCAACCATGAATGAATGAAATGAGGAGGCTCCTCCCTCTCTTATAGTGTTGGCCTTCCTCCAACCCTAAGGCCTATCTCCTCAACGTGGCTTCCCTCTTGCCACGTGCTCATCCTCATCTGCACAGTCACTTCTAGAGCATACGTGGGCCCCCTCTCTACGTGGTGCTTGGACCCCCTTGGCTCCCTTTAAGTCACAACGTTGTGCTACTAGAGAGTGGGTTTTATTCCACTAATTGAGTTAGACCCTCTCTACTCATTTTTTATTTATTAATAAACTATAGACGGAAAAATTGAGCAAAATCAAATATTCCAATTAGCCATTGCTAATTAGGAATATTACACTTGTGTGGCCACACCGAGTGAATGACCTCCAACTAGAGTGGAAGCACAACACGAAATGGTAAATACTACCAGATTAATCAAGAAGGAGATAGATCGGTATACAGTCCCTTAAGGGAATCACTTGATTTTAATGAAGGCAGGGTTGCGCAAGTTGGAACCAACCCCATCGCTACGCCAGCATCAAACCCACGCAAGGGTATGAATTCACCTACCCCACCTCCGCCACCCCTTGAGGAAGATATGGCTACACACATGAAACTACCTACCTTTAAGGGTGTAGGAGACGAGGATATGGACCGACTCTAGTTTGTAGCAGAGTCTATATGGACTGCACAGAACATTAATAATGATGTTGTCAAACGCGTGCATCTATCCATAGACTTTGAAGAAAGTGCCCTGGACTGGTTTATGGGATACATTGGTCAACACGCGGACACATCAATACAAAATATTAAGGAAGCCCTGAAGCAACAGTTCCAAAAGCCTAAATCATATCCCAATGTGTAGTCGATGTGAAGGACTTCAAACAGGGACCTACGGAGTCCGTCTAGGAAGCTGGCCAACGATTGAAGAAGGCCATCACTGATGGGGGATTTGTCTATGAGGAAAAAAAACACAAGGAATGGTTTATCGCCATGCTATTACCACATCTACACAGACCGATGGGACAACATAAGATTGCCTCCCAAGAAGAAGCTTTGGAGATTTCCATGAAGTTAGAAGCTGCACCAAGAGATGACACTCAGTTCGCAACACTACAGATCCAGAGCCAGCTAGAGGCAATGCACTTAGAAATTCAGAACTTACGGAAGGATCGACGTAAGGAAGCTAGCTCAGATATCTGGTGCATACGCTGTAGGGTGTTGGGCCATTCTAAGGATCAATTCCCCTTGTTGTCATATTATATGCAAGCTGGGGGGCCAAGCCCTCTACGCCCTAGGGAAATGGCTAGACCTAGTAGCCCCATGATATGGTGTGCTGACTATTGGGTAGCAGGAAGACATGACTGTTGGGTGCAGGAATTACACTTAAGCAAACTCCTCAACACTTAATTTGTCAACCCCGGGGATCCGTAAACTTAGAGACAAAGCATAGGCAATGCCAGAGATGGTATGAATTTTCCTAATATAAATCCTTACTTCCTTTAAAGGAAATATTGCAGAATCAAATTAAAAAGAGAAAAAGGCAACTTGAACCATCAAAATAATCGAGGACTGGAACAAGAAAGAATGCATTTGGAAGAGGGAATTAAAGATAAAAGGAAATCACTCCAGCTAATTATTGCTTACTACTGAGTGTGTGTTTTTATTTATTAGAGACACTATCAATCTCATCAGATGGGCCCTTAAACCTGCTCCTTTAGATATTTCCTTCTTACGCTAATTTGTCCTGCACTATCGCAGTCTTCTTGCACTAATGCAGGAACAGAGATCTATGCAGAAGGTATAAATGGTGTCTTTACTAAAGGATATTTTACTTCATGAAAGGGATTGAAATTTTCTAGGTTCAAAGCACTCAGATCCCGTGGCAAGAAACTAGTTCTTGCACCAGATCAGAGCTTCCTGCACTTAGCATTTAATTCTTAAAATGAGTGCTTAATTATTGCAAGTGCTATTATATTGTTAAATCAAATTGCACACATAAAAAGTGAATGTTTCTGATCTTAACAGAGTGCAGGAGTAAAGAAACAGTCAATATACATTTATCCTATCATAAGCATTTAATTAAAGAAAGACGATCGCGGGAAGTAGAATAAGAAGGCTTGCTGCATCACACCAAGGTGCATTGGTGCAGGTTCATTTCTCCTGCTTGGACCAGGCGGGGAAAACCAATCAAACAGAACTGTAGAAAAGGAGATATCACACCAATGTGCACTGGTGCAGGGTTATTTCTCCTGCTTGGACCAGGTGGGGAAAACCAATCAAACAGAATTGCAGAAAAGGAGATATCACACCAACGTGCACTGGTGCAGGGTTATTTCTTTTGCTTGGACCAGGTGGAGGAAAACCAATCTAAAATCAAGTGCAGGAAAGGAAATTGCAGGATAAGGAAATTTATCTACTTCACACAACGGATCCGTTTTCACTCAGACAGGAATGCATGTGCTTAAAATTAAATCACACTTGAAAATGTAAACACAAATTACAGGAAAACAGGAAATGGGGTAAACATGCTGGGTTGGCTGGGCCCTAGCCAACCAGTGCGTTTACCTTTTAAATAAAAATGCTGCTCAGTACCTTAATCAATTCATTAGCTCAAATATAGAAACGAAATTTATGAAACATGAGGAGGAGCTCCCTTTTATTAATTCACTGAGGCAAGTACATACATTAATACATCGTCCAGCCCAGATTCGGGTGATAACAAAATACAACAACCTGTTACCGCCTCTCTGGCTGTGTCTCTGTTCTCTTCTGCTATCAAAAATTCTCCTCCCTTTTAGTCCTATTTACATTCTACATTATATAGATCTTTGGCCAAAGGCCAAAATAGATCATTCAACCGATTACATAACCAAACGCAAAAATTTAGCTTTTCGGCCTTCAAAATTAGACATTTAACAAAACTGGCCGTAGCCAATCTCCAGCTTTCATCCTTCACAGATTCGGTCTCAGCTGCCTTTGGATCGATCTTGCTGTCATGGCTGAAGCTGCTCAAAATGAGGCGGTGATCAAGGAGGTTCGGATCTGCTGCAAGGATTCGCTGTGCTAGCAATGTTGCAAGATCCGATCCTGCACTAGGATCAGTGGTCACGGTAAGTACTCTAACTACCAAATAAACATTGGAGATATCGATAAGTTACAAAGAGTGATTAAAATTAAGAAATCATGTAATAAATAAATAATTAATGCTAAGTTGAATTAAAAATGTGAAAAATAAATTTTATACGAAATATGTCACCGTGCTTGGACTAGTGCAAGATGAGGGTGCATAAAAGAGGTAAAACAGAGGTAAATGGTTATGATTTAGGACGGGAAAAATGGAAAAAAGAGAGCAAATTAGGGGGCTAACATCCTCCCATCCCTAAGCTGTTGTGTGTCCTCACACAACTCTTTACCTTCGCAAAAAACCCTTCAAAACTTTGAGCAATATAGCTCAATCCTGCTCTGACATACTGACATTAGCCTGCAATGTTTCAAACTTCTTCTTTCTGATGTTATTTAGTTTCTTTGTCACATTTTTAAGTCGCTTGAAACATTGCATAGCTTGGTACTTCTAAACTCTAACTTCTCCCTTCTTTTTCTGGATCTCCGTAGTTAATTCTTGTTTACTCTGTTCTTTATCCTCCTGTGCTTTAGCTATGAGTTGTTCTAAGTTATGAACTTGAAGCTGTAGTTCAACTATCTGAGCAGCAGGAGTTACCAAATCTCCTTCTTTTTCTGTCTCGACAGGGGCTGTGTCTTCCTCAGGGACCTCAATATCCCTCATGGTTTTAGCAAACACTTCTTCCTCTTCTTCTTCTGCTTCTTATTGTTCTTCTTGTTCTTCTGGTTCTTTTTCTTCTTGCACTGGTGCAGAAGGGGATTCAACGTCCTGTGGGGACTGTGGTTCTTTGCCTGCACTAGATTCTTCATTATTTTTCTAGGCCTTTTTAATGAAATTGGCCAATAGAGTGTCATCTTCGACCTCTACAGATTTTGCTGCGTCTGCAAGGACTGACAGGTTGTCTTCTTCGGGGGTCTGTGCCTATACTGGTGTCGTAGAAGGAGTCTCTTCAACAGGTGCACTAGGTGTCTTCTTATTTAGAGATGGGGCCCTTTCTTCTATTTATTTTGCAGGTCATTTCATTTTTGCACTGGTGCAAGAAGGACTCCCCTTTACATTCTTACTCGGACCCTTGCTTGTGCTGGTGGGGTCCTCTGTCTCCTTTCCAACAGCTGTCTTTTTATGTAGCTGTTTTAACAACGCCTCCCAGGTCATGCCTTTAACTTCTAATTGTTTCTGGACCAAAATATTTATCAGTCCGTGGTGATATAACTTCTTGTTGGCCTAGTCTGCATGTCCGTCCTGCACACCCTTGGCCATTATTTCCAAGCTCTTAAGAAAAAAATGGGGGAAATCAATCCTCCACCGGATGTGCCGGCCAGCTTCGAAATGCTGCAACATCCTAAAATGGTACACAAAAGTGAGGGAGTACCTTCACTCACAGGTTACAAATTTCTGTAGGATGAAAAAGAGGTCCCGCCACTGTCCCAGTAGGGCACTGCACGAAATTCCTTTCTTCCAATCTACCTTCATATTCTTGTCGACGATGAAACGTTTCCATCGCTTCCTTTGTAGTTTCTGATTTTTAAACCACTTCTCACCAGTGTTTTCCAAGCCTGTCGCCGCTGCTATAAACTCTTCTGTAACCTCAAATTTTAGAGGCCCAATTTTTACTCGGCCATTTTTGAAACTTCTGGCAAACTATAGGGCCACTTCACGGTTGCGCCCGTCAAACTTTTGCAAGAATTAAAGAAATCCTGAGTCTCGCAATAGTGCAAGACTATTGCAATACTCAGTAGTATGTTCTACCCTACTAAGAGACGAAGGTTCGCTTCGAACATGCGGCATCGCTTCTTAACGGTTATGAACATTCAAGAATTTACATGAAATCACCGGAAAAATTGGTTCTTATAGATAGGGATCCAACCGTCCACCATCCCTTCCATCTTATCACCCATTCATTCCACTGAAATAGTTGTGGATGTGCGGCATATTTGAGATCATGCCGGATTGGTACTTGCGGCGACGTCTTAACGGCCAGGTGAGGTAATCGTTACGAGTGAAGAACATCTAAGATTATGGTGGAAAGGGGAAATTATATCCAAGAAACGGTTAAACACTTCCAAACTCCTTCATAATTCAAAAAAATAACTTTAGCATTCATTAAAAAATGATCATGATTCTTAACTTAAAAACACCTTGTACTTTAAATAATTTTCTCCTAGTTAATATGATAGCACAAGTACTCATTGACTAAGTGGAAGGAATTCTTATAAACTTTCATGATGACCAATTTCCTATGACGTATGCTATGAAAATAACAAATTGTACTATGTTTCTAACAGGGTGCATGCTTTCACCGGTCTTCTTGCACCGCTTAAACTATGCTATTCTGCTGGTACCATTCTGCTTGCACTTATTATATAGGACGACATGCTTGCACTAGTGCAAGCATGATATCTGAAAAAAAGAACAGGGAATTTAAGTAAAATACAGGTTGGAATTCCAACATGACTTCCTCAACTTATACTGGAATTTTGATTCGCCCTTTCTTGATGCTTCAGAGCATATCCTTTTTCTCTTTGTGAGTGAGATCATGCAATGAATTCATGAGGGAACAAAGAAATGGGAAAAGGGATATTTCAGAATGGGAAGGAATTTTGTTACAGGGATTCCAGGAATAGTACAACAAGAGGGGATAAACAGAAGTGGGATAAGGAAAAAAAAAATTCAAGGTTTAAGTGGGGTTTTTATGAAATGGATAGGGTAAATTCAGAAGAATATGGGAAGGTTAATCATTCTAGGATTGAAGAAGAAAAAAAAGGGAATATTACGAAAGTGGAATATGAAGAAAGGCAGAAAATTTTCTAGAAGGTCTGCCTGCACTGGTGCAAGAAAAATAAGTGCAGCGAGAATTAAGCGTTACTTGAATACAAATATCCATGCTAATTACCCCAATTGTATAAAGGTTGGTTCTGCTGAATCTGCTTTTACTTGGTGGTTGCTAGCATATCTAAAGATCAAGCAACATTCTCTTTTTATTAGAAATTTTTGATCTTCCTTCCAGCAAGCTGGTTTTCAGGTTGATCCTTCTGCAATCATGTCAACGAACTTCTTTTCATAATTACAGGAAAATATTTTTTCTTTAATTTTTATTATTTTTTTGTTTTTTGTTAATTCTTTTTTAAGAAGAAGAAGAATTCATGTTTTCAAAAGGTTGGTATTACCATTCACCACTACCGTCCCGAATTGCTGTTGGACTTGCTGTGTAAAATCTTTCTTGGCAAGTGGCTGAAAATATTTTTTTGATCTGTGTCGATTTACCAAGAATAATGAATTTTGTCCATCAATAGTTTTAACTTCTATTGCTCCATTCTCGAATACTCGGATCACTTCATAAGGTCCCATCCAACGTGTATGGAATTTCCCTTTAAAATTTTTAAATCTAGTATCATAAAGGAGCACCCAATCACCTGGTTGGAATTGCTTTTTCTGAATAGACTTCTCATGCCACCTTTTGCGTTGCTGCTGAATTAGTATGTTCTGCTGAAAAACATCCCTACGAAATTCATCTAACTCATTTAATTGGAGAAGACACTGTTGTTGTGCCTCAGAGAGACCTAGTCCTAAATGAACTGTAGTTCTGAAAGTTTTTATCTGGAATTCAATTGGTAACAGAACCTGTTTTCCATATACCAGCTCATATGGTGTATGTCCCGTGCTATTTCTCCAAGTGGTTCTGTATGCCCATAAAGATTCTGGTAATATTTCAGCCCAGTCTTTCCAATGCATATTTAATGTCTTTGTAAGAATGGACTCGATCACTCTGTTTGTGGATTCCACCTGGCCATTTGCTTGTGGGTGATACGGCGTGGATTTCTTGTGCTGGATCTTGTATTTCTCCATCACACCCTGTACAAGATTAGAAATAAACTGTGGACCATTGTCAGAAACAATTTCTCTAGGCACACCAAATATAGTAAATATTTCATTAAAAATAAAATCAACAAAAAAATTTTCTGTAGCAAAGGAAACAGCTTTAGCTTCTACCCATTTTGTAACAAAATCTGTACAAACCAAAATATGATTTTTACTTAATGATGTTGGATTTATTGGCCCTATAAAATCAATATCCCATTTTTCAAATGGCTCAATCATAACTTGGGGTCATAAAGGCATTTCATTGGTTCGATTAGGCTGGCCCATTCATTGACAGCTATCACATCGCCTGACATATTGTTTGGCATCCTTAAACAAGGAAGGCCAAGAGTAGCCAACACACAATACTTTATATGCAGTCCGCTTATCAGCGAAGTGGCCTCCACAAGGTTCATCATGAGCAGATTTCAATATTTCAAACACTTCCTCCTCTCTTACACATCTACGGATAATCAGATCTGGACCAGTGTAAAAGAGATCTCCTTGAATCCAGGAGTATGCAACACTTTTCTGAATAATATTCCTCTTTTCACGAGCGGACAAGTGGGATGGTGTTTTCCCAGTAACCAAGTAATTAGCAATGTCAGCAAACCATGGAGAATCTGTTGACATAGCAAAAATATGTTCATCCGGAAAATCATCATTAACATGAGTTGCTTCACCAGGATTATCTAATCTAGAAAAAAAATCTTCTACAACATTAGATTTTCCTGGTCTATCAACAATAGTAACATTAAATTCCTGCAACAATAGCAACCACCTAGTCACTACCACTAGTCAATGGTTTGTTCATCAAATATTTAATCACGGAATGATCAGTATGTACAAATAATTTATATCCTGTAATATAGTGCCTAAACTTATTAATTGCAAAAATTACAGCTAAAAACTCTTTCTCTGTAACTGTATAATTTAATTCAATAGAAGACAAATTCTTACTAATATAATAAATAGCATAGGATTTCTTATTTTCCTCTTGTCCTAAAGCTGCGCCAATAGCCAAATCTGAGGCATCAGAGGAAATGTGAAAAGGGAGGGACCAGTTAGGACCTCTCAAAACTGGTGCCTGTACTAACTTTTCCTTCAATGTTTCAAAAGACTGTTGGCAAGCTGTGGACCAAGAAAATTCACTATCCTTAGCTAGAAGTCGGAAAAGAGGGGCAGCTATCCTAGAAAAATTTTCAATGAATATTCTATAGTAATCAACATGTCCTAAAAAAACCTCTTACTTCCCTTTGATTTTTAGGTGCAGGAAGATGCAGAATGATTTCAATCTTTGATGGATCAACCTGGATACCTTTACCAGAAATCAAATGGCCAAGTACCACTCCCACTTTGCACATTAATCTACATTTTTTTTCACTCAAGGCGAGACAGGCTTCCTGACAACGGAGAAGTAATTTCTCCAGATTTTTGAGAGCTTCCTGAAAAGAATCACCAAACACAGAAAATTCATCCATAGAAATTTCTACAAATTCTAGATCAACAAAAATGGCCAGTGTTAGCCACCTATAATATTTTGTTATACCAAAAGGTGGCTAAAACTTTTGGGAGCCTCCAAGGAACAAATTTTATCACTAAAAGTTGTTGGCTCTTGAAGTCTCTTTAAGGCCTCCTGCCTTTTTCCCTCTATCCAAAACTTCACTGCTGTTCCCATTTTACACTTAGAAATCCTGCTGATTTCCAAGCCAGATCACTGCTGCAAAGGCCATTTTTCCCTCCCCCCACTTCAGAACTAACCTTCATTTGCTTCCCCTTTTCCTCCGTGAATTCCTCTATTTTTCATGAGTTCCCTTCTTCCATCATGAAAATCCACTTTATTAAGGTTGAAGACTCATTCTTTAGCTTTGCCGAAACCCCTCAAATAACCCATAGGACTTTATAATAAAGAATTTATGTTATAAAGCCCTGCCTTTCTAACCACTTCCCCTTTTTCATACCCCGCCATACGTTATTATATAACTTTATTATAAAGTTTATATCATATAAATTATGGCCCACCGCTTATCGCAAATCGCAATATCACATTATCGTGTTTTCTATGGTGTGTTTCATTAACTCATCGCAAAAACTTGCGATGCGATCGTTCCACCCGATCACATATCACAAGTTGCATATTTGTTGTTTCACATCCAGTGATCCATCGCAAATTTATGCGATGCGATCAACCCATCGCATTTTTCGCCCATCGCATATATCCGCCATCGCACTTTTTACAATTGTGATCGACCCCGCTGGGCCCACCATATGATACCCCCGCCATTCATATAAAAAAATGCCTTTTCCCTTTGTAAGTCGAAAAATGTCACATTTCGTTGATTATAAAGGTTTTTCCCATTAAATCCCTCCATTTCTCAATCGTAAAATCGCATTTTTATGTGAAACCCCTGATCACTCATCGCAAATATTTGCGATGCGATTTTGCGATCTCTTTAACCGCCTCTGAATAAAATCTCCACCGTTGGATGCAGCCATCCATCGGCCATGATCTTTCCCGCCTTCTGAAGCAGTATAAACCTAAAAACGCAGGATTTATTAATTTTTTTTGTGTTTTGTAGGTGTTTTAATGGTTTTCCATTGTATAAGGAAGGAAAGCCGAGGGTTAGGAAAGACGTTTCCTGCGCCTTCGAGCTATTAAAAAGAACCATTCACAGGTTTGAATTCAATGATTTATCAATGTTTCATGAGCGTTGATAGCAAGTAAAATGGCCTGTGCGGCCCTGCACATCGACAAGACACTGTTTTATCCAAAAACAGTTAAAAAGTATAAGTTTGAAGACAAAGCACAACATAATGAATATTGAAGATAGTTTTACGAGGATTACGGCTAAGACGGTTATCAAAAGCCTAATCCCCAACTCAAAACACAGTTTAAAGAAAACCTAAAGTGTTTTATCAGACAGAAAGCCTCCACCGCCACATCTGAGGCAAATTCATTCCTCAGCTACCACAGAGCCACCTGTTGCCTCAAACCTTTCAAAACAGAGGCCGAAGTTATTGAAGAAAATCAGATATTCGCCTCCAGCGCAGCCAGGGAGTTACTTCTGCAAGGAAATCAATGCAGAAATATCTGCAGAGTTACTTCAAACATTACACAAAGCCTCAAAGTCAAATAAAGCTCCCACCGATCTTAAATCATAAATGTAAAACAGTTAATACAGAGAACCACTTGTAAAATTCTTCATCGAGCCCCTCAAAAGGCCAAGAAGTCTTGAATCTGTATTAATTGCTTCGAGAGATCTTTTGAGATTTCACCTCCTCATTTTTCTATAAATACCTCAGTAGAAGATGAGAAATTGTTGGTTGCAGAACTTTGAAATACATTCGAGCTTAAAATTATGATTGTAAATAGTGTTCACTAGCCCTTGGAGCTCTGCTTGTAATAGATTAGTTAGGCTGAATAGTGAAGATGATTGCTGAACTGAAACATTGGAGTTGAAGACTGTAACTGGTTTGACATCAATATAAAAGCTGTTTCTTGGGATCCTGGTCTATATCATCGGTTAAGTGCACCTCTCTTTGTTAATTGTTTTTCCTTCTATGTATGCCATATTTTTCATATTCTGCTGTAAAGAACAGTTTAAACAGGGTTAGGATCAACTGTATATCAGTAACCTTCTCTGGCTGAGAAATCTTTATCTTAATGTTTTCCTCAAATTTTTTTATTTAAGAATGATTCAATACAGTTTAAACAGTTAGGAATGTTGGCGTTCCCTCGTCCTTCTGTTTGCTTAAACATTGTTCTTGAATGTGATTTCCATTATTTGTTATTAAAGTTAGACTAGAGAAGATATGGTTTGCCCTGATTCCTAGTTTCTGTTCTCCAAAGGCAGATTCTGAAAGTTTCCCTTGGTGTTGACTGAAAGCAGACTAGGTTTAAAAGTACTTTATCTGATCTTAAGTTACACTCTGTTTTTCTTATGGGTTTTCATACTTTCTGAAGGTAATTATGTGGATTACTGGATTGTTTGTCAATTAAGCTGCTTGAATACAGACTTGCCCAAGGAGTCAATGGTTAGCCCTGCACTTGGTTGGTTTTAAACAGTTACTTAAGAGGCTTTTCTTGTTTGGACTGACTATAAATCCCTTGTGAAATTATTATCAGTTTCCACCCCTCCAACACTTTAATGTTTCCATCCCATCATTTTAATCTAAATAATCCTGTGATATAGATGACTTGCCCCTTGGATCACACTTGATGTTGTTGCTCAATTAAAGCCCAGATATGACTTCATAGCCCAATGGACTAAAAACCAGCGTTATATCTATCTTTTTAGCTTAGCTGTTCTATCCACTTGCAACTTCTCACTTTTGAAACTCTTTGCATATCGATCTTTCCGCCTCAAACAGTAATCATGCTCAACCATCCAAAACAAAAAAAAACTCTTGGCCTTCGTAACTAGCCTAATATCATTACCCCAAACTTCAAAGACAAATCTATCTTTGCACTTATTGGAGAGATCCCTCTCCGAATTCAGAAGGGCTAGATCCTAGAATCCCATAGTTGGTTGAAACGATGTTGTTTCTGTAATTGGACTCTGCCAATCTTTCTAATAAATTACATATTCCTAACAGCCAGGACCGCCCTTTGAAAGGTAGCCAGGGCATTAAATAAACTAAAGGGAAGCACTTTATAAGAAAATGTACCCCATGGAAATGTAAAAGTTGTTTTATCCTGATCTTTGGGTGCAATCTTTATTTGGTTATAGCCACTGAAGCCATCCAAAAAGGAAAAATATTTCTTTCCTGTAAGGGTATCAAGCACCTGGTCAATGAAAGGGAGAGGGAAGTATTCTTTGAGAGTGGCTTTGTTTAATTCTCGATAATCAATACAAATATGCCATCTTCCATCTCTCTTAGGTACTAGCACTAATGGAGAGACCCACTGACTATCGGAAATAGGATAGATAAAACCGAAATCCAAGAGTTTCTGTACTTCTTCCTTCACAATATCTCTTAGAGTTGGATTCATTCACCTTTGGGGTTGTCAGACAGGTCGGGTTCCTTCCTGAATATAGATAATATGTGTACAAGTTTCAGGAGGAGTACCCTTCATATCTTCATAGCCCCAAGCAAAGGCACTAAGATCGTTTTGCAACAAATTCACAAGATGCTTTTGCTGAGATGAGTCCAAATCTGAACTAATATGCAAGGATTTACTAGGGCTAATCTCAACAAGAGTAGTGTTAGGCTCAGAAGTACTCAAGGGAGTGGTCAAATGCAGCGGTACAGAAGAATGAGAATCATGATTATCTTGAAAATCTAGGTTGAAAATCTGGTTCAATGGCTTAAAATTAGGCATAGTGTCTAGATTATTCATGAAATATTGAATCTCATCTTCTTGTGAAGACCTAGTTTAATGATGGATAAGGGAAATGGGCTGAGTCTCCTCATCACTGCTTTGATCCAACCATAAAGTATCTCGAAGGTCCTGAATGGATCTGGTAGGGGGGTATAAGGTAACTTTCTTCCTAGAATATCCATGCAAAATATACATATCACTAGAACGACATCCAATATATGCATCGGCCGTAGCAAGACATGGTCGACCCAAGATCAAGGGATGTCCTCCTACTAGGTTCTTTGGCTGAAGCACAATGAAATCAACAGGATATTCCTAAGAATCTAATGAGATGATCATATTGTCCAATACTCATTCTGGCTTAATTTTAGATCTATCTGCTAATTCAAGCACAGTGGGAGTACGACGAAGATGAGATAACCGAAGTTGATCCATGGTTTACTTAGTCATGAAATTAATGGCTGCCCCCAGGTCTATAAGAAAATTAGAGACAATGACATTACCAATCTGAACTGAGACAACAGGGTTTCCGGGATCAGTATATTTTTCCATAGACACACATCCGATCATCAACTCTGCTGCCCTACCAAAAAATTGAATGGTTGGGGTTCCACTGTCTTCCTCCCGGGTTTCTTGAGACATAGTTACTTAATAACCTTGGTACAAATGGGGATCTCTTTAATGGCTTGAAGCAAAAGTATCTTAATGAAAATATTCCAAAGCTCAGATGCCAAACTATTCTCAGAAATAGGCTCAATTTTTTCCATTACTAGCCTCTCTGGGAAGGGAGGCTTGTTGGAAGAAAATGGCAAGGATTCAGAGGGTAAGGGCTACTTAGTGACAACTTTCGGAGAATGGTTAAGAATTTCCTCTTCTCCTTTCTCTTCAACAATCACTATAGGTTGCTTCTGATTTTCTGATGTTACAGTCCTTCCCGATCTTAATTGAATATCATGAACCCCAACCGGAATAGACTGGTACTCGAATGGTAAAGGTGGGTTTGTCACATAGATCATTTTCACTGATTTATTATTGTTAGGATTGGGCATAGGTTGAGCAGGAAACATAGGAGGTCGAAAGGGTGGAGGTAAAGGCAGCAGTGGAGTAAACTGACTCGAAAGTTGAGGCATTAAATAAGGTGTATGCGTAGATGGATATGACTGCATAGGTGGCTGGTGGGAGTATGGAGAATGAGTTGGCCCTCTCCAACCTTGTTGCCATGGTTGAGAAGGTTTCCCATGCTGATATTGATTCCAATACTGCCACTGCTGATTAGTGTTAGGATAAGAATATGCATGTGAATTATAACCAAAATAATGTGGAGAAAATTCAAGAGCCATACCTGCACCTACCTGAGGCCAATTCCTTCTTTCTCCCATAGCATACAAGTATTCAGCTTCAGGTTGTCCCCCTGTAAATACAACTTTAAGTCCAAGTATAGAGGGACATTTTTCTGTGACATGGTCTTCTGCACAAATAGCACACTTATTAGTTTCTTTCAAATTAAGAGGACACTCTTTAGGAGGATGCTTGTCTCTACATTTAGGACAGAAAATAAATAATGACTCTTGTTCCTTCATGAGTTTTTGCTGAAATTTTAAAGAGTCTAACTGTTTGGTAACAGTATTCATTATGTCAATTTTCATGTTTTCAATTTTATTTTCTAGTTCAATAATCATAGCATCAGTAAATTCAGTTTTTCTATTTCTATTTCGAGTTCCTCTACCAGATCTATAATGATTTCTTGAAAATTTCCTGCATAATTCACAAATTTGTTCAAAACTTTGCTGAGAAATATCACCTTGTCCTAACAGATTTAAATTATT
Source organism: Pinus albicaulis (assembly GCA_034641835.2). Classification (NCBI taxonomy): domain Eukaryota; kingdom Viridiplantae; phylum Streptophyta; class Pinopsida; order Pinales; family Pinaceae; genus Pinus; species Pinus albicaulis. The sequence continues at coordinate 607,903,535 of CM076571.1, read as the reverse complement.
TCTAGCATTATCAGTAAGTCCTCTTAAGAACAAGGTTCTAATAGTACTGGGATCAAACTTAAGTTTCGACCTTTGTAAAATATACAAAAATATTTCTAGGTAATCTTCAAGAGTTTCATCATCATCCTGTATGATTGTAAAAATGTCATCCTGCATGTCTCGAGTTTTGCAATATTCTTGATATTTAGACAAAAACACTCTCTTCATCTGATCCCAAGAGGTTATAATGTTTCCTCCTAACCCCATAAACCAGCGTAGAGCTGAGTCCTTGAGAGTAACGGGAAATAATCTTAACTTCTGAGCGTCAGTTGAATAATCATAACTTCTACACAGAATATCAAACTCGAATAGAAAAGAGTCAGGATCTTCATGAACTTTACCATGGAAATGAGGGAGAGCTGATGGTGGAATATTCTTCATTTGTGCCACAATATTAGGATCCACAATTGGAAACACAAAAGTGGATTGTTCTTTACTTACCTGGTTTTCACCAGTCCCTTCCAAATGATCTTCATGGTCCACCATTGTTTCCCTTTTACTTGTACCACTCTCAACAGGCTGATCCACACCTGAATTGTTGTCACCAGAATCTAGGTGGATTGTTCCTGCGTGATGGGTTTGAATTGGATCGAGCTTCCTGCTTACAGAAGGAGACCCAATATGAGAATTGTTTTCAGAATTATTTTGGCCCTTAGTGGGCTTCGAACCCTTACCTTTTCTAGGCATTCATTTCAAAAAAAGAAAAAAAGAAAAATAACAAACAACTTCTAGTAAAAAATGCTGTTAGAAATCAATCAACACCAGTAAAATTCATTCAAAGAAGCTTTTCCAAACAATACTACAAAAGTAAGGGAAAAATTACCTCTATTGTATAATCAGAAAATTCTTACCAAATCAAATCGCCTCCCTGACAACGACGCCAAAATGTTGGGTGCAGGAATTACACTTAAGCAAACTCCTCAACACTTAATTTGTCAACCCGAGGGATCCGTAAAATTAGAGACGAAGCACAGGCAATGCCAGAGATAGTATGAATATTCATAATATAAATCCATACTTCCTTTAAAGGAAAGATTGCAGAATCAAATTAAAAAGAGAAAAAGGAAACTTGAACCATCAAAATAATCTAGGATTGGAACAAGAAAGAATGCATTTGCAAGAGGGAATTAAAGATAAAAGGAAATCACTCCAGATAATTATTGCTTAACTACTTTGTGTGTGTTTTTCTTTAGCAAAGACACTAGCAGTCTTATCAGATGGGCCCTTAAACCTGCTCCTTTAAAGATTTCCTTCCTACGCTAATCTGTCCTGCACTATCACAGTCTACTTGCACTAGTGCAAGAATAGAGATCTATGCAGAAGGTATAAATGGTGTCTTTACTAAAGGATTTTTTACTTCATGCAAGGGCTTGAACTTTTCCAGGTTTAAAGCACTCAGATCCCGTGGCAAGAAACTAGTTCTTGCACCAGATCAGAGCTTCCTGCACTTAGCATTTAATTCTTAAATGAGTGCTTAATTATTGCAAGTGCTATTATATTGTTAAATCAAATTGCATAGATAAAAAGTGAATGTTTCTGATCTTAACAGAGTGCAGGAGTAAAGAAACAATCAAAATACATTTATCCTGTCATCAACATTTAATGAAAGAAAGAATATTGCGAGAAGTAGACTAAGAAGGCTTGCTGCATCACACCAACGTGCACTGGTGCAAGTTCATTTCTCCTTCTTGGACCAGGTGGGGAAAACCAATCAAACATAACTGCAGAAAAGGAGATATCACACCAACGTGCACTAGTGCAGGGTTATTTCTCCTGCTTGGACCAGGTGGGGAAAACCAATCAAATAGAATTGCAGAAAAGGAGATATCACACCAACGTGCACTGGTGTAGGGTTATTTCTCCTGCTTGGACCAGGCGGAGGAAAACCAATTTGAAATCAAGTGCAGGAAAGGAAATTGCAGGAAAAGGAAATTTATCTACTTCACACAACGGATCCATTTTCACTCAGAGAGGAATGCATTTGCTTAAAATTAAATCACACTTGACAATGTAAACACAAATTACAGGAAAACAGGAAATGGGGTAAACGTGCTGGGTTGGCTGGGCCCCAGCCAACCAGCGCGTTTCCCTTTTAAATAAAAATGATGCTTAGTACCTTAATCAATTCATCAGCTCAAATACAGAAACACAATTTATGAAACATGAGGTGGAGCTCCCTTTTATCAATTCACTGAGGCAAGTACATACATTAATACATCGTCCAACCTAGATTCGGGCGATAACAAAATACAACAACCTGTTACCGCCTCTCTGGTTGTGTCTATGTTCTCTTCTGCTATCAAAACTTCTCCTCCCTTTTAGTCCTATTTACATTCTACATTATATAGATCTTTTGCCAAAGGCCAAAATAGATCATTGAACCGATTACATAACCAAATGCAAAAATTTATCTTTTCGGCCTTCAAAATTAGACATTTAACAAAACTGGCCGTAGCCAATCTCCAGCTTTCATCCTTCACAGATTTGGTCTCGGCTGCCTTTGGATCGATCTTTCTGTCGTGGCTGAAGCTGCTCAAAACAAGGCGGTGATCAAGGAGGTTCAGATCTGCTGCAAGGATTTGCTGTGCTGGAAACGTTGCAAGATCCGATCCTGCACTAGGATCAACGGTCACAATAAGTACTCTAACTACCAAATAAACATTGGAGATATTTATAAGTTACAAAGAGTGATTAAAAGTAAGAAATCATGTAATAAATAATTAATTAATGCTAAGTTGAATTAAAATGTGAAAAATAAAGTTTATACGAAATATGTCACCGTGCTTGGACTAGTGCAAGATGAGGGTGCATAAAATAGGTAAAACAGAGGTAAATGGTTATGATTTAGGATGGGGAAATGGAAAAAAGAGAGAAAATTAGGGGACTAACAATGTCCAAGGTGAAGTGTTTTCACTGTCATGAGCATGGGAATTTTGCTACTAACTGTCCACAAAAGAAAAAGAACAAGAAGGCTAGAGGATCTGCAGCTGGTGAGGCTTTGGCCTCACAATTTGAGCTTGAATTCTCATTGATCGCATGCATGGTGTCAAGTGTATTGGGATATGTGTGGTATTTGGATAGTGGCACTTCCTTTCACTTGACAGGAGACAAGGAAATTTTCAGTGACTTGGAGGAGAAGGATATCCAGATGAATATTGAAATGGTCGATGACGAGAGGTACAATGCTACTGGGATTGGTACCATTACCTTCCAGAGGTATTTAGGTAAACCCTTTCAATTAAAAGATGTAATGCGTGTACCAGGTTTGAAGAAAAAATTAGTCTCAGTCGTAATGTTGGAGGTTAGAGGCTATGATGCTGTTTTTAGTGAAGGAAAAACTTTCCTGCGACAAAAAACAACAGGAAAAGCCAAGAGGATAGGGATTCGAGTTAAGAATCTCTACAAGCTAGAGGTATATGGCTGAGCATAAATTATGGGCGAGGCGGATCAAGGGGTGAGATGGGATGAGGGCGAATTATGGCATAGGATATTCGGCCATCTTCACCATGGAGGCTTGAAAGTCATGCAAAAGATTTCTATTGGTATTCCCAGGGGTACACTTACACAGTCAGACACATGCAAGGGATGTACTATGGGAAAATATGTAAAGCCCACCTTTCATGAGAATGAGAATCGAGCTTCAGGGATCCTTGAGAGAGTTCACACAGATGTGTGTGGACCATTCTTTGTTGCTTCGACAACAAAACATAAGTACTATGTAATATTTGTTGATGAATTTTCTCGTAAGTGCTAGATCTTATTCATGCAGAAGAAAGATTAGACATTCTCTAAGTTTCTTGAGTTTAAGGCACTGGTGGAGAAAGATTAGAGGAAGTAAGTGAAGGCTCTTAGGAGCGATAATGGTGGAGAATACATCTCTAATGAATTCAAGAACTTCTGCAGCAAAGAAGAAATTCGAAGAGAACTGATAGCGCTTCATAACCCACAATAGAATGGGGTCATGAAAATAAAGAATAGAATGATTGTGAGTGCAACAAGAGCGATGTTGCATGATCTAGGCCTATCGATGCATCTGTGAGCGGAAGCATGCAACACTGCGGTATTTGTGTAGAATTGTTGTGCTCGTAGGACACTTGGCATGAGTACACCTGAAGAGGCTTTCACTGGTAAGAAACATAATGTTTCACACTTTAAGATTTTTGGCTCATCTGTTTATGTGCATGTGACCAAGGATGTCAGGAAGAAGCTGGAACCGACATCTAAGATCCAGATTTTTGTGGGGTACACTGAAACACCCCATAATTATTGTGTTTATTTTCCAAACAACATAATGATTATTGTGCGACGGGATATAAAATTTGATGAGGAGAAAGCCATGCAGTTGTCCCTTGAGAGGGAGTTGGACTTTCATGCAGTGGAGGAATTGTTGGTTCCCAAGGATGAGCCTCAAGATGTGGAGAAACCACATGAGGAGGTTCATGGAGTGGAGGAAAACACTCATGCAAAGCCATCCATAAGAAATGGTATAAGGCGCACCACAAAAGCTGATAGATTAAGATTTGATGCTGCAGAGAATGTAGGAGCCCCTACTTCACAGCGCATACAGAGACAGTCTCTTAATCAATTTACTGGATACATGGATCGTATGAGAAAATTTATTGTGACTGAACCATCTTCCTTTCAAGAAGCAGTGCAACAACCAACCTAGGTTGATGCAATGGTCGAGGAGTATGACTCCATTGTCAAGAACAGTGCATGGGAGATTGTCCCAAGACCGGTCGACAAATCAATGGTTGGATCGAGATGGACCTACAAGGTAAAGCAAGCTGTTGATGGGAGTGTGGAGAAATAAAAGGTCATATTTGTGGCCCGGGGATTCTCACAAATCGAGGGGATTGATTATGATGAGACTTTTGCACTTGTTGCAAGGTACTCTTATATTAGATCCATCCTTGCACTCTCAGTGCAGATGGGCCGGTGCATTCATCAGATGGATGTGAAAACTGTGTTTCTCAATGGGATCATTGAGGAAGAGGTGTACATAGAGCAACCATAAGGTTTTGATATCTTCAACATTTACTCACATTTGTGCCGACTCAAAAGAGCACTATATGGGCTGAAGCAAGCACCTCGTGCTTGGTACACTCAGATAGACAACTATTTCACCAGACTGGGCTTCACCAAAAGTGAAGCAGATGCTAACCTGTACCAGATTTTGGTTAAGGGTAAGCTATTGATTATTGTTCTTTATGTTGATGATCTAATTTTGACTAGTGATGAACAACTGATACACTCATGCAAGGACGATCTTGCAAGGGAGTTTGAAATGAAGGACATGGGACTCCATTATTTCCTTAGATTGGAAATATGGTATCAGGATGGTGAATTTTTGTGTCTCAAGGAAAGTATGCAAAGGAGATACTCGGTAAGTTTTAGATGGAGAGCTGCAAACCCATGGATACTTCTCTTCCAACAAATTGGAGGAAAGAGGATGCTACTGTCTACAGGAAGTTAGTTGGTTCACTGATGTATCTAGTGAACACCAGTATAGACATTTGCTACACAGTTAACCAACTGAGTCATGCTATGGTTAAGACTACAAAGCTCTTTTAGAAGGTGGGGAAGCATGTCTTAAGATACCCAAGGGGCACATAAGAGTATGGTCTATGGTACAGACAGACATAGGAGTGAAGCTTAAAGGCTTCACAGAAGCAGATTGGGTGGGCAGTCTATTAGACAGAAAGAGGACATCAGGAGGGATCTTCAACATAGGATCGACAAAAAATTCCTCATACAGTAGGAAACAACGATCTGTGGCACTCAGTTCAGCGGAAGCAAAATACATGGCAGCAAGTCAAGCTGCATGTGAGGCTATCTGGATGAGAAATATCTTGGTTGGTTTTTTTGGTTTTCATATGGATTTGATAGTGATTCATTGTGATAATTAGAGTTTCATTAAACTTTCGATTAATCCTGTGTTTCATGATAGGTCCAAGAACATAGATATCTGGTACCATCATCTCAGATATTGTGTGCAGAGAAGAATAATGTTGCTTTAGTACATTCCCACAGAAGATTAGGATGCATATATTCTGATGAAGGCGCTCACCAGGAGAAAATTCGAATACCATAGAGACAGGATTGGGGTGAAGGATAATCCCTTTCTTACTGAGAGGGAGTGTTGAGATTCAAAAATAAAATTTCAGCACCCATGCCTAGTGCATTAAGCACCTACACTAGGGTGGGGCCCATAGTGCTATTTTTGGTGCATGTCTATTTTAGTTATCCCTTAATTAAGATGGAAAATAAAATGTAATCTAGTCTCAAAAATAACTTGTAATAGTTAATTGAGGGTGATAAAATCGGTTAGCTCATGGATTTTGAGTTAGAAGTATTTGGTGAGGCATGTAGAGTAATTCTAGTTGTAACAGAGTTCGAAGTGCAGTGGTTCATTTGTTAATGCAGGTTGTAATTAGTTTAACTCATTTAAGTGAGTTAAAATCAGTTGTGCTAGTTGTAACTACTTGATACACTAGTGAGAGATCAAGTGGATTAAATATTAATTAATTCACAATTAGTGATCTCACATGAAACTGAGGATTTACTATTATTATCTGTATGCATGTCAGATCCAGTGGAGACCCAGTTGAGATCTAGGTGAAAGGGAAGTTGACTATCAATTGTAGGATTATTGGGTTTCACCCATGCAACCAAACACCCATTAGAGTGCCCATGATACTTTCCCAGTCAAGGAAGTCCAAAATTCCTATCTTTTAGGGATTGCATTCATCAGGGATTGCGCAAGCAAGGCAGGCTGTCTGGAGGGAGTAAATTGGCTAAGTATTGGTCAGTTTTTGTATGATAGTGTGAGACAATTAGCTGAGTACTGGAGGGATATTGTGAGAAGATTTTTGTATGTAATTATTTCATGATCCATGCTAAATATACAATAGAAGATAATGGGGTTTTGAGCAGCAATCTTTCCCCCGGAAATTATCCGTGTTGTGGTTTGATTTGATTCTTCTTTACTTCATGTGATTGGCAATTGTGTTTTTAATTCCACAAAATATTTGTAGAAGTGATTCAGTATTTAACTTTAGTACATTGTTAGATTAGATTGAATCCAAGATATACATGCATGTTGTATAATTTCTACAAGAACTGTTGTGCACCAATCAAAAAATTTTGAGGTAAAGCACTCTACTGCCAAGAACATGGCTGGACGAGAGGCCTCATGTAGTGATGCTGAACCTGCTACAATGACAATGGTAAAAAGAGGGATTTTGATTGGTAGGCTCATCACATTTTTTATCAAGGTCTATGATCCAACCTTATCAGTATCTGGTGTGAAGTAGAGTCCTATGTAATCAGGGACATTTAGGCCTTCTCAGAGCCTCCCTTTCATATTAACAGGTTCCCCTCTTCGGGAAATTCCTGTGATAAATTATATATCTTCCACCTCAATCTGCAAGGGCATATGATCAATCATAAAAACCTCTTTCTCTGGATTCCAGTAATGAATAAGAATATCTAACAATCGAGTTTGGGTTTTCATATTTGGTGTTAAAGTTTGCAACAAGAAATAGTGAAATTGGCATCCGGAAACAACATCCATGATCCTAGTAAAAATTAAGCACCTACACTAGGGTGGGGCCCAAATAGGCTATTTTTAGGTGAATGTATTTTTTTAGATGAATTTCTATTTTTATTATCCCTTAATATAGATCGAAACTAAACTATAATCTATTCTCAATGTGGACTTGAAAATAGTTAACTGAAGTGGAAAATCAGTTAGCTAAGTGAATTTCGAATTAAGAGGTTGGTTGGTGGGACATGCAGGTTGAATTTAGTTGTAACAGAGTGTTGAGGCCTCGGAATTCCACTGCCAAAACATGGGGGAAAACCACCTGATCCAGACCTTAAAGCAACTCCTTTTCCGTTTGGTGTAGTGGCTCCGATTGGGGATAATGGGACCAATTTCCCTATAAGGATGATTTTGAGGGTGTTTTGATTATACAACATGCAAATGGAGAATGATTTTAATCTATCATATGCATCTATATAAACTTTTTATTCTACTATATACTCGAGGTGTTTCTTCCTTTATGCGATCTAAAGAGATATCCTTAAAATATTAGTAATATAGATCATTTAACAGTTGAAAGAGATGAAAATTATGTAAGATGATTCTTCTAAAAAAGTGGTTTGACTAGAAGAATTGTGAAAAATATCTCGTATTCATATGTGTTATTATATATCCAATAAGAAATCATAGATAAATAGTAAAACAAAAGTTCATGTAACGTTCATCTATAATAACGTTTCAAATATATAATGCAATAAAAGATGACTGTCAATCTATAAAGTAAGACTTAATACAAGTGAATAGAAGTACCATATGTACGAAATTCTACTCATGTAAACTAACAATAATTGATCTGCTCCTCTTCACTTTCAAGAAATTTAAAGAGTATAGTAGTGCAACATTAGTTAAACAACTTTAATTGTCGAAAGATAACAAATGTGTTCCAGTAATTCATCAAAGCATTCACAAACTTACAATAGTGCATTCTTTGCAAATGTTTTTGACAAATTTATGGACCCTTCTCTAAATGCATGAGAGGGGTTTAAATACTAAAATAAATATGTTCTAAAATATATTATTACAAAATATAGAGGAGGTTTCAAACAACCATCCTTGTAATAATAACTTAAACTACAATCCAGGAAAATAAAGTAACAATATGATTTATGAATTCCACCCTTTCTTTTGGATTTGGTCACGAAGTTGACAAATATCTAACATGGGCTTGAGCTGAGGTAGATGCGAAATCCTTAATATGAACTGTCCCTTGAATACTGCATTTGAGAGTACTGGCTGCGATCTTCTTGTTGAGTCTGTTAAAGATTGCAGGATTTGGTATTGATGATAAGGTTTGATCAGATAATTCCAATAATTTTCTTGATCAAAATTATTTACCTTTTTAATTGTTTCATCTTGTGTTTCTGCCTTTTGCTTCCGCTGTGTTTCTAGCTGTTTGAATTCTGAGAACACTTCAGACATGTACTCCTTGATAATTTCTTCTTTCACCAGCTGTTCACATACAGATTTAGTAATTTCCTTTGATAATTTTGATGTTTTCGCTGCTGCTTTATTTTGATGTTTTTTCTGCTGCTGATAATTTTGATGTTTTTTCTGCTTGCTTTATTTGTGCTTCCCAATATTTGAATAAGATCTCCTTGTGGAACTTATATACCTGGGGTAGATTAGCTTCCTTTCCTGAGTCTAATGCTTGCCATTGAATGTGTTCATTGATTTTCTTCTCGAGCTTCTCACATTCAAGTTTCTAGATAGCTACTTGCTGAATCAATGTTTCATTTGAGTCACAACAAGAGTCAATAATAGAAGCTTGTTGGCAAAATACTTCCTGTTGTTGCTTTAACTTAGTATTTACATCAAATTATTATTTTATGAATTTCTCTAATTGTAGTTGGCTTTGTAACCTGGTCATTGCTACTTCCAGTTGCGCTTGCTTCTCAGTGATTTCTGCTTGATGTTGCAATTTAAGACTCTCAAAATCTTTTTGAAATTGGGCCATATTTGATTTCATTTTCTCACTGGAGTTAGATTTTTATTCATATTACAGTCTCTCTAGTTCTTTTATTTTGTCTTTCTTCTGCTTCAACAAAATTTTAACCTCAGTAGCTTTATCAACAGTGGCAGTAGCATATGCTTATGCAAACTGTGATAATTTAGTTAAATGTTCAGTAGGATCAACTAAGGGATCCTTCCACAAAACGTCAACAGATTCATTTGTGAGGTTTGAGATTGTTTCATCAATTATTCTCCTTTTATTTCTCTTGACTACAACCTTATGACTAGGACTGTAGAAGATATCCAGTGAAGGAATTTCCTTAACTTGTAAAACTATTTGTTCAGTAGGGTAGGTCGGTATTGTTGGAACAGGGTCTCCTACAAAGCTGCGAATCTGGTCCATTTTGTATATGTTTGATTATATTTAGTCTAACGCAGGGGTTTTAGGGTGGGTCAAAGCCCCTAATGCATTTTAAGCGGGTCAAGGGTAGACCAAGAGTCTGTAAACCACGATTTGCGGACCATTGGATGCGTAGGCTAAAGTAGTATAAATAGTCGAGCCTTTTTGAGTCGATAGGTAGAGAATGAATAGAGATTGATGCGAAGTACGAATTGCTAGATCTTGGGTTGGGTTGTTTGGGTTAGGACTCCTGCTGGCTGTGTGCGCGAAGATCCTCTGTCCTGCTATGTGCGGACCCTGCTGGCTGTGTACGCAGGTGGTATTCGGGGAATGTAAGAGGATTTTGATAAGTAATATATGTGAAGTATTGCTGAAACATATGATGTTGTTTGGGTCTGTTCTGTTATGATTGATGTGAACTAAGATTGTCTGATTAAGCTGCGAACTAAATTTTATCTCTGTGGCATGAAAGTATCTTCACTTAGTATATTACTGTAATGTGACTGTTGTTGCACTTACTGATTGCATCTCTGTTAATGAACGTGAACTATCTGTATTGAAAATATTAGTTGCGATTATGCTGTTATATGGTTATAATTGATGATACGCACATGGATGCGAACCTTCTAGAGAAAATATGATAATAACTATAGTCTGGTTACGCTACGAATCACCCTTCTGTGTAGATTTGATAATTGCAGGCCTGCATTATTACCTACTCTCGCTCAGGGTACGGAAACCTAGTTCCAACACCCTCCCATACTACTTCGGGTGAGACTTTGACCTACGCAAGTGGGTCAATGCCGAAAGGCCCAGTAGTATAGGGTTTTTTTGGCAAACCTTCACCTCCAAACCTGGGTCAAGACCCCTTGAGCCAACAAATGGTTCCGTTGCCGAGACCGAGAGCATTTTGAGGGAGAGATCTGGTAATGCTAAGGCCGTACTAGAAACCTGAAAGAAAAAAATTGATGAATGGTTTGAAAAACAAGTTCAGGAATTCACGGTAAAAGAAAACCATAGTAAGAAGTTGACCACCGAAGAGTGGAAGAACAAGTATATTTTCATGGAGAGCTATGATATCTTCTTTGTAACAATTGCGATCGAGCTCCAGGAGTGGTTCACAAGGCTGGTCGAATTTCAGAAGTGTTGGAAAGACGAGTGGGTCACACAGTGGACCCCAGAATTGATCCAACATTTAGAGAAGACTGATAACACCATCACTCGCACGGTGGATCACTGGGTGGACTATGTGCTAGGAGGGCTTGTGAGATAATTTTCCATCGATCAATTCTTATCCTATTCTAAAGCAGAGTGACGGTTTTTCAAGCGTTTCTGGGGTAAGTTTCTGAAAACCTTACCATTACTGATCAAAATATTACTATGCGAAAAGTGTATTCTATGTAGTCACACCAAGTGAATGACCTCTGATCTGGATGGAAGTACAACGCGGAGTGGAAAATACTATCGGACCAACCTAGAAGGAGATAGATCTATCTATAGTCCGATAAGAGAAGCAGCTGCGTAGAGTCCTCCAGCCACACCACTTTCAAACCAGCATAGGGGTAAGAATTCACCTACACCTCTGCCACCACCGGAAGATGACATGGCTGCGCATATGAAGCTACCTACCTTTAAGGGTGTGGGAGATGAATACATGGATTAGTTCTGGTTTGTTGCAGGATCCATATGGACTGTGCAGAACATAGATAATGATGCAGTGAAAAAAGCACAACTATCCCTCGCCTTTGAATGAAGAGCCTTGGGCTGGTACATGGGATGCATTGGCCAGGATGCGAACGCAACCATTGAAGAGATTAAGAATGCCTTGAAACAACAGTTCAAGAAGCCTAAGTCCTATTCGCAAATAGTGGTGGACCTGAAGGATTTAAAGCAAGGGCCTTCTGAGTATGTGTGGGAGGTTGATCAATGACTGAAGAAGGTGATCAGAGAAGGAGGATTTCAGTACGATGACAAACAACACACGGAATGGTTTATCGCTATGTTGCTGCCGCACCTGCGCATACCTATGGGTCACCAAACTTTTGAATCGCAGGAAAAAGCCTTGGAGGTTGCTATGAATTTAGAGGCTGCGCCCAGGGATGGTACCCAACTGGGCATCCAATAGATCCAAGGACAACTGGAGGCAATGCACATAGAGATCTAGAACCTGCGAAAAGAGCGAGGAGAAGAAGCTAGCCTTGAAAGATGGTGCATATGATGCAGGGTGAATGGTCACACCAAGGATAACTGTCCCCTATTAGCAGACTACATGCAGGTCGGGGAACCTAGCCCATTGCGCCCTAGGGAAACTGCAGGATCAAGTGGGCCAGCACTGTGGGGCGATGATTGCCGCATTGCAGGGCTGCACGATACAAACCACTGTCCCTGCCTTGCTGCGTATGTCCCAAAGGTAAAGCAACATGGTGCAGGTTTTGCAGGTCGGTAGGACATGATTAAAAAAACTGCCAGACATATGATTTGATGATCGATCGAGGAAAGTTATATAGAGTACAAACAGACCCTACATTGCCGAGATCCCCCGCAGGCATGGGTGGCTCCCAAGTTAGGGGCAGGGGAGGGGGTTGAGGCGGAAGCACAGGTAGGGGAAGAGGGAAACTAATCTGTTATAACTGCAGGGAGATAGGTCACTTTGCAAGAGACTGCCCGAACCCTACAAGGCAATCCTGTAGGTATTACAGGTAGGTCTATCATGTGATTGAGGACTGCTCGATTTTGATGGCTAAGGTGTAGGAGAAACATCAGACACCTACGCAGAATGTGCAAAGGGTTACGACAGAGCCTCAGAACGAGGGACCAGGTATTAATATCTTAACCCGTAGCGGCCTCGTCACGCAGCCCGGGGGGTGGGGGGGTGAAAGAAAAAGCTGCGGCTGAGCCTCTAATTAGGAAAACGGTCAGAAAATTAGAGGGCCCTGACCTACAAAAGGAAAGGGAAACCTTTATCACAACTCAATAGTACTTCAAAGAAGCATCTACTTCGCAGGTTCCTGCGGCCGCCAAAGAAGGAGAGGGGGTTAGACCATTTTTACAAGCATGCATGAAATTGCTGCGCAACCAGCAGGCCGTTGAGAACCTCCAGGCACTATTAAGTAGCTGCGCAGAGAAGACCAACCCGCCACTGGACGTTAAGGATGTAAACACACTGTACAAGTACAAGAAATGCACTGGTAGGGAAATGCGGCTCATAGCACAAATTGGGGATTATGAAATAGAGAAAGTTATTTTGGATATGTTGTCGGACATGAACGTGCTACCCAAGAAAAATTAGCAGCGCATGGGAGAACCCAAGTTGGAATGGTCCACTATCCAGCTGCGCATGGCCAATCAGTAGAAGATCATACAGTTAGGAAGGTTACCATAGGTTGTAGTGGATATTGCAGGAGTTAAGGTTTGGGCCGACTTCAAGGTCATTCATATTGTGGAAGATGCAGACCCTTACCCTATGCTCCTAGGGTTAGATTTGGCCATCGAAATGGGCGGTATTATCAACTTGAAGAAGAGAAGCATGGCATTTGAGAATGGAGGGATACGGGTGATAGTGCCTTTAGACCCCGCAGAAGGAGAAAGGTATATGAAGACGGTGCGTATCAATGAAGAGGTAGATCACATCTACAAGTTAACTAAGCAGGATGAAGGTTGGATCAACCCTACGGCTGATAGTATGCTCTGCTGGGAAAAGGATAGAGACTATTTTTTTGACTCTGACAGAGAACTGGAAAATTGGCAAAAATAGTTGCATGACGTATCCGCACTGCGATGTCTTAGAATTTCAAGGGATTTCTGATGTATATCCTCAGAGGTAAGAGATATTCCCTAATTCAATGGTTTTGGTAGCATTAAGGAATTTTTACAAGCATTCGAAGCTGAAGTTCCAAAGGAACGAAGGTTATGGGCCCTCAATCTTGCCCTACGTGCAACACCTGGGAAGTGGTGGGATGAGTGTAAGGCAGCATGCCAGGAATGGGGGGCATGTCGGACTATGTTACTCCTATGCTTCAACCCTTTGGTTCACTTACGTAGGGAACAACCCGGACTGGTAATCCAAAGCTGCACAGACTTGCACAAGATAACTACAGCTGGCGGGAAAGGGTGCATGGGTGATAGGTGCATCTCCTACAGAAAATCTCTAAAGATGGTGGATACTATGGAAGCTGCGGATTTAACAACACCTACAACTATGAAAAAATTGCGCTCGCTCCTCCACTTCGCAGGCTACTACAGAAAAACCAGGCAGGAGTACGTATTGATCATAGCGCCTCTGAAAAAGTTGCTTCGCAAGGCCATTTCAGTTCGCAGGGATGCTGAATGTCAAGGGATCTTCAAACTAGTAAAGAAAACAATAGTCCCACTCAGAATATAGATGGAATGTTGGCTATACTGACATGTGCATAGGAGGCTTGCTGAATGCACAAAGGTACGCTGGGAGCACAGGTGTGCATTGAGTGCACTAGAACTGCGAAAACTAGCCGTTGGGAAAGTCAAATCGAGTAAAATGAAAAATATACCATTGAATGGATCAGGCGGCTGGCATTTAATGAGGCGATTGTAGGATATTTTTTACTATTTACATGATGGTAAGTTCCAAGTGCAGCTTTCCCAACCACTGACCGCTCGCGTTAGCTATAAAACAGGTCGAACAGACCAAACAAGGGTTCCGTATCAGTTGTATAGCTTGTACTTGGAATATCTTACCGTGATGATTTGGTGCTGCAAGATGCTCTGTGTTTATAGTATCTCCTTCATGTCTGAGCAACCTACCCCCTCGGATAGTAGCAACCTGGAGTTATTTTTTTGCACCAGGATGACGGCTACGAACCCTGCTGAGCCTTCTGAACCAATGACTTCGGTAGAACAAGGGACTGAGGAAGTGGTGGAAATCGAGTTTGATGCGGAAGATATTCTCTCCACGCCGAGCCCAACCACAAGGAAAGGAAAAGAAAATGAATAGAGCTCCAGAAATCCCCCAAAGCCCACGAAATGGGCTGCAGGAAAGCCGTGAACTTCCCCGCGAACTGCAAAATCCCCGCAGGCAGCTTGGGAGGAAGCACAACCTATCGAGCCAATTCACCGGTTACCTCCCTTTATTCCACCATGAAGGACATCAACGCATATGTCAAAGAATATTGATGGCCTGGTCACTTACCTACAAATGCCACTGACCCTAGGTGAGGTCCCCATCATTGGCGAGCCTTTTGGTAAGCTTCATGAGGTCAAGTTTGACGATCACGACCTAGCCAAATTCGAAGCATTCCCTGAAATAGCACCTGCATTATATATCGAATCAATTCATGATGAAAATGGATTTACAATTATCCCCCAGCGTTGGGTCCGTGGGTTGGCCGGGTCCGAGCTCCTGAACTTACTCAGGATGCCCCATTTTGGTCATTACAATATTACAGACCTAATCGCACGACAACTGATCGCCCTAATTCACGAAGGCTGCCTGTGGATATGGGACACGACTCCTATTGATGCTGCACTGATTCACAGGATTACTGGTCTCCCGATGAATGGACCAAGCCCTCTGGAGTGAGTGGGTAAGAAATACGAAACTGAGACTGCTGAATTTGTGCCCCAAAAATACAAGGTGGAGTGGAATACCCGAGGCTTTATCATCAAATCCATCAATGATACCGCTATTCAGTTGGGCACGATGTTGTTGGCATGCAAGTTGATGCGAAAATTTCAAGTCGCCACCGTCCCCGCTTATGTGGTCCAGCTAGTAGGCCAATGTGGGAAGGGGGTCTGTTTCAATTGGGCTCAGTACTTATGTGACGAATTTTTGGCCAACGTTCGAGAATCCCAGGACTTAGGGCGCGCCATTTGTTACTCGTGGTTGTTGTTCCTCATAGCGTTGGTCACCTGGGAAGCTCCTGCGGAGTCTTTCCTCCCTGAGCTTACCCCAGATATGTGTGAAGGAGCCCGTTATGCACACTTATGGGACTCCAAGGATGTGCAGCACATAGAGGACAATCAAGTCTTCTGGGTCCTCTTCCAGAGTAGCGTGGCAGCTGCCAGCTGCCATCAACTCTCGACCACGCTTATCACCCACAGTCTATGATAGGTACAAGCACATCATGACCTTTTAGGTGACCATGCAAAACATACAAATTTGGAGCCGAAAGGAGGAAGCTTGGACTTCACTCCCCTATATGGTCGCGGACGAAGAAATTGACAATGTGATTGCACTCTGGCTCTCGCAGTGGAAGATTGGCTTCAAGACTGGGGCGCAAGGCCCTAAAGATGCCAGCACAACACAAGTAATTCCCCCTATCACTATTAAGGATATTGGAGGCTCCAAAAAAAGGACTGGGAAGGACACAGAACCAGCTTCTAAGAAATATGTGCAGCAGAAGCGGACTGATGAGAAGGATGCCGAAGTAGCAACACAAAAAGATTCACAGCCCAACTTAGGGATAGAAGGAGGGGATGCAAGAGGAACTTCATCTCCTCGCGGGACGAAGTGCATAGGAAAGCCTACCAAAGAACTGTCACCTTGACCGACGGTGACCTTGAACAGATTACTGATGCAGTCTCTCTAGCCATGTAGGATCAATGGGAAACCCTTGAAGGAAAGTAGAAGGCTATGCTCGCCACATTACAGGCTAAGCTCCATGAGCTGCAACTAAATACATACACACGCACACTAGTGTGACTTTGGCACGGACGCCGCAAACCACTAGCAGCGGTACGCTCACAAAGACAGAAAGCCGCCTCTGCCCTTTGCCTAGCGCTGCCCTTATGATCAATCCACCTGACCTGAGCACGCAACTCCATAGTTTCCGGGAGGTAAAACTAGACTTATCCAGACTGCCCCAAGATGATTTGCAGGGACTCGACACAGGTATATTTTAGGATATTCAGCACCGGGACCTACAGATTCACCCACAACTAGGCTTGGCTAAGCAAATGATCATTAGAAGAAACGCCACAATCTCCCTTGCCACCACGCATCAGAAGGAGTTCGAAAGCTTCATTCACCAGCTCTGCGTAGAAGTTCCAGCAGAGATTCTGGCTACTGCTACATCCCAGGAAAAGGTTGAGGGGTTTTTCACTGCATTGAAGGCATCTCGAACAGAGGTTGCAGAGATTAAGTCACGGATGGAGCAGCAAATTGCCGATCTGCAGGTTAAAGTGCAGCCTGAAACACCTCCGGAGGTAGGAGCCCAGTGATCTGCGCTGGTCACTGCAGCTACGAATGTCATCACAGGGCAGATCCCGTAGGGTGCTCAACTATTGGAAACTGCCATGCAACTATGGACCAAGGTCCAATGCGATTCGCTCCTACGTGAAATAAACCAGGTCCTGCGACATAAAGATGAGACGTTTGAAACATTGGAAGCCACCCTACCCACGTTGGTTCCTGCTCAGCGCTTGACACGACTACGAACCAGCTAAGACCTCCAAGCTGAGATAGAAGAGCTTCAACAAAAGAAGAAGGCCCTCAACGATCGCCTAAAGCCTTGGGTTGTTGACGCCCTGAAACTATCGCAAGATGCTGATGTAGCCGTGAAGCAGCTCAACCAGACTCTGGAAAGTGTCACCGCTGCGACAGAAGGCCCGATGTCATAGAAATTGGTCGATATCGCCCAGAATGATGCTGGCCAAAGTGAGGCCGTGCTGCCCCCATTGGCTGAAGTGATCAAACTGTTGCAGGTGTAGGTGGTGACCCCACCATCTCAGTGACTCGGGACGAGTCACAAGATTGTGTTGGGGGACTGTTGGAACAGGGTCTCCTACAAAGCTATGAATCTGGTCCATTTTGTATATTTTTTATTATATTTAGTCTAACGCAGGGGTTTTGGGGTGGGTCAAATCCCCTAATGCATTGTAAGTAGGTCAAGAGTAGACCAAGAGTCCGTAAACCATAGTTTACGGACCATTGGATGCGTAGGCTAAAGTAGTATAAATAGTTGAGCCTTTTTGAGTCGATAGGTAGAGAATGAATAGAGATTGATGCGAAGTACGAATTTCTAGATATTTGGTTGGGTTGTTTGGGTTAGGACTCCTGCTGGCTGTGTGCGTGGAGATCCTCTATCTTGCTGTGTGTGGACCCTACTGGCTGTGTGCACAGGTGGTATTCAGGGAATGTAAGAGGATTTTGATAAGTAATATATGTGAAGTATTGTTGAAACATATGAAGTTGTCTGGATCTGTTCTATTATGATTGATGTGAACTAAGATTGTCTGATTAAGCTGCAAACTCGTCTATTTTATCTTTGTGGTATGCAAGTATCTGCACTTAGTATATTACTATAATGTGACTGTTGTTGCACTTTCTGATTACATCTCTGTTAATGAACACGAACTATCTGTATTGACAATATTGGCTGCGATTATGCTGTTATATGGTTATAATTGATGATACGCACGTGGATGCGAACCTGCTAGAGCAGATCTGATAATAACTATAGTATGGTTACACTGCGAATCACCCTTCTGTGTAGATCTGATAATTGCGGGTCTGCGTTATTACCTACTCTCTGTCAGGGTGCGGAAACCTGGTTCCAACACCCTCCCATACTGCTTCAGGTGAGACTTTGACCTGCGCAAGTGGGTCACTGCCGAAAGGGCCAGTAGTATAGGGGTTTGTTGGAAAACCTTCACCTTCGAACCTGGGTTAGGACTCCTCAAGCCAACATGTATGATCTCTCGATCATGAGTTTCTGGAACTTGTTGTAGTGGATTAACAATTTCCACTATCTTCTGGGAATGTTCAGGTGTCTGAAAACTAGTAACTTGATGAGTATTGGGATTGGTTTTAGAAGTTTTTATTTCTTCAGAAAGTTCATCCCATTCACTACTCAAATTATTTGGTTGGTACTTTTATGACTAATCAAGTGTATCATGACTGTGCTGAACTTCTTAAGAAGTTGACCTTGTTCCATTACTTTCTCTTTTCTCCTGCATCTCTTTCTCTTGGATTACTTGATCAGTTATCTTTTCTGGGCTATCCTTTCTAGATTCAGATTCATTTTCAGAATGATCTGAATTGTGATATTGATGCTTTGATTGTTACAAATCATCCTCATACATGTCTTTTGCTTCGTTATCCAAGCTAATACTTGGAGTAGGTTTGTTGACATCTTCAATAGTTAACAAGTTAAGATGAATTTTCTTCAGTCTCTTATTTTTGTATGTTTGGAAGGCTTCAAAATCATCTTGGTTGAGTTGACTGGATGCAAAATTAATTATATCTGAAAAATTTTCCATGCCTTGAAAGAGATCATCCAATCCATCTAATTTCCTTTACAAAAGGCTTCATTTTGAGCTCTGTAATGTAGTTTTTAATTAAATCATTTGGATCATACAACCTCTTTAGCATTACTGAAAAATTCAATATATTAATCTTTGAAAATTCCTTGTAGGTATGGCCAATATCAAAAAGTGAAAAATTACTGCACTGTAAAGGAAAATTAGGCCAAACGACCTAAGTCTTAGCATCTTTCAGCTGTTTAGAAATACCATTAACAAGCTGGTAGGCTATCTCTCTTGAAAGTAACTTATCAAGAACATAATATGGTAGGACGTGGGGAGAAGCATAACTCTCAAATACTAAAACATATGTAAAATTATCCTTTGCAAACCATCTAGCCACAAAAATAATATCTATACTAGCCTCTTTAGAAACCCTAGGGGATTTCTCATTGAATATCATCTGATGCATAGGAAACATGACTCCATAGAAATTTTATAAAAATGAAGATGGAAGTCTGAATCCCAAAGGGTTCTGTGATAAATGTGGATTTGGGTAGGGTTTTGGGTAGTCCATTTCCATCCCATGGTAGGAAAACTAGAAGAAAAGCAGATTGCGTCCATGACATAAGCACTCATATAAAAGGGTGGTATTTCTCTAGATGAAACACTCCTTTTATTCCTATACTCCATGATTTGTTTGGATAAATTATTAGATAGGATATTTTCCCAATTCAAAATTAAATAATTAACGATTGCATCAATCAATGGGACCCAATCTACTGAAAACCTAGTGGTATCAAGTTTTGAATATAATATACACAACATACCGGCATCATAACAGTAAGGGTAAGGAATTTGGGCAATTGGATACATACCAAGTTTATCTCGTTTAAGCTTTCGCTGGTCTTCCTTCCATTCCTTGATGACTTTCATGAGGTCTGCATGCTCTGCTCTAAAACTTTGCAGAAAAGCCTTGTCATATTTCTGCTGCGGGAAGGGTAGATGGTACATTGCTTGTAAGTCTTCTGCCTTGAATGACCCAACATTATTGCCTTTTGAATCTTTGAATGTTCTATCTTCTATGTTTAAGTGGTAAATTACCCACTTAACCATGTCTATATAAGGGAGAATTTTTGGCCTTGCAGCTACCTTGTGGACGAATGGACATGCATCGTCGAAGTAAGTCGCGTCTGAAGTAACTGACGTGAAAGTTGTAGAGAATTTGGTTATTACCCTTGGATTTTCGTCCTCAAAAAGCTTATACATTGCCTCCCATGATGAAATTCCATAATCCTTGTTGCAGGTGGTGTCTGAAAATAGGGGAGACATATTTGAGTCTTCCGTAGACGGCGTTTGAGCAATATCTTTGCCTTTCTTGTTCATTTCAATCTTCCTCACTCCGTTAAGTGGTTTCCTGATTTCAAGTAAACAGAGCGAACATTAAAAGTATAGAGAATAGAGAGAAAAATCCATCGATTATATCAAACATGCGCGAATAGATATGAATCTATTAAAACCTTTATTTCTATTTAAATGCTATTAATCACCAATAAAATTTTCAAATCAAATCTCTTACACTTTTACATGAAACAACTATCAACCAATTTAATACGTTGGATCTCAGGTTTCGGTTTGATATGACATAAGTCATTTCACATGCTTGAGTAATTAAATTCCATTCATTCGCATATCACAACTTATAACTTTTACAGTTTACGATTTTACCTATAAATTCTACAAAATGCGATCTGCACAAATCGCATGTCGCAATTCTTATGTGGTAAACGAATTTGATTTTGGTTAAGTTGTGCAAAATGCGAATTGTGCATTCACGAAGTCAAGTGGTTGCACTTTATGGGACTTTAGAGCTTTATGTTTATTTCTTTGTTGGCTTGTCGGGTCCGCGTAATCGCAATTTATATCGAATTTCTTTATAAGTTAGATCGTTTAAATGAGGTGCGATGCGATAAACAAATTATAATGGTGATTGAAGCGTTTTCAAGTTTTTAATATAACATCAAAAAAAGGCTTACTGCATTTCACAACCCACATGACTTAGTAGTTTTCAAGTCTTTTGGGTTATAAGTTATGCATTTTGCGATGCACACTAAGGAATAAAGAGGAAAGCACAAAGAAAAATTTATTTCCTAATTTTTTTTGTTTTAAAGATAAAAATAAATTTCCTATTTATTTCTAAAAGGGTCCCCATTTATTAAAATAAATGGGGGGTGTTGTATAGCACAAAAATTGGCGATTCACTTGGGAAAACAAACTATCTCTAACTAAAATTTTTGAAATTTCTAAAACTTTTTTGAAATAAAAATAGTTGCAGGAATGAATTTCAAACAAATAATATCTTACTAAGTAATGAAATTTCTCTTAATTACAATTCATAAGAATCCATATTTTAAAGATATAAGTACGAGAATCTATATCAGTCTTTACTCAGTTTGAAAAGATAAAGCAGGTGGCTCTTACAGATCAGCTTTATAAATATTTACTCTTTTATCATAGGTAGAGCCTTTGTTCCAATAAGAAATTTAAGCTCTTGGCAGGGTTACCTTTTACCCAGCAATGATTCATTGTCCCATCCAATGTTTCTTACAATTTCCAAAAATAGATTCTAACTTTATACAATTGATGTTTTTTGAAAAATTTATTTTTGTATCATATTTTTATTTATTTAAAAGCCATTGTCTTGGCTTGGTAACCAAATAATGACAATGCCATTAACTAGTTGTAATTAAATTGATCAAGTTGGCTCTTGATGAGACCCCTTGTCCTCTTGATATAATCTCAAGTCATTGCCCTGTGTTGGTAGGCAATATTGGTAATGTCAGTTCAACTATTTCCCTATGAACATGGTAAACAAGCTTGCGATGAGACTTATTATCTTTTAAGTTTTTCTAGTTATAATATTTTTTGAATTTCTTTCAAAAATTAATAAGTTTTCCCAGATGAGGTGAATCATTGGTCCTTTTGAGGATTCAGTATGATAATGTTGAGTTTTATATTGTTTTTCTGTAAAAGAGTCTTTACTATGTTGAGGATTTTTTCTTGACTGATGACAGAATAATCATGCTATATAAGGATGAGATTTCATCAGAGAATAAATAACTTCAGTGAAATTACATATTTCAGTGAAAATAAAATCTATTTGTCTTTCGAATCTTTCGATTGTTTCCTTAACAATTCTCATTTCTATAAGCGATAAATAAAAAAGGATAATCTGAGATTTTATTTTGCAAAGCCAAATTTTTTTACTAGGCAACTTTTATTTTTCTAAGGAAAAGAAAAAGACACTAGTATACAAGGAATAGAAGGGGTTACCTCCTATGAAAAATAATTTTTCAAAATCTGCCCATTAACATGCAAAGAATCTCTTTTGCCTGATATATCTTGCAATAAGAATGTTGATGGGCCTATTTCTTCAATTATTTGAAATGGAACTAGCTAGAGTTTTTGAAACTTCGTGTGTTTACCTTTTTCCTCATGCGCTTTGTCCCATTTCAATACCAGATCACCATTTTGAAATTATTTTGGAGTAAAAGAAGTTGAATCAAATGAGGCTTTTACTATCTTTTGATGATGTGCACGAGAATGTTTAGATTTTTACGTTTCTTCTTCTAACTTAAGAATTTGACATTTTCTAAGTTGTAAAGAAGAAGAAGGAGATTCATCAATAAAATGTACTAAGGAAAGAGAGGGAATAACTACATTTCTAGGAAGTACAACTTCTTTTCCATAGAAAATATTGAATGGAGAAGTGCCAATAGAAGCTTTCTGAGTTATTTGATCTGCCCAAAGAGAAAAGATCAATGAATTGTGCCCATTTCGTTGGTTTTGATCAACAGTAATTTTGATTATTCTAATCAAAGTATTGTTTGTAGATTCTGCTAAACCATTTTCTTGCGGGTAATAATTCACAGAATACTTAAGTTTAAAACCCCTTTTGATTGAAAATTCCATCATAGCAGTTCTTGAGAAGTAAGATTCATTATCAAACATTAAATCAATAGGTAAGCCAAACCTAGTTATGATATATTGGTCGATGAAATTAACGATATTCTCACAGTTGGCTATCTTTAATGGAATTTTTTACACACATTTAGTAAAGTAATATGTAGCTGTGAGAACATATCTATGCTGTTTGGAAAATTTAGGAACAATCTCACTGATTATATCTAATCCCCATTGTTCAAATGGTTGTTCGATATTGACTCGCTGTAATGGGAAGGCTGGCTTCCTATGTCTTCTAGATGCACTTTGACACACTTTGCATTTTCTTGCATATTCCTGAGCATCTTTGAAAAGTGTAGGCCAATAGTAACCTGCATGCAGGATTTTGTGTGCTGTCATATTTCCTCCAAAATGTCCTCCAGCTGGTCCATCATGGAGTTCCTGCAAGACTTTCTCTGCTTCAGATTTTTCTAAGCATATTATTAGTACATAATCAAAATTTCTCCTAAACAATACATCGTTGATTAATTCATATTTCTTGGCCTTTAATCTCAAAGTCTGTTTCATTTTGTAACTGAGTTGATTTGGAGCAATCCATTCTTCAAATAGAATATGAGATCAACGTATTGAGATTATGCATCGTTGAAGATTTACCTATGATATTTTCACATTATTACCTGAATCTTCTTCTTATGATAGATGGGATTCTCCTGTAAGAATTCTGTAAAAACCTTGACCTCTAACAATTTTAGAGGGTCTAATTTCTACATCATATTCTTGTAAAGCAGTAACCCAGTTAGCCCTTTTCTATCCTAATTCTCTTTGCATTAATAGTTGTCTCACTGAAGAGAATGGAATTATGATTTTGGTGTGAGTTTTTAGGAGAAATTGCCTAAAATGCTTATAGCCTTAAAGACACCAAATGTTTGCTTTTCGACAGATGAATACTTTAGTTCTGCACATTGCAAATTGGAACTAAAAAATGATATTGGTGCTTCAATTTGTTGGTCATTAAGCTATGTTAAAAAAACAACGTATGATGTATCTGATGAAAAAGTATATAAAGTAAAATGATTAAGAAAATTGGGGGTAGTCAGGAATGGAGCATTGACAATGGATTGCTTAATCAAATCAAATGCTTCTCTTTCATTATGTCCCCATTTAAAGACTGAATTTTTCTTAATCATGTTCTGTAATAGTAAAAATATTTGTGAAAAGTTAGGGACAAACCTTTTAACAAAATTAATTTGCCCAAGAAATCACTGCATAGCTTTCTTGTTATGAGGGAAAGGAATTATTTTAATCTCTTCAAGTCTTTCAGGATCAATATAGATACCTCTTTTTGACACAATGAATCCTAAAAGTTTTCCTTCATGTAATGCAAAAAATTATTTCTTTGGGTTTAATGAGATGCCATACCTTTTACATCGCTCAAGTACTTGTTTTAGGTCATTCACATGATTGGTTATTTGTTTAGAAAATACTGTAATGCCATCTAAATAAATAACCACTGATTTATTTATGAGGCCCCTAAAAGCTGTGTCCATAGATCTCTGAAAAGTTGCACCTGCATTAATTAATCCAAATGGCATCTTTTGATAGGCGTAAGTTCCCCACTTAGTTCTGAATGTAGTCTTTAGTCTATCATCTCGATGTACGAGAATTTGGTTATATCCCAAGAATCCATATAGAAAGGACATAAGTTCAGAACCAACTAATGTTTGCAGTACTTTTTCCATGGTTGGTAATGAAAAGTTGTCCTTCTAACATGCTTTGTTTAAATTCCTAAAATCAATGCAAATTCTAATATCACCATTCTTCTTCCTGACAGGTACCAAATTTGATACCCGTTTAGAATTATTGACTGGAAAGATAATTTTTTCCTTGAGGAGTTTGTTCAGTTTTGTTTTGGTTTGATTTTCCAGATTTGGATGAATCTTCCTCAATTTATGCTGTATAGGTTTTTCTTTTGAGATCATACAAATTGTGTGTTGAATCACCTAAGTGTCATATATTTTAAGATCGATGTAATCCCAAGCAGAGACACTTTTGTACATTATAAATAATCTGATAAATGATAATATTTCTTTGGAAGATAGACCAAGACCTAGATTGACATTTTGAGGTTTTTCTTCAGTTCCTAGATTTACTAACTCAAATATTAAGGTAGAGCTTTGAATTTTTGAGTTAGTAACTCTTTTAAACCTATCTTTTAGATCATATAGGTATTCTAACTTGACAATAGATTTAGGAAAAGGATTTTTGTCTTGTTTTTTCTTAATCTGAATGTCATGTTCATTTTCATCCAAAATTTGACTATCATAAGATCCTTCAGATGTTAAGAAATATATGATATCTGAATCATTATTGAATACTCTCCAATTGGTAATATTATCATGAATATATTGCCTAAAAATTATTTCAATAGAAAATCTATCGGGGCTAAACTCCTGGGATGGAATTAACTTTGATGCTATGTTAGCCAGTAGATTTTCACTAGCATTCTGCATTCTAGGTACAAAAGAAATGTCAAAGGCTAAGAAATGAATGGTTAATTCTTGGACTAATGATTGGTAATTCTTTAAATGTCTAGAATTACAATGAATGGTATCTCTTATCTGTCTAACAATGATTTTTGAATCTCCTAGGACATTCAAATATTTGATATTAAGATCATTGGATTTGTACAAACCTTGGACTAATGCTTCGAATTCAACTATATTATTTGTATAATTGAATTCTAGTCTGCAGGCTAACATGGTTTTTTCTCCTTCTGGGTTTATTAAAATGCATTCAATGCCTGCACCATCTTCAGATTTAGAATTGTCAGAATAAGAGTCCAAAATAAAGAATTAACTATTGTTTTATCTACAAAATTTATACATTTGGAACTATCTGGCTGGGAAAATTTCTCAATCTAAGAAACAACTGCATTATCAAAGAAAGGTGATGGTTGAGCATTGAAATTTCCCAAAATTGATTTTTTTGAGTAGTTTCCAATAATGTTGTTATTGAATGCTACTGGCTCATTTACTCCTTCAATATTGGTGACTGTATGCTTCATGAAATTTTCATGGTCTACCTGAATTTGATTTGGTTTTCCATTATAGGGTAGCCACAGATGCGACTAGACTGTAGCAAAATATCCATGAATTTTTTCAGACCAATCTGGCTTAAAATTAAGTCGTAAAACTCAGGAATATCAGCCACCAATATATTAATTATTTGAGTAACCTTGGGATTTGATGAAAATCTGATGGAAAAAAAATTTATTTCTCCTACCACCTCTAATCTGGTTCTATCAAGTTGCACTATATGAACATGGGAACTCTGAGGAGTTATGTTCAACTTAGCATAGACTGATTTTGGCATTATAGTAGAGGAATCTCCTGATTATATTAAACAATTATGAAATTTTTTGTCATAGATATCATAGGTTAAGAGAAATGGAGGAGTATGATAGATGGATTGATCACCTATCATAATCAAGTCTGTATCATCTATTTTAGTTGAAGGATAAGTGGCTTACCCATTTCATTAGGAGCTTGTACTATTACTGGAGTAGGTAAGGTTGAAGCAGGAACCACATTTAAGTCTCTAAGTAAGATTTTATGTTGCTGCTTTAATTTAGTAAGCTCATGAATTGAAATGTTGGCCCTCGTTTTCTTCATATATTCAACTACATTATACTCAATGGTGTCTGAGACTACCATTGTCTTAGATGTAGGTGGAGTATCTGAAGTAACGGGACTTGTTTGTGTAGCCTTTTAAGTAGACTTTTTTCTTACTGATTTATCTTTAGCAAGAGTTCAAATCTTTTGCTGTTGATTTGGTTGCTTTTCTTCAATAGTCTTTTTTCTTCTTGTACTCACAGGTAAAGCTTCATGTTGTTATTCATTTGGTAGGATGAAATCCAACATTCCATTTAGTTCAACTTCTTCTTCTTCATCATCATATTCTTCCTCTGTATCTTGATCAGGTTCAACATTAGATATGATATTTGGAGGT
Source organism: Pinus albicaulis (assembly GCA_034641835.2). Taxonomy (NCBI): domain Eukaryota; kingdom Viridiplantae; phylum Streptophyta; class Pinopsida; order Pinales; family Pinaceae; genus Pinus; species Pinus albicaulis. The sequence goes on along the minus strand of CM076571.1, from coordinate 607,876,353 downwards.
TGAGTATTAGAGGACTGACCTTTCTTGAAGTTTCTTAAAGTATTTTTTGAGCTCGAATTTTCAGTGACTTATTTCTTGATATCTGCCATCTCGTTTGTCATAGTCTTCAAAATTTTTTGAATACCTTCTACATCAAAAGGATCTTTTGGCATTTTATTTTTAGAATCATCTTTGAAAGATACCTTCTTTGATTTTTGATCTTCTTGAGATTTTTTTTTCTCAAGAGTGGTTATTCGTTTCTCTACAGATAGAGATTCTTTCATGTTTTCTGAAAGTGTTGGCAATTTTTCTCTCTCAACAAAAATAACTATATTGGATGGAAGAGATGAAAAATACCACTCAATTTGAACTTCTACACTAGGAACTGCTGTAGCAGGAATTTTATTGAGTAATTTATTAAATATTGAATTGAAATCTTTTATCTTCTCACCTGATTTAGCTTTTAGATTTGAAAAATCATTGATGAGCATAGCAGTGGTCAAGTAATCCCAAAAATTAGCTAGAAATTGTTCTTCGAACATATTCCAGCTAGTTATAGAGCGGGCAAGTAGTGAAAAATGCCAGAATCCTATGGATCCTATTACAGTATATGGAAATGATCTTACAACGCAATCATCTTCGACTACTCCAATTAGATTGCCGGCTAACATATAATTGTGAATGTGTTCTTCTGCCAGAAGACCATCTAAGGATTAAATTTAGGTAACCATATTTCAGGTGATTTTGGTAGAGCATGAAGAGGAGCGGGCATATTTACAACCCCTATATTTCTCCATGGGTTTCCTGCCATTGGATTTTTAATAGATTGGATGGGTGGAGTTTGAGTTGAAGAAGAGGCAGGCTGAGTGCTAAGACTAGTTGAAGGGATAATAGTTTGAGTACTGGAACTAGTCAAAGTAACACTGATTGTTGGAATGGAAGTTATGGAAGTGAGTAGAGGTAATGATGGTGAATGGGATAAGATCTCACTGGTGATTGACTCTCATTGAGTTCTATTTAGTATCTTTCGAGTACTATCGATGGGAAATTCAAAAGGAAGAATTCTTGTCTTTTGAATTTTTGATCGAGTTAATATTCTTCGAGGTTGTAAATAAGATGAAATAATAATATCCGATGTTTGAGAAGATTTAGGATTTTCAACAGAAATAGACACTCTCTAAATTTTATATCAAAGAATAAACTTCTGGGGAAGCTTGATGGGAACTAGGAGATAGTATGGGTTGAGTATCACTAGGAGACTTAGGAGAAGGATGATCAACTTCAGATTTTAAAGATGAGGATATAGATAATTTTCTGGAAGTTGATGGGGATCTAGAGGGAGAGAGACTCTTAGTTTGGCCTTTAGATTGATCAGATCTTTTTTCCATTCACAAGGCCATCCTTCTAGCACCAGAATGTTGAGGCCTCAGAATTCTACTGCCAAAACATGGGGGAAAATCACCCGGTCCGGACCTTAAAGCAGCTCCTTTTCCGTTTGGTGTAGTGGCTCCGACTGGGGATAATGGGACCAGTTTCCCAATAAGGATGATTTTGAGGGTGTTTTGATTATACAACACGCAAATGGAGAATGATTTTAATCTATCATATGCATCTATCTAAACTATTTATTCTACTATATACCCCGGGTGTTTCTTCCTTTATGCGATCTAAAGAGACATCCTTCAACTATTAGTAATATAGATAATTTAACAATTGAAAGAGATGAAAATTATGTAAGATTATTCTTCTAACAAAGTAGTTTGACTAGAAGAATTGTGAAAATTATATATCGCATTCATATGTGTGATTATATATCCTATAAGAAATCAAAGATAAATATTAGAACATAAGTGCATGTAACATTCATATATAATAATGTTTCAAATATATAATGCAATAAAAGATGACTTCCAATCTATAAAGTAAGACTTAATACAAGTGAATAGAAGTACCATATGTACGAAGTTCTACTCATGTAAATTGACAGTAATTGATCTGCTCCTCTTCACTTTCAAGCAATTTAAAGATTACAATAGTGCAACATCAGTTAAATAACTTTAATTTTCAAAAGATAACAGATGTGTTCCATTAATTCATCAAAGAATTCACAAAATTACAATAGTGTATTCTTTGCAAATGTTTTTGACAAATTTCTAGACCCTTCTCTAAATGCATTAGAGGGGTTTAAATACTAAACTAACTATGTTCTAAAATAGATTATTATAAAAATATAGAGGAGGTTT